>JAHTLZ010000129.1:54659874-54724736 GCA_023846285.1 Phrynocephalus versicolor
ATGTATGTATGTATGTATGTATGTATGTATGTATGTATGTATGTATGCATGCATGCATGTATGTTCACTCATTCATTGGAAGACTGGAAACTCCAGGCACTCCTGCCAACCTAGCAATTCGAAAGCATGTAAATGCAAGTAAATAAATAGGTTCCGCCATAAAGCAGGAAGGTAAACAGAAATGCATTTGGCCATGCCAGCCACATGGCTATGAACATGCACAACACTGGCTCTTTGGCTTAGAAATGGAGATGAGCACCACCCCTAGAGTTAGATATGAATAGCAAGCATATGCGGTGCAGACCTTTACCTTTACCTTTTACGTTCATTCATTTCTTCTTTGGAAGACTGGAAACTCCAGGCACTTATACCCCCTACTAATAAAGTATCTATAACTGCCGTATGTAGAGGTAGCTTATATGAAAAAGTGCATTAAAACAGATATTCAAAAATGGAGAAAGACCCCAAATGTATAAGGGAAGTATTGTAGCATCCAGAAAAACTTGCTCCAACAAGGACTGAAGCTCTATAAAACAGCTGTTTTGTTTCCCCCATTCTATCTTCCAGAATTCATCCTTTCCTACCAAGCTGGAAATTGTAAGGATAAAGGCTTTTGGTTTGTCAGAATCTACTATTCAATATCTATGAGAAGTTATACTAAACATCCGGCTGATGGGGAACTTTCTCCAGGCATTATGGAACTCTTGGAGCAGAGTCTAGTATGGTAATGCGGTGATCAGGCAATTTGAGGTTTGGCAGTCTCCAGTCTTTGGGTCTCTCTCCCTGTCTTGATTCTACCTCTGGTGACCCACTGTACATGCTCAGTTCTGTGGCATTACACATTGATCAACGCTGGCTGAAATCCTATTTACGGAGCTATGTCATATAAGACTAGTGATGTCATAAGCTGATGCGATGTCTTAGGAAGTAGAAATTTCCCAACTTTCCTCATGGCGAAGGGCTCAAGATTCCTGTGGAATCCACTTTGTTGTGCGGAAGCTACAAGGGCTCTGAACATTGCTGGTGCAATTATGGGTTCAAGATACTGAACCTGTTAGTAGTCATCTCATCCTATGAACAGAGTCATCTTGCCCAGGACAGGACAGAGTAGGGTTCATTCTGAGTTAGATTTTTACCTTGAAGAGCTGAACACCAATGCAGGCGAACATGAACTGTAAGAGGAAGGTGACAAGGACGATATTGCCAATGGTCTTGATAGCCACAAATACACACTGGACGACATGCTAAAAAGAAAGGGACAGAAAGAGAAAGAGAGAGAGAGAGAAGTTTGATTTTATCTGTCGGCTGTTTTCTAGATGGTCTGATGTCTCAAAGCCCATTAACCAGCAAAATACAGGAATAAGGAGAGATTTCTGCTTCACAGATACATTCTTCGATTTATTTCTGGCTCAGAGATGAGAAGGCATCCCCTTTGCCTTGCCTTGCCTCATTCCTGGGTTAACCGGTAGAGGGCGACATTTACCTCAACTGCACTCACCTTGAGCCCTTTTGCTCTGTTAATGGCCCTCAATGGCCGCAGTACTCTGAGAACCCTTAGGATTTTCACCACGGAGATGGCGCTGGACCTGTTGCATAAAATGAGGACGTTACTTCAGTGTCACAAACCTTTCTGCTTATCATATATCGTTTTAGTCCTACCAATGAAGGCACCCTAGGAGAAGGATGGTATAACTGGATTATTTTAAAGGTGGAATGGAACACTCATTACACTGAATTGAGGGGGGATGCAAGTCAGATAATTCTTCAGGGCTGTGTAATAATCCATGTTGCTTGAGAGAACACTTCAGAAGGGCACTGAAGCTTTCACTGCCTTCACCCTTTGAGTCCTAGCTGAACTATGTAAGTCTAAACAGTATATTCAGACTAGACATGGGCACGACACGGCGAAATTTTCGTTTCCGTTTCCGTTTTCCGTTTCCGTTACGTAGCGGAAATGGTAACGATAATTAAGCCGTCAGAACTCGAACTCGAACCGAAAAAAGAAAAATTTGGTCGGGTTTTTCGTTTTCGTTTGTGGCATCGTGGCGATCGCGCAATGTGAAGCACAGAAAAAGTTTTTAAAAGTTTTTTTTTAAAAAAACCTGACTCCCGGCCAAAAAAGCAGGCGAAAATATGCCTGCCTGAGGCTTTGCCACCTACCAGAGGGGTGGTTTCTGGGAGGTCCCCGGCCTTTCCCCCCCTTCTCCTGTCCTGGGCTGCTTGCACCAGGCTGGGGGGGGGGTCATCCTCGTCGTCTCGCCATGCCATGCGGTGGGGGGGGAAATCCAAAATGGCGACCGCAATTTTTCTTTTGAAATCGTGGTCAAAAAACACACCAAATCACCACAGAAACATGTGAAATTTATTTATTTTAAATGCCTGAATTTTAATAGTAGCAGCAGTGGGGTTTTTTTTATAGCAATAAAACGTCGTATTGATTTTATTTTATTTTATTTTATTTTTTATTTTTTTAGACCTGCCCATTTGGGCTGGGCATGGGATGGGACCATGCAATTTTTTGAACCATTCCACCAATGGCATTGCCAGGTTTTTGACTGACACTTCTGGATGTCTCGGAGGGCATAAAAAGCCGAGGCACCTTCCAGAAATCGCAGTCGGGTGTATGGATGTGGTTGAGGAAGGAGGACTGGCTGCTGGTGCTGGTGTGATCCGATTGAGATTAAGGAGGGAGGCTGGAGGCTTTAGGATTTAAGTTAGGCAGGCAGGGAGGGAATTGAATTTAGAAAATAATTTCTTTGATTCCCTGCAGCTTTGTCTGCCGAAGGGAATAGCAGTTTATTCTTTATTTCTTCTCTGGCAGTTTGTGAGGATTTTTTTCTGATATTGGATAAAGGGGGAGGTTCGACTGGGAGTGGGAGGTGTGGATTTATTTTAAAAAACATATTATATACTACCATTTATTTTCTATTTTCCCAACTTCAATTTGCTTGCACACACACACATTTGGGATGCAAGCCAAGAACAGAACCTCTATCCTAAGTGATATCCTAACTGCCCACTCGCCTGCCCGCCCAGGCCACCACCCGCCTGCGGTCCACGCTGCCGCCCACCCACTCGCCCACCCGTGGCCACCGCCCGCCCGCTCGCCCGCCCACACCTCCCCCCTGCTGCTGGCGCCGCCCACCCATGGCCCACCGCCACCCGCCCGCACCTCCCCCCTGCCGCCCGTCCCCCCACCCGCCGCCTAGGGCGCAAAAACACCTAGCGCCGGCCCTGATTGTGGGATGCCCCTATGCCCTGGGAAGTCAAATCGCGCTAAATCGCGGTGGAAACGCTAAACGACAAATGAAACGACGAAACAACAAATTTTTGAAAAATTTCGTGACAAACGGAAACGACCCGAAATGGACCCGTTCCGACAAACGAAAACTCGAAACATCATTTTTTCTGGTCGTGCCCATGTCTAATTCAGACTACTAGTCCTGCGGCTCAGAAAGGAGGACTTGTTTTCGAGCACAGAATTAGCATCAAATACATGATTATGCATGCAGTGACTATGATGAAGTGGGAACTAGGATGCGTCTAATACAAATGACACACTGTGACATCTGAAATGACAACCTAACATTTGGTGCATTGCACCACAAGGAGCCTCGGATTGCTGTACTGAAGCTAAAACTGTGCTCATGATCTGAGGTTCAATCCTGGGTAGCAGGCCCAAGGTTCACTCAGCCTTCCATCCTTCCGAGATAAGTGAGGGGAGGATGATACTGTATTGATTTGACTCTCTATATTGTGATTGAGGACAATGCTGGCTGTAAATACAATTGGTTGCTTCAGAACATCAGCTCTTCCCACCCTTTATGATAGACCCCAGCCTTCACAGTTCAAGGTGATGCTAATGTCTATGTGTAATAACCTCTCATAATAAATATGTTAATAAATAGATACTCTTTTAACTATTTCAGAGTAATCTTTACAAAAGAGGCACACATCTTATTTGATCGTATTCTACAGTCCCACTTCTGATGCTACTTAGAAGAGGCCCATCCTGTTAGGCGTGTAAGTCTGGTTTGTGCTCAACAAGAAACCCAGGAAGGATCTGCTGGAAGTCATGTCCCTCTCTCGCATGCTTACTCGAGTCCCATGGAGATGAGGGATACAGCAACCACAAGCAAGTCCAGGATGTTGAAATAGTTGCGGCAGAAGGACCCTTTGTGAAGGAAAGCACCATAAGCAGTCATCTGTGGGGAGCAAGAGTACTCAGTCAGGCTCTGATGGATCCAGCTCCATGTTTCTCTGTTTCAAAAAGAGTGCTTCTCCAGAGACTAAGATCAAAAGATCACTTGGACTTAACTAGAAGTGCTGGATGTGGGCTTCCGGTTTAATGGCCGACTGCTTAAGATGCTAGGGGAGTTCCTCCGAGGGATCCCCAGAGCGCACAGGGGGTTTAAAGAGTCTCGCGAAGGCTCTGCGGACTCTAAAAACCTCAGGGGGGGCCCTGAGGGGTTTGGTATCAGCTGCGCCCCTTGCGACTCTCCTTTCGCCCCGATCCGGAGGGGTTGGGGAGAAAGGATCGAGTTGTGGGCACTTTCGCCATCGCTACCCCTGTGTCTGCGAAGTCTCATAGTCTTAGCAGAAAGCCATTAGCCTCCAAGAACTTTATAAAATCGTTTCTATCGGAGGGAGAATCAGCAGGCTGTTAAACGGCTAATTTGAAGACAAAGATCATACCCAAAGAAACGTGAGTTGGTTTGTTTGCATCGGAATCTGTTCGGAGCGTGGTGGGAAGCAGCCGTAACTCTCCTTCGTGAATGCAAATCGGAATCGTGCGGTGGGGCGGAGGAGATATCCCTTCATTTGCGAAGTGAGTTTAAACTACTATTATTAAAATTGAAGTGGAAGAAATATGGGACTTGGGGAAGCTTGATCGTGAAGTCTGCAGCTCAGAACTGGTGTTTGAAGTCACCCCCCCTCTCTTTGTGAAAGGACGGAGTGAATAGTGAATAGAGAAGAACGTGGGGGTGGAAGGGGGGCATTTTAAAAGACACTGACATTTGAAGTTACTCCCCCCCTTACTTGATTTTACACTTCCAAAGACTTTGGAGAATCGACAATTGAATTCCCCCCTCTTTTTGTGGAGGACTGAATACTTAGAAGAATTTGAGTGGCGGACAAGGTGAAGAGCCTGCTTTGTTTGACTTTACATTTCAAAAGACTTCACCAGAGCCGGCCGGGGAGCTACCCCCCTTCTTTTGAGGGGGAGCTATTTTATTTCATTACCTTCATTGCTTTCGGATGCTTCAATGCTTTGGGTTTTTTATTTTTGGAGTTGTTTTTGGGAACAGCCTTGGAGTTATTGCTAACTGGAGTTATTGTTAATTTTTCCTTCTCAATTGGATTGGACCTTTGAAGAGGTTGAAGAAAAAGGTACTTTTTGAACTGGCAAGAACTTTGTTATACAAACCTTTTGTTATAGGAGAGACCAGAACCTTTTTCTCTTATCTGAGAGCTGTGTGGATTAGGCTGTGGAAGAAGCTGAAGAATTCCCTTAATTTTTCCTTTAATTCTTAATTTTTAAGGGTTTTTGTGGGTCTCTCTTTGTGTATCTGGTTGCAGCAGAAACGAAACTAAGTTACTGCATGTTTTTCTTTGAGGCTCTCTGTAGCTTGAAGGTCACACTGTAGCCATAACAGATAACGCTACAGTTGTGAACGGGACTGGGAATCTCATTTCTTAGGTTGGAGCGCCATCTGGTGGATTTTAAAAATTATCGCATTGGAAATTGGTTAGGAAATTCACTTCTTATGTTGGAGCGCCATCTAGTGGATTTGGAAAATTATTGCATCTAAAATTCAATCTGAATGCTGTTTGGGGTGGGAAAGTGTTTGATTATATAGAAAAATTGATAAAATTTGATAAATTGTTATTAATCTGATATGTGGATAACTTAAAGCTAGAAAGGTTAAAATGAAGTTTGAATAGGTAAATTCAATATCATTGATGGTAAATAGGTGAATATTAATCAATATTAATTAATGGAGTATTAATTGACTAATTCGATTGGTTGAAGTTTACTATGGTTTATTGAATGAATTAATCTCAACACGTGATTAAATTGTGTTCTATTGGAATAGAAGTTAATTAAAATTGTGATGGCAGGAGAGAAGGAGAAGAAGAAGATGACACCCTTAACACAGAGAAGAGATTCCAGACAAGAGGAGGGTAAAGAATGGGAAGGACTAATGATACACATAAGGAGAGAATTTGAAAAAAGTGAACAAAGTATGGATAAGAAGTTATCAGAACTAAAGGAAGATATGCAGAAACAAATCAAAGAGGCAGTTGGGGAACTGTCAGCTCAAGTGAAGGATTTAACAGTGAAAACAAAGAGTATAGAAGCTAAAGTGAAGAAAGTGCAGACAGAGGTTAAACAATGTAGAGAAGAAACAGAGAGGAATAGAACAGGAGTGTCAGAAGTAGAGACTACACAAAGGAAAATGGCTGAGGAGCTTGCTTTTCTTGAAATGAGGCAAAGGCAACAGAATCTTCATTTTCGCTTGATTCCATGGGAGGAAGGAGAAGATATTAAGGCCAAAGTAATAACGGAACTGGCGAAGTGGCTTGGGTGGCAAGAAGAAGAAGTAGCTGGTGCACTCTCCCAAGTGTTTAGGATTGCAGTCAGATCAAAGAAGTTGAGAGCGAAGAAGACACCAGGTAATGTTATTGTGTCAATGACATCTATGGCCGTGAGAGATAGAATCCTGAAACATAGTTACGGCAACAGATTTGTGATTGAAGGACAACAGATCCTGATATATAAGGAGATCCCTCTTTATTTCTTGAGAAGAAGAGGAAGTTATAAACCTCTGGCAGAAACGCTGAGAAGAAATGGTTTGAGATTTCGTTGGGAGTTTCCAGAAGGTCTATCCTTCATCTACAAAATGAAAAGATTTAAAGTAACATCCGAGTCGGAGATAGGCAAATTTCTGAGAAAATATGGAGAAGAGCTTGGGTACAGGAAACCATCGAAAGAGGGTGATAGATTACCTGAGGAGAAGGAGGACCAAGGTTCAAGACGAGGTGAAGGTGAAGAAGAAGAGGAAGAAGATGAGGAGTCAGAACTCTCTGATGAGGAAGAAGGCAAAGCTGACTTAGCTATGGCCAACATTTGAATAGAGACTGATAAAAATATATTTAATTTGAAATTTGCAATGGCGCTGAGAGTATTAACATGGAATGTTAATGGTCTGAACGAAAAGACCAAGAGAAATAGAATTATGCATTTATTGAAGAAAGAAAACCTAGACCTGATTTGTCTGCAAGAAACACATATTGCAATGAAACATATGAAGATTCTAAAAAACAAAATTTTGGGACAAGAATTTGTATCGTCTGATAAATTGAAGAAAAGAGGAGTGGTGATATATGCAAAACATAAACTAGAACCTAAGTTGATTATGAAAGACGAAGAGGGAAGATTTTTGATGGTGCAAATTACTTGGCAATCTGAAAAATTTTTCATTGTAGGAATTTATGCGCCAAATGAAAGGAAACTAGAATTTTATAGAGAGTTAGAACAAAGATTGTTAGACTATATGGATGAAAAACTCTTTCTGATGGGAGACTGTAATGGAGTAATGATGCCGGATCTGGATAGATCTCAGAAAAAGAAAGGCTCAGAAGGGAAACTACCAAAATCCTTTTTTGATTTAGTTGAAAACTTTGGATGGACCGACATTTGGAGATTGAGACACCCAATAGAGAAACAGTTTACCTTTTTCTCTGAACCAAACCAGAGTTGGGGAAGAATCGATTACATATTTGTCCCTAACGATATCTCACATAGAGTGACAAAAGTGGAAATTCTACCTAAAACGATCTCAGATCATAATGCAATCGTGATGGAAGTTAAAACAAAACTGCAAGGATTATACCGTTGGAGATTGAATGAAAGTTTATTGGATGAGACAGAGACTTTGCAGATAGCGAAAAAAACCTTTAGAGATTATTTGAAAAATAATTGGAGAAGAGAAACACCAACAAATTTTGTATGGGACGCTAGTAAAGCTGTTATGCGAGGCCTCTTTATCCAGAGAAATTCGTACCAGAAAAAACAGAAAGAAAAGAAGCAATATGAGATCTTAAAAGAAATGGTAGAGACAGAGAAGAAACTGGTGGAAAAGCCAAAGGAACAGAAATGGATCCAAAAACTAAAGATGCTCCAAACTCAGTTGTCAATGATTATCAATCAAGAAATTGAGTGGAAGGTAAAGATGATGAGACAAAGAAATTTTGAATCGGCAAACAAAGTAGGGAAACTGTTGGCTTGGCAGCTTAAATGGAAGCAAAAACAAAAGGTTGTGAACAAATTAGTAGTAGACAAGAAACTAGTGGAAGATCCAAGAGAAATTGTAAAGGTGTTTCGGAATTTTTACAGAGATTTATATATGAAGAAAAAAGAGGATCCGGAGCAGATTGACAGATATTTAAGAAAGAACGGATTGAAAAAAATCTCAACAAACCAATTGTCGATATTGAGTGAGAAAATTACCCCACATGAAGTACAAAGTGCAATAGAGAGGGCGAAAACTGGAAAATCACCGGGTCCAGATGGTTTGACTGCAAAATATTATAAAAAACTGTTAGAAGAAATGTTACCAATAATGGTGGAGGTCATGAATGAAGTTTTAGAAAAAGGAGTCATACCTAATACCTGGAAGGAGGCGTACATAACACTGATTCCAAAGGAGAATTCAGACGCGACAGATGTCAAAAATTACAGGCCCATTTCCCTTTTGAATGGAGACTATAAATTATTTGCCGATGTCTTGGCTAATAGATTAAAAAGGGTTTTAAATGAATTATTACACAAAGATCAAGCGGGGTTTCTCCCTGGCAGACAGATGAAAGATAATATGAGAAATATAATTGATATAATAGAATATCTAGAAGTCAGGAAAGAGAAACAAGCCGCTTTGATATTTATCGATGCTGAAAAAGCCTTTGATAATGTTTCTTGGCAATTTATGAAGAAGAGTTTGGAACACATGGGAGTGGGAACAAAGTTTTGGAATGGTGTTAATGCAATATATAAGGAACAGAAAGCAAGTTTATTGATTAATAACGTGATAACAGAAAGTTTCCCGATCGGGAAAGGTACAAGACAAGGGTGCCCACTGTCCCCATTGTTATTTATTACTGTACTGGAAGTATTGCTAGTTAAACTGAGAGACATGGTGACAATTAAAGGTATAAGTGCGGGGGATAAGGAATATAAACTAAAAGCGTTTGCTGATGATTTAGTTCTGACGTTAGAGAATCCAAAAGAAAGTATTACTGAGGTGATGAAGGTAATTGAAGAATTTGGTAATTTAGCCGGCTTCAAACTGAATAAGAATAAGACGAAGGTCTTATTGAAAAATGTAACAAAGAAAGATTGTGAAGAATTTGAAAAACTGTCCGCCCTCTCAGTTGTGAAAAAAGTCAAATATTTGGGAATTAATTTATCTCTTACGAACTTAAATCTCTTTGAGGATAATTATAATATGGTATGGAACTCGATTAAGAGAGATTTGGAAACATGGAATAGATTGAATTTGTCGTTGATGGGAAGAATTTCGGTGATAAAGATGAACGTGCTACCAAGGTTGTTATTCTTATTTCAAATGATCCCAATAATCAGAGGGATAGGCCATTTTAAGGAATGGCAGAAGATATTGTCTAAATTTGTCTGGCAAGGTAAAAGACCCAGAATAAGGTTCAAATTATTAACAGATGCCAAGGAAAGGGGTGGATTTGCCATGCCAGACTTGAGATTGTATTATGAAGTGGCCTGCCTCGGTTGGATAAAAGATTGGATTACTTTAGTTGATGAGGATCTATTGGATTTAGAAGGTCATGATAATAGATTTGGTTGGCACGCTTATCTTTGGTATGATAAAGTGAAAGTACATAAAAGTTTTATGAATCATGTAATTAGAAAGTCACTGCTTCAGGTCTGGGAACGGTTGAAACCTTTCTTAGAGAGAGACACCCCGAGGTGGTTATCCCGATTGAAGCATCGGCGATTAAGAGGAAAGATAAAGAAGGAGTGGGGATCACATATGGGGATGTGTTATTTTTCTCAGAAAAAGGTCCTAGACTGAAATCTTATGATATGTTGAAAGAGAAGTTAACAGGCTGGTTTCAGTACCATCGGCTACATGACATTTTCCAGAAAGATAGAAGGGTGTCTGGGTTTGGAGAGAAGGAATCTAAGTTCCAAACCATAATCATGGGCCCAAAAAAGAAATTGTTGACTAGACTATATAATTTTTTGCTGGAGTTGAACCTAAAAGATGAACAAGTCAAAGAATGTATGGTAAAATGGGCTATGGATCTGGGTCATAATATTGAGTTAGATGTGTGGGAAAGATTGTGGAAAAAGAACATGAAGTTTACCGCATGTACTTTGATAAAAGAAAATCTGTTGAAAATGATGTATAGGTGGTATATTACCCCAACGAAATTAGCAAAGATGTATAGGATGAAAGATGATTATTGTTGGAAATGTAAAGAGAAACAAGGTGATTTTTATCATATGTGGTGGACCTGTGAGAAAGTGAAAGAGTATTGGGCACTGATATATGATGAACTCAAAAAGATGTTAAAGTGCACATTCCCAAAACGACCTGAATTTTTTCTGTTAGGGTTGGTGGACAATGAAATTAAAGGAGCAGATAGGACTCTATTTTTATATGCAACAGCAGCGGCACGAATGCTCCTGGCACAGAACTGGAAGACAACGTATATACCATCTTTGGATGAATGGAGGGCGAAAATATTGGACTTTGCAGAGATGGCCAGACTGACGTGCAGACTGAGGGATCAAGATAACCAGAGGTTCCAAAAAGACTGGCAAAAATTTAAGAACTACATGGAGATTTATTGTAAGGAATTAAAGACTCTTACCGGATTAGGGTAGAACTCGAAGGATTACTACTTATTTTTCAAATCTTTTTTATAAGTATATAAAAGGGGTTTGTTTGAAAGGAAGGCTAGGAGATGAATAACGTTAAAACCACGGGAAGAACAGAGGGAAGCCAAACTCTAGTGATAAATTGATTTTGTATTGCTAATGTTTTGAATTTGATTTTTTTCTGTATATTAAAATTTCCTAATAAAAATGTATTAAAAAAAAATAGAAGTGCTGGATGTGGAGCACAGGATGAGGCGACTGTCTGACTAGCTCACCAGAAGCACAGATTGTCGTAACCCTGGCCTAAATAAAACTGACAGTTACAAGTGGGGTAGATCATTTAGATTAATTGTTGAATGGTGAGCCAGAATTTATTTAAATCTCATTAATTCAATGGATCTACCCTAATCTGGACTACCAGTTGGAATCAGATTCCTAAATTGGTGGACTACTGGCTATTTGCATTGCTATTCTTCAGATGTCTGATTCACACATAAAAGGAAAGCATGAGCACAGTAATTCCCATTTGACATTCCAAAATGTTCTGTTCCAGTGTCTCTATCTATAAGGCAATCTACTTGACACCCTCCACACTTACTATCAAAAGGCTGTGTCTTTTTCTATATTTACTGATGGATCCGTTTCTGTTTTTCTGCCTTTGATTCAATAACGGATATAATTACTTTTAGTTTGCAAGATTTAAGCTGGGTTGTTAATGACAGAATCTTCTGAAGGTCATTACTTCTTTGGGTCACCATATAGCAGAAGCAACTTGGTGACACATAACTTTTCTGGTCACCTTGGTGGATGACCTACTACACAGGCAACTGGACAAGAGGTATGTGTCCCTGTGGTTCTACTGGATCTTATTTTTTTATTGTTTTCATTGTTCCTTTTAGTATTGTATACTCATTATTACTACCTTAAATGCTGTATTTTAATTGCTGTATGCCACTTTGGGTCCTTTTAAAGGAGAAAGGTGGGTTGTAAAATATTTTAAATAAATAAATAAGCAATACTAGACATTGTTATGAATTCCCATGTTACTTATTATGCATAGATAATAATAGAAAAAGATAGCAACATTTACAAGTTATGGAACTTTACTTCATTCCACTGACATGTCTGCACAAGAATGTTAGGTTCAATGCTTTAAAAACACAAAACTTCATCAATTATTTTTTTCTCTCTGAAGAAGATGTGGCAGAAAAACCCTGTTGCAATCACTGGAATTCTGCTGTGGGAAGTGTGGTCCACTTTCATCTTCATGCGTTTATAAAGGGTCTATCTTTAAATTCCCATGGGATGAGGAAACCCAGTGTATAAATTGCTGAAACTAGTTTTGTCTCTGAAGGAGATATATAACTCATTCAATCCTATGTAATAGACGTGGGAGAATGTGTGTAACTTACCTTTAGAACAATTTCCACTGTGAACACAGTAGTGAAGCCAGTGTCAAAATGACCTAGAATCTGGAGACAACCCCCGCAAAGAAACCAGGAATTATTTTTGTCGTTAAAAATTAACTGTAACATTCCCAAGCATTTCTGATGGAGCAAGAAGTATCACTATCTGCATCGTGGTTAATTTTAAAGCTTAACTCTTTACATCCATTGTATAGTCTGCATATAAATTCAACCAAGTCAACATAAAACTATACGATGAATCTTCTAATTCCTCAAAACAAGTAACTGAAAACTGTTTTTTGGTAATCTTATAGATCAAGATCAGCCTGTGGTCTGAGCACAACAAACTATGATATTAAAATCAGAATCCAGATGGATCAACAAAGAATATAAGAGTAATTTTGCAAGTGTCCTTGCAACAAGTGAGCTTTTTTCATGTGATCGCTGTACACTGGCTAAGCAAAGAGTGTAAGAATAATTTGGAAAGGACCTCCTTGCTTGAAATCAGTTGTGCCCAGTCACACAATGGAATACATGAAAAACAGACCTCTGCAGAGACAAACTGCTGTGTAATGTTCTCATGAACACAGCTTTACTTGAGAGAATTTTGGCCTAAGATACAAAATACTGGAACTGTCAAATTGAGAAGCTGCATTTTTATGCCTACAAATTAAGTTTATAATTACTGTATATACTCGAATATAAGCCTAGTTTTTCAGCCCTAATTTTGGGCTGAAAAAAGGGGCCCTTGGCTTATATGCGGGTCAATACTTTTATCCACTGAGGCAAGTGCTTGGGTTGGTGGCTAAAAGTCATTTTAAACATCACACACCACTCCCCCAGCTTACAAAGGAGGAGCTGCCAGGACCTGCTGCATTTCCCACCCTAGACTTATACTCGAGTCAATATGTTTCCCCAGTCTTGGGGGGTTAAATTAGGGGACTCGACTTATACTTGGGTTGACTTATACTTGAGTATATACGGGTACATTTAACCATGTATTATCACATTTGTACAAGTGGTTTCAAACATTGTTCTGGCTGCCTTCTCCTCAAGAAGAAGGCGATGTAGTAACACCTGGGCAGGGCATTTTAGGTGGCAGTATCCCCTAGAAAAGCACAAGTAATTATATCCTATAGTAGTGCTGTATTAGTCTGTTTTTGCGAGGGAAAAGAAGGCAGAAGCAAAAGACAAAAATTGGTGGGAATTTAGAAGCTTAAAGATCTTTTCTCCTTAAAAAGTCTGCTGCCAACCTTTTAACTCAATTTTAGACATCTCCTATGGTCTTTTTATTTACTCAAATATCTTAAGTCAGTTTATTCATAAGGATGAATACATTTAACCTTCTCCTGCTTCAACTCTTACATCCTGCTTTTATGATTATCTTTGCTTATATAGGTCTTCTTTTGGCACTCTTCTTTAAGCATCTTAGGTAGAAATATGATAAATACATTTTATAACTAAATTTATTCTAAAACCAAACTGTGCTTGTGAATAATGATAAAATTAACAAGAGACATGTTGCATTTTAACAATGAATGTACAGGAGAGTTTTTCTGTTTACATGTGTTTGAGGCTAATCTACTATAAGTAGTAGCAAAATTTCCTGTCTGTTCAGGGATGGTTCACGCATGTAAGCTAGTTTCAGTATTTGTTTTCATCTTTTGTCTGTTTCTCATTGCTTTTGGCAAGTTATTCCAATTTATACCAAATGATTTTCACTGAGGAAGAGGTCAGTATAATCAATGGAGACTTTCTGTGTCCATGGGATAGTCAGTAAGAGTCATCTGTTGTTACCAAGCCAATAACACAACCGATGCTATCTAATCACCTTATTCCGGAAGGACTCTGCACGTAATGGGTCTTCAGCTGCCAGTGAGATACTGCTGAGGAGGATGAAGAGTAGGATGAAATTGGTGAACCAAGTGGCATTGACAATTCGGTGGCATAGTACCCGGATCCTGAAGGGTGGGAGACAAAGAGAGTCAAACTGGTTTTTATTCTGCAAAAGCAAAATAGCCCAAGATGTAACAGGCACCTGGATGGGATTCATGATATGGATGATCAGATAGCACCAAGTAATGCTTGTATTCTAGACAAGGGCAAAATGACCATTCTTTCCTACTAACACCAGGTTGCTTAAGAGATTTATGTGTCCATTACATTCTCTGCGAAGAAACGAGAATTGTCGGCAGGAGATTCCAATCTGTGTGTATTGGCCAAGCCAAAGTTAAAGATGAAGTCACAGCAAGGACCATGCTGGCCTCCAGTTTCTCCTGAGTCGGGAAACAAAGGGTGCAACTAACTAGTATGATTCGTGAGGACCAGTAATTAGAAAAGATATTTTGAGATATAGCAAATGTATCAAACTATGTTTGCCTTCCTATGACCATTCTCAAAACAAATGCACTGTAATGCAATATATGGTGGTTGAGCAACAGCATCTGGTAAGACAAAAGTAGTTTTATACCACATAAGAAAGGATTTCTTCTAATCGTTTCCTTTATCCCCCAAATAATGCTGCAAAAATGAAACTGCTGAACCTCATTTAATCAAACTGCTACCAGAAAGCTAAAGACTGCTGCCCTAAGATTCTCCATATTTTTGTAATAGACTAAGCCAGAGCAAACATAAAGCTTTGCCATGTTGGGTGAGGGACTATTACATGTTTAGCAAGGAAAGATTTGATACCGATGATTCTACCTCAAGAACAGCTCAACATATCACATTCAGTCATTTTGACAACTTTTGCAGCTGACAGGCTCTGATCTTTTGCTCATATTAGAAAGCAAATGCAATTCCAACCCTGTGTTCCCAGCTTGGCCCCACAATGCGTCTTGAACTTGTGACACAAGGGATGTCACTAAACACTTTATTCGGTGTTCTTAATGGTGAGGGACGGTAAAAAGATTGTGTGCTCTAGCAATGGAAGAATGTTTATACTCATAGAGCAGAGCTGGTCTGTTGGTATCTATGACCCTTGCAACAGGGGTCCAGAGCCCCAACTCAAGAATGAAATAAGATGTAACCAGCTTCTTGTTCTCTAAAAGAGACACAGAAACTACGCTCTCATGACAGGGATGGGGAAAGTTTGGCTCTTCAATAGTTTCTGAGTGACAGGTCCACATAACCATCACCTCTGGGTATGGTGGAACTATAGTCCAATAACATCTGGAGAGCTGCACATTTCTCAGTCCTGCAATAAGAACTCTAAGCAATCTACAATTGGTTCAATTCTTTCCATGAGTGTAGCCTCATGATGGGGGGGGGGGAATCACCAATGACATGTATGTCTTCCTAATATCCTTATTCCAGAACCCACGAGGGAGAGGCAGCCTTTCTACTACCACCTGACACACATTAGAAGGACTGGATGAAATGGGGCTATGCTCAGATCTAAGCCTACGTTCCAGACCAAGAAAGACACCATTATAGAAACTGCTGTGTTATGCCACTTTCATTGTCATATCGGAGAACTTTCACTGTCACACCACCGGTTCCCTCTCTAACTATTTAGGGAAGGAATGAAGACCAGGAGGTAGTTCTGAAGGTGCCACTGCTGACTCTATCCATGAGGTCAAACAGCTCTGGAAAGAGAATGATCTGTGTCTGGCAACCACCACTCCCTGTTAGGTTTCTCTCTCTCTTATGTGTGTGGGTGTGGGTGGGCTTACAGTAACTTTAGAAACTGACTTTGTTTCTACCGTCTGATCACATGAGAAGTTAGGGGGAAGAGGGCTTACTTGTTTGTTGGGCTGAAGATGAAGAATGCGCTGGCTTCAGGCATGGGCACAGCCTTCTCCTTCAACTGCAGCTCTGCCAGGGGACGCGGTCTAGGACTCAATGGAATTTCGGGCTCATCCTCTTCATCATCTCCTGCAAGATACAGTTAGTTATTGAAAAAAAAAACTTCATTATTGAATTATTCATTCCAAGTAACAACATTCAGTTCCAGAACATTACACAACCAAAAACATCCAGAAGAAAGATTTAAACTTTTCTGGTAGCTATGATTAGTCAGTGGGGGGGGGACATCAAAACCCACAAATGTTCTCACATTAGCCAGAGTTTTCAGAAAACCCTTGAACACATATTGTCATGGCACCTTGTATGTTTGAGTAATAATGCAAAAACAAATAAATAAGGAGGTTTTTAAGCAGAGGCTGGATGGCCGTCTGTCGGAAATACTGTGATGGGAGTTCCTGCATGGCAGGGGTTGGACTGGATGGCCCTTGAGGTCTCTTCCAACTCTATGACTCTATCATTCTATGATTCGATGATTCAAACATTTGTTATTTGTTACATACTTGGTCCTTTCTGTATATTGTACCAATAACAGGAAGCAACACCTTTAGTTTTAAGATATTTTTTTGTCCCAGATGGAGATACGTGGGCCCCCGCCCTTTCGCGGTTCCCGTACTGCGGTACCGCTATATCGCAGGACCACGGGACCAGGAAAGGGCTTGAGGGAGGGGGGAATCGCACACCGCCCGCCCGCACCTCCTAGGAGGTCCGGGCAAGCGGTGCGCGATTGCAAAGGCGCGCTTCGGCCGTGGAGCCCCAGTGCTGAGCTCCGCGGCAGGAAGCACCTTTGTCCGATCGCGTGCCACCCGCCCCAACCTCCCGGGAGGTTGGAGCAAATGGCACGCGCGATTGCCCCCCCACCCCCGCCCCCCACCCGCTTCTGCATATCGCGGATGTTCATGCATCGCGGTTGGGGTGGGTCCGTAACCCCCGCAATCGGCGGGGGGTTACTGAATGAATTCAGTCTACTTAATGATTTTGTTTCCAAATTGTTGTCAATAAGTGTTAGACACGATTCAACACTCAATGCATATAGGCATTAAATGTGCTTACATTTTGTTATTTAACTAGTAGTGCAGGACTGGGGCAGGATGTCTGTGTGACACAGTTTCAGGATTAGGACCGTGGCGTTTATAGAGGTGGATTTTTAACTCTGTACCACCATGCTCCAGATGAAAATGTGATGGCAAAAATGGTAGAAGAAAACTGAACTAGAAGTTCCTTACCTGGGAAGTCAGCAGAGGGATAAGGGTCCTTGATCTCATTGACATTTGATTCAAACTCATCCACTTTCAACTAGAGAGAAGAAAGAATAGTGGCATAAAAAGTCAGTGTTGTGTCTCTTGCCAGAAAACACTATGGAGTATTAAAGAATATAGAAAAGGACACATGGGACCATTTTATACACAGCATATTTCACGCATTAAAAGCCCTTGTGCATGTGTGAGACTAACAAGGGGAGGAGAACTCATGGTGTATAAGTGGAGAGTCTTAGATTTCTAACTGTAGAATTCTTGCTCAGTCAATAGGTTACCCCATGGAAAATCTAACCACGGTGGCCTCTGACGAGACCCATTTCTTTAGCTGCAGCATGCTTCTCCCATTGTATCCTGAAATGACATTGAGGCAACATAAAGACAATCAGGCTTGCTTCCACTTTCCTTCTCTCTGCCTACTTTTAACCTCCCATTTGATAAAAAAAATAAATTATTCTCAAGAATGTGGATCCCCCCCATGCCACTTTTGTATGGACTTTGGAGTTTGTTTTGTGCCAGCATGGCTATCCCTGCTTCTGTGTTTTGTGTACTGTTTGTTACATGTGTGACAATGTTATTTGCCTGTATTCTGCTATACTGTATCCACCGCTTTTAGCAAGCCATTTGGGAAACATGGACATATGTCTGTGTGATGGGAATGGATGTCCTAGATAATGGTTTTAGATCTTGTCTGCATAAATTGCAATGTTATAATGAATGCTGAGTCTAATAAAACATAAGCTGCATTGGGAGGGTCAGTCCTAAAAGGCAGCTGATATATATCGACACACACATAAATAAACACACGAGATTTCAGTAGAAAAACTGTGCAGTGTGTGCAACAGGCATTAGATGGCTGTGTCACATAGATAATTGTAGGCCTCAAAGGACATGTCTATGGGATTTCGAAGGTTCCTTGAGGAGTTCCCAGTCAACATACTCATAGCTTATGTGAGGTTCTAAATATCTTCTCCCACAAGAAAGAATTTGATCAGCCCCTTTATTGGTCAAGAAAATGAGTGTGAGAAAGTAACCTGAGAGACAAGAACACAAGTGGTGCAAAACTCAGTGGGAATGTAACCAGACACCTCAAGGTGTTGATCAACATAGCTTTTTCAAGTGGTTGGGGCATGGCTTCAACATGTCACCCCAGGGTGATGTCTGGGAGTCCTCATTATTATGCAGCTTGCTAGGTATGTAGGATCAAGTTGTTCATATCTTTCATAAAATGGGTGCCATATGTGCCTCCTGTTCTGTTCCTATGTCTTGTGTGCTGTTTTATCATATTTTGTGAGATGATTTCCATATATCACAGGCTCTAGTCTTGAGGAAGCTTTTGTGAATATCACTAATGATACAACAGACACTAGGCACAAAGAGCTGTATAAGGCACTCATGTAAACGTAGCCCTCAGTTTCACAATGATGTTGTTGGGATTCTTTTTAGCAATAAAGTATTGTGGTATGACACCTAGTGGAAGAACAAAAGATACTGCATGCCCCATACTGTGTAAACAAAACACACTTAAGCTGAATGGAATGACATTGCCCAAGTGATGAGTTCTGAGAAAGGAAGTGAAGGAATTGCATAGTGGGTCTTTTTGTTGCTAACTATTGATTAATAGTTGGAAAAGTCCCTGATGTTGGGAAAGATTGACCTTTTATTGTAATTTGCTGGCTTTTGCAGCCTTTTGTAAGCCGCTTAGAGTATATGATATATAAGCGGGATATAAATACAATAAATAAATAATAAATAAATAAATAAGGCAAAAGGAAAAGAGGACGGCAGAGAATGAGATGGTTGGACAGTGTCATCGATGCAACCAATATGGATTTGACTAAACTCCAGGAGGCAGTGGAAGATAGGAAGGCCTGGCGAGCTCTGGTCCATGGGGTCACGAAGAGTCGGACATGACTGAACGACTGAACAACAACAAAAAATGATTAATATCGGTAGGGGGACATAAAAAGGAGTCTCCTCAAAGAGTGGAAAGCATTGCAACTACACCGTGGACAATGGCATGTAGGTGACCTATCCTTCAATTCCAAAAGAGTTGCACTGCAAACTTGATGGGCAAAATGACCCAATGGCCTTTTTAGGACCATAAGTGACAATAATTTCTAACACTTGAATTTGTTTTTAATTTTTACCTATATTTTGCAAACATCCATAATTTTAAATTATGCAAAACTCTTGCATGATTAAGGAAAGAATTAATACTACTGACTGTGAAGCAGAATTGAAGTTTTTAGAGCAGCACTACCTAGAACATGGAGAACCAATATGCAGGTAACAGTATTGCTTATTTGGTACAGAATGCTTGCACAAGAGAGACTGGCATAGTATATAGAGAGTGTAGGATTAGGTCTTAAGAGATCTGGATTCAAATTGCTGCTCAGACATGGAGACTCATAGACGGCAAAGATGGCAATGGCCAACCTCTCCTTGAAAAATCTCATATACAGTACATTGAAATCCCTGTTAGGGCTGCCACAAGATAGAGGTAACTTGGTGGCATGAAACTATAATACAGAATACTAATTTTTACTATTTTTTATTTTTTATTAACAATTTATTAAAAATTTAAACAACACATATATCCCCACCACAACACATTGTGCTTAATTATCCTCCAATTATCCTTATTTTTATCTTCAAAATTTCTAGAAAATTTGGTAAATCCACTACTCTTATCAATGGGGAAATCTTTGGGCTTAGTATTCTTTTATACTTCGTCCAACATTCCAACATATTATTTAAGTAGGGATTATCAATACTTTTAAACATTTCTTTTTAAAACATATTTAATACATTATCCCTAATCCTATAAAATTCTAGATCACGCCGTATTAATTGCTTACTATTTATTATAATTTCAGGAACATGTCTCAATTGATAGCTATATAATATAGCTTAACATCAGGAATACCCAATCCTCCCTTCTTTTGTGGAAGATACCACATTTAAAAAAAAATATTCTTGCTCTTTTGTTTTCATTACAATATCTATTTATCAAATTCTGTAGTTCTTTAAATCATCTATCCTCATGGGTAACATCCAAAAAAGACAGGTTAATTTAGGGATAATCTTCATTTTTTACTATTGCCACTCTTCCAAACCATGATATTTTCAATATTTTTACTATTTTAATTGCACACAGTAAGCCATTTTGTGCTAGCTTTTGTTTCAAAAAAAAAATACAACAACTCTGGAAATGAGCGTGCATTGAAACACAGCTGGGGTGGTTATTGTCACATTTGCCTGACCTTGGCTGTGGTGGGCATGCCTTCTCCCTTGGCTTTCTGTTCAAGTTTCTTGGCCAACAACTGCTTCTCCTCTTCAGACTTCTCAGGATAACCTCTAGAGAGACAAGAACCAAGAGAGTCATAGGAGACGGAAGTCAAGCCAATGAAAAGAGAGATATACTAAAGGAAAAAGCTTACAGCCGAACAAGGAACTCTGTCAGCTCTCATAAAGGCCCAGAATCCCTGTGGGAGCTGGTATGTGTTGTTCCACAAAGATAGAACCAACCTGGCCAGCTTCTTTCTTTTCTTCTCCTCAGCTTTGGCTTTCTGGGCAGAAGTCAATGTTTCAGCCTCAGCAAGATTGTCAACAGCAATAGCCAAGAATACGTTGAGCAAAATATCTGGGGTGTGGGGAAACAAGCTAAGGAAATTTGGAGTACAAGTTTAAGTAATATGGAACTGACAAATCAAAAGCTCTTGCCCAGAAATTTGAAACTTGATGTGCAGATTGTATAACCCCTACTGATCCTTATATTTACAAATACAAATTCACATCTTTCTGCTGCTTGATTAGAGAATAAATTTGCTGTTCTAAATGTGTGGGAACTGCTTGGTGTGAAAGCTATTGGATGCATATCTGATGCTCAGAGCTGAAGATGTGTTAAAATCATTTTAAAAACTTTTAAAAATATAATATATGTTTGTTTTTAAATATGATATTTATCTAGTGTATTTGAATCAGTTATTTTATGTGTGGGTCCTCATAGGAAGAAAAGCTGCAAATAAATAAATAAATAAATAAATAAAATAAGGCCAGTCTCTTCTGCATACAGAATCAAGTCAACTACATATTTTGTAAATGGATTATCATAGGGGAAACAAACAGCGTGAGAGCAGCTATAACACAGATGCACAATTCACACAGTCTCTTATAGCCTGGTAGGAGTAATCCATACCCATTTTAATAGTTAATTGATTAATTAATAGAGCCCTTGAAAGTGATAGAGCATCTATTTGGATTCTTTCTGAGATAGTCATTATTTACATTGCATCTCATAGTGCTTCACTGGACTGTATTAACAGGTGATTCTACCAAATGAAAACTGAACACCCATTAAAGAAAGGATACAGTTTCCACAGACAAAGAGAACAACAAAATAAATGCAGACTAGCATACCAGGGTAGGTTGGCCCTCCATAAGCCATAATCCCATTGTACATAACATAAGTCCATTCCTCACCAGTCAACACCTGCAAGCAGAGAAAATATTTTGTAAACTCTACCACAGACATTGTACTGAGTTCTCCTGCTCAGAAGGGAACCTAGAAGTCATGTCATCATCCTCAGAGACCAAAATAAAGCCCCATATATCCCATATATAAATATCACAATATTGATGGCTTTTGTCTACCTGTGGGTCATTTCCCAACCCACAAAACTTAGGGTAGAAGGAAAGAGCCCAACTACAGTAACTTGTCCCTAAACTGATAATTTGGAAGTTGAGTCATGGCAACTGGACTTCTTTTCTTGAGTGATTGAAACATTTCGCTGCTCATCCAAACAGCTTCATCAGTCTGAGGAAAACTAGTTGCGAGTCTTCCATTTTAGAGTTCGTTTTGACCTCATGTCACCCTGGTCTGAAATACAGTAGGCTTATAAGATGAACAATGAATAGGCTCATTAGGTGGACAATAGTCTGAGTACGGCATTAGGTGAACAGGTGCTGAAACCCATAAAGTATGGGTCATTAGCTATGGCCTTGGTGGTGGAGGTGTGAAGTATTTTTGATTTGTCTGGGTATTGTTGAAATGACTCCCTAATAAATAGCAGATAGACTGTGCCTGAGCACCCCCCACCTCTGTTGAGAGAGGGGTTTTCAATATTCACATGAATGGCTTCCCTGACTCCTCTCTCAAACCCCCTATCTCCTCTGTCTAAACTGGTAAGGTACTCTGTTAGCCATACCTGGAAGACACTGATGAGAGCCTGGGGGAAATTATCAAAGGTGCTACGCCGTATCTCTACATCATCAAAGTCAAATCTCCCTCCAAAAAGCTGCATCCCTAACAGGGCAAAGATGACCATGAAGAGGAAGAGGAGGGTAAGGAGGGAGACAATGGAGCGCACTGAGTTGAGCAGAGATGCCACTAAGTTGTTTAGAGACCTCCAATACCTAGGGGGAAAAAACAGAAATGCACTTTATATACACATGTTGTGAAGATCATGGGACACAGGCATCGCTGAGCCAGTCAAGTCCCAGTTTACTAGTTAAACATATTCATTTTAATGTCTAATTTATTATTTCTGACAGTACCACTAAGACACTGGTTAAGACACACTTTATTTCACATCCAGTCTTCAGAATGGATAGGAAAGAGGTTAAACACTAGTTATAGGCTGATGGCTGACATTTTGAATACAGTTCAATGGGTGAAACCTTATCTAGGATGCCAATAGCCATTGTTTATCCATTACATTATTTCTATACTTCTTTTTCCCTACAGAACAGTAGGTTAGTTCAATTTTGCACTGTACTGCTTTGAAGAAGCCTATGCAGACTTGGGCAAAATGCACAGTCTTAGGGAGCCCCCAAAAGAAGAAAAAGAGGAAATGGCAATGGTTACACTTATGGGACTACATTCACTGTTTAGAAGATAAGCGTGATTTTAGAGAAAAGAACCACGATGGACAGGCATCAGTCTTACAAGGAAACAAGATTCAGTAAATAACATGTATGTTTTCTAGATACATATGGATAGGATCAAAAGTAGGCTAGGTGATACCTTTATTGGTCACTACTAAAACAAAAAAAATGTAAACTAAGCTTTCAATAGCAACTTGCTATCTTTATCAAAGCATTGTACCAAAAACACAATCTTGATAGAGGATGTAGCCCCCTGATACCATCATCTGGTGTATTCCATCCCACCAAAAAGATTCTCAGAGCCTGATAGACTACTACATCCTCTATCAAGATTGCATTTTTGGTACAATGCTTTGATAAAGATAGCAAGTTGCTATCGAAAGCTTAGCTTACTTTTTTGTTGTTTTAGTAGTGGCCAATAAAGGTATCACCTAGCCTACTTCTGAATTTGTTTTTCTGGACACATGGCTCAACCCACTTTTTTATTTCTGTGGATAGGATCAAGTAAGACACTCAAAAGTCTGGAAATGGCTCAGCTTGTCTCTGTCAGCTGTAGTCTATGTATGCATTGATCCACTTACCCCACTGAGAGATGTCATAAGAACTGATGATATAAGGACTGAAAAACAGGTCCCTTGCTTAAGGTGCTCCATTTAATGGATTCATGTTTTGCCCTTATACATTCTAAACTGAGAGTACTATCTATCCCAATGGCAACAACTGGAACTTCCAGAAAGCCAATATTGCTGGCATATTTTTCAGAAGTATTTTACTCCCAACAAAAAGAATACTTGCTTGGTTATCTTGAGGATCCTTAGCAGGCGAATGCACCGCAGTACCGAGATGCCCAGGGGAGACATGGAGGTAATCTCTATTAATACAATCTCCAGAATGCCAATGCACACCACCAGGCAATCAAAACGGTTGAAGAGGGACATGAAGTACTGGCGGAGACCAAGGGCATACATCTTCAGAATCATCTCAACCGTAAAAAGGGCAAGAAGCACCCGGTTGGCGACATCTGCAAGCAGAAAAAAACACCTTGATAGTGACAAAGAATAGGCAAGATCCCGTCTGAAAAGGAAGGGCAATCCAAGAGATGAACTCTTCCTCCTCGGAGGCACACAAACAGAGAAAGAAAGAGATGAAAAGCAGTCCTGCATTACTTATTTCACACCACCCCTTTCATCGGGAAGTAGCACTTTCAACTCCCAGCCCCTAGCACAGAGCAGTCATTAGGAATGTGTGTGGGGTCTAAACAATCCACTCCAATATCCTTTGCATGATTATTCCCCTCAACCTTTTTTTAAGTTGAAAAGTTGCCTCATGGCAGCTATGTGGACTGTAAAACTGAAGGAGAGAGCATATAGACCTTTCCTTTCCTAATCCTTTTCACTTGTCTCCTGAAAATCCTGTCCCCACTGCTACTCCTTTCTGGGAAAATACTCTGCCTATCTTTAAGTTTAAAAAGAACATAATAAAAAGGCCTTGATACTTGCAACCTTCCTCATACTTGTTGTCTGAACAGTATACAGTGGACCCTTGTATAACAAACAGCTTGTATAACATAAAATCTGTACAACATAAAAATTCTGGAGATAGGAGAAATTTGCTTAACATAATCGCCGATGGGGAGAATCCGTACAACATAAAAATTGTCACGATTAGAGATTACTCTGTTTTCAATGCATTCCTATGGGAATTTGTATAAAGGAAAATGTGCTTAACATAATTTCATTTGGAACGAATTAATTCCTTTATACAAGGTACCACTGTACTCTAAGGTTACTATTAAGTCATGGATAGAAAGCATGCGCAGAGGTGTAGGAGGGTAGAGTGTCAAACTAGGATCCAGGAGGCCTGGTTCAAATCTTTACTTGGCCACTGAATTCCCACATACGTCAAGAATGGTAAGACAGCTCATATGTACTCATAGGTTAGAAGCAAGTTGATGGGACATAAGACCAACAAGGAAGCATGCAGTTGCACACAATATACATTGGTGATGAGTTTAATAGGCTGGATCTAGGGGGTGAAAGGATGATTTCGAGACAAACATTAGTGAGAAAACTGGACATATTGCAGTAAAAAAGAGAAAGCAGGAATGAATCAGAACTGTTACAGAAGCCTAGTTCAAATGGTGCAGAGATGGGGCTAGCACACACACACATACACACATACACACAAAAAAAAAAAAACTGAAAAGCTCAAGGGAGAAGCTTGAGGACTGACAGTGTCACAGCCTTCCACTGAACCTGGGATGTTTTCAGAAATGCAATGTCCAGCTCACCTTGCGCATGGGTTAGCCAGTCAGGTTGATTGTGGTGCTCGGAGGCTATTGAGAATGTGTTCAAGGCGATAATCAGGATCACTAACCAATAGAAAAACCTGGATTTCACCACCTCCCGGCATTTCCTGCGGAAAAGACGGTTCCATCGTCGCCAGTGCCGGCTAGAGGAAAGAGGGACAAAAGAGAGTTAAAGACAAAGCAGATCTCTGTTCTTCAGCTGTGCCAGCAGGACAGGTCCCTTGCAAAGGCTTTGGAATCCCACCTTCCATACAGCTTCAGCTTCTCAATTGCCTCTGCTCTGATGCAGAATTTAACAATGCTTTTGAAACAGGATGTTAAAACGGATTGATGCATGAGTTCCTTTTCTACATTAGGTGAGTGCATTGGGGAGGTGGGCATGCAGACTACTTACAAAAACAGAATCCATTTATTCATGCCCTCAAGTTCATATAGGCTATCTGTCTCTGAGCCACCTTCATCTTCAGACATTCCTGGAAAAGATGGAGAAAAGAAAAAAAGGAACTTGTTATGAAAGCACAGCTTCAGTCCCAGTCAAGATTACATTCAATACATGAAATACATACAGCAGGTGCTCTGCTTAAGTCATTTTGGAAAGGAGGAAACCTAGTTTCACGTGTTTCATCAACCCGCTCCTGGAATTCGCTCATCATTTCTGATTTGATCCACAGCTGCATTAGTCGCATCATCATGAATGCTCCAAGGCACAGCTCCTGACAATGCTACAGAACAAAATGTCTGTGAATACTCTCAGTCATCCAAGCGAGTTTATCTGGAAGTTGAGTCATGGCAACTGGACTTCTTTTTCTTGAGATATTGAAACAATTCACTGCTCATTAAAACAGCTTCATCAGTCTGAAGAAAGCTAGTTGCGAGTCCTCCATTTTATAGCTCACTTTGAAATCTTGTCACCCTGGTCTGAAATAGGCTCATAAGATGAACAATGGCCTGAATAGGCTCTTTAGTTAGACAACAGACTCAATAGCCTTAAGGTGAACAATGGCCTAAAGTGCTGAAACCCATAGTATGGGTCATTAATTGTGGCCTTGGTGGTGAAGCTTGTGCAATGGGTGGACAGCTTTATTGTGTTCATACTCAGTGGAATAATATCATCATTAGGGTTTTTTTTTTACATTCAGAATACAAATATACAAGCAAAGATAAGGAAGGATATGATGAACACAGTCACACAACCAGAAGTTATGTGAATGGCCTTGTTTCCAAAGCAAATGGCAAATCTGGACCCTTAAGCTACACTGAAACATCAGCACAGGAATTTAACAAAGAAAATTCCTTACTAAGATTGAAAATGAAAGTTATGTCTAGAGTGACTGATATATGTCCATTTGAAAATAGTTTTCCTCCAGGGAACATATTCTTTTAAACTCAATTTCTATAGATCATGTTACAGTGGAGGTAGGGAGCATTAATGTGTTGAACCTCATCATGGTCCCAATTAGGAATGATTTTTGTGCTTGCTCTTGGCATTCCCTCCAGTCCATTAGTCCAGTATAAAAAAACCCATAAAAAGCCATATTTAGGACCACACAAGAAACTAAAGGTTAAACCTATCCTCATACAGTAATCTCAAGTCAAATTGTCCACCCAGAATTTTCTTTAAAAACTAATTCATACAAAAGGTAATTGCATGGAGGTTGCCTTCTCTAGTTGTCCCTGTGTCCAAACCACACGTTTTAGAAATGTCTTCTCTTCTATAGCACTATTTCTGGGACATCTCATTTCTTCACTTTGTCAGATAGCACTGCTGGACAATACCTTCTCCACGTTTCCGGTCACTGTCTATGACTTCTGCATGAACAATCCAGTCCATGTAGCCTTTCATGTCCTCATCCAGTTGCTGCTTTTCTCTCAGTTTCTGAAAGGTACCCCGTGATTTGGCTTTCTCGCGCTCTTTGGTGAACTCTCTGGAATAAATTCAGAAGAAGACTAGTATCACAAGGTGAATAACCTCATTGGTGATGGCTCAGGCCATCCCCAAAGAGTAACATCCAAGCTTGAATCACCCACTTTCACCAGAGGAATTTCTCCATCTTTCATAATAGCTATTGAGATCCAATGAATAAATAAATATGTTGGTAAAGATGAAGATGGAGAAGATTCTAATGGCCCAAGCACCTAAAATGAAACACTGTCAGAGAACTATATAAGTGCCAGAGCTTTAGCCAAAGAATCTAAAGCCTGTTGTACCTATTCAACACCATAACTTGTGGACTTTTGTCAGTTATCCCCAGACAATTCACAGGGCTGCAAACTAATCAACATGGCATTGCTTGCATGTAAGCAGTAACTACGTACTTTGTATTGCACTGTATGATGATGTTCATCCTTGACTGATACTCTTTGGAACCTCCAGAATTCTTTTGAACCATAGGCAGTCAGGAGTAAATAGGAGCATTAGAATACAAGTGGTGGACATTTTATGGGTAAATAACATCCCATATACACAGGTTAGCTTACCCACTCAGCACACCCAGGATCAGGTTAAGGATGAAAAAAGACCCCAGTAAGATGAGGCTGACAAAGTAGATCCAGGGCCATTCATTCCCAATGGCATCGTTTACCTAAAACAGAACAAAAATATCATAGTACTGATTTATGGGGCATTCAGCATATCCAACACTCTGTGGAAATCTCCACTTTTGTGGAAAGAGTGAATTGTGGAACCAGGGAAACAAACTCTTGCAAAAGAGGGATGAGACCCTCTTGAGCTGCAAGAAAAGCAGAGATCTCTGAGGAATGAGTGCTAAAGGTGAGAATCTCCTGGAACCTTTCAGATTAAGTCTTCATTTGAAATCACTCTACTTCAAACAGGAGTTCTAAAAAATTTTCCTTCAGTTTGGAATCTTTTAGTTTTCTTATTGCCTCCTCCATGTTTTCTCTTAATAAATACAGGCACACAGTGTAGGGAGGTATGAAATAACCTCATAATTCTCTTTGATTAGTCAGTTCAGAAGTATAAAATGTCTTTGAGGTTTAAGAGGTTTCTTGTGTTTGTAGGCTCCTGAAACTAAAACCCACTTCTTAAATATCCTCATGAACATAATGTGTATCCTGGGCAAGCTAGGCATCTGATCTCAAACTACACTACCAGGAAGGTGAGAGAACATGCTTCTGGCGTCCCTTCTTGCCACTAGAACAAGGAATCCTCCTACAGCACACATATGCACATCATGATAAGCCTACCCAGTAGAGGACTTGAGTCCATCCCTCCATGGAAATACACTGGTAGACAGTCAGCATAGCAAACCCAAAGTTATCAAAATGGGTGATGCCATTGTTGGGACCGGGCCACTTCCCCCTGCACTCTGAACCAGGGATAGTGCATTGGTGACCATGACTTGCAACTGTGCATGGAGATGGTTTTTCATTTTTTACGATGGCAATGATGTCTGAGGGAAGAAACAGAGAGTCAGCTGTGAGAATTTGCAAAAGAAGGCTATGCCATGATTTTATCTGTCTATCCCAGCACATCTCCCATTCTAACTGAAGGTGCAGTAGTTTCAGAAGCTGCAGTAGCCTTCAACTGGCAACTACTTCTTATTGATAGAGGAGTGCCAGAGGCAGATATTTTGCTTCACAGATATGCCTGGAATAACCCGATCTATCTGTTGCCTAAGGACATCTCTAATATTCAGTGATGTATTGGAGTCTGGGCACACAGGGTTAATGTCCTAGGAATTTTTGTTTAGCAAGGACTGTGACATTATCTGCCCTTTCCTCCGGGGCTGCTCTGTCCCCTCTGAGTTGAAAATGGTTTGGTCTTGGATGGACAATTAAGAGCCATCAGATTTACAGAAGACTTGCTCCTCCTCTGTTGATATGACAATCCATCTGCCTGGATTTTTGAATATTATGGAGATGTCTAACTAGAGTAAGTCATAAAGAGCATGACTTCCATGTTGAGCAAATTCCAAATTCACTACTTGATCACTGCTAGCCCTTCTACATGATATAAGCAGATCAACAATTCCCCCTTACCTGTCCCATTGTAGTAACAGGTCTTATGCATCTTGCCCTTGAAAAGCTCCTGTCCCATAATGGCATAGATGGTGAGCATGAAGACAACCAGCACGGCAATGTGGAACAGTGGCAACATAGCCTTGATGATAGAGTTCAGCACCACTTGCAGACCTGCAGCACGGAAGGGGTGAACAAGGCGTTTGTATCACTGATACCCTTTATACTGCAGGTCCAATGAACCCCCTGTCATATGATCCCATTTAAACCTTGCTGGAAAAGAGACTAGTAAAAGACCACTCTTGTTTTACCTATGCTGTGATACTAAATCCCATCACCACCAACATCCAAGGGCTCAAAGATGGGAGTTAATCACTATGAGTTTAATGGAATGGTTAAATATATATATTTTTTTATCCCAGGAGATCCTGCCAATAGTCAGAGAAAGGTGAGAATTGAACCTTACTAACTCAGTGCAGCTGCTGGTCTCCATATCTCAGTAGTCACCAGCCTACTGTGCTTGAAAGAAAGAGCACAACACCATATAACAGATTTATGCTCTCAGCCTCCCTTGTGGTGTAGAACCCTCAGTCTCTCATTTGTCTTTTGTTCTGTCAGGCAAGGTAGAGAAACTTGGCAACTAACTGAAGCAAACCTTAAGGTGCAAACAACACTCTCCCCGTGAACAAAACAAATTCATATTCTAGCATCTGTCAAAATCGCATCCAACCGTGTGGGTTCTAGTGCTCAACAGCCAGCCAGCAGTCAGAACCTAAGAAGCGTTTACCCACTTGGTATTCCTGAGACCAGGCGCAGGGGCCGCAGCACCCGGAAGGCTCTCAGAGCTTTGACATCAAAGCCACCCTGCCCACTCAGAAGTGCCCCCTCAATTACGCTGATTTTCTCCAGGATCACTGTGAAGACACTGGAAAGAAAGGAAAGGATGAAAAAGACGCTACAGGGGAAATCATTCTAAAAACAATGAAAGCAAAGGAAAATGTTCTGCTTATATACAGCCCCATAGGTGCTAAAAGCACTCTCTTGGTGGTTTACAATTTATTTATGCAGGCTACACATTGCCAGAAGGGGCATGGTGGCTCAGCGGACTAAGGCTCTGAAAACTGTCGGCTGCAAAGTCAGCAGCTCGGCAGTTCGAATCCTGGGTTCCATGCAGTGGAGCGAGTTCCCGCTGATAACCCAGCTCCTGCCAAGCTAGCCATTCAAAAGAATGTAAATACAAGTAGATAAATAGGGACTGCCGTAAAAAGCGGGAAGGTAAAACTGTTTCCTTGCAGCCATGCCGGCCACGTGGTCATGGATTGCATAACACTGGCTCTTCAGCTTGAATACGGAGATGAGCACTGCCCCTAGAGTCAGACATGACTAGCACACATGTGCGGGGGGAGAGGAACCTTTACCTTTACCTTTATACATTGCCACCCCAGCAATCTGGGTATTGATTTTACTGATCTTGGAAGGATGGAAGGCAGAGTCAACCACAAGCTGGTTACCTGGGATTGAACTTCAGGTGATGAGCACAGTTATAGCTGCAGTACTACAGTTTAACCACTGCACCACGAGGCTCTTCAATAGCCAAGCCTTACTGATTTGTGTCTTTTGCCACTGAGTACTTATGAGAAGTTAAAGTGTGGCTATTATGGCCATGTGCTGGGGCTGACACACTTATTGTGCCAATTGCATTGAGGTGACTAAATCACTGAACACAGAGAAAACCACTTCTTATTACATCAGATACAACAAGATAGTTTTGGGGTTAAAAGGAAAAGATCCTTGGGCCTGTGGGCTATAATGTGGCCTCATCCAGCTATTTCTCTCACCCTCCACATTATCAATGTGTGGCAAATTTGCTACACCCACAACCTCTTTTTAGACTACTCAAAACTTTCCCCAGCAAAACTAGACATGACTTCTTGTTCTGAGCTGCCCCCTGCCCCCCCACCAGGTTTAGAATAGGCCAGGGAAAATGTAGAGAAATTCAGTCAAAAATCAAATCAAAACAACATAAAAGACAAAAACATGCGGCTCCTTAAAGACTATTACAGTATATTTTAATGTAAGCTTTTGTGGACATGTCCACTTCTTCAGACATATAGTAGTGTATGTCTATATGTCTGAAGAAGTGAACATGTCCATGAAAGCTTACATTAAAATATAATAGTCTTTAAAGTGCCACATGTTTTTGTCTTTTATTTTGTTTTGTTTTGATTTTAACACGGCTACCTCTCACAAATCTACAACTATGTAGATAAACTGTTGTTTATGCCTCTTGGAGGACGCAAGGGGCCATATTGTGAATCAGTCAATCAACCCAGGGGTTTTAAGGAGGCAAAGGGGCAGAGGCAGCCATCCAAATTTCAGAGATGAGCATGTGCATCTCCCAGAAGCTCAGAAGCTCTTCGCCTGTTATGTAAATATTACAATTTTAAAGCATAAAGCAGAAACTTGCCACATAACCATTGTACCTCATGCTGAATAATGTAATGTATCCTCCATGTGGCAGTAACTTTATAGGCAAAAAACATAACTGTCTATCATAACTAAAATCAGTGCTGGCTACTCTGTACAACAAGATACAGGAAATGTGGGCTTCTCCATCAATCTCTGTTCACTGCAGTTCAACAGAGAATATTTATGCACTGAATAAGAGCCCGACTACAGCTCTTTCCCACCACTCCAGACAGCATAGCCAATTACAAGGGCGATGGTAGTTTTAATCCAACAATAACATTCCCCATAAACAACAGTAAAGTCAATGGGTTCCAATGAAGTCTCCACTTAGTCGGAATAGGTAAATAATTGTGTACTCCAGCTCAACTCAGGTGATTCATTATTGCCTGGATATCTGATCTGAGCTGTGGGGCTAAACCAATAGTATATCAGATCTATTTGCAAATAGAAATCCCGTCTACTTTCTCCAGACATTACTTTCACAATATTAATATGAACCAAGCAGCAGATGGCATTTTTGGGGCACCAGCTGCACCTTCTTCAGTTGTTGTGATCATAAAATTAGCTATTTCCACAGTGGTTCATGATAACATTTCTGCATGAAGTATTATATTCACTTGTATCATTACATGGAGAAAATAGGGATAGACTTAAATTTTAGGTAGCAGATGGATATACTGTACTCTAGAATATGCAATGAACATGATCTATGAAGTTATTTATTCAAGCATTTGTAAGAACATGTTACAGCTTTCAAACACATGTATTTACAGCATGTGCTTTTCCTTTGCACATTATAATGCTAATCAGAAGAAATCAAGTTGACTCCTAGGAGTCCCATCTGCTGTATAATATGTCAGCAGATCCTACATGCCTCTTGTAGGTATGAACTAGTGAGGGTCTAAATGCAAGGTCCGAGGCAGAAAATATTCACTGGAAGGACAGACAGATTTTGAAGCTGAGGCTCCAGTACTTTGACCACCACATGAGGAGAGAGGACTCCTTGGAAAAGTCCCTGATATTCAGAAAGACTGAAGACAAAAGGAAAAGGGGACGGCAGAGAATGAGATGGTTGGACGGTGTCATTGATGCAACCAACATGGATTTGACCAAACTCCAGGAGGCAGTGGAAGACAAGAGGGCCTGGTTTGCTCTGGTCCATGCGGTCACAAAGACTTGGACATGACTTAACGACTGAACAACAACAAAGCAGAGAATATATCTTCTGCAACAAGATACGTTTGACGCTTTTTGCTCATGTGCATTTTTACCTTTTGTGCTATCAAACAGTTATGACAACCCCATGAATCAGTGACCTTCAAAAGGTCCTGTCACAAACAGCTTTGATGAGATCATGCAAACTCTAGGCTGCAGCTTTCCTTGTTGAATCAGTCTGTGTTTGTGTTAATTAATTTTGTGCACTAAGTAAGAATGGGACAGCAGCGACAAAGTTGCCAGCAGAGTAAAACAGTTTGATAATGTTGTTGAGCACAGAGAGTCCATACATAGGAGGTATCTGGAAACAGTGTCTAATCTTTCCAGGCATATTGGTTGAAGGACTAGGACAATAAAAACACCACCCCTTACTTCAGAGGTAGCCTCAGAACATCTAAGCTCTGGGCCTCAACTAAGAAACTACCTGGCATATTTTCCATCTTGTCAAGGACTTTACATCTAAGAAATAACTCCTGGCAACTCCATCTTTTGCCATGTTTTAACCTATTGGTACAGCTCTAAAGAAGAGGGTTTTGCCCTCTAAATATTAGGAACTTTTTTTGGTTATTTTTCCAGTAGCCTAAAGGTATCAGCTGTTCTACTTTTGTACAGGATTGTGTAATTATTGATTAACTTTTGGAACGTCTATCCTGCCCCTTTCCTCTTGGGAGCTCAAACTAGAAGAGCAAAAATAATGACATTAATAATTGAAAATGCCCTTATCATTTAAAATCATGGTCCCTAAATACAAACACAGCAGAGAAAGCACCAGCAGCCAAATCTTTGAAGTATATCTGTAAATTCAAAGTGGCATGTTGCATGTATCTAACCCAAAGAAAACCATATTGACTCAAATAGGACCTACCACTGCAGGGCAAGGTACAGGGTTGAAACTTTATATTAACAATGTGTAACATTTTTTCCCATGGAAATCTCGTCAAACCTTGCTGCCAAATCTGACCCACTCAATCATAAAGTTAAAAAGAAAGCACAAAGTTCTTTTACCCTAAAAAGACTATTGTGAAATCCAGCACATTCCAGCCATTTCGGAGGTAGGCATCTGGGTGAAATAGAAATCCATAGGCAATGATCTTTAGTGTTGCTTCAATGGCAAATACTAGGAGGAAGAAATATTCTAGTTTCTCCTGAAAAATACAGAAAAGAAAGAGGGAAAGTTGTGCATTGTTAATATAGTCAATAGTTATTTGGAAGTTGAATCGTAGCAACTGGACTTCTTTTTCTTGAGAGACAGAAACGTTTTGCTGCTTATCCAAACAGCTTCATCAGTCTGAAGAAAGCTAGTTGCGAGTCCTCCATCTTATAGTCCGCTTTGACCTTTCGTCACCCTGGTCTGAAATAGGCTCATAAGATGAACAATCGCCTGAATAGGCTGGTTAGGTAGACAACAATATCAATAGCCTTAAGGCATGTCCAAACTTTGGCCCTCCTGTTGTTTTGGACCACAACTCCCAGAATTCTAAGCTTAGATTGCCAATGGCAAAGGACTGCTGGAGTTGTGGTCTGGAACATCTGGAGGGCTGAAGTTTGGACATGCCTGGAAGGTGCTGAAACCCATAAAGTATGGGTCCTTAGCTATGGCCTTGGTGGTGGAGGCTTTTTTATTTGTCTGGGTATTGCTGAAAGCACAGCCTGATAAGTAGCTGTGCCTGACCGCCCCCCTTAAGGAGGGGTTTTCAATGCTTACATTAATGGCTTCCCTTTCCACTCTCTCAAACCTAAACATTTTCCTTATCTCAACAATATGCCAGCAGCAGAAACTGAACTACTCAGGATAAAAGCCTCTGCCACACTCTCCAGCACTCAACCACCACCATCCAACTTCACCAACCAGGAGATAAATGCTCTGACATCTCTCAGCAGGGATGAGAACATCACCATTCTGCCTGTGGACAAAGGAAGATGCACTGTCATCCTCAATACTGTGGACTATCACGAAAAGGTTATCACACTTTTAGATGACCAACACACATATGAAAAACTAAAAAGAAACCTCCACCAGCAATTGCAAGAAAAAGTAATAGAATGCTTAAAACTCTTGGAGAAGAACAACACAACTGGCAGCATGGCTTACCACTGGTTATATCCTGGAGAGACCACCCCCTGCTTTTATGGACTTCTCAAGATCCACAAGCAAGGAATCCCCCTCAGACCCATAGTCAGTAGTATAAATTCAGTGAGTTACAACATTACAAAATACATGGCGACTATCCTAGCCCCACTGGTTGGACTCATGGACCACCACGTGCACAATTCAGAGCAGTTTGTTTCTAAAATCAGGGAGCTGAAACTGGATACAGATGAAACCATGGAATCCTTTCATGTTACATCTCTCTTTGCCAGAATTCCCACCACTGATGCCCTAACAACTGTAAAGAGAAGACTAGAAGACAGCGCCCTCACCTCCAGAAGCAGTCTCAACCCAGACCAGATACACCGGCTCCTGGACCTGTGTCTGAACACCACATATTTTATGTACAGAGGTGACTTCGTACAGACAGAAGCATGTCTGTGCCATGGGTTCCCCAGTGTCACCAATTGTTGCAAACCTATACATGGAAGAAGTGGAGAAGAAGGCACTCAAAACCTTCCCAGGGACAACACCATCACAGTGGTTCAAGTATGTGGATGATACCTGGGTGAAAATCAAGACTCAGGAAGTACAGGCCTTTGCAGACCACATCAATGTGGTGGACCCTAATATTAAGTTCACTAGGGGAGACACCCAAGACAACAATCTGGCTTTCCTGGATTGTGCAGTCAGCATCAGACCCCACTGTGGTCTGGGAGTAGAAGTTTACAGGAAACTCACCCACAGAGATCAGTACTTACTGTTTGACTCCCACCATCCATTAAAACACAAATTAGGCGATATCAGGACCCTAAACCGTAGATCAGAGAGCATCCCCACCTGCACAGAAGCCAAGAATAAGGAAGACAGGCACCTGCAGACAGCACTTAAGGCCTGTGGATATCCAAAGTAGGCCTTCAACAAAGCAGTGCACCGACTCAGAAGAACAATACATCAGCCTGAGACCCAGAGCCGACAGAAGAACCTGGTCATTCCCTACATGGCTGGAGTGTCTGAAAAGCATAAAGGAATTTTTGGCAAACACCACATCCCTGTTTATTTCAAAGAGACTTGTCCACCCAAAGGATCCGATACCAAAACAAAAAAGGAGCAACATAGTATATGCGGTCCAATGCAGTGAGGAGTGTGCAGATCTCTACATTGGAGACACTAAACAGCCATTAAACAGAAGGATGGCCCAACAATAGGAGGGTTAACAGCTCAGGACCAGAATCAGAAGTATATCTCCACTTGAAAGATAAAAGGCACTCATTCAAAGGTGATGATGTATACATATTTTAGACAGAGAAGATAGGTGGTTTGAGAGAGGGGTCAGGGAAGCCATTCATGTGAGCATTGAAATCCCCTCTCTAAACAGAGGAAGGGGGCTCAGGCACAGTCTATCTGCTACTTATCAGGCTGTGCTTTCAACAATACCCAGACAAATCAAAAAGCCTTCACCACCAAGGCCATATCTAATCACCCATACTTTATGGGTTTCAGCACCTTAGGCCATTGTTCACCTTAAGGCTATTGAGACTGTTGTCTACCTAACAAGCCTATTCAGGCCATTGTTCATCTTATGAGCCTATTTCAGACCAGGGTGAGAAAAGTTCAAAGCAGACTATGAGATGGAGGACTCGCCACTAGCTTTCTTCATACTGATGAAGCTGTTTGGATAAGCAGCAAAACATTTCTCTCTCTCAAGAAAAAAAAGTCTAGTTGCCATGACTCAACTTCCAGATAAACTCACCTGGATGACTGAGAATCTTCACAGACATAGTCAATAGTTTCAATTAGACCTCTCTACGCACCCTCCTTTCGTAGAAACTTTGCCAAGAAATCTAAAAGTCTATGCATTGCTCTTCAGAAAGTTCCATGGAAGCCACTGCCCTATCCTTGCCTTTAAAAAGTCCCAGACTCTTAGTACTAAAGATATTTTCAGTATCTTTGCCTAAGGACCATCTCATCCTTTGCTTCCTCTCACTTTTTTATCCCATGAAAGTATTTCAGGATAAAACATACCAATTTCATATGTACTAATGGATGTCAGATATGTTTCAGAACTTGCCTAAAGTCTGCAACTGAAATCCATAATTATGTGGATGTTCACAGAAGCAATGGAACTGAGATCCAGTAGCTTCCATTCAACACATGGTTCTCATTTTACTGATACTTCTGCAAAGCAGAATCCACAACATCCTTGTACAAATGGGAATCCAAATTGTTTTCTGCAGGAGCGTCTCTGGCTTGCATAGCTGCAACCTTGAAATTGCAAACATGGAGCTCTCTGGCAGCACAGCCCATACGATTCCCCATTTACCAACAGAATCCTGGAACCAATGTCTAGCTTAAAATCCTTCCCAACTCCCCATCTAAAGGCGTTTCCTCTGTCATATATTGGTTCCTCTTTATTTATTAGGAAAGCACAGTACTTCATCCATGGGAAAATAGGCAGAGACAATTTCAAATCCAGATCCACCCCCTTCATTTACAATCAATAAACCTTTGAGTAATCAACAAAGATGGTGTTGTATGTCAGATTACTAATGCAAATATGCTTACTCTAACATAATTGAATGTAGATGAACCTTTGGCTAACATCTTCAAACACTGCTCTCCTTTTGCATGACCCTATACCGTTTCCTATAAATGATCATTCAACGTGTTTCTCAGACTGGCAAGTGTGGCTAATGTCTCCCATAGTTTGATTGGACAAGTCAGCTTCAGATTATGGGTTTGAAAGCCATTTTATTTATATAGACCACAGTTAAAACAAAACCCTCTTTAGATCTTAAGCAACATGTTAATAACAAGCATTATTAAAATTTAAAAGCCATACTGGATAAGAGAGAAGGGGAAGAAGTAAAAAGTTAAATTCTGGCTGAGCTGATTAATTCCAAGCTCACTTATGATTTAATGGAACATCTGAATGCAACCAAAATAGATTCTTAAAGACTAACAGATATGTTGCAACATAGGCTTACAGGCCCCAGATAATACTCTGGAATATATCAAGAAATGACTTTATTCATCAAATGTTGAAACATGCCCTATTAGATCATACACCGTGATTTCAATTATCCAGTCAACCAGAATTTGAAAAATTACTTTGAAGAATAACTGAAATGGATATGCTAAAGTTATCCATAATTGAGCATAATTAGATACCAGAACGTTGTGCTCCCACTGCATAATTATGAATGGTCTGAGTATGCCATTAAATCAATTCTCCTTCAAAACAACTTTCCAAGCTTTGCAACCAATCATATGATAAGAGAACAGTTGTACGTATATATAAAGCAACCAGTCACACTCAACTGTGCTCTTATAACATGTCATTTGAGTGTAAATCAGTCAACAGTGACACCAAAATTACGTATTAGCCCTAAAATAAAGATGAGTAAGAGAACTGTAAGATATTTCCTGCCCTAAATTAATTTAGTGGAACAGGGAGTTCTTATAAAATGTAAAAGAAGCAAATATTAAATATAAAGTTCAACTAATTACTCAAAGTATAAGGTTTTGGCTTTTTTGCAGTTTATTTATAGTTTTCTAACAAAAAAGTTGTCAATCAAAGGAAAAGGCAAAGAGAAAAAAATATTGGAGCGATTCTAATCTTCTCAAACAAAATTTGCATCTCATCTTAACAATGTATCATCCTTAACTATCTCAATTACTCATAAATTAAACAGGAAAATTAATTGTCTTATAATATTCATCTAAAAATTTGTAGAAATCATGCCATTTTCCCTCGAAGTCTTCATAATATCCATCTGGTTTCATTAGTGCTGAGATCTTGTCCATTTCTGCGCAGTTTAACACCTTCACAATTAACTGATTTTTGTCCAGAATCTTGCTTGTCTTCCATAATTGTGCATACAACATTCTAGCTGCTGTGATAATATGAATTATTACAATTTTTTGCTATCACCAATATTTTGTTGTATCATAGATAATAAAAAAATCTCAGGTTTTAACTCAAGATTAATTAACATAGTTTGTAAAATAAATTTTTGTACCATGCACCAGTATTTTTTAGCCTTCTTGCATACCCACCACATATGGAAAAAAAAGATCCCCGTCCTTTGTTACATTTCCAACAAACATCGGATATTTTATACATTTTAGCCAGTTTATCAGGTGTTAAATACCACCTATAGAGCATTTTATAAAGATTTTCTTTAAATGCTATTGACTTAGTGATCTTTATATTAACCTTCCATAATTTTCCCCATTCATCTAACTGAATTTCTGACTTTAGATCCTGTGCCCAGCTTATCATACATTCTTTTACTATCTCATCTTCTACATGTCTAGCTAATAACCAGCTATACATTTTAATTAACTTTTCATTAGAAGAAAAATGATTTTATCCAATGCAACTTCTTGATTTGAGAAACTAAATTGCTTTTTATCATTCCTAAACCAAGATTTCATTTGCATTTCCAACCACCAATCTATCCTAAATCCTTGTAACTGTAATTCTTCCTTTGATTTTAGTTGTAATTTTTCTGTTAACATATCTTTATATATCAGAGGTTTTTTACCCTCTATTATAGAGGATTTTGTATGTGCCAGTTTTGGGGAAACCCAAAGTGGCATTGCTGTATAGATAGAGTTCTTCAATGAGTCCCAAACCCACAACAAGGCTTTCTTATGCAGTGGTTTGCAAAATCTTTTTAGGCTTTAGCTTTCCCATACCATAGGTATGCATGCCATCCAAAATTCAAGTTAAATCCTTCTAATAGATTTCAATGGAGTATCCTCTCCAATGATAGATAAAAACAGCCTGAAGCCTAGAAAAGACAACAGAAGAGGGAAATTACCACACTCATTTTTCCAACTGGTGCAAGAATGGAATCTAAATGATATCTGGAAAAGAAGAAACCCACAGAAGAAGATATATACTTATTTCTCACACCGTCATAACTCCTTCTCCAGAATAGATATGTGTTGGTCATCAGTGGATTTACTGATAGAAACAAAGGACATTGAAATACTGCCTAAATCATTTGCAGACCATAATCCAATTCTGTGGACAATTCTCAACAAGGTTTTGGCTTTTAATTGTTGTGAGACTTTGTCACACTGCTTGCAGAGGTGCTTTCCCAATTGGTAAAAATGTCTGTTTATCACAGCATGTGGTTTTTCACAACCACATAGCTTGAACAAAAGACAGAGGTTCCTACGCTGGTGGGTTTAAGCTCCATTCCAATAGGCTGAAGCATTTATTTTATTTTATTTTATTTTATTTTATTTGAAACAGCCAAAAACATGTTCTTGACTGATTTCCCCCCTCTCTTTTTCTGACAATGCACGCAGAAGTAGTTTTGACCTGGACTGGGTTGCCAAACAGGCTAACAGGGTCACAACATTTTAACTGCTACATTGTTAACACTGTGTGCTACTTATACATTTAAGAATTAAGTGGTGGACCTTTCTCAGAACTAGAGATGGGCACAACCAGAAAAAATGACGTTTCGAGTTGTCATTTGTCGGACCGGGTCCGTTTCGGGTCGTTTCCGTTTGTCGCGATAATTTTCAAAAATTTCTCATTTCTGTTTGTCGTTTGTCGTTTAGGGTTGGGGTAGGGGGGTTGGGGTAAGTGGGCTCTGGGAGGCACCTTTCTGGGTGCCTCTGAGCCTGACCCACTAAGAAGGGAAGCGTTTAGCGATTAGCGCGTACCGTACAGGTTAGGGTTGGGGTAAGTGGCAGAGGCACCTCTCTGGGTGCCTCTGACCCACTAAGAATGACAGTGTACTGGCGTACAGGTTATGCTTAGGGTTGGGGTTAGGGTAAGGGCTAGGCTTAGGGTTACGGTTAGGGTTAGGGTGGGTTAGTGGGCTGCACCTCTGGGTGCCTCTGACCCACTAAGAAGGACAGTGTACTGGCGTATGGTTTAGGGTTAGGGTTAGGGTTAGGGTTAGGGTTAGTGGACATTTTATGCCCTCTCGCACATCCAGAAGTCTCAGTCAAAACCTGGCCAAGCGATTGGTGGAATGGGTCAAAAAATTTGCATGGTCCCATCCCATGGCCAGCCCATCATTGTGCAGGTGTAAAAAAAATAAAAATAAAAATAAAATAAAAAAAATCAATGGAGACATTTTATTGCAAGAAAAACCCACTGCTGCTACTATAAAAATTCAGGCAGTTAAAATACCTAATTTTCACATGTTTCTGTTGTGCTTTAGTGGGTTTTTTTTACCACGATTTAAAAATAAATATTGCGGTCGCCATTTTGGATCCCCCCCACCGCATGGCATAGAGACAGCCCAGGATAGGAGGGGGGAAGGCCGGGGACACCCCCCCCCCAGAAAACACCCCTGTGGTAGGTGCCCTCACTCAGGCAGGCATATTTTTGCCTGCCTTTTTGGCCACGAATTGGTTTTTTTTTAAAAACTTTTTAAAACTTTTTTTATGTGCTGCTTGTTGGCAATGGGATCGCGCGAGCCCACGATGCCATGAACGACAATGATAAACCAGAGCCAATTTTCCTTTTTTCGGGTCGGGTTCGAGCTAGTGCAGAGTAATTCTCGTTACCGTTACCCGTTACGTAACGATAACGAGAACCGAAAACGGAAACGAGAATTTCGCCACTCCGTGCCCATGTCTACTCAGAACGTTGGCCTGTGATCAATGGTTTTATAGTAAGGTGCTGATTTGAAAATGATATGACTTGATGCTGCTCAGTGGGTTGGAGTACCTGGATGCCAAGCTAAGGGCTGAGAATCCAAATTCCTACAGTGCCTCCAGGTAGAGGGGGGCCATCCTAGACCATCCTGAGTATGTATTGGCAAAACAAATATTACATGGTTGGCCACCGGTTTGGTGTTAAGCACCCGACAGTCCCAGACCACCACTAGAAAGAGGAAGTGGTCAAGTGTTTTACACCTAGAAGGCTATACATTTGACTTTACTTGATGGCACTTCATTAATTGTTGACAATGGTGCCCACACAGCAGGATCTATTATGCAGACTGTGAGGATCATCTATGCAATGATTTGTTGATGGGGAAAGATAAGGCAAGACATTCCCAGATCAGGTAAAGAAAAAAATCTCAGTTTTTCTGTTTTTGTGCTGCAACATCCTCTGACCTGGTGCCCTCTGATTCTTCTAGTGCCTCTCTTGCTTTTTGAGTGAAGTGCCTTGGTAGCCAGTGCTGTTAAGACAACCGGCTGCCAGCAGAGGCATAGCCAGGATTTTGATCACCTGGGGACAAAGTTTGTTTTGGCGCCCTTCCTGCCGCCCCCGACATCGCACCCACCCAGCAACGGGGGACTGAACCCTGCGGGCATTGGGTGGGAGTGTGGGTGCACAAGTGCACGTGTGTGTGTGTGTGCGCGTGCGCGCATGCACGGCACAGTAGTGCGTGCACACCTTACACCTCTCCCACCAAGGCAAAGAGGAGGAGGAGGAGGGCCTGCCTGCCTGCCTGCTTCGCCGCTCGCCTGGCACGCGGAGGCGGTGGAGGGGGTGCCATTGCCAAGCCTTAGGGGAAAGGAGGACTGCTGGATGGCGGGAGGGTGCATGATTTCCTCCTGCTGCTCCCCCTCCAGGCACCCCCAGATTGTTGCACCTGGGGCAGATCTACCCTTCTGCCCCCCGCCCCGAGATACGCCCCTGCCTGCCAGTGCTCTGTGCCATGTGAGGCACCATTTAACAGTGGTAAAGGAAAAAGGAAAACCCCTTAAGCATCAGCTGCTGACTAATCTTATATATTCTTGGCTGTTGTTTCCAGTTCAACCGTCTGCATGGCTGACTACCTGAGACAGCCCCACATCAGAATAGCTGCTGTACTTTTCTTCTCTGTCAGCTCTGCACCACCCTCACCCCCATCCAGTTCACATCAGAAGCTGCTGTTGCAAAGATCACAAAGGTACTTATTATCATGCTTGGTGGACTTGTGAGAAAGCTAAAATTTACTGGGTGAAAATATATACATGGGCTAAGGAAATTTTAAAAATACAATTAGAATTTAAACTGGAAATATTTTTGTTAGGCTTATTGCCAAATGTAATAGATAAACAAAAGTCTTATTTATTGCTGCATATCTCAACAGCAGCTAGAATAACATGGGCCCAGAGCTGGAAATCTGGAAATCTCCCAACGGATGAGACGATAATTAAAAAAAATATTAGAATGTGCAGAAATGGATAGATTAACCAAAAGATTAAAAGTACAAGCAGAATCAACTTTCAATGCTGGTTGGGACCGTTTTTATGACTGGTGGAAAACTAAAGTAATCTAGACTAAAGCGAGACAGAATCAGAGGATAAATAGGTAATAATATGTCAATGAGAGAGAATCACCAAGTGAGACATGTCTTATTATAGATAAATTGTGGATGTATATTTTATGGTACCCTTTTCCCCTTCCTTCTTTTCTCCCTTTTTCCTTTTGTTATGTTGTGTGTGTCATTGGTTTGATTTTCTATGTTTAATTATTTGTATGCTCAATAAAATGTGTAAAAAAAAAAAAAGAAGCTGCTGTTGCCCTCGCCTCACTGACAGCTGCAACTGTCCATCGTAAATTCTTTGTGCCACTGCAAGGCTTCCTTCCCTGTTAGGCTCTGCATGTTTCAGAATTAACCAGGCTGAGGCTAGCAATATTTATTTTTATTGAACTTACAAGGAATAGAGAGGATGGTCACCTTTTGGGGGAGGGGAAGGACCCCATAAGTTGTTTTTGGACCACTAGTGGGAGCCACGTTTTGGCTGAAATTGAGAAATGGAAACCATGAACTTCATTAAAGCTCTCTTACCATGTTTCCTCTCAAATTAAGTAGCTGTTCTACAGACATCTCCTTCTCTGGTCTGGGATTCGAACAGCTAAAATTCCATTCAGCACAAGGCTTCTGTTTATTTAAGACCATTCTTCGTGTAACTCAGTATGTAACTCAGTACTGCATGTTTTAATTTTGTTTTCCAAGGTGAGTTGATTAGAAAGAACTGTGTCCAGTTCTGCGCACCTCAGTTTCAAAAGGATGTTGACAACCTTGAACGGGTCCAGAAGACCAGGATGGTTAAAGGTCTGAAAGAAATGTCTTATGACATTAGGGAGCTGGGAATGTTTAACCTTACAAAAAGAAGGCTGAGGGGGGATATGATAGACATTTTAAAGTACAGTGGTACCTTGTATAAAGGAATTAATTCGTTCCAAATGAAATTATGTTAAGCAAATTTTCCTTTATACAAATTCCCATAGGAATGCATTGAAAGCAGAGTGATCCCATTTTTATGTTGTACGGATTTTCCGCATAGGCAATTATGTTAAGCAAATTTCCCCTATCTCCGGAATTTTTTATGTTGTACAAATTTTCTGTTATACAAGCTGTCTGTTATACAAGGTACCACTGTATTTGAAAGGATGTCATATTGAAGAGGGGACTGGTTTGTTTCCCATGGCTTCAGAGACCAGGACTCAGGGCAGTGGTTTCAAACTACAGGAAAAGAGATTCAATTTAAACATTAGGAAGAACTTCCTAACAGTTAGAGCTGTCCAGCAGTGGAATATGCTGCCACAGAGGGTGGAGGAGTCTCCTTCTTTGGGGATTTTTAAGCAGAGGCTGGATGGCCATATGTCAGGAGTACTGTGATGGGGGTTCCTGAATGGCAGGGGGTTGGACTAGATGGCCCTTGAGATCTCTTCCAACTCTATGATTCTATGATTGTTAACTTGCATCCTGGACACATCACCTGTGCCTTTAATATCTAACACAGTATGGAGAAGTTTGACAGATGTAGAATAACTGTTCAGTGGAACACAGTCAACTCAACAGTGAGTATTGACCTACTCACTTCACAGAAGGAGGAGAACATTAGCAACTAAGAATATCTTGAGGGAGTATCTATTAAATTGTGTCCAGATGAGGCACAATCTAGGAAGCTGCACTTAGTTGTTCTTTTAATACCTTGTTCTCCCTAATGATATGCCTTTTTTCCATTTCCCACCCCAAAACGGCATATCCGTGTGCTATCTGACTGATAACATTATTTAGCCTGTTTGCTGTCCCACCATCTTTCCATGTCTCCTGCTTGATAATTATCTTCTATTATGGAACTGAATTTGGGAAAACAGATCAATTTGGGCTGTGACAGGCTGCGCTTGTTGTGGATCAGGTTTGTCTTCCAGAGTCACTCCCGTAAATATAAGGGGTACAGCATCCACACAAACAATGACCATAAAGGGGGTTTTAGGTGTTCAGGTATGACTTGCTCCTATGAGGAGACTATAATTTTGAAGGCATCTTTTTCAGAAAGTCTGAAACTTTATATAGTTCAAAGATGAACTGCACATGATGGTAAAACTGGTCTTTGCAAGTCACCCTTCTAAATCTAAGGTATACTTGGAAGGCATATAGGAGAGATGAGAAAACAATATTTTGCTTGTGGAACAGCAGAGGAACAGAAGGAAGTGTGGAATTTCTTCTTTCAAAATAGGGGTGAATGTTACCTGAGAATGCTCTTAAATTTGTACACAACATTCTGAAAGTGGAAAAATGTGTATGCCCCCCCCAAAGAAATATGAAAAGGCTTGTCTACATGTTCATTATGGAAGTGGCCTATAGAGGGTCGCTAGGAGATGCCACTGAGTGCAATCCTTGCATTCAAATGGCATATGGACCTCAAGCAGTCCTATTTGATTCATATCAGTCAAACTGTCAATTTGCCAATATCCTGAAACAATTGAAGAAAAGAACCATTTCAGGATACTGGCAAATCAAACATTGTGTCTTAGGACAGAGCATGTGCACTGAATCACTTTGGGGGGGGGGGGGGGGCGGGGAGCTGAATGGAAAAGCATTCTCCCAGGAGCAGGAAGAAACAGGAGGTTGTAACAAGGTGTGTGTGTGTGTGTGTGTGTGTGTTTCCTTTTCTCATTCATATCTTGACCGGAGAAAAGCAAACAAAAGTTTTGCTCATTGCCCATTCCTGTCTCCTATTACTTCCAAGAGGAGGTGTGTGTGTGTGTGTGTGTGTGTGTGTGTGTGTGTGTGTGTACGTGCACACGCGCGCGCGTGACAACTTCCCCCTAAAAGGGCCACTTTTGATTCATTTCTAGCGATACCATGCACTGGAAATGTTCCAAAACAGAATGCGAAAGGTACAGGTGGGGCCATTCTGGGAGAAGGCAGGTTTGCTCCAGCAAACATATCATCTTACTGCCATCTCTAGGAATGAACCACCCCATCCAAACAGTGGGTTAAATCCTTCTATAGTTGCCCTCTAAGCAAGATTACCAGTGAGTGGGAAGGTTACATTATAGTATGTGATTAGAAGAGGAAATAGCTCACATTTCAGACTGGTTTTGAGAGAATCCAGGGCAAGCTATTTCCCAGCCATCACACAACACAGAGCAGACTGTGACCCAGCTCAAACTTGATCTTCTTTTTTTTTTTTACGTGAGGCTGACACAACTCCTGCATGGACAGAAGGGTTGCTTTAAGGGAAGTCACCTAATGGCGTTTCCAATTTAACAGAATTGTTTGTCTCTGGTCACACCTATAATGCCCTGTCAAGTTAAAACTTTATTTACACAGATATTTTAAATTTGAATTTGTTCTATTTCGTTCCATAAGGTTTGCTTAACTTGCTGCAGCTAATGCTGGCTAACTAAAGAGGTTTTAGGTACATCTTCCTGCACAAACACACAACCAAAACATGTCCTAGCAACTCACCAGTTAGCTTCAATGAGATTAAATGAGTTAAATAAACTTCATGTGAACACCAACAGGATTCTGGCCTGTTAAAGCATACTACTTATATACCATCCCATAGCACTTAACCTCACTTGGGGCAGTTTACAGTTTAATTATGCAGGCTACACATTGCCCCTGCAGAAAGCTGGGTACTCATTTTACCAAACTTGGAAGGACAGGAGGCTGAGTCAACGTTGAGCCTGCTACCTGGGATTGAACCTTGGTTCATGAGCAGTTTTAGCTTCGGTATAGAAGTTTAACCACTGCACCACAAGGCTTCTGTCAGTCTTTATTATTTATTTATTTATTTATTTATTTATTTTAAAGTACAAAATTGCTAATGCAAATGCCTGCAACAATTCATAAAACACCTAGAACAGTGATGGCAAATCTTTTAGAGACCCAGTGCACAAACCGTGATTCAAAACTCACTAATTTTTTACAAAGTGCCAATACAACAATTTAACCTGAATGCAGATGGCGATGAAGGGGTGATGTCGGGTGCCCACAGAAAGGGCTCCAAGTGCCACATTTGGCCCCCGTGCCATAGGTTCGCCAACACTGCCCTAAAACACCTATCCCTTCCCTGTTCCTTCTAGATATCCCTCTGTTGGTGAAAAACAAAAAAAAAAGAATGTGCTCTTTTTATTGAATGTGTAACAAATATTACTTTCATTTCATAAAACATATCTGTGCCTTCCAATACTATGTTAATTCAGCCAATGGGACAATGTTTCACATATGGCTAAACAGGAAAAGCCTCTGGATTTTTTAAAACTGCACTTCATTGCTATACCATTTGTCAGCAATAGATAAGTACAAGGAGTACTAAAACCTGTTTAGTATCCTACTCAGAGAGCTGAACCTTTGAAGCCGCTGTTGGAGCCTTCGAAGCCACGGCAGGGTAACAAAACATTCCATTTTTGCTTCGTTTTGTACAAATTTTTGTTGTAAAAATTTGTATGATATGAAATGAAATGAAATGAGAGGGGCTCCAAAACAAAACAAAACAGAACACCGTTTTTCTGTTTCGTACCCATCCCTACTGTGGTCTTTTACATAGTAATATAAACAGAATACTGGCCTTTGCATTTAAGAGTTAACAAGTTAAAGATCCTAGCCATGTAGCCAATGGTTAAGAAGTGGTAGTCCAATGACAATTGAAAGGCCATAAGTTCCTCACCCCTGCATTACAAACAGGTTCTCCTAAAGCTCCCTTGGTGGTAGCCCAGCAACTATTTTAAAGCATGCCTGGTGCATCAGTCATTGGATTTGAGCACTTGGAGAAGATGAGGTTGCTTCAAGAAGGAGATATCTTACCAGTCTAGAATTCATTTTGTTGGTGTCATCTTCAGGCATGGGCAGATACAGAGCCAGGGCCACACAATTAGCAAAGATGGTCAGCAGGATGATGATTTCAAAGGGTCTGAGAATACTTATTAAGGAAAATCCGATTGTCTCACAATATTTGTGGCACGAGCCTGAATAGTTAAAAACCAATGAAAGTCTAATTGTGCTATTAATAAATACTGTATTGCTTAATGAGAATTGCACTGGGCAATCTTGTGCTAGAAGGGAAAGGCAGAACGAACATTTTAATACTGTTTTGATTATTGCAAGGTTTTGCACAGAAAGCCTCCTTTCCGAAATCTCACATTTACCCTTTCCCAGTGAATTCAACTTACTCCTGAATTGTCTGTGGATACAATTATCCACCACAGTGGTGAAATCTACTGCAATTACAAGGCAGAGTGTTCTGTCACCGGCACACTTAATAAAATGACCAGACTGATGGGGGCATATGAGGGTCTATGGGTTGTATATTAATGTCACGATGCAAAGAAATCTTACACAGACACAGACACACACACACACACACAAACACACACACACACACACAGAGAGAGAGAGAGAGAGAGAGAGAGAATGACTTCACTGTGTGTGATGATACGTTACTTGACCTTCACAATGATAAATTCAGTTTTTCCTCATGCTAGACTTCAAACACATAGGAGTCTTCCTACATGAAAGAAGTTCATATCCCAGAATGTGGGACATTCCATGTTGTGAACTGCCTGGAGTTTCCACTGGAAAGTCGGGCAGTATATAAAATATAAATAAATAAATATAATAAAGCAAAGATAAAAGTAGTTAATGAAACAACTCCCAACATCAGTCCAAAAAAAATGGAGGTGAAGACTGGTGTCTGAACTGGACCAACATGGATTTTTAAAAACAGATTTATCTAAAGGCATCTTCAGACTAGGTAGTTTGAAGCACTTTGCAGAGTGATTATGAAAGGAGATGCACAGCAATTGCTGTCATGATTAACAAGTGAAAGCTAAAAGCATCTGATCTGCTGGCAGAAATGTATACGTGTATATGCGTGGTGAGTATAAGTGAGAACACACAAGCATGGAAGACAACATGCATCTCTAGGATCTTCCCAAAACAGCCATCCCATTAGATCTCTAAATCAGTGTCCCATTGTTTATATGTGTCCTGTGTTTACTATTCATTTCAGAACTAACTCTGCTTAACAGTACAGTGGTACCCCGACTTAAGGGCAGCTCGACTTAAGAGCAATTCGACTTAAGAATGGAAAACTGTTGCCGTTTTAACTGCCACCTTACAAATTTTAGATATGGTCTGCTCGACTTACAAATTGTTTTTCATTTTTTATTTTTTTTAACTTATTTTTTTCAATTTTTTAGATAGGTACCCCGACTTAAGAGTACAGTAGGTCCCCAGTATCCGCTGGGGATTGGTTCCAGGCCTACATGTGGATAATGAAGTCTGTGGATTAGAGAGAACACCCCCCCGAAACTGCTGTTTCATGATAGTAGCTTGCTTTCTGGCTTCAGTTTTGAGACAGGAGCTTGCTTTATGGCTGCTGTTTGTGACAGTAGCTTGGTTTACACTGCTGTTTTATGACAGCAGTTTGCTTTACAGCTGCTATCTGTGACAGTAGCTTGCTTTGCGGCTGCTGATTTATTTATTTATTTATTTAATTTATTTATTTATTTATTTATTTATTTGCAAACCATGGATAACTGAATCAGTGGATAACGAATCAGTGGATATGGGGATCCTACTGTAGTTTGACTTAAGAGCATGCATTCAGAACAGATTAAATCCATAAGTTGAGGTACCACTGTACTTATTAAATCTTCAGGGTAATTCACAAACATAATTTCAGCATCCCTTGTTTGGCATTGTTATCAATATTACTATGCTGTTGCTAGAGATAAGGGTGATGTGAATTCGTGCTAGAGGCAAGATGTGAACCTGTGATTTCATCATTCCCAGTTCATTTCTTACTACCTGTAGTCTAGAACCTGTGCCTTATTCAATCCTTCTAAGGATTCAACTGCTATTGTCCTCTAATGGGTCATATTCCTTGCTGCCAATAAGTCATGGCAGGTCAAAGATCATACATGCCTTCAAGGGAATAACTGCAACAATTCCTTCACCTCCCACTGCATACCATGCCTGAGAGATGGCATCACTTAGAATTGGTTTCCTTGATGTTCAAATTACAAGCATGCTTAAAGACATAAGCCTGCTTATTACTGCCTAGAGAACCCACCCAACCATTTTATTCTAAAGCAGTTGGGAAAGTATGCTTCCTTTTTCTTCCTTCATCCATTATTTAACCAATATTGAGATGTTTTATCCCATTTCAATTTCAACATGTAGACAAACTACTTACTCCTTGTTATAGTCACTGACTCATACAAGTGCGACACATTCTCTGACTCGAAGAATGATCTTTTTTAATGCCACTGATTTTAGCACTCGAATCACACAACTCTAAAGGATCGCCTTGTCCAAAGCCCTAACTTCACCTAGTACAGGATTTTCCCAGCAACACCCCATCTGCGTGTCAAAGACTTATTCCTCACAACTGCTAATTCACATCGCACAAACAGCCAGGCTACAGTGTGCCGCAAGCAGCAAGCAGAAGAGAACAAGATACCACTTCGCAGTTATGCCCATGTCTTTCAAGAAATAGTTTTATAATACAATTCAAAGGACTCAAGAAAAGGAGCCAAGATGCAAACTACTGAGAGAATATTATGGAAAAGAAACTGATAGAAGGATCGCAAAAACCTGGATTTGAGGGGAAATATTCCTGGCAACAAACCTAGTGATCATTGGGTTCTGATTCTGAAGCAAATCACTAGACATTCAATTATACTTTGAAATCTTTGCAGTTCTCTTCACCTAGTAATGTTCTACACAGTAACCATTTTTGAACTGCTTTATTTCCAACAAACATTCTTAATCTACAAATCTGCATACAACTCCTGATTTACACTCACATACGTAAAGCCACTTGTAATTCACACCACAGTCAATACAAGGCTTCTTTCTTGAGTGTTTTTCTGATCCCTGTGCCTCCTAATAGTTACAGATATAAATTATGAGATCCTGATCAATTGTTTTCCAGTGCCTTTGGGGAACACAACACTCTTTCCACCCAGTATCAGTTGTCCATGCAAAGCGGCTGGACTCCACACTGTGTATATCTCAGCCAAGTCGCAACTCAAACATTTCCCCCAAAAGGATACTTCCATTCGACAATAGCAATACAGGCCTTGCGCACTGGGTTCTGGAGTGTGAGGCAGAGCAGAGACCGAGGAGGCCGCGGGGGAAGCTCCAGTACTGCTTTCTTGGCCTTTTCCTTCTGCTGCTTTTTCTTCAAGCTATCATCCTGGGCAGAAGTGGGCTCCATGATGGCTGTCCCTCCCTTGGTTGCCTATTCCAGACAGACTGGCCTCTCCCCCCCTCTTCCTCCACCACTTTGCCCCACAGCCAAATCCACTTTCCTTTCACATGGGAGGCTGAAGCTCCCGATGGCTCTCTTTGCTACTCAGCCGATCTTCTTTGCCTGGTGTGGACTAGAGGGCTGGAAACTGCACCCCCACTGACACAAATACACCAACCGTTCAGTTTATAATTAGCCACCAGCCTGGCTCCCAGGCCTGTCAGATTTCCTGAGGCAGCAAAAGGGCCTGAACAGCTGTTGGTTCTTCATACTCAATTCATGGCCATTTTTGAGCTACCAATCCAGGTCAGGGAAGGGATGTGGGTGGAGAGAGACAGGCTTCACACATCAACACGACAGAAGGGAGGTTCCAAACCTCTACATTTCATTTGTGACAGATTTATAAAGGAGAAGGTGCAGGTCAGATTAGACATATCCGTTATGATTAAGTCCATCCCACAGCGGGATTTCTTGAATCTTACTAGCAAGAGAGGTTAAATGTTATGAAAAGGGTATTTCCTGCTATGCTAAAAGCAAGAGAGCCAACAGTGAGGCACACGGTCTTTGCATGGAGAGGATGGAGGATTACTAATGGGTGACAGAGAGAGGGCAGAACTGCTGAATACCTACTTTGCCTCCACTTTTCCCCAAGAAGAAAACAGCTCCCAGCTAGATCCAAGTGGAATCAAGGAGGAAGTGAGTGGACTCTTCTGCCCTGGATCAGTGGCGTAGCTATATTTTAGAGCACCCAGGGACAAATACAGTTTTTGTACCCTCTCCTCCCCCCCCCAACTGTGTCTCACCCACCCAGCAAGGTGGGGCAGAGCCTGGGGAAACATTGCAGGAAGGGAAGAAGGGTCTCTCTTTCTCATGCCCTCTTTGTAGGTCTCCTTTCCAGTTAAGGCGCTCCTGTGCAAACCGCACAGCATGTGGATAGCGCCAAGCAGGTGATTTCCCCCCCCCCAAGCATCACCTCCGTAGCACACTTCCCCTTCCTCCTTTTCCCCAGCTAAGACTTGGCGAATGGCGACTGTTAGTCCAGGGAAAAGAGGAGAGGGAAGCAGGCGATGGGATTTCCCCCCAAACAGCACCTCCATTGCATGCTTCCCTCTCTTCCTTTTCCCAGACTAATGATCATGAAGCCTTGGGGGGGGAGCAATCAATGGAGGTGGTACTTGGGGAGGGGGAATTGCCTGCTTCCCTCTCTTCCTTTCCCCCGACTAAGGATCTGCAAGCCTTAGTGGGGCAAAAGGAAGACTGCTTGCAGGAGGAAGCATGGCTTCCTCCTTCTGCTCCTCCTCCAGGGAGAATTTTATTAGTTTACAGAAGTGGTCCAAAAGAAGCAAAATGAGTTTGAACAAGGAAAAGTAAGAGAGTTTGGTGGGAAAATTAGATGCACACTATTACCATATGCAAATAATTTAGCTATCTTAGCACACCACAAGCTAAACAAGTCTAAAGTGTGATGCAGCAGCAGCAATAGGCAGTTCTATGCTAAGTTACATTAACAAAAGCACACTGTTAAGATCAAAGGAAGTACTGTAATAGTACTAAGCGGCTATTCCTGCAGTCCTGTGTTCTGGGCAGTGCAGTTCAAGAAGGATATTGAAAGCTGGAATGTGTACAGAGCATGGTGGTCAGGATATTTGTAGACAAACCCTATGAAGAATGGTTGAGAGAACTGGGCATGATTAGCCTAAACAGGAGAAGACCAAGAGGTGACATGATAACTATCTTCAATTATCTGAAGGACTGTCAAGTGGAAAATGGAGCAAGCTTGTTGCCTCCAGCTCCAAAAGGTAGATCTTGAAGCAGTGGGTGCCTATTGCAAATGCAAGAAAGAGCACTTTCCATTAAACATTAATAAGAACTTCCTGACAGTAAGAGCTGCTAGCCACTGGAACAGAATGCCCTGGGATGTGGTGCATTCTCCTCCATTGCATGCTTTTAAGCTGCAGCTGCATGGCATTGAACATTTAGGTGTGTTGACCCTTGGGATCATCAGCTATGATTTGCAAATCAAGCCCATGTTCATCTTATGGGTTTAATTCACAAATATTTTTGATGGACTTTGTATCTCTTAGGAAATCTCACCATAGCAGAGGAAACAGTAGGCAATATCTCTAGTCTGTAGGTTCTCCTTTAAGCACAAGACTCCTCCTACTCAGCACAAGTTGGCATCAACTTGATAGCATATAATTCCCCTTCCAAAGACTAATCACAAATCAAAACTCATCAAATATAAGATACATAGATGAGGAAGATCATGTACAATACTATGACAATAGGCGCCCTTTGACACTTAAGGGAGGGTGTATTCTGAACAATGGGGAAGATTGCAAATGGAATTACCACAGACAGCAACATAAGTGGGGGCAGCTACAAGAACCAGCTCTTGCGCATTCCAGGATTCTCCATGTTCCTGATGCCCCTCTTCTAAGACATCACACTCTACCATAATAGTTCTGATATAACTGAGAACTGCTGATTTAGCTGGGTCACTTGAGCCTCTGTGGACTTTGGGACTTTGGTTAATAAATATTTTTGGCAAATTAAAAAAAAATCAAAACTAATAATAATACCAGTGTGGCACAGTTCATAGAGCTAGGACTTAGGAGCACTGAGTTCAAATCCTTGAGCCTGTTGGCATGGTACTGTACACGATCTTCCTCATTTATGTATCTTGTATTTGATGAGATTTGATTTATGATTGGTCTTTGGAAAGTAAATTATTATATGCTATCAGGTTGATAGCATGGAAACACACTCGAGCAGCCACTGAAAAAACTACTCCTTGAATATCTTACTTACTTATTAAGGTTTCTATAAGCTGGATGTGACTTAACAACACAAAGCAGCAACAACTAGAGTAAGAGACCACAAAAATGATAGTTATCTCTAGTCAAAAAGCCTTTTAAGGAAGACTGATAATATCCTACTTTGAAGCTTCTCATTCATGTCTTGACACAAGTTCCTCTCCTCTCAAACCCCTGAGGTCCTTTCATATGTCCATCTGTAACTCACTTCAGTGAGGGGATGAATAATCAGTGACATGCAACGTGCAACAAGTGGGTAAGATATTTGTTCTTTATGAGTGGCGTGGCATAGTTCTCTCAAATATTAGGGATTAGTTTTTTATTCTGATAACACAATTTGTCTGCTTTTGCTATACAGTATGATATTTGGCATAGTGTGTAAATTGGAGTTTCATTTTTGCCAGCATTATGGTGACAATCTGTTTAACTTTAGTTATGTACTGTATAGCTCTTTTGAAGTTATAATTCTGAAGTTAGCTCTTTTCAAAACACTTCACCTCCAATAGCTGATTCATTCTTCATTCTTAGTGAGCTGTTTGAGCCTGAGGTGAGAAATGAGGTGCTGGGGAGAGACTTGCCAGCTCACAGTTACAGTGCTGTACCAGTGCATTCTCTGTGATTCCAAGAATCATTCTTGTGATGTAAATCCTGGCTTCTTTGCTTTTCATATACAAAAATATAGGGATTTCCCCCCTCCTTGCCAAAATGGTAATAAATTTTCCATTCACATTTGTTAAAGTTATTTTTATGCAAATAACACAAACTGATGAGGCACTTCCACAATGGGTTTTATAGCCAATGAAGTTCCTCATTTACAGGTAAAAGTGGGATAAAACTATTTTCCTCAACAGCTTTATGTAATTTGTGCAAAATCCTCCTCCTCCACCATCTCCTCCTCCTCCTCCTCTTCCTCCTCGTATTTGTAGTAGTAGTAGTAGTAGTAGTAGTAGTAGTAGTAGTAGAGTAGTAGTAGTAGCAGCAGCAGCAGCAGCAGCAATAGCAGTAGTAACACCACCAACACCACCAACACCAACAAAATAGGAAGGAGGAATTGGAGGACAATGTGCAGAATCGTACAATTTTGAACAAAGCAGCCAAATTTTGTGCAAAATCTTATTCTGAACAATATTTAAATCCTGTGAAAAGTGCCTGAAAATTTCTCACCATCTGAGCAGTCAAATATAAAAATGTTTTAGTTCCTCATTCTTCCACGCCAAGGATAACATGCAAGAATTTCCCATATGTCTCTAGTTGCTTCTTTTACCAGTGACTACTTATGTGTTCGCAGTTTTCCCATTTTCTGGCTTTTGGAATCCACCTTGGCAAGTCTAAGGAAAAGTGGGAAACTTGTCCACTGGGCCAAGAGAAATTCTAGGAACAGAAGCAAGTGGCCCTGCTTTCTTCTACAAGGGTGCATCTTAACCACACCGTACTGCACCGGGATATGTATAGATGGGCATACCAAGACACGTCGTGTCATCATTGCTAAACTGATCCTATGGACAGCTCTAAAGCAAAAGAGCCCCCTCACCCACCCTGAGATAAGGGGAAGGGCAACAAGAATTTTAAGTAGCAGCTAGCTGCATGATGGATAGGGTGGAAGAACCTGCAGCTGCTCAAGTCCATCTCTGCTCAATGTAATGGGAGGCCAATGTTCTCTTGTACCTTTCCCTTTTATCCCCCCACCCACCAACACCACATTTATATCCTTGCTTTTTGTTTCTTTTATGAGTAAATTGTTCTGTAAATCCTATGTTCTTATACCGTAAGTGAGAAATAACACCAAAAACAAACAACGTGTTTACCTAAAAGTATAGGAGGTAACCATGTTTACATGAGCACTGGCACAGTATTGCTAGAGATTTCACCGAAAGAGTTTGAGGTCTATTTGGGGCATTTAAAATGTCACATCCTCACATCCCCAAAGGAGCCTAGTTTATTTATTTAATGTATTTAGTTGTCCAAAAATAACACAGTCATGTCAGACTAGTCCTAACACCTGCTGTGTAAAGTTTATTTTAATGGGAAAGGAACTTTAAACTCTAGTCTCTGGAGACATCTAGTGGATTAGTAAAATGCAGCAATTGTCACAGTAAAAGCCTCCTCATGCCAGAAGGTTTTGGTGTGAGTGATCCTGTATATACTTTAGGTGCCTGGGACATCCAAATTGTGAGCAGAGCTAGGACAATAAGAGGGCAAGAAGAACATGGAACAAGGATGAAACTTCAGGAATGAATGAAGAATCAAACTGAAATGTGACTTGTTCCTTGTAGAAAATGGAGAGGAGTGTCTGGATTAATAAAGCCAACTCCAACACTTATCTAGATGTAACTGCCAACAAGAAAGACATCTTATAGGAGAGGAGACAGAAATGTTGTTTATATGCTTGATGGAAATTCTTGAGAAAACCTTGAGTACCAAATTGAGGTTCCAGGTTGGAAAATGACAAAGCAGGCAGGGATAACTGGGCAGCTGATCCGAGCAATTGTTCGAGGTGTGGGTGTGTAGACCTGGCTTGGAGAAAACTGACAGGAGAGTAGCTGCTTGTCACCAAAGGGTGGTGTATCCAGACCATCCTGAAGGAAGGTAAATAAAGACACATTTAGGAAGCCAATACTCTTCACCTTAAATTGAGGGGGAAGTCCTTCAGCCCATCTGGCTGGAGGTCATACAACTGAACACAGGGTCCAGCTTGGTGATCCAACAACACACTGTATTGCTTTTGAACACAGAGAATTGCTGACATATAGTGTATGTATATAGTAAATCTTGCCACAATTTACACTTAATCTGCTGTAAATTTCCAATAGGATTGCAGCCAACATTTGAATATATACCTTTTAAAATTAACACAGGAAATATAGAAAAGGTCAGTATTGGATGCTAAAATCCAGGTTGTTTGAAAATTATGGGCAATGACAACTGGAGTGGGAGCCCCATATCTTTTTGAATAACAAGTCCTGGGACATCATCTCCCACTCCTATCAGGCTTCCCAATTTCTCTGAGCTTAGTTACAACCCTTGCAGTACCTGGGAGTGAAATGACTTTCCCCAAGAACTGGAGAGCTGCAAGCTATATCTGAAGTAATGGAATGTATCTGAAAATAGTTTGATCTTGAAAAGGCAGTTATGAACCATAAGCTTTACAAAAGAGCTGGTCTGCATTTGTTGCTATGGTCTGGTGATGCTGCCTACATTTTTGGGCTGCCATGAGCACCCAGACTTCTAAATTTATCATGACATCAGTGCATGGATAAATTATGCTCCCTAGCATTGCTCAGAAATGTATTGCCAGACTGCCTGCAACATGAATCAAACCAGCTGGTGTTCTGGTCAAGGTCAAGCACTCACTTGAACCTACCCAAGAGGGCAAAACAATGCTTCTTTCTTTTGTGTGCCAGGCTCCCTTACTTAACAGAGTTATTAACACAGATTAAGAAAAGAAAGAACCTCTGAAGTGTTCCAGCTGGCGGCTCATGCGCTTTAATGATTAACACACCACCAACTAATACTTCAGGATAACAATTAAAGTGGAAAACTTATTTATTTATTTATTTATTTAGAATATTTGTACCCCACCTTTCTCCTTGGAAGAAGACCCAAGGTGGCTTACAGTAATGAGGGACAATATACAGTCCAGAACATTTAAGACATATTCAAGTTAAGAATAGGGGATTTTAAAAGGCATCTTAACACTAAAAGGTAACATTAGAGCTATAAAGAACATGCAAGAAGAAAAGACAAATCCGTTATGAGGGGTGAAAAGCAACATGGAAATCACTAGTGTTCTTATGAAATCAGTCAATGTAATCATGTACAATAATCCATAAAAAGTTATATAGCAGGTAGTCCCTTATTCATGGAAAACTTGCCTGAAGAGGAAGGTCTTTGCCTGCTTTCAAAAAGAAAGCAGAGATGGGGCAGTCCTGGCCTCCAGCGGGAGGGAGTTCCAAAGTCTGGGAGCAGCAAAAGAGAAGGCCCTTTCATGTGTTCTTCTGAGACACACCTGTGAAGGAGGCAGGATGGAGAGAAAGGCCTCTCCTGATGACCTTAGCACCTGAGCCAGTTCATACTACAACATTCAATCTTTGAGGTAGCTTTGTGCTTTGTAGGTTAAGGTCAGCACCTTGAATTGTGCTGGATAGTTGATTGGCAACCAGTGGAGCTGCTTTAGTAAGGGTGTAATGTGATCTCTGTAACCTGCCCTAGCAATCTGGCCTCTGCATTCTAGACCCATTGAGGTTTCCTGAGACTCTCCTTTTGTAGTCCCACATACAGCACATTACACAACAACCCAAACTAACCCCCCACCATAAACAAAACAAATATAAAACTAAAAATAACAACACAAATAATATGACAACAAAGAATCTGGCAAGAAGAAGGGCAGGGATAAAATGAAACAACTAAGAACAACTCACAGTTCAGCAATCATCAAAGGATTCCACAAAAAGCCAGGTCTTTAAAGCTAGTTTTAATTTTGCAAATGCACTCTTGGCCACAGCTGTGATCTGGGCATCTAGGCTCAAGGATGAGTCCAGGAGCATGCCCAAGCTACACACCTCTTTTTTCATTTCAGGGTAGATCCCATCCAGTACAGGTTGCAACCCTATCCCTTGATCTCCATTTTGATTGACCAGAAGCAGCTTTGTTTTGTCTGAGTTTAGTTTCAGTCCTTCCTCATCCAGTTCATTACTGAAGCTAGTAAGCACCGATCTAAAGTCGAAATAGCTTCCTTGGAATCTGGAAATTATGAGATGGTTGAGATACAGTAAACTATTATGTAATATTATGACGTGGCTGGAATAGTACCCTTACAGGATCGCCAAAACTTAATAAGGAAGCAAACTTTTGAGTTCTGGCACAACTCATTGTCAGGTAAAAATGGTATAAAAGTTGTGAGCAAGGTAAGAAGTGGAAAAATCTTTTAAAATTATGCTAGAAATAATGCCCATTGTGGTCTAACGCTGAGTCTCCCGACCTCCAACAAGAGCCACATGGACACATCTTGTGGGTAAATGTGTAGGCCACAGCTTTTATTGATGTTGGCAAACCACTGCAGTACTCTGGCCAGGCATTGGGACGAATCCGCTGTATCAGGAGACCCACCTGTCCCCCCCCTGATATGCAGATACCCTCCACCAGGTGGTGTCATCCTTATTCCAGCTTCCAGAAAAACCCATGGGCATAGGCTCCTTCAGGGTTTCCTCCCCAAGCTGTGCAGAGGAGCTGTCCACTATCCTGCCTGAGCTGGGACACATCCTGCTCTCTCCTGGGTCCATAGGTGCCACCTGTTTCCACGGGGTTTGCACAGGCTCTCTTTAGCCGCCGCCTCAGCCTGGATCTGGTCCCAATGCCACAAACCACATGCAAATCAATGCTAACAAATAATAACAACCGAAGCCAATAACCAAATGGGGGTGGGTGGGCGTGAGGATGTTGGCACTGGGGTCTGAGGGAGAGAGGTTTCCAAGGGGTATCCCCCTTTTATGCCCGTGGGCCTGATGGTTGCCTGCACCTGCACAGGTGGGCATTTCCTGGGCAATCGGCCCTGCCATCTGATCCCCAGCCGTGCCGTGGTTGGGCCAGCCAGGACCCCTCATGGCTCGGGTCTCCCTGCAAGCCATGCAGCCGGCGCCATTTTGCCCTTGGACCCTCTCCTGCTGGTGGGTGGCCACTGACAACCACAATGCTGGACCCGACAAGTGAAGTCTGAATTTTATTTCAATACAGACTACTGGCAAGACAATGTGAAGTTTGCAGTTTAGGCAAGGATGCCATGTCCCATTAGAGACATTTGCTAGCTGGGATAAAGCTGCTTTCATACAGACAACAGTGACCTGTACGTCCTTTGAATCCATCCATGGCATTTTCCAAGGAAGACAGTCTTTGGTGGCCTGGAGCAGAATCCATGGAGCACAATGCACACTATATCCTGTTGACATACATTATGCTATAGCAAATCCTGTTGACATCCTGTTGGCAAGATTCTCTGGCAAAACAACAACAACAACAACACCAGCAACCCAGTAATGCTGGGAAAACTTGAAGGCAGATGGGAAAGAGGAAGACCGCAGGCTTGAGTTTTCAAGAGCTGACAACACTTGAGAGCACAAAACATATATTGTATTATGGTTGCAGTTGTGTGTGCATATACTGTATAGAGTGTGACAAAGAAATGGCATCAGCATAGTTGTAGCATAAGTTTGCCCCAGGGATAAACAGGGTCTCCTTGCTTTCCCCTGCCATTACTCCAGAACTGCACAAATATCCTTGATAAGATATATTTTGTATATATGTCTGAAGGCAGTGTACATGTTTAGTATAATCCTCTTTAGAAACAAAGAAGGAGCAACAATCGTCACTCTTAAGTTGAGAACAGGTGTCTTTAGAGCTTCTACACAAGAGAAGCCTTGTCATGTTAAAATACTGTTGTGTATCAGCAACTCCAAAGGCTGTCAGCATTTACTTCACCGTTGAAAAACTGCACATGCCCATGTACATATATCAGGGCCTAGACAACAAGGATCCTGAAGAACTGGTTGCTAAGCAACCTTTGCATTTCTTAGCAACTAAGCATTGTATTACTGAGGGATTTGCCATGAGCGCAGTGTGACTTAAGGGCAAATGGGTATTCTTGATTTAGTGTATCTTCAGTGTGATCAATTTCACACAATGACTTTGGAGCTCCCTCCCACTGGAGGCCGGGACTGCCCCATCTCTACTATCTTTCTGGAAACAGGCAAAGACCTTTCTCTTCAGGCAAGCTTTCCCTAAATGATGGACTACCTATTATGTGTCTTTTTATGAATCTACCATACATGGCTACTCAGACTTTGTGTTTATAAACACCTATAACTTTGTGTTTATACTGTATCTCTCCTGGTGTGGTTGCATTGACACTATGTTATCCATTGTTAGTTTTAATGTTGCCTTCTAATGCTGTAAGATATGTACCCATCAATTCCCAGTTTCTCAAACTGAATATGTCTTGACTGCATATTGTCTCTCCTTGCTGTAAGCTGTCTTGGGTCCTTTTCCAAGGAGAAACAATAAAAATACTAAAAAATAAATAAAATCAAAATCAAAACCCTTAAGAATTACAACTACAGATAGCACTAGCACCAAAATTCAGATTCGGAATTCAGAATTTTAAAAATTCAGAATTTCCAGATATCTGGAGCTCTGCTATAGTCAATATGAATACTAGACAGTGTCATTTTTTATTCTCCCTTTAAAAAAAATCCAAACAAGCAAAATATTTTAAAATGATTTCCCTGTGTCCTCTAATATCTTCCGTTGTTTGTGCCAAACAAAAAAAGAATGCACACCAACGAGTTGAACACTGGGAATGCCACCAGGGAATGCCAGCAGCATTTGGTGAAGGAGAGAACAGATCACACTGGGTAGTGAACAAATACCCTGAGCAGCAGCAGTAGGCAAATTGGAGCAGCAGGTAGCCTGTGGTGGATGGGATCTATGCAGACAGCAGGGGGGAACAGCACAGCTGAGTGGGTGAGCAATCTTGGAGTAGCAGTTGGAAGAATTAAAGGAGCAGAAAGAAGGGGCAGCAGACTGAAGCTGGGTATACCTAGTATTGTGAGCAGAGTGTGCCATTCTCTCTTACTTAAACAGGACTTCAGGGCCACCCAACCAATGAGCACTTCGCCTGAAGGCTTCCAGTTAGCCTCGCGTCTTTATCCTGTGGTGTTCTTTAGGACTTGATGGTGGTCCCACATACTGGGGTCCGAATCATGAGTCGAGCCCCAATTCCCCCCAGAATCCCCAATTTAAGTCTGAGCCAAGTCACTAGTGCAATGTGTACCTGCGAGTCCACATCCCACGGAAGAAGGCCATACAAATGCGGTCTCTCTCTCTCTGTGTGTGTGTGTGTGTGTCTATGTATGTGTGTGAGAACTGCAACCGTTTGAGGTGTGTGTGGTCTCTTGCCATAAAACTATCTTGGATAAGTGAACATTTCTGCATGAATGGAAAGAGTGGTTTAAATGCTATTGGGATGCTCCCATCAACTCAGGACAGCTTCCCTATCAAGTCTCAGGAATACCACAAGGAGGCAAAGGAATTTGCCAGCAGAGAGAGAGACATTTGGTCCAAATCCCCAAATCTGCTAGAAGATCCTGGCACACCACTGAGGAAGAAATTCCATAGGTAGGTATAAGCAGATTGCATTCCTTCAATGATGATTTGTGGTGACATTCAGTCCATCTTATTCTATAGGTGATGTGTTTATTATAATTCCCTTGGCTATCATACTTGTCTCCTTACTCATGATTGGTAAGTAAGATCTGAACACTAATGTTGTGCAGCAGGATTCACAAATCCCCATCAGTTAAAGATTCTCTTAATGGGTTTCTTCTTTGCTCATGGCAGCTCTTTCTTATCGTTAAAATACCACTTGAAGATTACAATTTCTGAGAAGCAGAAATTGTAAGCTTTCCCAGCACCTAAAGTCTTTATGTGTGTGTAATATGCTAAGAAGCATGGACAAAATATTCACACCAGATGCGTTGGATGGCCCTGTTTTCATGAGCGTGAAAATAACACAAGGTAATAAATTATGGTCACCATTTGGATGAGACAGAGATTTGTCTGTTTTTTGGGGGGTTTTGTGCATAGGAAAATATATATCATCTTCTTCACCAAATGGGATAGCTTTTCGATAAACTTCTTGTTTCAGTAGCAGTTGAGGTTTCACAGTAAGAAGTACATTATTTGGGTTAGGCTCTATTACACGAGAAAGTCTCAGAAATTCTGAGTTCCCGACATGGATCATTACTAGTATTTAAGGCATGTATCCTACTTAATCACAGCATATGGCCACCATGTGAAATCTGTCACCCTAACTAGACTTACATGATTGGGATTGGTGGGGTTATTTATTTATTTATTTATTTATTTATTTATTTATTTATTTATTTATTTAGCTTGCAGGGTGTTATAAAGTAATGAAGAGCTTGTGACCAGTGAGAAGTAATAATTCTGGTATTGGGGAAAGAATAAGATGGATTTTACTTTTTATTAACTTATGACATCAATTACTGTAATAGATTGTGCGGCAGGAGAAAGCTTTTTAGAATTGACTATAGAACTGTCTCCTATGCATGCAAGTTTTTTGACAGCTTTTCTCCTAGGAGGGCACAAAAAAGGATCTGAAGGGTGTCCTGCTGCATTTTACCCCTCACAAGTATACAGTAAGAGATACCATACTGCAGGGGATGGCAAGCTGGTGTCCTCCAGATATTGTGCACTTCTGTTCCCATCAGTACAACCAACATAGCCAACTATCAGAATTATGCGCTACCTCAGGAAGCCTGCCAAATGAAGCACCCCAGTTTTCAAAAATCCATATAGCAAAAGGGCTAAATTTCAGATTCCCCCCCCCCCCAAAAAAAGTCTGGTGGTTACATGAAAGAGGGAAATTTTCTACAGTAGTAGCCTCTGAATTGCAGAACTTTTATTTGGAGGGAAGGGAGGTTAGCTTCATTGTTAATGAGACCTAAACCAGATGATTCAATCAATTCCCACATCATCATTAGAAGTCAGTGTTTCTATAACAGTTAAAAGATGACTATTTAATTTCGCATGACCTTGCCTGATTCTGTATCAGCTTTCACAAGTTTTGCACTTGGTAACTAGGTCAACTGGCTTTTATCTTTAAGTCTTACTGCTCAGGTACAGATCTCTGAAGCAACTGCATTCTAGGAAGGAAAATGTAACAGCAGGACATAAACCTTTCCCTAAACATACCTTTCGACCCTCAGTTGTCAACAGATGGTGAATATTCTTTTTCAATTTGATTTTAAAGCATATTTCTTTCTCATAATTTAGACTGTAAATTAATTGTACTTTGCTTTGGCAGGCAAGTTTTAACTTATAAATTCTTTTAATTAAATTGTGAAATCAATTGTGCTCTACTCTCTAGAAACAAGGAGTGGTTCATGCTTATACATCAGGTCCAGTTTTCAGAATACAATGGAAACTTAATAGCATCTTTATGTGACAAGTCTTTATTTAGAAACACATTGGAGCAGTTATAGTGGAATGCAGGAAAAGTGCCACAACAGTATCAGTTATGATGTGGAAAACCTTTGCGTTCAAATTTCCAACTTTCTTCTATTTCTTGTTTTCAACTGTGTTGAAGATGCTGGGGTATTTTTCTATCCTTTCTGACACACACACACACACACACACACACACACACACACACACACACACAC
>JAHTLZ010000129.1:54724746-54778052 GCA_023846285.1 Phrynocephalus versicolor
CACACACACACACACACACACACACACACACACACACACACACACACTTGCTTTAGAAAATATACTGAAAAGCATGTGATGGAGATATTTCAAAAACTTATGTAATGCTTTTTTGGGTGTGTGTGTCACATAAATGGTTTTCTGGTGAATTTTATAACACTTCTTTGTAACTGTATAACCAAAAATGAACAATCTGCACAGTGACAAATTATGGGATGAGTTACATAACCTTTTCCAAAACTTAACCTATTCTCTATGTACTGTATTTGTTATGTGGAATCAAGACACATAGTGTCCCTAACAGGGCTTTCAAAGTGAAATATTTAAGGATTACTTTAAGGACTAGAACAGGTTCTATCCTAACCACCCCCATGACTTTCCATGTCTCCTGAGTCCTAATCTGTCACTCAATCTACTTTCCCCATTTCCACATACAACTTGATATTTTGACTGATGGTGAGGCCCTTTCCTACACTTTTGATTACTTCTGGGAGCATCCTAAGCATAGAATATGTCCTTCTGGTAGTGAATTACCTTATACAGTAATTGAAGCTCTTGATATAACATATTCTTCTGTAGTATTTGTATATAAATATTAGCATGGGCCAGTACCAATCTTGGCTGCACTTTTACATGGGAAACTGTAGGTGAATCTGCTAGATTACAATTGCAATCCTGTGCGTATTTGCTTGGGTATAAACCCAACTGACACAACGTGACTAGCTGGTCATTAAATAGGGATATGATGAAATGTGACTTTCTGGAGTGTCCTAACAGCACAAATTCAATATGTGCTTGCTTGGCGTTACATCCTAGTGAATTCAGTGAGGTTTGTTCCCAAATACTTTTTCACTATACAGGTATTGCAGCTTTTGAGCCCTTATAAATTTTAAGATCTCAAAAGCTATATAAAAAGCATATTGTATATAAGGCATATAAAAACCATATTTTATAGAGTGTACATTACATAAGATACCAGCATACTCATCTGGGAAATACACATTTGCCAGCACAGTAACCATCATGGATGGAACTGTCAAGGACCTTTCTGTCTCAAGAGCTTCCTATTAAATATACTTAAGGAAGCAATACTTGACTGCTTTGCTACCAGTCTGTATGAAAGAGAAGACATCTGTGAGGTATACGTGAATTGCAGAATTATTATAAAACAACAAATGGCCTAAGGGTTTTTCTTTCATGCATTGTGGGAAATACGGTTGCCATGGTATCGCTGCAAACCTACTCCCATTATATAGACAAAGCTTCCCTAAAGGGTGCGTTCTAAGAGGGGCTGTTGTTTTTGACACACAGAACCCAGTGCTGCCTTGGCCACTGAAGTCAAGGGTTAAAAACTGGTGTTGGACCACTGTCATCTCCACGCTCTACCTCTGGCCAGAGCCCATCAGCATCTCAGCATCTCCAGGAGGAAGGATCCCGTAAGGGTGAGTCAGGCACTGGAAACCCCCTTTTCCTTTATAGCAAAATATGACTTCAATCCATTTAGTAAAAACGGTCTGCCATTCTCTTGTTTTCTGAGCCCACTCACTGTCAAACTGTTATGAAATTACAATTTATTTATGAATTTGAAATAATCTGCGGTCAGGAAGCAGGACACTGTCACCAAAAGAATTTTGACAAACAGTGTAGCTTTCGCTTTGAAGACGAAATGACTGAGTGCTCTTCAGAGGAGTTGTTGATTCTTTCTTGAAAAAAATTTTTTTTTCAAAAGTTTTAAGTTGTAACATAATGGTTCTTAATAAGTTTGCCCTCACTGTATTTGACACTGCATCTTTCTGGGGAACATTTGAATTGTCTTCAAAACAGATCATCTCTTCTGGAAGTGCCACAGTTGTTCTAGCCTTTAAATGAAAAATACAGGAGAAATTAGGAACATTAGACAATGGGAACTTAAGAAATATAATATAACGTGGTCTAATGAGACTGGAGTCAGATTATATACATACATGGTCTTATATACCTTTATCACTTTTGATAACAGGCTCCTTAAAAGTTTGTGTAGTTTACCTATTAACTGCTGAAGTTAAAGCACCTTACCATTTTTCTAAGCACAAAACATTCTGTATTCACTAAAGACTACCAGTCCCTGGGGCTTTGCAGAATTAGACCTTCATTCCAGAGTCAAACTATATAACAGGCCTGCTCAATGCATTGACTACAGGTGACTAGTAGCCGGGAGGGCTGTTTGAAGTAGCCCACCAGGTCTCCGCCAGCCTCCTGATCCGCCGCCAATGGAGGCATGTTCGGGGGGGGGGTGTTCACCTTTCAGGACATTTGGTCCAGATTGGTTCCCTTCCCTTCCCTTCCCCCACCACACCCCCTCGCTCAGCTCCTCTGTAGGAGCCCTAATCCGTAGCACCGGTGAAGCACGTGTGCGCACTCATGTAATTAGACCATGGGGCCTCAGGTAGAGATTAAAGGAGAGCACAGGGCCATTTGGGAGAGAAAAGTATACCGCGGGGACATTGGGGAGCTGAAGGTAGACCACGGGCTGTTCAACGTTCGACAGCCATGCTATATAAAACGCCAGCTTCACAATTATATGCTGATAGGATGATTTCACTACAAGAATGCAATTCCTTCAAAGATCTGTGCATGAATAATCTGACTTGGAAATTAAGCCCATGTTTAATTGCCATGAACGACAACAACAAACCCGACCAAATTTGTCTTTTTTTCGGGTCGGGTTCGAGCTGGAGCGGAGTAATTCTCATTACCGTTCTCGTTACGTAACAATAACGAGAACCGAAAACGGAAACGAGAATTTTGCCGCTCCGTGCCCATGTCTAGTTAGCACTATAATGCTTTCCCAAACCATATAAAAGGTGGTGAGAAGACTTCAAGAGAATCCTTCCCAGCCCCCTCATCTCCCTCATTTCTTTCAAGATCATTTGACCTCCTGTGAAGCAAATACCCAGCAGATCTTAGTAGAGAAAACAAATGGTACAAGGAGAAGCAAATGCCCCCTCTAAAGCAGCCATTGATTCCACATCAGCCATTAGTTACATTATTTTTAATTTGAAATGCCAACCTCTGCTGCTACTTTCATTTATTTATGTTATTAGACTTTTAGACCACCCATCTGTCAGCAAGGCCACTCTGGGTGGTTTACAACTAAATAGCTGGTCACAACTAGATAACCCACCAAGACACGTGTAAAGGATATTCTTACCTTCTACAAAAAGACCAGGCCATTCTTGTAGGAGTTGTCATATGATGGAGTAGAAATCCAGTTACTGAGCTTAACAGCCTACATCTTTTTTGTATGTTCAAGACAGCTGAAACAACAGGCAAAATTCAATGGAGGAAGCAAATGACAATAAAATGAGTGGTATCTTGAAAATATTAATATGCCACTACTATGGCAAATGGAAAAATACACTTCATCCAGTCTTTTTCCAGCAACAACCTGGAAAGACTCAGCTATCCCACATGCTCATGTTCCCATCTGGTAGATCTAAAAAACAAAGCTGGCTTGCCAAGCCATATTTTATTATTGGGCCCCTTAGTGCCAAAAACTAGGGTTTGCCAAATTTAGAGATTAATGGACAGTGTCATTACCCAGCAATATTCATTTTCAGGAGAAATCTCCACAGGGATCACCCAGAATGCTGCCTGAGGCAGAAAACAAAGTGCCCACCCTCCCAAAATGGTACAGTGTGGCATTCTTCCTTTCAAAGGAGAAAAGAGGACAACACGACACCACATCCTACCACCTCTGTCCAACCGGACAATGATTACTGCTGCAGCTGTGGCACACAAGCTCTGTATCTCATGTCTTCGAAAGTGGGAGACCTGGTAATACCATTGACATTGTGATGTTGGCTTGTGCCCCTCACACAAGAAAAAGGGCGGCTCAGGGCAGAGTAGCTAGGACATGGTGCAGCTTACCCAAACTACTGAAATTAGTAATTACAGCTTTGTTCAGCACAACTGTCCAGTTTAGCTATAACCCAAAATACAACATTTCCAAGCTCTGATATTACACAGATGTGGCATGTTTGGTAGATCCCTGTTGGGACACTCAAGAGAGTCAAACCTCCAAATCACCCTAAAGCCAGGCCCTGTAATGAGGACAAGGGTAATACATACCCTTTTCTCACATTTATTCAGTACTGCAATGGAATAGCTGGACTGTGTAGCCTGCATACTGTAAGCGGTATGGGGCGGTATATAAGCAGAACACTTTAAACTCTGAAATGGAATAAATAAGCTGCAGTGCTGAAATTGCAGAATACTAGTTGCTGGGACACCAGTGGGAGGATGTTATTATGCTCATGTCCTGCTTGTGGGCTTCTCATAAGCATCTGACTAGCCACTATGAGAAACAGGGTGATAGATTAGATAGACCTTTGGTTTAGATCCAATAGGGCTCTTCTTATCACATTAGTATACATTTCCCATAGACACAGATAAGAAGCCTAGTTTCTTACAAACAGGCATCTAGAAAATCACTGATTCCTTAGAGTCCTAGAGGATTAAGCCTTGAAACTCAAAATGCATGGAACTGCCTTGTAGTTATATTTATCTGCTGCAACAAAAACAAAAACAAATTATAATGCGACTTTGGGGTAAAACCTCCAATTATTTGCCATTATTTGTGCATACTGTAGTTTATGGGAGGCATGAAATATAATTGTCTCTTGGTGTTAGCACTGTCCTGCTGCAGTATCCATCTCTGGTCACTCTGGTGTAAAAAACAGTCAAGTGCAATCAAAAGATCAGGTCTCTAGAATAATTTAAAAGTATTTTCATCATGTTGGACTGAAACTTAAGTGGATGCAAAAGGTGTGAAGAAAAGGGATTTCCTCCCTCCTGATAGGCCCATTCAGCCCTGTTAAAATGCCTGGGAAACTCTACTGATTGAGACAAGCTATTTGAGATGCGTGGGTCCTCTGAAATTAAGCAGAGGCACATTCCAGGAAGAGAGTCTTATCATCTAGTGAAGCCAGATCTTGGATCCAACCCAACTGTTTTCATGAGGGTGTTTCTGGAAATGTGTTTCTTCTGCCAAGAACATTGGTTCCCTCTTTTTCCCTGGAGCCACCATAATGAAGAACAGAACTCTTGAGGTCCCTACCTTTTTGACAATGCAATGATAGGTGCTGCATTAATCTGTTGACTACTCTATGCAGTGTCCCATTTGAAGAAGTACAATGCTTTGAGGAGTCCTTAGAAGCTGCTCTGTTGGAACTGCTGATGACTTCCATCCTTGGTTCTTGGCAAGTAGCCTCTTCATTGGCAGGGAACAAATCTTTTTTGCTGAACATACCGACAACCTCAAATGTCACTGGGTTGGCAAGAGGACCATTTTCAAAAATATCTGTCAATTCAAAACAAAGTGAATGCACAATAATGGCATACAGGGGCCTTTTTAAGAAGGGGGGGGATTAAGAGGGTAAAGCAGAGTGTACACGTTTACAAGACTATATTCACTCCAAAGACAAAGTAATATACTGTATACCAAATGAAAGCATTGGATGGAATGCAATATTATGCAAGTGAAGTACAGTACTTTGTTTTTGAGAATGACAAGATCCACCCACCATAAATGGATGTCCCTTGCTAACATAGCTGAACCTTTGCTTCAGCCATTTAAATTTTTAGCAGTCAGCACTTTTACTCACACTTGTCCTTCATTTCAGCAGCCCTGTTTATGAAATTTACTGTTGCTATGTTAAACCACTGGGCATGGTTTAGCTTACTGAAGATCATTAGCAAAAAGCAATCTACAGTTTATATACTACTTTCAGAGTGTGAAAAAAAAGATTCTTATTTGGGCTACAACTCTCAACATATTGGCATGTTGGCTAGTGAATTCTGGGGTTTGTAGCAAGCCTTTCCAATCTTAGGGAAAGGAAGAGGAAATACTGAATACTATATCTGCTCAATGGGACAGTGTGTAGTTCATTGACCCCATAACAATGAGATCCTGTTTCTAAAACCTATGTGAACTGTATAGACGCCACTCCAGAAACACTTAATTTTGATTCATGTGAACATAGTTTCTCAAAATTGGTTTAAAAGGTAACACACTCAATGATAAATACTACATGTATTTCTTTGAAGAATTAAAAAAGCATTCATATCATTTATAAATCTATTTTTGTGCAGCCCCAAATCGTCTAGGGCAGAAACTTGAATTGGTTTAAGCGTATGGATTAATGTTTAAATTTTTGATAGGGTTGTAGATCAGAGAATATTAAAAACTAATTGTCATGGAACTGAGAGCTCTGAAATCCAATATTCTTCTTGTACTATGGAGCAGAACTAGCTTATTCATGTGTGTGTGTGTGTGCGGGGGACATAATAGCTACTGTGTAACATAGTAAAAACATAGTTTTTCAAACTAATTTATCAGAAGAAAACTTGTTTGTTTGTTCAACTTATATACTGTTCCACAGAACAATATACAAGTAATGGATTTCCAGGCTCAAAATGTTAATGGAATGCATGTTAGCGGGATGGTGCTCACTCCCAGGGCTGCTTTAGTAGGGAGTCACATAGCTCTCAAAAGGGCCTTCTTAATAAAACAAATATGGCTTCCTAAGACACAAACTTTCCCCAACACATCAGAAGGTTTCATTATTCCCTTGTGTGAAAAAAATGTGTAGTGTAAAGAAACAAGATTACCGGTGACTTCTTTAAACATCAGATTAACACTTACTGTTTCTATGTAAGAAGAAAAGGGCGTCCCGATATCCTTGTGAATAAAATTCATTCAAAACCTGCCGAAAGATGTTCCACATGTCATAAACAAATGACACCAAGTAGCTTTACTCAAATGGAAATAATGGATCTTGGGTAGAATTATGTATACAGTCAGTTCTCTTCTTGGGAAGGACTGAAAAGAATAGCATTTAGTATTAAGGGCACAATTCATCCGCCAGCTTTTTTAAAAATAAAAACAAGATATGTAACCACTATGTCTATAAAAGCATGTTTAATGTATCTGGTGAACAATGTCTGTAGAAAAATAACAAAGCTTGAATACGATAACTTCCAGTTGAAAGGCAGGTTTTAGTTACACAGCACTGCAAAGTTTTGTTGCCCCTGCACAACTGAATATTTAAATCTTAATTTCCTACTTGTTTACCTCAGCATGCTATATCTTGATGGCAGAGCAAAAGCTTTTGCAAGAGGAAAGGTTCTGTTATTTACATTTCCAAGGATAGCTTTGGAAAGACATCTGTTTGAAAGTCTGAAAAGTCATGGCAATGAAGTAAAGGAGACAATGCTGGCTAGGCAGTGCATGGATTGGAATATGGCTGTGGAGCCAGAGGTGATGAGTTTGATACACAGTCCCAGGGTGCCACCGGAAGAAGGGAATTGTATATCCTGAGTCCCTATACCTGGGAAACCTTGGCAAGGAACCCTGCAAGTTGGAATGGGCTTGATGGTACATAGGTATGAGATAACACTGAGTTAGATGATACTGTGGGTTCTGACTCTACACAAGAGAGCATCTTAACTTTGCGCAAGGCTGAACATGTTATTCCAGGGAGTCATTCTCTTTGTGTTTAAAGCAACCATGTGTGCGGTCTGTTTCGGCAGACCTTAGGCTTCTGCACCACCTATAAGTACCTGTTGTTAAAGGCACCTGAAGGGGGATATGATTGAGACGTACAAAATAATGCAGGGCATGAGTAAAGTGGATAGAGGGACACTCTTCTCCCTCTCACAAAATATCAGAACTAGGGAACATGAGAACAGACAGAAGAGAGTGAGAACAGACCGAAGAAAAAAATTTTTTACCCAGTGTGTTGTTAGTCTGTGGAACTCCCTGCCACAGGATGTGGTTGTGGCATCTGGCCTGGATGCCTTCAAAAGGGGATTGGACAGATTCCTGGAGGAAAAGTCCATCACAGGTTACAAACCATGATGGAGATGTGTAATCCCCAGGCTTAAAACCAGGGTACTTCAAGGGCCAGATGCAGGGGAGTGATATCAGGAGGCAGATATCTAGTCTTGTGCGCTTCCGGAGGCATTTGGTGGGGCCACTGTGAGATACAGGAAGCTGGACCAAATGGGCCTTTGGCCTGATCCAGCATGGCTCTTCTTATGTTCTTATGGGTGGGGGTGCAAAGAGTTTGAGTTGGCCCCGGCAGATATCTGCAGATGGAATGCAGCAACCCACAATATTCCACAGGAAACCTGTTGCTTTTTAGGTGTGGTTGGACTACATTCCCCATCTTTCCTCACCATCATTATCCGGGGCTAATGGGGATCAAGATCTGACAGCATCTGGAGGGCCAGAGTTTGTGATAAAATAAAATAAAATAAATATCAGGACCAAAAGGAAAAGGAAAAAGGAAAGGAACTAAAAGTTCTGATACAATGTTGAAACCAGTCAACTATTAATAGGAGTTCAGGGTCATAACTAATTTGTTCACTATTTTATCTTTCAGTCCTTGGATGGCTTTCAAGAAGACCTTATGACCAAACATACTATGAAATTCTCTCTGAACTGTAACCAATACAGCTGTTTACTGGATCTAAAGACTCTTAATCCCTTGGTGGTGGGGGGTGTTTTAAACATCCTACTGTGTAGCTAACTGTTGTGTATGTTAGAGCCTATGAAAGATACGTCCAAACTATGTTGTGTTAACCAGTAGTTCAGTTTACAAATCTTAACATAAACTTTTCAGATTGTGCAAAATTATTAATTCTACTTCATTAATTTGTAACTATAAAGGGGGAGAAAAAGAGAGGAGGGAACCTGTCCCTACTGATTAATCAGACCAGAGTTGTGAAAAGTTAACATTCTGGAACATAAATTGGAAGAAGGATGCAAGCTATTGAAACATTCATCAACATACCTACTGATCTAGAGAGACCAAAGCTTGGAAAAGATCCTTTTTTTGGATTTGGGGAGTTCTACTCCAAAAAATTAACTATCCCACACTTTGATACCAGGTGATAGATGCTAAACATGTGAATAACTTACCCTGTGGCTGGGTGGAAACAAGGCATAGCCAATTCTGCACAAGTTCTCTATAGAAATCTGAATGCTTCCATGGACAATATGTAAGCTGAAAAAGATGGCCGGACAATCTCGAGGACAAATGTCAATTTCTCCCGTAAAAGGTGATACCGTGATGGCTGTCTCCAAATCCGAGCAAGGCTGCAAGTTGGTGAAACCTCCGTCAACATACCGCTGCAGGAAAGCAACATGGATATTTCAAGATGATCGTAGATACGAGGGCTGTGACTATTGAAACAAAAATGGCAGAAAATACTATGGGATTAGGGTGGTCTGATTTCTAAGGACACAAGAGAGGGCCTTCTCAGTGGTGGCTCCCAAACTTTGGAATGCACTTCCCTGAGACCTCCTGACATCAGCAAAAGACCTTCCTTTTAGGTAGGCTTTTAAGCAATCAGTGTCTCAGGAATGTTTCTTTCTTAACTAACAAATTTTGAAATGTTTTCAAAACTGTTTTAAAGTTGCTTTAACCTTAATTTCAATCTTGATACATGTTTAATTCTTTTTATTATGCTATTGATATGGTATTTTAAAACTACTGATTGTTTTATAGTTTTAGTTGTTGTGAATCTTCTTGGGTTCCCCCATGGGGAGAAAGGTGGCAAGCAAGCAATCAAATCAATAAAAGTCCCATGTGGCTAGATCTCCTGCAGGGAAACAGGAGAGCTACATTCACAAGCTGCAAATGAGACAATACAGCCAATTTTGTCTTCTTGCTTGTATGGCTAGTTAATGCAAACAGACCCGGGGAAACCCAAATTCTTTGGCACAACTTTCCAGTGAGGGAATATGCATCTCTATCACTCTGAAGTCATACTTTACATAAGGTGGGAAAGAAACATCAAAGAAGCAAAGTCTACAAGCATTTTACTATGCTTATTGTCATTGCTATTGCCGATATTTCATTCTATTCAAGTGGAATTTTCAAAGCAAAAAGCCAGATGTTCTGCTTATGTACCACCTCATAGCACTTAGAGCACTCTCTGGGCAGCTTACAATGCTTTATGCAGCCCCCAGCCCCACCCCAGCAAGCTGGGTACTCATTTTACTGACCTTGGAAGGGTGGAAGGCTGAGTGAACCTTGAGCCTGTAGACTAGAATTGAACCCCAGGTTGGGAGCCCAGTTTTAGCATTTTACAGAAATTTAACCACTGTGGCACAAAGCTCCTCATTTAGTTTATGATATAACTGGCTAGTCTTAGGATTCCTATACAGGAGTTGGAGTCTGAGTTTGCAAGAACTGAGCAGGGCAGTAGAAAACAGGATATTCTGGAGATTGCTCAGTCATAGAATTGTCACAAACAAAAGGCAACTTGAGAGCTCTCGTTAGAGCTCTTCCCCCCCCTGCCGCTTTTACACAACCCCTAAAATCCGATGCAAAGGGCTCCCAGATGCGGAGTTTAAAATTGTTTTCCCACCAGCTGTGGACTTTAAAAAAAATTTAACTACAACCACACCCACCTAAGTGCGCCCCAGTGCATTTTACAACTATCTGGTCTCCGGAGGTAAAAAAATTTCCGATGCGGATTGTAAAGCTGTGGATGCCGGGCTCTCCTCGCCTTCTGTTTGTTTTTGCTGTCCCCCGCCCCTTTAACAGACTGGAATCCTTAACGGGGCTGCTCCGATGGCAGAGGAGGTGAGCCAGCCTTTTTCTCTCCCTTTTTTTCTCCCTCCCCTCACCACAGAGAGGAGCAATGGAGTGCGGAAGGGTGGGAACACAGGTGTCAAGCCCCGCACACAGAGCACACACACAAACAGGGTTCAGTTCTTTGCCAAGATCTTTAGTGGAAAGCCAGGCAAGTTCAAGTCCGTTGCTAACAATCAAATGCCCAATAAATAACAGAATCCAACTCCCAGCAATTCAGTCCAAGTAAAAACCAGAATATCTCATGGAAACCAGATGCCAAACCCAAGGGAACAGATCAAGCTGTGGTCCAGGAAGCCAGTCCAAAATCAGGAGACAGAGCCAAGGTCACAGACAGGAACGTGGTTGCAAGTTCAAATGACGCATTGCTCCCACAGAGAACTCAAGGTGAGCTTACCAGCTTTATCCCAAAACAGGGAACACACCCTTACTCCTGGAAAGGCTTCTGCTAGTACTCAGGGCTTGCTGCCCTGATTCCCCGTCTAGCATCAAAGACCCTTTCCCTAGCCTCCTGGTAGCACGTCTTTGCAGAATCCTGCTCATGGCCCTTCTAGGGGGAGAATATATGTTTTCAGCTGAGTCATCAGACCCAGCTGCCTGCTGATTTGAGCTGCAAGACTCCTCCAGCAGGTCTTCACCATTTAACCCCTCAGAATCAGGTTCTGTGACAGGCAGGGTCCTGGCAACAGGAAGCAGAACAAAACCCCATGATCTCTGGTCCAAATTAGTTGCCAGCGGATTTTAGAGGTCGTGTAAAATCCTCTCTGAAAGGATCCTGCAGAGCAGGGGGCTACATTTTGATAAAGAAAGCCCTGTCGTTGCCAGCCAGCTGGCCAGAGAAAGAGAAGAAGGGATAGCTGTATTAATGTATTATTGCAGAAACAAAAGTATCTTGTGGCAGTATATTAAAGATTAAGGAAATTATATCTAGGACAGGATACAGTGGGAACCCCCCCCCCCCAATCCTATTCATCTAGTGGGTGTCAATCTATGAAAGCATATGGCAATTAAAATTTGCTTGTCTTGCAGGTGCCAGTATACCTTTCATTGCTGGAAGTAATAACAGTACTGATTAAATTGCTTGGGTTTTTGGGGGTGGGGCGAGATGGGCAAGAGAAGAATTAATCAATGGCCTATATGAAATAGAGCAAGGCGGTTCAACTTTGAACAGGCCAAGGTCTACTTCTTCTGGCCTAAAGTGCCTGAGGGCTGGTACACTAAAACCTCTACTAATGAATTTTATCTGTTCCGAGCATGTGCTCATAAGTAAAAACTTTTGTAAGTAGAGCAGCGGTTTCCCATAGGAATGCACTGAAAACCAATTAATCAATTCTGGAGGGAACAGATTTCAATGCACCATGGCCCTTGAACTGCCCCGCTCGGCTGACACAGTGGGCTGGCAGACCCAGAACTTTGCTGGGGTAGTGGTGGTCCTTGGGATGGGAGAGAGAGGGATGGAGAACTTATCCCCTCACTTTTTTTTATTGGTGGCCAGCAGGCTACTTTTGAACCTTTCACAGGCTACCAGTAGCCCGCGGTCTACCTGTTGGGCAGGCCTGAAATAGAGAACTCAGGCACACCAAGAGGCCATCTATTCTACCTCACTAGTCTAACAAAGCAGCGTACAATTCCCAACCAACATAGAATCATAACATTTGGACCTGTGACCCTGTAATAATTGGCTTTAAAAGACAAAGCAAACCAGAGCATCTTGATTGTTTGCTGAACTCACCACACCGCGGAAAGATGGAGGGATGAAGCCAGCATAGATTGGGACAAAGCAGCTGCAGATGAGTGCCTATGAGAAGAGATATGACTGAAAAATGGATCTATCATTCAGTGCAAAGAAACAAACAGGAATCAAGTGTACTGGACTGGTACAGTTTAAAACGGCACTTTAGGACAGCCTCAGTTGGCTTATTTTTTGCTCTAGTGAGAGTTCAGGCTTGACCTGATTGAGCGCCCCTTTTTCTCACCTGAATCAGCTCGTCTTTGGAATTATATTCAGAAACAACCACATTCTGACCATCTACCAACCGAGTAAGAGAAACATACAGCCTTCCTGTTGCCATCCGGTGAGAATTCTCCGGAAGAATTTGGTACAGTCTTCGCTGCAGGATCCGAAGCACACTGAAACCAGGGGCAAGGGGACCAAGGATAGTTCTCCTGGCATGTGTTGCAGCTCCATATAAACATCTTTTTAAATCATCTGGAAAAGGAAAGCAGACTGCAAATGGAAGCGCTGACTAGGACATGGCAACATTTCTACCATTGAAATGACCAACAATAGAAAATGACTGTGCTCAAATGCTTATGAAAATTCTTTATGTAAAGCAGAAAAGGAAGTACTATGAGACAAAGTTCTCATGTTCAAGAATCAATAGAATGGCTGGGATTTGGAATGGGTGTGAATCTATAACACAACACAAACAATAAATCAAACAAATCACAGCTAAACTAACATTTTGTTTCCAGCATGCTTTCCACTGGACAGCTGAGTTCTCAAAAACCATTGTGCAGCTGTCCCACCTTTTTCTCTTTTTATGGAAATAATATAAAAGACTAAATCAGTGGGTAGTAGCAGAGAGTCATAAATAGAACATTCTTTTAAAAACCCAATGCATATAGTAAAGTTGTTCCACAATAAGAGCCTTATCTGGAAGACGCTTTTCATAACGGAACAGTGCTAGGATAATACTCTGTGTCCCGTAGCATAATCCTCCCAGTCCTTAATTAGCAATGCCTGTGTAGTTCATTGTAACAGATGTTTTAAAGTTCTCCCCTTGGTCCATGTCCTTGTAAAGATAATTTTCCTTTCTTCAATTGGGATCTTCTCCAGAACCTTATTTTTATTCTGTTGGTATTCACTGCTGATACAATTTCATACCTGTATCAATTTCCATCTAAAAACACTCTGTATCTATAAGAGTTTGTCAGTTTCTATGCACATATTGGACTACAGTGAAAGCTTGCATTCCAATCTATTTTAATTTTTCTTTCTCTCATGTCATACTAGCACTATTCCAGATTCTAAAAAATAAAATAAAATGATATTAAAAACAACCCCATAGCAGCAGTGGCTATTGATTAACAGAAGAAGCAGCCAGTGCAAGGCTACAGACAGAACTTACACCAGCAGAGGAATTCACATATGCCAAAACAATTCAAAATAAATTGATTTGATGTCTGAGTTAAAATTAATGATCCTTTGGTGGTCAAGTAAAATACCTCATTTCCAATTAAAAAAGCATGATTCCTGGGCAAAAAAAAAACATGCTTCTGTATGTCACCTTTTTGGAAATCGATTCAAAACATGCTAAACCCAATTTAAATATGAGTTTCTTTCCTAGTGTAACCACACTCTAACTTTATTCCAATAATTACAGGTGGACAGATTGTTGCAGCTTGTTACTTTAGAATAAAGCAGGGAGAAAAGGTTTATTATTTCTTGTGGCATCTTAATGAGTTTAAGTTTTCATGTACAGCAATCAACCTCACAGTTACAACCCGTCTCCCCCAAATTTATGTCAAATAAAATATTGACTTTAAAGTGCAACAAGCCACTTTGGTGTTTTTTTATTTCCAGTTGACATAATAGGGCCAAACTAGCCTTATTAAGTTCTCCCCTTGGTCCAACCCTCCATTTGCCTTGCAATGCTTAGGCAGGACCAGGCAAACACTTGCAGGACAGAACTGAAGGTGACATTGTTTATTTTCATCATTTGTTACACAGCTTATTTTCATCATTAGTTTATTTTCATCTTTATATCCTGCCTTTCCTCCAGTGGGTTCAAAAAAACTTGCATAGCTCTATTTCTCATCAGTTTCTGAGCAACAATTTTACTCTTTTTGCAGTATAACCGTGATATTTTAATAACTTTTATATTATATGATGTGTGGCCTCAAAAACGGACAATGACTAACATGGCACCTGGGCTGGCCTTTGTTGCTTCAATGTCTACTTGAGAATGTCTTAGAATGTGAGAAAAGTGTGTTTTGTTCTCCAAGGCAGATGCCTTCTTTATAGCATCCAGAATGTTTAAAAACAATTAAATAAAGCTGTTCCAGTTACTTTCAAGAAATAATTATAACTAGAAATAATTACTTTTCAAAAGTTATTTTGCAACCTATACTTCCCACAGTATCTTCCCAACAATCCTGTGGATTAAGTCAGAAGGCGTATAATCAGGTATCCCAGATCTCAGTAATTATTTATACAGTAGGACCCCGGTATCCGCTGAGGATTAGTTCCAGGTCTTCCCATGGATAATGAAAACCCTGGATAAGAGAGAACGCCTGCCCACCCACCTCCAAACTGCTGTTTCCTGACAATAGCTTGCTTTATGACTGCTGTTTTGAGACAGCAGCTTCCTTTATGGCTCCTGTTTGTTTGTTTGTTTGTTTATATAGCTTGTATGCCGCCCACTACCCAAAGGTCTCTTTTGTAATAGTACCTTGCTTTACAGTTGCTGTTTGTGACAATAGCTGGCTTTACAGTTGCTGTTTGTGACAGTAGCTAGCTTTGTGGCTGCTGAATTACTGTATTAAATTTTTTTCTCTGCCAACTGTGGATGACGGAAACAGTGGATAATGAATCAGCGGATACAGGGTCCTACTGTATAGGCAACTGGAAAGGGTCATTTATCAGGGGACCCATGACTCTGGGATTTTTTGCTTTTGCTTTTTGTTCCCTAAATGGGCAACAATTTTGCCAAATTCAAACCTGTTCCCAACCAACAATCCTTTTCTAGATCAATAGTTGTACATTTTTGCCAAAACCTTAATTGCATCTCTAGACCAGTGAAAATATGTTTAGCTTGTTAAGTAATGACCCACACTGCAGGTCTTAAAGTTGAGCAGAAATAGCTGACCTAACATTACATTTAAATGCATCTTAACTTGACACATCCAGTTTTGCTGATATTAGTGAGATTCCATATATTACTACATGCATGTACTTTATCTGCTGGGATGGGAAAGAAAGTGATGGAGTAAGTCCAGTTTACATATTCTATCATTATACAGTCAGTAACCCTTGGGGCTTCTCTAGAAAAAAGAGGCAGGCAGACAAGTAGGCAGGCAGACGGATTAGATGGATCAAAAATACCACAGTGTCCTGGAGATACTGGGTCCTGGGAATTAGAACAGTGTGCATTGATATTATGTGACGGTTCAAGCAAGGTCTTGATGTGAATAAACTTGAATTATGGCAAAAAAATGCTGAAACTGATAACTTGATCTTCACAACTATAAACTAAGGAGGCTCTGAACTTCTTTTGGTGTTGAGCCCATGTCAACATGAAGCACATGAACTCTTAAATCTAAACAGAAGATTCAAGTCTGGACGTCTTACTGGTACTGTTTAGATCACTTGAGTTATAAGCCCACCCAGGCTGAATTGAAGAGTTCATATCAAATTTATGCATTCATGAATAAATCCCATGAGTTCAATAGGATTCAGCTCAGGATGCAGCTGAAGAAATATGGGTTAGCTTACGCAGAAGCAATCATTAACTAAAAAAATAGTCACAAGTCTCTAGTGATGGGGATCTACATAAGATGGATCCTTTGGAAATAGCTGTGTTGCATAGGGCAACCGAAATAGTTGGGGAGATTTCCAGCTTGGGGTCGGGAGATCTATGTAATTGCTCCTGGCTGTAGAGGTCGGGTCCAGGATGACATGATTCTTAGTTTTGTGGTGTAGCATAAGTATGCACGGAGTGTGCTAGTCCATCATCTGTTTCCTTCTTTTCCCTTTCTGTATGAGAACAGCTACTTTTCTTTTTTCTTTCTTCCTTCCTTTCTTTCTTTCTTTCTTTCTTTCTTTCTTTCTTTCTTTCTTTCTTTCTTTCTTTCTTTCTTTCTTTCTTTCTTTCTTTCTTTCTTTCTTTCTTACTTACTATCCTGTACTCTTATGGACCTGGAGTATTTCCTCATTTCTTTGCTCTCAAACTTCAGCCCTCCAGATGTTTTGTCATAGCAATACAGCCTTGGAATTCTGCAAGTTGTGATCCAAAACATCCGGAGGGCCAAATTTTGGACACCCTGGTATATCTAACTACACACTATTTTGCTATTTCTATACAGATATTTATTAATAGCCCCTTGAGGTAAAAGCTGGCTCATTCTACTCCCACTCAAACTCATGAAGGATTTAATTGTTCATTTGAGGACAGGCTCCTTGACATGGTACACACTATCTACTGAACTGATCTAGGAAATTCCCAAACTCTGACAGCAATGAGTGGCCAAGAAATTAAAGGCCTTACCTTTAAGATAACAGGTCTAACTTTTAAGATTCTTCAGAGCAGTGGCGAGATTGTAGACCTTGGCGTGACAATGCAACAATTGTCTGGGCTGCAATTGTTTTACAATAACAGTACTGAAATATCTTTACTAGCTAGCTACATTAGGTCACAGAGATGAAGAATGTTCACCATAACCAAGAGTGTTCCTAGAGAAAGATTTGATTGTTTGCACCTCACAAAGAGAAACATGGAAAAAGTCTGCCTGGATATGCCCTCCTTGAATAATAAGCACATGGATGTTCAATGCATCAAGACAGATAGAAACAAATGTACCTATATAAAGAGAAACAATGCAACTGAATGAGAAGTCTTTTTTACTCAAGTCCAAATGTAAGTCGATTGAGTTCAAATCATGTCAGCGGTCAAGAAACACAATCACGTTAGTGACTCTCTGTGTCTATGGAATAAGAATTACTAAGGAAGAACAAGGCTTATATCTAAAGAGTCCCAAGAAAGCAAGCTAATTAAGTCTCCATTTAAATGAACAGAAATTTGGAATCATGGTTGTTTTGCCAGTGGCATTATGGAATTCAGCACCAGCATACGGTACAGTACTGTTACTGTGCGCACACACAAAATGGGCAGTGTGATAGTCCAGATTCGTCTATCAATTGTGTGTCATTGGTGCAATTTATATCAATGATTTAGATTATTTTTGTTAATAAAATAAAATATTTGATTTATATCTCACTCCCAATGAAGCCCAGGGTGGCTAACAAATACTGAACTCAATTACAATCACAGATTATTAATACCTAGATCACAATTTTATAATCATTTATCGTACACATATAGCACCACAAATCACACAAATCTATTGCTATAAAAAAACTAAAAACATAGATTCTTCCAAGTTCAAGGGCACTTAGTCTGAATTATATGAAAGCACTCACAATCACTGTTGTTTTTGTTCCTAAAATATGGAGGCAGATGAATCCCCTTCAATAAAAGTGCACACAACAGAATTAATTTTTAAAAATGTGACTGAATCCAGTTAGTGTCCAACAATTTATTACACTGATATTGGATGTGTGTCAATCAATCCATGAAGCTACACAGACTTTAACGTATTTAAAACACTTTTTATAAATTAAGCTTACTGATCTATTTGTCTGTGACACTAGTGGATACCCTTCAGAATCAGATATCATTGCATAATTTACAACTGAGTTTTTTTAAAAATCAAGATGAGTCCTTCTTGCAACAGACACTCCTAAACACCTGAGCAATTTCACAGCAATTAGCTTTCTTACACATATAAGGACATCCATAATAATCTGGCTCAATGTACTGTACTCCTTACCCAGACTGAGTCCACACACCACAGCTGCTGCTATGACAGATCCAGATGATGCTCCATAGACCTTTGGTGCAGATCTCAAGATTCCAGGAGCTTGTTCCAGTAAGCCCTGGATCACACCTATTTCATAGATGGCAAGAAAACCCCCTCCTGAAAAAGAAAGGGAAAATGGAGCACCGGACATCCTTAAATCAGTTTCAGTCATCCTTAGTACAGCAATTGTGGGGCTGTCAGTCGCTTCCTCGATAAGGCTTCCATTTTTATTTAATTGCCAATTGTGCAATTCAGCTGCAGCTCAAAAGGCCACTGTTGCTTGCAAAAATTCACTATTTCATTTGCTCCCTTTACTCTGGATCCAGAGTTATGTCCTGTCTACTTCTCTGGCTAAAAATAAAGTGCTTCCCCCATTGAAGTAGCTTTAGAAAGATAAGGCCACGCCTCTCTTCTTTTTCTTTTTTGGCTCGGAACAAGGCTCCAGTTTTTTTAACATGCTGATGGAAGAACGAGTCTTGTCTCATGTATTCAAAGTTTGCCTGGCATTTCCACTTTCTTTGCAATGTTTTTAATGCAGCCTTTTCTTTCCAGGTCTTCCTCAGGAGTGTTTTTCTAAATTGGATTTCCTCACAATCTCTTCTTAGAAACAGCTCAGGGCTGAACGAGCGGAGAGATTTGTAAAACGAACTCAGAGAGCAGAAGCTGTTGGTGGATTACACAGTAGGCAGCAAGGCTGTGTTATATTTGAAAACCCGATGAATTAACTCTGCACTGGCACCAAGCAAAGGAAAATCCCAGAAGCCGTCTCCTTCTTGCATCAGTTAACCACTTCTCACTCAAACACAAAGGTGAGTTTTCAAGCCCAAAGGCCGAGTGCCTAAGCCTCAAGTCTGAATCTCTGAGTTGTTTGCCTACCCCCTACCCCACCTCCAATAGCATGGGATGATGGCAAAATTGCCAAATTCCCTAAATCCATCATGCAAATTGTACAGTGTTGGAGGGCAGGGGTTTAGTACGATTTTCCAGCAATTTTTTCAACCAGTGTGATTCAGCAAATATAGAAAAGTGGCTCAAGTGCATAACCTGGAACAATCAAAGAGCCTGCTTGTTGTTCTTGGGACAGTACCTCCTAGCCCAACATGCCACGATATCCTCATCAGCTAGATAGCATTTTTCTCATAAAGTTTTAACAATAACAACTTCAACCATAGATCCATGAAAAGCCAACAGAAATCTGACACAAGTGCTGTTTGATCCGCAGAGAAAAAGAACCAGAGAAAACAAGAGTAAACTGAAATCATGAGGAAATCACCATATTTGATTATATTGTGTTATAATATTGCATCTTAACTTGGTTTCCTCTGCTCAGTCTTTCCTCACAAGATATGTGTTAATCATACCTTTATGCTAAGATCTTAGTTCTACCACTCAGAAACTGTGCTACCTGCTTGCAGGTACCTCTGCAAACCAGATTATAGCTGCCTGCAAACCAGCTATTATCAAGCTTTACCCAAACTGAAATATTTACCCCCTATGAAGTAGATTATCTGTTAAGACTGTCAAGTGGCCCATGGCTAATCATACAGAAAGTTCTACTTCTGACAAGACAATTGGCCAAATGAGTGGATGTATATTTTGCCATACAGCTGAGCTGCTATAGAAGCTCCTGAATAACATTTTTTAAAAAGCAAACAAGCAACCTTGGAATCTGAGCCAAATGGTGCATCAATCCAGTTCTGGGTATGTTTATAAACTAGGTAACTCCAACTGGTAATGAGTTGAGATTACACATGTTAATTGATGAGTACACAAGACAATATTTTTGTAGTATTTCTTAGATTGTGGGGCTCTAGCCTAGTGAAGTCAACCTTGCTTCATCCGTATTGGTTTTTCAAAAGGCAGCCAAAACCCAAAACTGTTTCTTCAGGAACCCTTTCTTAAAGAACATTTTATTTCTTCTTTTTGTATATGCAATTTTACTGTAGATTTTATGGGGGCCTGAAGTGTTTTATACAGAAATATAGGTTATATGCTTATAAAATGAAGTTGCTCCTTCCTAACTAGTATGCATATTTCATAACTGAAAAATAAAATTCTTTTGATGCAGGCTTTAGCTACTTAATGTCAGCAGACTACAGTACTGTACTCCCAAACATGATCTGCTTGCTAAACTGGGTGTAGTTTCTTTTGTCCCATTTTAACTGATTTTATACACTATCAGCTTCAGAAGGCTTAGCTAATTTCAGTAGCTTTTTTTTCAATTCCATTCTTTGTAAATGTTGCTTACCAACTTGATGAAATTTGTCTCGCATTTTTTCCCACCATGGAAAAATCATAACTGGAAAACTAGAACATGGGATCCTACCTTGTGAGCTACACCCGCCTCAGCTGGTTTGGCTGGGTTCTCTTCTTCCATTTTGCATCCCCTCTGGACATGAGGCTAGCAACAAAAGTGTTTAATATACCAGGGAGGAATGAAAGTACATCTTATATTCCTTCTGCCCAGTTCTTCATATAAGAACATAAGAAGAGCCCTGCTTGATCAGGCCAAGGGCCCATCTAGTCCAGCTTCCTGTGACCCCACCAGATACTTAAGAAATTGTTTTACCAATTCCACTCCCCTCTGCTTCCATGGGCAGTTACTTCATGTCCTTCTTTATTCCGTGACTAGTTTTGTACCTGACACTGTTGGTCGCAATCACGTGGTTTTGTCCCTGTTTCAGTGTTCCCATGGTCATGATAACTTGTCTCGTGACAAGTGTTACCTCATGGTCTTGTACCGTGACAAACACTGAATTTGTTTAGCTTTCTTTTTCCTTTTTTTGGGGGGGGGGGCGACTTTAAAATTCTTTTTCAATATTTTGCTTCTGAAAAGTCATTTAAAAAACCTGGACACAGTTTTCTGAGAGAAATGAATGTTTTGTTGCCTGATAGTCTTTACTACATGGTGTCTTGTCTTGGAACAGAAAGCGGGAACAAAGAGTAACAAGGGAAAACCCTACCCCAGCACCAGGTACAGTACTGTTGCGCTTAGCATCTGTTCGGGGGGCAAGACAAATTTCAGTAGTTGCGCGACGGATGTGAAGTAACTTTTTTTTTTTACCGCTCCTAAGTGCAACACTAACAGAGACAAAACGGACATGAAGTAACCGCCCATGGTAGAGTGAGGATTTGAACCCTGTTCAGAACATTCTCCAGCTTCCTGTATCTCACAGCGGCCCCACCAGATGCCTCTGGGATCTCATGAGGCAACTAGATACCTGTTGTCTTCTGATACCAATCCCCTGTGTCTGTCACTTGGAGGTACTCTCCTTTCAAGTCTAGAGAAAGCACTTATTCCTATCATGGCTTGTATCCCACAATGGATTTTTTTCTCCAGAAATCGGTCCAGTCCCCCTTTAAAGGCATCTAGACCAAATACCAACACATGCTGATGAAAGAAATATTTTCTTTTTTGTGTTCTCACTCTCCCAACTCTCAGATTGAGTGGATAACCCCTTGTTCTGGTATTGCGTGAGAGGGAAAAGAGCTTTCCTCTATCCACTTTATCCGTCGCATGCACAATTTTGTATGTCTCATGCATGTCCCCACTCAGGTGCCTTTTTTCCAGACTTAAAAGCCCCAAACGCTGCAGCCTTTCCTCATAAGGGAGGTTTCCCAGCCATGTACATTTTAATTGCTCTCTTCTCCACCTTTTCCACTTCCAGTCTTTTTTTTTTTTCAGAACTATTCACAATACTCCAGGTGTTGCCTTACCGTTGTTTCGCACAATTGCATAATATTGGCTGCTTCATTTTCAAACGCCCACTCCTTTTAATGATCCCTAGCATGGAATTGTCCTTCTTCACCACCGCCACACACTGGGTTGACACTTCCCTCAAGCTGTTCACCAGGGCACCAGGATCCCTTTCCTTTTCCATCTCAAGGCAGGTCAGAACCCTTTCACTTGGGGTGCCTGCCTCACTTCTGAGTCTGTGACCCCTCGGTTCTCTTCATTGAGATTCTGAATGTCTCTCCAGGCCTCTGTTCCATTCACTGAGGTCAGGGTGGGTACTGGAACTGAGGACCCTAGTCCAAATAGACTGTGCAATTGTCCTGCCCTTAGCAGTGAGGGGTGGTATGCAGTAAGGGGGGCAATGAGGCTGTTATTTTTTCAGGCTTCTCCCAGGCTTGTTGTTGCTTTTACCACTTTCTCTCCACAGCACTGGTATTCCTGTTACCTCCTTCTTCATCAGCATTGGAGATGAGAGGTGATAATTTGGCCAGGCTTCAAGCTTGACTGCTGTTCCTTTGTCTCCCATTACACCTAGTAGGGAGCTATGCAGGGGAGCTGGGATTTCTCCCCCCCCCCTCCCCAACTCCCTTAGGGATCCTCATCTGGAGCGGACTCCTCACCAGTCTTCTTTATAGATATAACCTCACTCTCTGGGTTGCTTGGGTTCGTCTTCAGGTGTCCTCTGCCCAGTAAGCCTGTGAGAAACTCTCTCAGGCATCTCCCTAGGTTTTCCTTGCAGGGCTTCTCCTTCTGCCCCTTTGGGGTTAGAAATGGGCCCCTGGCTCACCTCTATTTGGCAAGTCTACTCCCTTGCAGGTTCCCTCTGGAAGTGGGACCTCCTTGCTTCATAGCAAGGGCCCTTTTATTTCATCTGTGAGGGTTACACCGAGGGCTTCCTTTTCCCTAAATGTCACCTACCAATGCCCAGTGTTTTCAAAAATACAAACAGGGAAAGAACTCGGTTTGAAGAACCATGTCTTTTGTCCCCTGCCCCACTGAAAGTTTAAACTCCAGGGTCACCAAACCTTCTGCAGTATCCTGTGGTAGACAGGTCTGCTCTTTGGGCTCTGGGTGCTAGGGTGAAAGTCATCAACAGGGGTACTTGTACTACTGTCCTCTCCACAACAGGTATAACAGATTTTTCCTATGAACACAACCAAATAAATAAGAGCAACAATACTACAATGTGTAAATGCATTTTTGTATGCTGAGCAAAAGATTGCTAAATGCAGCATGTCAGCATCTAGTGATTTATGAACTGCTGTATGTACAAATGAAGTACAAACAATGGGAGAGTTGTAAAAATATTCAGGCAAAAGAAGTGTTCTGATAGGAATTCATCTCCTGATATCTTCACCAAGTTCTCAGCTGCCTGAAATAAAAAAGTACTTTATGTTATCACAGCTCCCCACTAAAGAGGAATTCAAATACCAGCTAATTTCTGCATTTTCAACATTACACAATTTATCACAAGCTTACACGTTGCTTTCCCAAAGGGTGACAGGTTTATTCAACTAAAAAGCAACTGCTAATCAAAACATTGCAAAAAAAATGTATGTGATGCTAACTGCCACTAATTATTTGCGGGCTTATAGTAGCATATTATCACCATTTCCTTCGCACTTGTAAGTATGCAGCCATTCAAATGACTATGTTATTCATAAGGACTAATGTGAAAATCCATCAAATCTATTTTTTCAAATTAAAAGAACCACCAAACACACATATTAAATAAGATGACCAACAACAATTTTTGTTTTGTTGTGTTCTTCATGGTCTTTTAATTGGAAGATGGATTGTTGTCATGGGTTTGTTTTGGCAGTTTGTTTTTGCAATTTGTCGTACACCACCCAGAATTCCTGAGGGAAAATCGGGTGGTTAACAAGTACAAATATAAATAAATAACATGGTACTGTACGCCTTTTAAAAAGTGATTACATGATCATCTTTGTGTGTTATGCTTAATCTGTCAAATGTGTGCTTCTTTGCCTTATGGTAGACACTATTCAGAAATAGTTCACCAATCCCTTTTTCAGACTACAGTGTTCACCTGCCCTTTTGCAGTTCATATACTGCGGTCCTGGTATATTGCGGGACCCAGGTCATTTATGAACAGCTCTCCTCTGGCAGCTTCCTCTCCAGGCACCTGGACTTTGCAATCAGTCATGTGTCCAGTTTTGCAATCAGGAGCCTGCCAGAAAAAGGAAATGCTTATATAATTGTCCTTATGTGGCTGCTGAATATTAACAGAATTCAGCCCAAAAAGTCTTATGGCAGCTTGGTGGATGATTGTATATTTCATCAGATTCATGAAACATTATCTTCAGCTGACAGAAATAAACAAGGCCAATGCAAAGGAATAACATTAGTAGTTACACAAATAGTGCAAATGTTATGGCCTCCTCTCATTTGGAGTTTGATAAGATATAAATCCCATTCTTGGGAACCTGTCAACAACTACAGCAAATAATTCTGGACATCTTTGCCAAGCTGCACATCCCAGGATTCTGGAGGATGTAGCAGTGAATAGTACCAGACTGCTGCAAATGTGTAATGTACCATCACGCCTAAAAGTGGACTTTGATCCATGAAATGTCATAATGGAAAAACATTCCAAGTGCCATATTTTGCCTGCTTCCTTCTCTGTCCTCCTCCTCATTTTTCTCTTTAATTTTCTCAGCATGGTAAAGGAGTCTAAACACGGCTTCTTTAGAAACAGTGTATTGCATATTTAGACAGGTGTGATCATTGTGATGCTGTCAGGACAACAGAAGCACAGGTCGCCTTTAGTGCGTGCATATTTCGGACTACAGTTCCCACCGTCCTTACCAATTACCATTGGGGTGCATGGACACTAGGAGAAGAAAAGCCCCTCCCCAACCCCGCCCCCGTCCCCAATTGTTTTGTGCATCAAAATCCTGGGGCGCGTCATCGCGGGCAGCCACCGGGAACAGACAAACCCGGGACAAAAACTCAACCTGCCCCTCCCTCTAAGACAGTGGTGAAAAACCTTTAGCACTCCAGCTCTTTTGGACCACAACTCCCAGAATTCCCAGCCTAGATTGCCAATGACAAAGGACTGTGGGAGTTGTGGTCCAAAACTGCTGCAGTGCTGAAGGTTCACCACCACTGCTCTAAGAGTTCACCGCTCCCCAAGCGGCCTCGCGCCTCCCACATCGCCCCCGCCCTCGGACGAAATCACGCCCCCTGCACCTCTCGCGAGACCAGCCTGTCTAGTTCTCTCGGAAGCGGAAGGGGCGTGTCCTTTTCGTTTCCTCGCCAGGCGGCAAGATGAGGTCGGTAGGCTTTTCTCCGCTGTGGCTTCTTGTGTGAATCCCTCTCCATCCGTGTTTTCAGGGCTCCGTCTCGTGGTCTCGCTTGAAGGGGAACGAGAAGGTGGTCGGGAAGGGCAAGCGGGAGAAAGATGGGGCCTGGTGGGAGAGGCGCTGGCTCGGGGCCCGGGCTGGAAGGGTCGTCGGGGCCTTGGCTGGGCTGAGGCTGCCCTCGTCTTGAGGGAACGACCCTAGTGTCGGCGAATAAGGGCCTGGCTGCGGGGGTTAACATGTGGGTGGGGTCTCGTGTGTGCAGTTGCTTAGCCCGCGATCCGAATGAAATCCCTCGGAATGCGCTGGTCCAACCTCGTTAGGATCGGGCTACAGGCCTTGGAGGTGGTGACAACCTTTTGCAGGCCATTCACGCCCGGAGCCCATTGGGGGTGGTGGGGGGCACATTTCGATCCTGGTGTACAAAATGCGATGCAGGCGATTTCATTTCCATTGGAAAAACATAGTCATTGACTGCTGCTGGAGTCAATATAATATTTAACGTAGGAGTGTTTTCCCTCCAGTCTCCGAAATGCAAGGAAGACTAAAAGTTGTTTTCGATGTTTAATGCTATCAATATTTTAAGTGGTAGGTTTAACTTTTTCTTCAGAGATTTGATGAGTTGGGGAAAAGATAGAAAATTGGCAGGATGTATCCTTGTCAGAGTCTGCATTAAGTCAGCTGTAGAGTGCTGAGCCCATGAACTCTAATCACCACCTTTGGCATTTCTGTGTAATACAAAGCCAAGATCTTCCTGGAGTGGTGTGAATGATATCACTTATGGGATGTAGGTAACCCCAGGCCACTAAGTACTACCATATGAGGCCTAATAGGCACTCAAAATTTCTATTAACTCTGTGTATTGGTGTGCATTTTTTTTTCAGCAGATGTCTAGCTACTGGGACATTTTTCTGTTTCAGCAGCAGCACATTTTCTTCCATTTTCAAATTGTGCCTAAGGAGGTTCGGATCTTGGGCTTTGTATTGGTTTAGCAATGATCAGTAGCAGGAAAGGTTATAACATTGTGATGGATAATGTATTAAAAGTAGGTGGGAGAACATTAGACTACTTCATATGTCTGGAGACTCAACTCCAAACTAGTATGACCAATGGGTGGTGGTGGTTGTGGAGGATACAAAAGACATGAGAGGGCCAGAGATTCCTTAACTCCATGTCAAAGCTCTCTAGAAACTTGACCCTGATGAATTCAAACATCTGCTATTTCTAGTGTCTTTCTTTTCTGCTTTTGTCCTGTTGGTTTCTTAATGGCAGATAGGGCAAATATAAATAAATAAATACACATACTTCTGTGTATTAATTTATTTATATTTCTATACTACCCCCCTTAGTGCCAACTGCACTATTTAAGGCACTTACAAAGTCTAAATAGTCTGATGTGGCTGTTATGTCGTTCTGCAGTAGCAAGGTATCTCGTGACACGCTGTACGAAGCCGTGAAGGAAGTCCTTCAGGGGAGTCAAGCGAAGCCACGCAAGTAAGGAACTAACTATTTGTACTTCTATGAATACTGTACAGGTCATGACAAACTATTGGCATCATAAGAGCGCAACTCCGAATAACACCATAATCTCGTGTAGTAGGAGGAAGAGAGGAATGCTATGTTGAAGGGATTCGAAATGAGGGCTTGCTTCCTTTCTGAGTTGTAGCACTTTGCTGGGTCTCTGTCTTTGATTTAAAATTAGACGATGAATCACAGCACCAGCTTACTTTCATCTGATGGTGTGGAAAGAAAGGGTGGCTTCCTGAGTGTCTGACCTTTTTAATTAATGTGAACGTCTTAGTGTCAGATCATGAGTGTTTCTCAACCCCTGGGTTCTGCAGATTAGCTTGCTTTGTTTGGAGTTTGTAGCTGTTGGACTCCTTTGAAGATTGATTTCACGAAGTCTGAAATAGTCTCAGTTCAAATTATGGGCTGCCTTCTACTGTTTTTCTGTCCCCAGACAACCAGGTCGGGTCAGTCTGGTTGGAAAGGAAAAAGAAGCTGGAATATTGTTTAGAGAGGCTGGTGCGTTGTAGTCAAGATGAGAGAGTACATGTTACGCAACATTTTAAAAAGTAATCAATTAGCAGTAATCTGCCACTGCTGGTGAGGGCACTCCTATTGAGCAGACAGCACTGTGAAACAGGATGTTGGCCACTGTCTAACACAGGCTGAATCTCTTGACCCAGATTAGATGTCTTTACTCCGACAGAAGTACTGCTGTCTTATGCTTTAACTACTATGATCCATTTCCATGTCACCTTGAAGCACCTGTTTAAAAGGTTTCTTTGCTTACCTGAGATAAATAGGTAGAAGACAGGTAAAGTTGTGTTGTCTGTCTGTTTCTGCTGCAGCAATTCAAACTGAATGATCACTTCTTTCTGGCTTCATGTAAATGACTGTGGAGTTTAAGATGGAATCTTGTAGTACCCTCCACAGGTCACAGGGTGGTGCACATTTTTTTTCAGCAGTGCCTTCTGAGACTGACATTCAACGCAGCCATTGTAGCAGAGTTGTAACATAGATTGATTATCGTGAGGAAGCTGCAGTCAGTCATATTGAGGGTGTTGAGAGATCTAAGACAGCTGATGCACCATCCTGTCCATCCCATAGTATAATAAATATATCAGGGCAGTCATGGTTGTTTATTTTAAAAGCAGGCCTTACCTAACATTGGAATGGATACAAAAGTGACTTTAATAATTCAATAGATATCTATCTCTAGTGCTTCCATCATCATGTTCTTGTTTGAGAAATATGAAATAAGAGGTTAACGTGTTTTGGCCCCTTGGAAAGGATACGTAACTGAATATATTTACATGCTCTGTGCAGTCTTGGCTGAACCCAGGAGCAAGAATAGCCAATGTTGCTTAACTGAATATTGGGCTGGAGGTTTCGCTCATGAAAAGGGGTGGTTGGGGTGGTCAGTGGCTTGAATGAGGATAATTTGCTGCCACAGTGTTATATTTGCTGCTGAATTTGTCCCCTGTGTGCTTGCTCCCATTTCATGTGCTTTCTTTGATTCTATCTTCCATTTTCTGTTTCTTTAGATTCTTGGAGACTGTGGAGCTGCAGATCAGTCTGAAAAACTATGACCCACAAAAGGACAAGCGTTTTTCTGGCACTGTCAGGTTTGGCACTGTTCTTGTTCCACCCAGCCTTCAGCCTATGCTCTGCTTCTTGTCACAAAACCTCTGAATTCAGGCTGTCTTATTGTGTGGTTGCTTGACTATTCAAGTAGGGGGAAGCAAAGTGTATTGCTGAATTGCATGGGTAGTTCAGATCCCCCCACTGCCAAGTGGGTGTGGCTGGACGGACCCTTACCCTGGGTCTTAAAACATGAGGGAAGGTGTGGTGAGGCTTTTTTGCTGATCCTACCGACCACTTTAAGAAGCCAGATTTAAACGCTGGTGGGTGAAGACTTGCCAGCTGGTTGTGGTAAGACTTGTTGGCCATGGTTTTGAACACACTTTTCCTGTTTTGTGTTGCCCTCCTGGATGTGAGGTGGCTGTTATTGATTATCTTTCCCCCCCCTCTCTCAGGCTCAAGTCTGCTCCACGGCCTAAATTTTCAATCTGTGTGTTGGGTGACCAGCAACACTGTGATGAGGCCAAAGCTGTTGACATCCCTCACATGGATATAGAGGCTCTGAAGAAGCTTAATAAGAATAAGAAGCTAGTGAAGAAACTGGGTGAGCAAAATTAGAATGGGATTTTTGGATCACAGGTCGTATTAAATATTTATGTATGCTTGAACGTTAAGAAGAGTTGGCTCTCATTAGTACTTGGATGGGGTTCCACCTGGGAAGACTGGGTGCTATAGGCACTTCAGAAAGAAAAGAAAAAATATTTTTGTTGCTTTTGGTTAGAGTCTTATAGGAGCCCCATGGCGCAGTGGTAAAATGCTTGTACTGCAAGTAAAACTGGTCACGACGGGGTTCAATCCCAGGTAGCAGGCTCATGGTTGACTCAGCCTTCCATCCTTCTGAGGTCAGTAAAATGAGTACCCAGCTTGCCGGGGGGGGGGGCATGTGTAGCCTGCATACTGTGATTAAAACTGTAAACCACCCAGAGGCTACTTGAAGTGTTATGGGGTGGTATATAAGCAGAACATTTTACTTTGCTTTTTTTTAAAGTTTATCTTCTCGAGGGAGAGTATAAGTTACATCTAAATCCACTTGATTCTCTGAGCAAAATTCATTAAGCAAGCCTCAGGATTCAATGGACATTGAACCCAACTCCTCTAACCATCTTCAGCATGGTACAACAGTGACTTTTAGTAATAGGTTACAAGGCTCCACATGAATTCTAGTGCTTAACTTTAGAGTAACATATCAGTGAGATTATTTTTTTTGCTTCTGAGTAGTGAGAAAATTGGATCAGTTTCTAAAGTATGAACTTTATGAATTCACTACATCTAGGCAAACCCTAAATTTGCTTAGACACTCTTGCAGGTGAATTTTTAAAACTCATCTGGACACAGATAAAAGCCAGAATTTCATCATCTTAAGAGTGACCTTTCATAGTGGATAAAGTAGGGGCGAGTAACCCATAGACCCAATGTTGGTTTGTTGCAAGAGCTGGGTTTGATTTGTGGGCAAGAAATATGCACATACTGTATATACTCAAATATAAGCCGAGTTTTTCAGCCCTAATTTGGGGCTGGAAAAAGGGGCCCTCTGCTTATATTTGGGTCAATAATTTTAGCCACTGAGGCAAGTCATCTGTGGCTAAAAGTCATTTTAAACATTGCATGTTGGTTCTCATGATCCCCCCCTCTCCATCACAGGGGAACAGCGCACAATGTTTAAAATGACTTTTAGCCACTGACCCAAGCACTTGCATCAGTGGCTAAAAGTTATTTTAAACATCACACACCCAGCTCACAAAGGAAGAGCTGCCAGGCCTTGCTCCATTTGACTTATACTTGAGTCAATACGTTTCCCCAGTTTTGGGGGGTTAAATTAGGGGCCTCGACTTATACTTGGGTCGACTTATACTCTAGTATATATGGTAATTTGGCTTCTGGCAGGTTTAGCGTCACAGAAAAGTGTATTCACTAGCAACAGTGATAGTAGAAAAGCTCCAACTCATTGCCCACCTCTTGTAGATAAATGGTCTGAAAGCCAGATTTCGAGTTGCACAAGCAGTTGAAATATGATTCAGCCTAGACTGCAGCCCCAAGACAGAATGCTCCCGCTTGTGATTACGTTAGTTTTCATTTCCTGGTCAGGCGCTTAGGCTTCTGCGCCCCTTGATGTTTCTAGGTATGTGTGAGTCTTGAATGGGTGGCTTTTGAAGATACCTGTGTACTGCTTTGAAAAAAGAACTGCGTGAGTCATGCATGCCGTTAGTGCCATATATTAATTTTCTCTCTCTTTTTTTAATACCAGCCAAGAAGTATGATGCTTTTCTGGCCTCCGAGTCCCTGATCAAGCAAATTCCTCGAATCCTAGGCCCAGGACTAAACAAGGCTGGCAAGTTCCCTTCTCTCCTCACTCACAACGAGAACATGGTGTCCAAGATTGATGAGGTCAAATCCACAATAAAGTTTCAGATGAAAAAGGTAATTTTGAAGGAAAACCGCAGCTGGTAATAGTCATTTTGGGCTTTTAAAGAATCAGGTCTTGTCTAAAGACAGTAAATTGGGCTCATAAGGACTGGGGTGGCCTAACAAGGAATTGTGGGTTGTACATGACTGGTCTTCTCTGTGAAAAATAGATTAGTTGAGGGTTGGGTTGCAGGCGGAGTATAAATGAATGAAGGCAGTTAAAGATTGACTCAGTTCTTCAATATTCATAAAAGATTTCTTGATCTGAATCCAGTTCTTAATTATACCTAGTAAAAATCCATTAAGTCATTGGAACTTATGTAAGTGTTCCATTATAAGTTTCCATTAATACACTGGGTCTGCTGTAGCAGAGGTTATCAGTAAATCTTTTTGCTGTAACTCCCACAAATGCAATCTGTTAATTTGCTATCCTGTACCATTTTCAGCTTATTTCTGGTTCTTTGACGTATGTAACTCCTGCCAGTTTTGTAGAAATGGGCAATCTAATCTAGCAAAAAAACTTCCAAATTTAAATAGAAGGATTGTGTAACCTGCTTTTAACTGGACTAATTGCAGTCCTTCTCATTGAACATGAACACTGTTGGAAAAAAAATATTCGTCTCCAGCTAACTTGCTATTGTTAGGGCCTTGATTCAGAGATAAGTTCTGAGTTGTCAGTAGCAGTTACTTCCTAGTAGTTTGAGAATTCTGACTAGGTACCTTTGCAGTTTGCACTTGAATGGAACAATGTGATGAATGCAAGCAAACTAAAACTAACCTTAGTGTTGCTTTACTAACCCTTGCTTTTAACATTCTGCTCACTGAGATGAGATCTGGCTCACTGAATTGATGTCAGTGTGTATCATTACTCTTTGGGGATCAATTCCCTGTGTTAGTTTTGCCAAGGTTGATCCTTGTCTCCTCCTTTCTTATTGGCCCAGCTGAATGAATACATCTTTTTCCAGGTGCTCTGTCTAGCTGTGGCTGTTGGCCATGTGAAGATGACTGAGGATGAGTTGGTCTACAACATCCACCTGGCCATCAATTTCCTGGTATCTTTACTGAAGAAAAACTGGCAAAATGTGCGGGCCTTGTACATCAAGAGCACCATGGGGAAGCCCCAGCGCCTGTACTGAAGACAATACAGTTGTTTTTCATTAATCTGCTGTGTGTGTGTGGTGTTTTTTTTTTTTTTTTGGCATTTATAAAGTCTTAGCACATGGCATCTCAGATTAGGTGACTCTTTCTTAAGCTGAGAGCCCACATGTGCAGGACAGGAAAAGAGGCTTAGGGGCTCATCACAAAGCTATAAGAAACACATGGGTATGATTTTGGTAAAACACAACCTAGGAATTCCCAGAGCGAAATGATGGCCTTGAATGTCAGCTAGAATGTACTTTTGTCGTACTCAAGTCTTTGCCTTGCATTTAAAACTCCTAACTTTTAAAACTGAATTTAGATACACTCATTGCATATCTTAAATAACAATACTGAGTTCTTCAATACCACAAGGTTAAATCATCCACACTCAGTCAATGTTTACGGAAAGAAAAATCTGGGAAAGCAATGGAAAAGGTAGTAATTGAAGGTTACTTAATTTCACAAAAGGCCTACATCCTGCCTTATAGAGGTTCCTCTGTAGCAGTGGTAGGCAAACGGTAGAGGTTGAGGGAGCTTCACATACCACTGGATCTTAGTGTGTTGATCCCACAATCTCGTCTATTGTCCCCTTTTAAAATGTTTTTTAAACTAAACATTTCATTATGCCTGCTAATTATTGAACCATGGCACTTGGACTCAAGTGAAATGAAGTCCAGTTGCCATGACTCAACTTCCAGATAACCTCACCTGGATGACAGAGACCTGCTAGTGATGTTTTCTAAAGTTTGGATTGGGGCTGAAGACAACATTCCAAAATAGTGTTCTTTGCTCCTGGAAGTCACAAGGGAAGTTCTTGACCCAATGCCCCCTTCCAAAATTTAATTGGTGAGGGGGTGCTAGTTGGAACAAATGTTGTCCGTCTGTAGATTAAAGTTAGTTTTTCTGGTGGGTCACAAAGAAGACCTTGGAGGTACATGCAGTTCATTGGCCCTTGTCAGATTACTCAGTATTGCAAGATTAATAGTATACAGATTAACCTACCACAAAAGTTGTGAAACTAGCATAGACATTCCCAAATTGAAACAGTATCTTCATAGTAAAGTTGAACATGGGGGTTCTCAAATGTAGGCCTTACCTGTTCTAAAAACCCATGAGACAAATACTTGGAATTTTTACAAAAACGGGGAATCGGGCTTGCTATGCCTCAGAAGCTTATTCTGATAGTCAAAGCATTAATTTAAGGGGTGGTATTTGCCGGAATCCCTCTGTGAACATGGGTGGGGGAAATGCAGGGTTTTATAAAAATAACATCTCAAACCTAAGTAGAAGAATAAGTCATAGGTTCGCGCTCAAGTGCTCCACTATTAAAAGGTGGGGAAAGGAAATTTCAATACACCTTGATTGGCCACTGCCTTGAGCATAGAAGATCATCAAAAAGCCCATGAAGCTGTTTTCTGGCCAGTTTGGCTGCTTCTTACCTACAGACAGACATCACGGTAGCTTAACTCTGATCAAAAGCAACAAAGCTTTGAGAAAGGATTGGGATGAGGGAGAAGGAAAGATGGGGAGGTGTGGCCGTAGTGCAGTGCTGGGAAATAAGTAGGTCAGGAGGCAGAAGTTTTTGCCATTGCATTGCCTAAAAGGCAAATCACAAAATGACAAGGCCAAACTAGGTGGAATCCTACCTAATTTCTATAGGATTTGACTGCAGATATTCAACAGGAAGGTACAAAATGGGGCGGGTGTGTGTGTGTTCCTAGTCTGACAACCTTTTGGTATGCTGGTATGGGAAACCTGCTATTGTCAACTGGCACCTCCAGGCCCAGTCCAGACCTGTGGATGCTAGGCTGATGAAGGGTGCATTTGAAGCAAATGCATACTCGTTATGCCTGCATGTGTCACAGGAGCAAGCACCATCATAGAAGTACACTCCTTTGTATGAATGAGGAAAGATGGGTGGATGCGAGCAAGAGGAGATGCCTCCTGGCATGTTATTTATGTCCATTAAAAATTCCAGTTGTTGAGGCAAGGGTAGGTGGATGACCTGCCCAGTCATTCTTCAGAGATCTACAGGGAACGTTTTGCAGCTGAAGGATGCTGTCCAGTTTCAACGATGCTGTGGGCAGCCATGCTGAAGCATCAGACTGAAAACACTAAAACCTCTTCCTGCTATTCACAGAGTCTTAGGAGAGGCATTCCAACTTTTTTACAATCAGAAAGCACAGTACAAAAATTAGAGGGTGGTATTAGGGGCCAGGGGATGTGGTTGTCTGGGATGCACTTGTGGGGGGGGGGGGTTTCCTGCTTGTGAGACAGACATATCAGACTATGTGTGTATAATTACATGACACGTCCCAACAACTTATCTATGGCATTTCAAACATCTTCTTTGAAGTCTGCACTGTACTCGTATATAGGCCCTAGTTGGAGCTACTGTAGAGACTGCTGCAATTTAAATGTCTCGAAGTAACACAATTTCTGAACTCGTGTATTTCTCTGGAGCGCACAATGTGCTTCCTTCTGGGCTTTCTTATTTTCATTTAGGATTTGTGACCTTTGCAGGCTATTCCCGTACTCCCTAGCTGTAGCATGCACTCCCTTTCCAAAATCAGATGGATGGCGGTGGAGGGTCAAGAAAAGTCTGCCTGCCAGGGTTTCAGCTTCACTCGTGCACAGCTAGAAAGAGCTGAAACCCTTAGACGCGCAGTGTTTACAAGACGGCAGCCATCTGGTTTATAAACAAGGGGTTCTTCTAGCAGCAGCAGCAGACACGCATTCCAAAGGCAGCAGGCTTGGCAAGGGGGAAGTTGCTCTCAAGGAGGCAGCGAAATGAGCGGCACTACCGTTTGGTCTTCATGTGCTGGAGGTTGCGTTTGGGGGCAGGATACACAGCCATGTCTCTGCCTCTGTTCAAAGTAGACTGTTAATCCTGCTCTCATCAACAACAGAGAGTTCTCTCAAAGGGATTCCCTTCTGGATCCATGCTTAGAATTTTGCCTCTTGGCACTTGGCAACCTTTACCTGCTTCTCCAGGTAAGTCATTTATCGTATTCTCAAAGGCTTTCACGGTTGGAATCTGATAGTTGTTGTGAGTTTTTTGGGTGGTTTGGCCGTGTTCTGGAAGTTTTTCTTCCTGATGTTTCGCCAGATTCTGTGGCCGGCATCTTCAAAGGGCAAGGAGTTCAGGGAACTAGGAGTTCTCTAGTTCTCTGAGCTCCTTGCCCTCTGAAGATGCCAGCCACAGAGTCTGGCGAAGCATCAGGAAGAAAAACTTCCAGAACATGGCCAAACAGCCCAAAAACTTACAACAACTGTAAGTCATTTATCCTTACCTTCAGGCAACAGGTAGAGAAAGTGAGGTAGAAAGGGGAAGAGACCACATCAATTTGGTACTGGTGCCTTCTCTACTTCCCTCTAGTTCATCCCCTTGGAGGCATTGTGCAGGGTCGAAGCAAAACCTTCTAAAGATGATCAGTGGCACAACTGTGAAGTATATATGTAGGTGAAGGAAGATACCTCAAGAATGGGGGAAGGAATCCCAGTGGAGTAGGGTTGTGGGGTGACACGAGAAACTACCCCAGGATAATTTTTCTCTAAAGAGCAATATGGTGAACTAGAACTCGGGAGACATTTGTTCAAAACCCCATTTGGCCAGTGAAACTTACTAGGGGAGAAGATCAGTGATGAAACCATTCTTTGAATATCTCTCACACTTTGGAGACCCTACTAGGCATTGACTTCATGGCACATAGCATACAAAGTTCAAAACAAATAGAAACAAAACACCTTTACTTAGAGCTTGGTAATGTTTGTACTGTATTTTATAAAATGACCCCTCTTTTGGATTACAACTCTTAGAATTTGTGGCTATACTTTGTTTCACACATACCTTGTTCTCTTTCTCCCATCTCTCCCTCCCCCTCCCCACCTCTCTCTGTGTTTGTGATCTTGCCCTTTGGCCATAACATAGCCGTGAACCTCCTTTCCAGACTCTGCTGTTGTGTCAGCATGTGAGCTTGATAGTGGATAGTGGGATCCAGTTGTTTCAGCACAAACTATTTTATTTTAGTTAAATTGTGTGAATGAGATCAAGATAAAGGTGCCGGAAAAGAACACGGTGATGGCAGAAAGCATGTCCTTAATTTTCATCCTTATCCTTCTCTTACCTGCCTGGGTTTAGAAGCAGGAATGGCAGATGTGGCCAAGGTTCCTCAGCCAATCCCTTCCGGTTTGCGGCTTCTGCTCCTGCTCTTTACCCTTGGGCTGGATTAACAGTTGCCTTCTGCTGGAGAGGCTTAGGAGAAGGAGCTCCCATTAGGTTTCCTGTGTACTACAGTACAGGGATGATGAACAGGCTGTGAGAAAAGGCCAGTCATAAACAGGTGCTCTCACAAGAGAAGAATGTCCCACTGGGTGTGGGGTTGGCAGTGCATCAATGAGGAACTCCCCCCCTGCCCGCCCCAACCTCCCTGCTCTGCCTTTCACTGTTCTGACGGCTACCTTTTTAAAGCTATTGCAGGATTCTCCAAAGGAAGATTGGCTTGAAGGTGAGAGACAAGTCATGGTGGTTTTTGTGCTCTCCTTTCTGTATGGGCGCCATCTCTCTCTCTCTCTCTCTCTCTCTCTCTCTCTCTCTCTCTGTGTGTGTGTGTGTGTGTGTGTGGTACAGCAAGAGCCTCCTCAAAAGTAAACAGAATTTGCAGTGCCCCCGAAGCCTTGGTTTGAGCAATGAGGGAACATATTTTATGAAACTCAGAGGTATGTGTTTCATGAGCGTGTTTATGAGATGAGTTGTTTGCAGGACGTAATTGGTCTTATATGGTGGCTGCTTCTTGCAAATACATGCCTGGGAGCAAATTTTATTTAATGGCCACTGGCTCTAGCACTTACGTTCAGTACACACTAATCCATCCAGGGGAATGTATGCTTTGAATTGTACACATTGCTAAGTTTGTTGAATAGATCTGGGATGTCCATGCAGTTTCTTACCTCTAGTGTTGGGGAGTAGAGAGAAAATAAAATGCCATTTGCTTCTGTTACGCTTTGTATTTTATGGATGATTAGATTGTGCAACATATGGGAAGAGTGGAATGAGGAGAAGATCCTCTTTTATGGAAGAAAAGCAAATACTGTAAATCTTCCCTAACAAGCCAGTCTTTCGCGTTTATGCATACTCGTAGCTGCCTTACATATTCTGTCTTATTGGGCATCTTCCTGCCTCTTATTAATAAGCTAGCTACTCTTTCATCTGTTATTTGCAGCCACCCGTCATCACGTGCATTCTTTAACGTTGACATTTCACACCTTGTTGATTTCCCTCTGTGTCTGCAGACCTTCCAAGGTGTGTGCCTCTCTCTCTCTCTCTCTCTCTCTCTCTCTCTCTCTCTCTCTCTGTGTGTGTGTGTGTGTGTGTGTGTGTGTGTGTGTGTGTGTGTGTGTGTGCAGTTTGAATGCTAACCCCCCCCACACTGTAACAACATCTCATGCAGAGGCAGATATCCTGGTGAACAATTTACAACCACCTCCACGTGAAAATCTTTTCTGGCAAACAGCACTGTAAAACATATGTTTCCTGGCTTAGTCCTGACTGAAAGGCTGTAGGCAGCTGCTAGCCTTTGATGCCTACATTGAAGACATCGGGCTGTCAATAAAGGTGAAGCAGTTAAAAAAAAAATCAATATTCTACCCTACCCCCACCCCCTTGGGAGGATAGTTTTGCAAACACACCCTAAATCAGGCTGAGCAAATTCAGTGGATGCAGGAGCCAAAATTATTCTGCCTCAGGATTTTCCAGGGGTTGCACAACTGGAGAAAAATTGAGCAAAAAATAAAATAAAATAAATGTGTTTTTTTTTAAAATCCAGAATTTCACATCTCTATGAAAAACATCCATGTGCCACATTTGAAAAGTGGATTACTATTCTAGGAGGCTCCCAGGAGCGGCACTTTTTCTTTTCTTTTGCCAAAAAGCAGAGGCTTGTGGGGAGGGCTGTGGCTCTCAAGTCATGCCATAAAAGAAGCACGAGCAAAGTATAGACCTGCAGATGTTACTGGACTGCAAACCTCAGAATTCCTCATCATTGGTCAGGGATTATGGAAGTTACACTTCACAACATCTGGAGGGTTGCTCTTTATCTGCCTCTAAGGTAACTGAATGAAAAGTTATGCTGGCATTGGCATGGTGTCTTTATATTTCAGAACTGTGGCCTGTTTCCTGATACATTTCCATGTTCTTCTGTTTACTGCAAGATAGACAGCAACAAGAAATGCATCTCTGTACATGGAGTGTTTTTTTTTTCTTCCATTCGAATTCTCTGTGGCATGAATATGTTACGTGCTGGCCATTTGTATAACCACAGATTTGCTGCCTATCTGTAAGATCAGAAAATAAAGATGGTCCCTTCAGATATTTGATGGGTGTCCTTCTTGGTGATGTCTACCCCTAAAGAGGCCTACCCAAGACCCACAATTATGATTTAGGCACCAGAATATCTGACTTTGTTCTGCCTCTGTTGCTTTCACTGTCTCACATTGTTGTTGTTTTTAAAATAGACTGCCTGGCTGGCTGGCTCCTCTCTTATTTTGTGGTATAATTGTTTTCTGCTATTTTTGGCTTCTTCTGCTGCCATTCTTGTTAAGGAGAGGATATATTTATTTTATCATACTGTGAGATGCTTTGAAAGCAAAAAGCAGGTTAACACTTTTGGAAATAAATACAGGATTGATGAGTGTCATTTCCAACACAAAAGTGATAAAACTGCAAAAGAATTGTGGCGTATGGTCATGCCAGTTGTGGATGGCCCAGCGCAACTGTGTCACATTGTCTATAGTCTGCGGTCTGTGATTTCAAGTAATATCTGTTTTGTCAAACATTTTTCATGATAGGCAGGAGCAGCTGTTCTGAGGGAAATTTTTATTAGGGCAGGGCTATAACCTGTCTTACAAAGCAATTTGGGCTTTCTCCCAGGTCACCACAGGTCAGAGGCTGCCAAAATCTAGAAGTGAATCTTCTGGTGAGTGACAGGAAAATAAACCACAATGTCTCCTGGATATCTTCACCATCCACTTTTTGTGCTATGAGTTGTTCTCTATGCCACATTTGTTTTTTATGATAAGGGTGCTACGGTTTTAATGTTTTTATTGTAATGTTGCCTTCTTGGCTTTGTTGAAATCTTTTTGTTATGTTGCTGACCTGATCAGCCCTCTGTAAGCTGCCCAGAGTTCCTCCGGGAAGATGGGCGGGGTATAAATCCAATAATAAATAAATAAATAAATAAAAAATCAGAATCCTCCAGAAGCATCAGCTTCTGTTCCTCCTTTTTCCTGAAGGAAAACTCACAATCATGTCTGTGGACACAGTGGGCAGAATAAGGTGACATTCACCACGTGACAAAATTCCTAGTCACAGTTCTGGTTGAGGAAGGAGCACATTTCACCAGTGGTGAGAAGCTCTGTTGGTGAGAGAGTGAACAGAATATCTAAATGCAAAATTCAAAACAGTTCCTTTTTAAAACCTCTGTTCCCAGAATCCCCAAAGAGCGTGGTCACTATCTGTATTTCTTAGAGGAATAGTTTTTTTTTTTTAAAATACGTTTTTATTAGAAAATTTTAATATACAGAAAAGAATCAAGTTCAAGACATTAGCGATACAAAATCAATCTACCACTAAAATTTGGCTTCCCTCTGTTCTTCCCGTGGCTTTAACGTTATTCATCTCCTAGCCTTCCTTTCAGACAAACCCCCTTTATATACTTATAAAAAAGATTTGAAAAATAATTAGTAATCCTTCGAGTTCTACCCTAATCCGGTAAGAGTCTTTAATTCCTTACAATGAATCTCCATGTAGTTCTTAAATTTTTGCCAATCTTTTTGGAACCTCTGGTTATCTTGATCCCTCAGTCTGCACGTCAGTCTGGCCATCTCTGCAAAGTCCAATATTTTCGTCCTCCATTCATCCAAAGATGGTATATACGTTGTCTTCCAATTCTGTGCTAGGAGCATTCGTGCCGCTGCTGTTGCGTATAAAAATAGAGTCCTATCTGCTCCTTTAATTTCATTATCCACCAACCCTAACAGAAAAAATTCAGGTCGTTTTGGGAATGTACACTTTAACATCTTTTTGAGTTCATCATATATCAGTGCCCAGTACTCTTTCACTTTCTCACAGGTCCACCACATATGATAAAAATCACCTTGTTTCTCTTTACATTTCCAGCAATAGTCATCTTTCATCCTATACATCTTTGCTAATTTCGTTGGAGTAATATACCACCTATAAGTACATGCGGTAAACTTCATATTCTTTTTCCACAATCTTTCCCACACATCTAACTCAATATTATGACCCAGATCCATAGCCCATTTTACCATACATTCTTTGACTTGTTCATCTTTTAGGTTCAACTACAGCAAAAAATTATATAATCTGGTCAGCAATTTCTTTTTTGGGCCCATGATTATGGTTTGGAACTTAGATTCCTTCTCTCCAAACCCAGACACCCTTCTATCTTTCTGAAAAATGTCATTTAGTTGATGGTACTGAAACCAGCCTGTTAGCTTCTCTTTCAACATATCATAAGACTTCAGTCTAGGACCTTTTTCTGAAAAGAATAACACATCCCCATAGGTGATCCCCACTCCTTCTTTATCTTTCCTCTTAATCGCCAATGCCTCAATCGGGGATAACCACCTCGGTGTATGTCTCTCTAAGAAGGGTTTCAACCGTTCCCAGACCTGAAGTAATGACTTTCTAATTACATGATTCATAAAGCTTTTATGTACTTTCACTTTATCATACCAAAGATAAGCGTGCCAACCAAATCTGTTATCATGACCTTCTAAATCCAATAGATCCTCATCAACTAAAGTAATCCAATCTTTTATCCAACCGAGGCAGGCCACTTCGTAATACAATCTCAAGTCTGGCATGGCAAATCCTCCCCTTTCCTTGGCATCTGTTAATAATTTAAATCTTATTCTGGGTCTTTTACCTTGCCAGACAAACTTAGACAATATCTTCTGCCATTCCTTAAAATGGCCTATCCCTCTAATTATTGGGATCATTTGAAATAGGAATAACAACCTTGGTAGCACGTTCATCTTTATCACCGAAATTCTTCCCATCAACGACAAATTCAATCTATTCCATGTTTCCAGATCTCTCTTAATCGAGTTCCATACCATATTATAATTATCCTCAAAGAGATTTAAGTTCGTAAGAGATAAATTAATTCCCAAATATTTGACTTTTTTCACCACTGAGAGGGCGGACAATTTTTCAAATTCTTCACAATCTTTCTTTGTTACATTTTTCAATAAGACCTTCGTCTTGTTCTTATTCAGTTTGAAGCCGATTAAATTACCAAATTCTTCAATTATTTTCATCACCTCAGTGATACTTTCTTTTGGATTCTCTAACGTCAAAACTAAATCATCAGCAAACGCTTTTAATTTATATTCCTTATCCCCCACACATATACCTTTGATTGTCACCATGTCTCTCAGTTTGACTAACAATACTTCCAGTACAGTAATAAATAACAGTGGGGACAATGGGCACCCTTGTCTCGTACCTTTCCCAATCGGGAAACTTTCTGTTATCACGTTATTAATCAATAAACTTGCTTTCTGTTCCTTATATATTGCATTAACACCGTTCCAAAACTTTGTTCCCACTCCCATGTTTTCCAAATTCTTCTTCATAAATTGCCAAGAAACATTATCAAAGGCTTTTTCAGCATCGATAAATATCAAAGCGGCTTGTTTCTCTTTCCTGACTTCTAGATACTCTATTATATCAATTATATTTCTCATATTATCTTTCATCTGTCTGCCAGGAAGAAACCCCGCTTGATCTTTGTGTAATAACTCATTTAAAACCCTTTTTAATCTATTAGCCAAAACATCGGCAAATAATTTGTAACCTCCATTCAAAAGGGAAATGGGCCTATAATTTTTAACATCTGTTGCGTCTGAATTCTCCTTTGGAATCAGTGTTATATACTCCTCCTTCCAGGTATTAGGTATGACTCCTTTTTCTAGAACTTCATTCATGACCTCCACCATTATTGGTAACATTTCTTCTGACAGTTTTTTATAATATTTTGCAGTCAGACCATCTGGACCCGGTGATTTTCCAGTTTTCGCCCTCTCTATTGCACTTTGTACTTCATGTGGGGTAATTTTCTCACTCAATATCGACAATTGGTTTGTTGAAATTTTTTTCAATCCGTTCTTTCTTAAATATCTGTCAATCTGTTCCGGATTCTCTTTTTTCTTCGTATATAAATCTCTGTAGAAATTCCGAAACACCTTTACAATTTCTCTTGGATCTTCCACTAGTTTTTTGTCTACTACTAATTTGTTCACAACCTTTTGTTTTTGCTTCCATTTAAGCTGCCAAGCCAACAGTTTCCCTACTTTATTTGCCGATTCAAAATTTCTTTGTCTCATCATCTTTACCTTCCACTCAATTTCTTGATTGATAATCATCGACAACTGAGTTTGAAGCATCTTTAGTTTTTGGATCCATTTTTGTTCCTTTGGCTTTTCCACCAATTTCTTCTCTGTCTCTACCAATTCTTTTAAGATCTCATTTTGCTTCTTTTCTTTCTGTTTCTTCTGATACGCATTTCTTTGAATAAAGAGGCCTCGCATAACAGCTTTACTAGCATCCCATACAACATTTGTTGGTGTTTCTCTTCTCCAGTTATTTTTCAAATAATCTCTAAAGGTTTTTTTCGCTATCTGCAAAGTCTCAGTCTCATCCAGTAAACTTTCATTCAATCTCCAACGGTATAATCCTTGCATTTTTGTTTTGATTTCCATCACAATTGCATTATGATCTGAGATCGTTTTAGGTAGAATTTCCACTTTTGTCACTCTATGTGAGATATCGTTAGGGACAAATATGTAATCAATTCTTCCCCAACTCTGGTTCGGTTCAGAGAAAAAGGTAAACTGTTTCTCCATTGGGTGTCTCAATCTCCAAATGTCGGTCCATCCAAAATTTTCAACTAAGTCAAAAAAAGATTTTGGCAGTTTCCCTTCTGAACCTTTCTTTTTCTGAGATCTATCCAAATCCGGCATCATTACTCCATTACAGTCTCCCATCAGAAAGAGTTTTTCATCCATGTAGTCTAACAGTCTTTGTTCTAACTCTCTGTAAAATTCTAGTTTCCTTTCATTTGGCGCATAAATGCCTACAATGAAAAATTTTTCAGATTGCCAAGTAATTTGCACCATCAAAAATCTTCCCTCTTCATCTTTCATAATCAACTTAGGTTCCAGTTTATGTTTTGCATATATCACCACTCCTCTTTTCTTCAATTTATCAGACGATACAAATTCTTGTCCCAAAATTTTGTTTTTTAAAATCTTCATATGTTTCATTGCAATATGTGTTTCTTGCAGGCAAATCAGGTCCAGATTTTCTTTCTTCAATAAGTGCGTAATTCTGTTTCTCTTGGTCTTTTCATTCAGACCATTAACATTCCAAGTCAATACTCTCAGCGCCATTGCAAATTTCAAATTAAATATATTTTTATCAGTCTCTATTCAAATATTGGCCATAGCTAAATCAGCTTTACCTTCTTCCTCATCAGAGAGTTCTAACTCCTCATCTTCTTCCTCTTCTTCTTCTTCAGGTGATCTATCACCCTCTTTCGATGGTTTCCTGTACCCAAGCTCTTCTCCATATTTTCTCAGAAATTTACCTATCTCCGACTCAGATGTTACTTTAAATCTTTTCATCTTGTAGATGAAGGATAGACCTTCTGGAAACTCCCAGCAAAATCTCAAGCCATTTCTTCTCAGCGTTTCTGCCAGAGGTTTATAACTTCCTCTTCTTCTCAAGAAATGAAGAGGGATCTCCTTGTATATCAGGATCTGTTGTCCATCAATCACAAATCGGTTGTCATAGCTATGTTTCAGGATTCTATCTCTCACGGCCATAGATGTCAATGACACAATAACATCGCCTGGTGTCTTCTTCGCTCTCAATTTCTTTGATCTGACTGCAATCCTGAACACTTGGGAGATTGCATCAGCTACTTCCTGTTCTTGCCATCCAAGCCACTTCGCCAATTCCGTTATTACTTTGGCCTTAATATCTTCTCCTTCCTCCCATGGAATCAAACGGAAATGAAGATTCTGTTGCCTTTGTCTCATTTCAAGAAAAGCAAGCTCCTCAGCCATTTTCCTTTGCGTAGTCTCTACTTCTGACACTCCTGTTCTATTCCTCTCTGTTTCTTCTCTACATTGTTTAACCTCTGTCTGCACTTTCTTCACTTTAGCTTCTATACTCTTTGTTTTCACCGTTAAGTCCTTCACTTGAGCTGACAGTTCCCCAACTGCCTCTTTAATTTGTTTCTGCATGTCTTCCTTTAGTTCTGACAACTTCTGATCCATACTTTGTTCACTTTTTTCAAATTCTCTCCTTATGTGTATCATTAATCCTTCCCATTCTTTGCCCTCCTCTTGTCTGGAATCTCTTCTCTGTGTTAAGGGTGTCTTCTTCTTCTTCTCTGCCATCACAATTTTAATTAACTTCTATTCCAATAAGACACAATTTAATCACGTGTTAAGATTAATTCATTCAATAAACCATAGTAACCTTCAACCAATCGAATTAATCTATTAATACTCCATTAATTAATATTGATTAATATTCACCTATTTACCATCAATGATATTGAGTTTGCCTATTCTAACTTCATTTTAACCTCTCTAACTTTAAGTTATCCAAATATCAAATTAATAACAATTTATCAAATTTTATCAATTTTTCTATATAGTCAAACACTTTCCCATTCAATACAACATTCAAATTGAATTTTATATGCAATAATTTTCCAAATCCACCAGATGGCGCTCTAACATAAGAAATGAATTTCCTAACCAATATCCAATACGATAATTTTTAGAATCCACCAGATGGCGCTCCAACCTAAGGAATGAGATTCACAGTCCAGTTCACAGCAGTAACCTTATCTTGTTATGTCTACCGTATGTCCTTCAAACCACAGGAAGCCTCAAAGAAAAACACGCAGCAACTTAGATTCATTTCTGCTGCAACCAAATAAACAGAGTGAGACCCACAAAGAAACCTTTAAAAATTAAGAGTTGAGGGAAAAATTTGAACAATTCTTCAGCTTCTTCACAGCCTAATCCACATAAGGGAAAAAAGTTCTGTCTCTCCTATAACAAAAGGTTTGTATAACAGAGTTTTTGCCCGTCCAAAAGGTATATTTTTCTTCAACCTCTTCAAAAGGTCTAATCCAGTTAAGAAAGAGGGATTAACAATAACTCCAGTTTGCAGTAACTCCGAGGCTGTTCCCAAAAACAACTCCAAAAAGCTCCCCCTCAAAAGAAGGGGGGTGGCTTTCCAGCCGGCTCTGGTGAGGTCTTTTGAAATGTAAAATCAAACCACCTTGTCCACCACTCAAATCCCTCTAAATATCCAGTCCTCCGCAAGAAAGGGGGGGGAATTCAATTGTTGATTCTCAAAAAGTCTTTGGAAGGAATAGTTTTCTAAAAAAACAATTTAACTGTTCTAAACTGTGCAAACGCAATACAAAAAAAGCCTGCTTCTCTATCAAAATGCACTGTTGTGGTAACTATAGGATTCACAAGAGACAAAAGACCAGGAGAGATTCCTGGGAACTGTAGTTTCAAATAAGTAACTTTTCCAAGCCCTGAATCTAGGCTAGTGGTGGGCTTTGAAACAAGTTATCCAGAGGTAGTCCTGGGGCCCTATCTAGTATGAACTGGACAGGCCTGGTCAGCAGGACCTGCCCAAGATATTTTGCTGTCTGAAGGAAAACCACAAATGGTAACTAGAGATGGGCACGAAACGAAAAAAAATTCGTTCCATTATTTGTTATTCGTTTCGTTATGTAACAAAACAAATAACGAAAATTGTGATGAAATTGGAACGAACCGAACAGAACCACAAAAATTAGGTTCGTTATGTTTCGTTTTCGTTAATGGCGACGCGCAATGAAATGAGCAGCTTTTAAATGTTAAAAAACGTCCTGAATAAACGTCCCAGCGATAATTATTTATTCTGCCTGATAATACCTACCAGGGGGGTTAGGGTCCTTAAAACGTGCCTTTATGTCTTTTCTCAGATCGCTGTATTTTTTTTCCTTTAAGGGGAGTTAGGGGACATCGACCCAAAATGGCTCTCAGATGCCTAATATTGATTTCTTGGTTATTAAAATGACCTGGACATCCGTAAAAATGCAGTGATAATTATTTGAAATTATTACCTACCAGGGGGTTGTGGTCCTTAAAACGTTTGTTTTTGTCTTTCTCCCATTGCGATGTATTTTTTGTTTTCCCTTTAAGGATGACACAAAATGGATTCCAGCCACAAGATGGATGCAAGCCATGTGATGGGATCATGTAAATTATTGGACAATTTCAACCAATAGCATGCCCAGGTTGCAAACTGGGTAGGTGTGGCAGCCACAGAGGGCATAAAAAGCTTTGGCAACCCCCGTCCTCCTTGCAGTCTGCGGTGGGAGTTAGGGTGGGATTGCTGTCTCTGCGACTTGTTACTTTAGGCCAGCCAGGCAGGTGTGTGTCTCTGTGTTTCTCTGGCTGCAGCCTGGCTCTTAGGGGAGAGAAAGAAGAGATTTTTCTTGCAGCCTCCCTGTGTGCGTGCATACCTCTCAGTGAGTACTCTCCCTTGCCCCGCAGTGCAGTCACTCTGTGGCTCCCTTACGCCCTGGGCAATGCCCGCCGCTGCCTTTGCAGCCTCCCTGCATACCTAGTCTATACTGTGTCTCTGCCAGCATCATTTTTTTAGTGTTTTCCCTCTGGTCTGGGGTGTTGGGGGAACGTCCACACACGGAAATGCTTTAAGTCGTGCAAAAAGCGGGTAAAAATGAATAAACGAAATGATTTTTTTTCAAAAAAATTGCAAAAAATGAAAACAAACCGAAATGGACCCACAACGAAAAACCGAAATGTCATTTTTCGATTCGTGCCCATCTCTAATGGTAGCTTCACCCCAAACTAGGTTATGCTACTTAAGTGTCCAAAGCAAACCTTGATGTTTTGGCACAAGAGGCTGAAACTAGGCAAACAAGCTTGCCTAACACTGTGAATCAAAATAAAATAATGACAAATTAAACCAGTAAACATTTGCTACTCTTTCATGATATCCACAACATGTTACCTAAGGCCACCTCACTGCCTCTCTGCTCCCTATCCCTCAGTCTTGGTTATAATTGCTGTCTTTTACCACAGTTTCCCTCCTATTTTCTTATGTCATGCTACTTTTTGTTGTCCATACAAGCATTCACAACCTGGAGACCAAAGTAAACATTAATAAACATGCAACCAAAAATGTTCCTTATTTTTGTCCTTTTAAATAATATTTTGAACAGAAAATATGCCATCTGTCTCATTCTTCTGCTGTTGCCAGGCAGCGGTTTTCTACTTGCACAGATACTTGTTCCCTTAAAGAATGTAAACCTTCAGGGTCTCCCGTTTTGTAGGAGAGGAAAAGTTGAACAGAATAAGGGTGGCAAGAATGGCTCCAGGTGAAAAATGCAAGATTAAAGGGGCGCAGAAGCCTCCCCTGCCTCCCAGTCTCTGTTGACAAAAATGTTGCTTCCCCCGCCCTTTTTGTTTCAGTGAGGCACAAAACCATCAGAATCCCTTATCAAAGGAACAATGGATGTCAATGATATTCTGAAAATGGAGGCTCTCCAGGGATTGAGAAAGACGGCCTTAAGTGCTAGGACAAGAGTAATCCCACACAGTAAGGATGGGAGTTGAGTGGCTGTGTCAGGAACAGACCTTGGAGATTCTAGTTCTCCAGAACCTGTTCATCCACAATTAACTGAGCATGCTAAGCCTTTATATTTATTGCCAAGTTCCACAATGGCTAGGCTTTGGAGAGAAGATGCCATATTAACCCACGAGTTCTGTCAATTGTCTCTCCTTATTCTTGTACTGTACTTTTGAGACGCTTGAGGCAAGAATACTGAATCCTTTCAGCAGATGGCGCTGCGTTTCTATTTTTAACACATTCTCCGTTTTCTTGCCTCAGAAGATAACCGTGCTTACTTAACAACCCGGGAGAGGGCAAGGGCCTTTCTTTATTCATGTAGTTGAAATGTGATAAATGCAAACTCTGCCGTGATGGGTTTCTGACTCACAGTTTTTCTGGGGAAATGCCTTTGCAGGGAGCCTCTGTCTGTCCCGTTTACCAAGGAAGGAAGGGTTGCAGCAAGGACTCTGCAGCATTGGCTGCCAGCCGTGTTTGGGCCAGCATGGAGAATGGAGTGATGCTGCAGAGGTAAGGCTGCTGTGCCCATGCCAGCCAGCATCTGTGGAATAGCTGATGCTCTACAGGCAGGGAGGGAGGGAAGGAAGGAAGGAGGCAGGCAGGCCGGCAAGTGGCAGGGGGGGGAGAGGAGAGAGGGGGGGGATGACTGCAAAGCACTGCTTGCCAGCAGTCCACGGAAACCAAATCATGCAGCAGAGGTGGTCCAGCCCAAAGCAACATAATAAAGAAAGGTACTGTATGTTTGACAGGCATTCTGAGCGTCTTTCTCCAGATGTGAAGAATCCTATAAAGCTGTGAGGGGAGGGGGCAAAGGGGGAAAAAAAACAACCTGCTTGTCTAGGGTGGTATTTAATCTTGCTTGTTTGTTCTTCTAGCAAAGCGACACTAGGACAATGTTCAGGAGAACTGGATGGGCGTGCACTGCCACTGGACACCGGTAAGGCTAGCACAGCATCCTGGGGCGGGTGTGTGTGTGAAAGGAAGAATCTGTAGCCCAGGGGTTAGGATGGGGTAGTTCTTTCTATAGGCTGGACCGTGTACAACCTGTGGTGGTCAGGGTTGTCATTGCTCATGATCTGGCAGGTCTTCGTAAGGGTTTCCATCCTCCACCCAATGGGAGGGTGTCAGACACCCTCTTGAAAGGTAGCGCCATCTGCCTGTTATTCCAACCCAAGATACTCTCCACCATGGCTTAATTACTTACTGCCTCTAAAGGCTATACTGTACCTTAGATCAATTACCCACTTCACCTTCTTAGGCTCCGATTGGTCCAGGCAGAACAGAAGACCAAAGTATACTCACTTCTCAAAACCCCACCTCCAGTTCCCATCCCGCCTGGTCTTGCTCTTGTGTTTCGGACACTTTCTCCTTTTCTCCTGTAATAAAGTTTTTCTGACTACAGGACAGCCAACATCAGTCACAGTATGTGTCTACACCAAACAGCCTCTATTTTCCCATTCTGCTCCCATTCTAATTTCCCATGGTAATTATTTTACCTGGTGCAGAGAATTTCCATACCATGTGGGGCTAAACAACTTTGGAAAAAGATTAGACACTTGCTTTTTGCCACCCTTGCTAAAAGCAGGCAGCTCATTTTTTTTTTTTTAAAAGACCTCTCATTTTAGCAATCCTCTCTCAACCTGGAACCCTGTAGTTCAAGGAACTGGCCAGTTTCCTTATCCCAAAACCAATTTGTTTCTTATCATCCTCTTCAGGATGATGGGAGTTGTATGCTGACAAATCTAGCGGTTTTCAGATCAATATCCTGATTGATAGCTAGAGTCCCAGCTTACTGCTAGTACCAGAAACATTCCAAACCCTGTTAACTTATATGAGCTTATTTGAACTTATCACCCCAAATTTTTCTTCACAAAGGCCTATGTATCTCATCTATCACAGTGGCTTGCTTCGGGTCTCGGTGCTTTAATTTAGCCCTTTGACTTACTCGGAGATGCTCACTCAACACGACCACTAGCAGTTGCTACCCATCTAATGTTAGTCAAGAGAGACAGGATGGGACACAGGATTGATGGTACTAATAATTCTATGCTGGTTTTCAAAAGAGTGAGACATTTTTCCATGCTGACTTTGCAGGTACCACACAGAAGCTGAATTTAAAATGTTTTGCCTCTTTCCTTTCCTCTTGATTCTGCAGGAACAACGGCCATGTCAGAAGGAAACTCAGAAAGGATGGTGGGTGAGAGAAGGACGACCTCAGATAGAACAAACCAGGTACATGGAGCTAAGGCAGTTTCATGTTTTCCATCTTAAGATAGAATTCCCAAGGGATTTATTTATTTAGGTCTTGATTAGGAGTTCATCAGACCTTGAACAGTTGAGCGATAGTCGATTGTTCAAGTGCTGATGGCTTCAGGGCCCTGTTCCCCTTTCTCCATCTCTCTTTCTGTTCCTCCTGTTGTTCTTATTGTAGTTGTTGTCTTCAAACTTGGCTCGGCTTGGGCAGCCCTTCAAACAGAGGGCTGACTGTTGTCTAGCAGCCTTGGGAGCAGAGGTTTTTCTTCTATTAGCAGAATGTTTGGCTATCCTACCCTTCATGTGTAGAGCTACACTTCCTTCCTTCCTATGTTGCTTACCTTTGGCTGGGTAGTTCAGCGAGCTGGAGTATCTGGCAGGGGAGCCAGAGTTGGATTCCCCACCGTTTATCCCAGGAAAAGAGCCAGCTTGCGTAGCCTTGGGCAAACCTCACAGACCCAGAAGAAGGGACTGGCACTTCTAAGGATGCTATACCTAGAAAGCCCTGACAAGGGTTCCATTGAGGTCAGAGTTCATTTGACCACACACGGTTATTATTTTTATTCCCCTTACTATGCCTTGCTCCATCAAGTACAGTTGAGAAGCATTTGGTTGGCATCGACTGTTGGCATGTACGCCGCATGTCCCTGCTGTTCTCCCGTTGCAGCCTTGCGTTGTGGGTCCCCGAGAGCAAGCCAGGAGGGACAGCCATGGGAGCAGGGAACTTGCTGTACACTTTGAAGACAGTGGTGAGAGCGATGAAGGTTGGTGAGTGAGTCTTTGCTGTGGCTTCCTCCGTTTGCTCCTGACTTTACCATTTCCTTTCTTTACGTTCTCCTGTTCTTTGCATCTTTCAGACGCTCTGCCCCACATTTTCCCTTCCTTTTTTAGTTTTTCTCCATTTTTTATTCTTCCTCTCCTACCTTCCCCCTTGACTTTCTCTCCCCCACACTTTAAACTGTGTACACCGTAAAAGAAGCCACACTTCTCCTCTCAGCCCGAAGTGTCAGCTTGTGATTAACAGGAGGGTCGTCTTCTCTAAAATTGTGGGGGGAGGTTCTGTCCGCTGTCACAATCCACAAGCCACCCTTCGGAGCCAGAGGTTGGCAGTCCCCACTGTGCCTTCCAAGACAAGGGCCACCCTGTGTAAGCTTTGGGCATGCTGCTTAGTCCTAGTGCGCACCTCTCAAAAGAAGGGAAAGGTAAACCACTTCTGACTGAGTATTTATTTATTTATTTAAAATATTTCTATGCCCCCTTACTCTCTAAAAGGACCCAAGGTGGTTGAGTGTTCTTTACCTAGAAAACCCTGGAAAGGGTCACCATTTGATTGCACATGATGATGATGATGATGATGATGATGATGATGATGATGATCATCATCATCATCATCATCATCATCATCATCATCACCATCACCACCACCACCACCACCACCATCATCATCATCTCCAAGTCTTCAGTCATGAGTCTCAATTTTTTTGCCTTTGCCCCCCCCCCCAATGCTTGGGGCTTGGGCTGCCCATGCACCACTCAGCTGAAGTTGGCCTATCAGATGGGTGACACATGCAGGGGTGGAGGCAGCAGCTGGTTCCTGGGTGGGAAGCTGGGCCTGCTGCCTCTCAGGATGACAGTGGCAGCAACAGGTAGGTTCATCTCTGAGTCATTAGTTGAGTCCAAGTCTGCCCCTCAAACCACAGAGTCAAGTTCAAGCCCGAGTTGCTGGTGTGGACTTGGTTAATTTGGTTCTTGCTTATGCATTAACAGCATACTAAGTTTTTATCTTTCTTTGCCTAGACACAGATCCTTCTGAAGATGGACTCAGCACGTCCCTGATGGAGCTCTCTGTGCTACAAAGACTGGGCCTGCATAGGTAGGAAGCTTTCAGATGTCTGCTCATCCCTTGAGGGCTGACAGAGCAATATAAAATATGGCAGTAGGCCAGGGGGCGAGGTTCATTCTCAGGAGTGTGCACTTAGCTATATTTTGGGGTAAAATCCATCCTTAGGAGGGAAAGGGGTGAATGTGTGTGTGTGTGATGATAATGTGTGTGTGTGTGTGTGTGTGAGAGAGAGAGAGAGAGAGAGAGAAAGAGAGAGAGAGAGAGAGAGAGAGTAAATCCATGTGAATGTTACTAAATTGCTGCCAAAGCCACACCCCACTGCATGATGTGGGCACTGAAATTCACTAATGGTGAATCTCTCTTTGTGTCCTTCTGCCACTTGTGTCACCAGGCACCAGTGCTGAAATCCCTCCAAAATATTCCCATCTGGGTCTCTTTGTTCAAAGGGTGTGTCAAGAAGAGCATCAAGAATGCAACAATTTGGCCCTTAGGAAGGTGATTATCTCACAATCCTGCACATTCCATCACTCGATTTCCTAGCTTTTATACCAAGTTTTTATTGTGCAAGTCCCCTACAATGGGGAGAAACACCCCATCAGTTCTCTGGACAAATTCATCTGGCACCCGAGCTAACTCTTCATTTGTACAGCCAGAAAACAAAGAGACACGATGTTTGCCCCAGTTGTTGCTGACAGCATCCTAGTGCCCTCTCGATGCCAGGCCAAGATATCTTTATTTTTCTGAGCTTTTTAGGTGTCATTTTAACTTTGCTGACTGTTTTCTGTTGCTTTTTTTGCTGTTTTGTGGCTTTTAAAATTATTCTACCACAGTGTTGTTTCAGTTGTTTTCTTCCTTTTTTAAACTGCCTTGGGGATAGTGTGAGAGGGAGATGTAAAAATAACTATCATAAATAAGTGATGAGATTAATTGCCCCCCCCCTTTAAGTTGTCTGTTCTTTGCTGCAAATTTCTTAAGGTTTCCTCCCTCATGGTTTCATATGTTCTTCCTTGGCAGGGTGGCCTTGACTGAGCAGGATGTAGAGGTGAGGGCTTTTTGTCTCTACATTGGAAGGTGTCAAGTGCCCTCTCTGAATTGCTCCTCAGCATATTCTGGGGGTGATCAGCTTGATCAGCTGACATAGTACTGCTTCTTATAAATGACTCTGAGGTATTATTTTCTTACTTGCAGTCAGCCAGTCAGTCAGGGCTTCATGATTCTCTAATTAACAGCCCCTAAATCCTCCTACCCGTTCTTGGGAACATCCATATTTCTGTGGAATCAGTGGCTGAAATCCTGTTGCTTAGTTTAGTAAATCTTGCTAGAGTTGGCCTCGTGGCACAGTGGTTAAATGGACATACTGCAGCTGAAACTGTGCTCACGGCCTAGGGTTCAATCCCAGGTAGCAGGCTCA
>JAHTLZ010000129.1:54778062-54811550 GCA_023846285.1 Phrynocephalus versicolor
GTGTGAAGATAATCGGGGGCTGCTGGATATGGTGGATGTATTTCAGTCTTGGAATATAGTGGGGCACCTTGCTCCAGGACGGGTTGGTGGGGTGCGTGTACAGGAGACGCCTGTTGCACATGAGTTCTGTCTGTGGGTTTCTCTTAGGCCTCCGGTTGGCTGCCATGAGAACCAAACACTGAACTAGATATGGCCGTGACCTGATCCAACAGGGATCTTCTTATCTTCTTAACTTGTTAAGCAGCTTTGAGCAATCCACCAATTTATAGGACAAAGCAGATATTTTGGTTGGTCTGTGATGGGAAGAGAGGGAACTTTCATGTCCTTCAAGTGTGCTTCCCCCACCTCCAGGAAGATGCAAATCAACTTGATTTGCTGGGTGATTACTCTTCCAAGACTGAAGCATGCGGTTCTTTTGAAATCTGGCTTCGTAAACCTTGACTGGCTCAGTCATCCCTGTCCAACAATAACATGCTTTCTGCTCCCGAGTGTCTGATTTTGCTCTCATCTTTAGTCACACGTCTGTACTGTTTGCAATATGGGGGAATAGTACTGTGTATTGCAAAACAATGTGCACAGCTTGAGGACTCTGGAGGTGATGTTAAATGCAAAGGATGGCTGAACATCCCAATGTGGTGTCCAGTTTCATTAGTGATTTGAGCAGCCAGGACCATAAAGTACAAGCTCTGTTCCCAGAGGTTGACTGGAGTTTGCGAGAAAGAGTTTGTTTTCAGGCCACTTCCGGGATGATCTTGATGGCTTTTGGAGACCTCTTTCGCCTTTCCCTGCTGCTCTGCTTTAAGCATCCCTTCCTGTCCCTTCCATAGGAGGTGCACATGAGCCGAGCTACGGAGGTGATGGTCCAGCACGTGGAGAATCTGAAAAGGCATCACCTAAGAGAGCACACAGAACTGGAAGAGATGAAGAGATTGATTCAACAAAACTCCCGCAACCGGCAGCTGGCGGAAAACAGGGGTGAGGTGGGCCAACAGTTTATGTAGAGTGTCATGTGTGCTGCCTAGGGGGAAAAAATCAAGATATAATGATATATAACGGCTGGTGTACTGTAAGGTGGGGGGGGGGTCTCAGAGGAACCACAAGACACCTTAGGCTAGAATGGATTTCCAGGAGGAATATAGGTCAGACTATTTAAAATGCATTTGACCTTCTGAAACAAACATCGTACCTCCAATTTACTAAAAGGCAAGACTTTTAAAGTTGCATTTTTGGCCTATAATTCCAAGAATCCTCCAGCCATTTTAAGAGTTGATAGTCCAAAAAACTATCCAAACCCTTGTTAAGAATCAGCTGTGGATCAAACTGGATGATACACATAGCACCTTTTAAGAAAAGGTGTTCCTTCAAGTTCAGTATTTGTTATACTTTAGTTAATTTATAGTGACCCTAAGAGGGATTTCAAGGTAAGTGAGATATTCTACTAGTTCCACACCTGCAGTGAGATTCCATGGCCAAGCAGGGATTCAAAGCCTGGTCTTCATAGTCCTAGTTTTTCCTGCAGCCCAGGACATTATGTTGGGTGCGTTTGGCATAGTGTGTTTTATTCTTCTTCTCTGATCTTCTATTTAAGCTGTAACTACAAATTCAAATACAGTACTCCGGTACTTGCTGTGGCTACAATACTGGCTGATTTGAAGAATGTCTTTTCTGATCACATGGCACAAAGTCTGATTCAAATTGTTGTGGCCCTTTCTGCTTCCAATATGGCTCCCCCCCCCTCTCTCTCTCTCTGCTGCTGCTGCTGCTGGAAGTGTCTAGCTTTTTCAAACCAGAAAAATTTGAAAGGACTTTTCCCCTGTATGATCAGTTAATTCGTTTTTGTGAAGATGGGAGTGGCATGTTTATGGATGTTCTGGTTATGTGGGCCGTTGGGGTGTGACATTGAGGACTGCAGGAATACTTGCTCCTGTGTTCTTTCCTTCAGTCGTCCTCTGAATTTTTAAAAAATTATGTACTGTATATGTGATCAGCGTTAGATCACCTGATCATCTTATTACTTAGCAGCAATCCTCCAACAGCTAAGAGAGAAATGAACTTTTTTCAGGCTTCTAAAATGAGTTGATCTTGAATGGGCAATTAAGAGTCATTAACTTTACAAAAGCAAAGCAAAGCGTGCTGCTTATATACTGCCCCATAGCACTTAAAGCATTCTCTGGGCGGTTTACAAGTAATTATGCAGGCTACACATACCGCCCCCCCCAAAAAAGCTGCATACTGACTTTACTGACCTCAGAAGGATGGAAGGCTGAGTGAACCTTGAGCCTGCTACCTGGAATTGAACCCCAGGTCATGAGCACAGTAACAGTTGTGGTACATCAGTTTAGCCACTGTGCCATGAGGTGCACTTTTTATTTATTTATTTATTTATTTATTTATTTATTTATTTATTTGGTATGTTATGATCCAGTTGCCTGCAATTGTGGACTTCTTGTAAGGGAGGAGATTGGTGATGATGAACACCTACTCTTTCCAATGTACACTTGTCTCACGGCTTTTTAGACCTTCTTGCAAGGAGTGGGTCCTGTGGTTACATTTCCTTTTCTCCTCCATGTCAGTGGAAGGGTAGGACATATAGACAGTTTTGCCAAGAAAGGAAGGTGGCCCTTTTAAGTATGCATTTCAATATCAGCATTCAATCATAACTTAATGATAAAGCCAATTTAAAAATTAACCAGGAACTAAAGCAGCATAAGTAATACAAACATTCAGGTTCATTATAAAATCCTTATCTGCCAGATATAGGGCAGAAAACAATTTAGCAAGACTGAATAATTGCTTTCAGGAACATGAGTGACTCCCTTGTATTGAGTCAGACTATATATAGCTCAGAATGGCCTGCAATGATGAGGCAGCAGTTCTCCAGGATTTCCCCTTTGAAGAGTTTCCTAGCTCTGTTGAGAGCTCCTAAAGAAGCAACTTGTTATATTTAAAGCCTGTGCTCTCACACTGATTCTGGGTCCCCTCCGCATAAGGGTCCGCCTTTTATCTCCGTAGATGACGGGCAGCAGAGAGTGAAGCACCCTCCCGCACGATTCTTTCCACAGGTAAGAAGGTGAGGAGGTGCCAGGGTTTTGTCCAGCACTTTTGGTGTCCCGCTGAGAGCAGAGCCATGGGTACAATTCCCCTGAGGCCATGGGGTGATGGTAGGACAGAGAGAGGCTCAGGATTTGGCGTCGTCATCCCCGTAGAAGCGGCGCATCCTCTGGCACTTCATGCGAAATCGAATTCTCTGGTGCAATCCCTGTAGTAGGTTATTGGTATTCAAACAACTTCTGCTTGAGCCAAGCCCGTTCTTGGCAGGGGTGTCTTGTCCTTAAATCAAAGCAGCAGATCCACTGGATGGCAGTAGTTGCAGCATGAAGGTGAAGACTAAGGTGAACTCCATTAACAACAAGTAAGTGGCAGCCCAGGGGTTCGCCCTCCAAAGCTGGGGATTTCCTCCCATTCACCTGAACACCCTTTCCCTTGATTATCAGATTCCCTTGATTTTGAGATCCCATCTTTCCAGGATGCCTAGTCTTCTCCTTCCGTGCCACTAATACATCTTTTTGCTTTGGCTTGCCTTTGGGAGAACATAGCCAGAGAGGGTAAAAAGCTGAACTGTTTGCAGGAGAGTTTCAGAGCTTGTTGTTATTCATTCAGAGGAAGATGGGGTGAAACGACGGCCAGAGAGTGTGCGGCTGTCCACATGCTGCTGAAGGGCAACTAGTTAGACCAGCTGGTTGGGGCTTGTGGCAATTGGCAGGGCCAGGCTGGCCATGAGCTGGAGTTTGGCGGATGCCTCAGGTAGCAGAGTACTGGGGGTATTGGCACAGTGCTCCTTGACATCCAGTGACTAGCCTATGAGCTGACCACTCTGTTGGCGTCTTGCTTTGCTGGAACACCACCTCAGCTCCATCGTGGCTCCGTCGCTTGACCAGCTAATGGAATAATGTCTGCTTCAGACAATATATATTGCCCCCACTGCAAGGACCACACTTGGAGATAGGTATTCTTCCAGAAGCTTTGGGAGATAAGTGGCCACAATGTGGGGTAAGATGGGTGGTCCAGCATGGCAACATATTTGCATCACCGGAAGCTCCCTCCTCTTCCCTCCACAGAAGATGGGCTAGGTCCACCTTTCTCTGTTTCACTTACTGGGAGAGGCTCTGTGTGTGTGTGGGGGGGGGGAGTTGGAGTCTAGTAGCCTCTGAAGAAGAAGAAAAACAAGCCCCTCTGAACTGGATTCATCTTTTAGCTGTTCAAAATCTTTTGGGTATTTCCTCAAGCTTTGTCCAAAAGTAATATCAGAGACATAATTTAAAACAACAGCATCCCACATACCTTCCTTCTTTAGTGTTTCCATACATCTGATGCTACCTTTAAATTGAGTAGCTAATACCAACATGGGCAGTATTGAGCGCACTAGTGGGAGCTACTCCCAGGACACTCCTTCTGCTGCTCTCACTAGGTACTCATGTTCCAATTACAGAAATCTTGGCTCTCTGAGCAGCAGTTCTGTTTTGGACTTCTTGCCATAATCTCTGCCTATTTTGCCTGCTTCCGCACCTGGTATCGCCTGTGGGAAGTGCTGGGGATTCATCTTTGGCCTCTTAGACTTACCAGAGTTGTCAGCCTTCCAGTAGATCAGTCGTTCTCAACCTGTGGGTCCCCAGATGTTCCTGGACTGTAACTCCCAGAAGCCTCCACCATTCGCTGTGCTGGAAGGGATTTCTGGCAGTTGCAGTCCAGGAACATCTGGGAACCCACAGGTTGAGAACCACTGCTGTAGATCATGTCTGAGAGTACATATGCGAAGAGGGATTGTGGAGATGGGGCATCAAACATGTTTACCAACACCTCCCCCCCCCCTGCAAAAATGCTTGACTTTGCCTCTTCCTAAAGGCCTGCTAAACTCTCTTCTTTCATTCTGTCCCAGGGCTCAGCTCGCCGTAGAGTCAGCATTGCGGTTATTCCCAGGCAGTTGACAGTAAGGGATCCATGTTTTTACTACTGTATATGCCTCTATGCGTACTTCTCATTCTATTTGGACAAAGATTAAATTTTGTCAATACCTTTATTCAAATTTAAGTTGAGATCATGTCTTCTTCCTTGAAAGTAGAAAAGCAAGCAAGGAGACTGTTTGGGGGCAGGGAGAGTTCTGGGTAACAGGTAGTTTTGGAGTGTAAGTGCTGGCATTTCCTGGTATATAGATATTTCCTTCACTTTGATGTGACTTAACACATATTGACTGCTTACTCAGTGGAACTTTGTCTTTTCATGAATGGTTACTAGCCAAAATACTTTGTTTTGGCTTCCAAGATTTCCAGCTAGCTGCAGTGCTGCTACCTGTATAACTGGAATAGTGACCCACCCAGTAGCTAAAGGGTGATGTACAACCCTTTGACTATAGTCCTCCTGTAGCTCTCAGCATTGCTTGGCTCTCTGGATGCTCTGGGCCCACTCATGCTCTCCCTGGACCAACCTTGTAGGAACTTTCATCCTCCTCTTCCAGCCTTGGGGTGTAAGATTTACATGCTTGCTCAGATTTTAGAAACCTGCTATTCCCTAATGCAAACTGCAGTTCACCAGGTTGTGTAGGTTTCCTAACAGTGTGGCTAATGCCAAGGGAATCCTTCTGAGCCACAGGACAGAAAAGGCTTCTGTATATCACAGTTCCTCTTCTCCTTATTCTTTCTGCAATAGTTTCACGGTTCTGAAAATGGACAAGGATCAGAGGGAGAAACCATTAAGCCAACAGCAATGGAGGAAGAAAGCCCAGTAAGGTAGGGAAAGGATGATGGAATTAGACAGAGCTTCATTCATTTGTGGAATCTTGTCTTGCTTGGTCCTGAAATCCCTGGTTGTCTGTTCCTTTCTTCAGCAGACATCCTCTCTGCCCTCAAGAAGATTTCACGGATCGCAGCTTCATTCTGCCTGCAGGATCTTCCAACACTCCACACCTCAGTTTGCAGAAGGCAAATAGCATTGAGTGTGAAACACGCAGAAGCTATTGCATGGAAAGGTAGGCTCATCAGCCCAGCATTCCTTCTAGATTCAGTTTTGGGAAACTATTTCTTCACAGGTGGGCCTGGTCACTTAGAGAAGAGCAGATATCTGGGTGATGAAGGCAACTGTGATTTGAGAGTCTGGCTTCTTGCTTGTTATGATGTGCTGTGGGTTCCACTGTGCCGTGGTTTATTCTTTTTCTTTCTGCCATTAGTGAATTGGGTTTTTTGCCATTAGTGAATGCCTATGTACATGCACCTGGGAACCCAGACTGGACTGCAATTCTTAGCAATGGATGCTATTGATCATTGACACCCTGCATATCTCATGTGGGGAACATTGGGATATGTATGATAAAGAAGATTACCAGGTAAAAAGAATCCTCTGATACCATGAAGCAAGTCACTCAAGGTCAAGCTAGATGAAACATCGGTGCTACAATTAAAAGCATGCTTTCCCCCCATCAGACAAGTAACTACATCAACGTTTCATGCAAACAAAGACTGTGTTTACCTCCTCAGGGCTAAAACAAAAGCAAGCACATTTGCAACATGCAGAAATAATGAAATCTTATCTTTGAATAAACAGACTGCTTTTTTACCTTTTAAGAGTACTCTTCTGAGCCTCATGGCGCAGTGGTTAAATGCCTGTACTGCAGGTAAAACTGTGCTCACAACCTGGGGTACAATCGCAGGTAGCAGGCTCATGGTTGACTCAGCCTTCCATCCTTCCGAGGTCGGTAAAATGAGTACCCAGCTTCCTGGGGGGGGGGGGCTGCAATTTGTAGCCTGCATACTGTAATTAAAATTCTAAACCGCCCAGAGACTACTTGAAGTGGTATGGGGTGGTATATAAGCAGAACACTTTGCTTTGCTTTGCTTTGCTTCTGCTAATGACTTTTCAGCTGTAATTTAGTCTGAACCTTGGTTTGCCTCTATGAGCTGTACAATAAGATTTGTTTGTTTGTTTCCATGTGAGTTGGGATAAGAGGATCCCTGTTCTTTTTCTTTTCTCTCAGGAGAGAATCAGAACTGAGGAGAAGAAGCAGCATCGGAAAGACAGTAGAGGAGGAGGCCAGTGAAGAACAGGGCTACGAGGAAGGGGAGGAACAGTGTGATGAACTGGGGACAAATGCTTTCTTGTGAGTGTGTGTCTGCTGCCTTCCACAGTGCCTTCTCCCTGAATATTGGTGGTCCTTTTTCTGAAGTCATTTGAGAGAGGAAGAGCAGAGAAAGGTTTAGCTCCCTCCCTTAACAGTGACTGTGTTAGATTGCTCTAGTCTTTCTCTGGCACATGGGAAAGTTAACCCACCATACAGTACTAGTTGTAGGAGATCTGTTAAATGGAGGGTGGGTGGGAAAGAGGAATCCAGATGATGGTGCACCTTGTGGAGGAAAGCTGGATCAATTGGTTGCACTACAGTGCAGAGAAATGCTAATGACATGGTGGAGCAGGAATGAGGAACCCTTTGCCATCCAGATGCTTTGGACATAAGACCCCAGAAAGCTCAGCCAGCGACGGCCAGTGATAAGTGAGTATGGGTGTTGTAGTCCAAATGTCCTCAGTTCCTGCAGTGATAGCTTGCAAAAATATGAATGATGTTAGAAAAGTGAATGGGGATATGTTTCCCTTTTTTCACTCTCTTTCTCTCAATCCATAGAGTCTAGTGTTCATCCAAGGAAAGTGATTTGGGATAAAAGATTGTACTACTTCTTTCATTGCACCATTTATGGAACTTCTCCATCCCTGCTCTGGTGATCAGATGGATTTGAAAAAGGGAGGAGACAAATCCAGGGGTGATACATACATGGATGGTTATGACTCACAATCTGTTGGAGGAATCTGGCACTTGGTTATTCCTTTTTAGGGCAAATAAGAGTCCAGAGACATATGCTCTGTCTCCTTCCCTCCTTTAGAAAATGATCAGCCTGGATGGTTCTTAGTTAAAAGGAACAAAAAAAAAAGCTTTTGCTTACAGTTCATGGTTTTGTCCATTTAGTTAGATGGTTTGTTAATATGGAGCAATGTCTTCACTCATTTGTCTTTGGAGATGGAGGAAGGAAGGAAGGAAGGAAGGAAAGGGCCATGTCAAAAATGGTGGTGAGGCATGACAGGGAACACACAGGACACCCAAAAAGAAGCATCCAAGGTTGTATTTTGCTGACATGACAGCAATTTTCAACCTCCAGATGGAGAGGCAGTAGGCTATTAAAAAAACCCAAAGAGCTGCAATAGGAGGGAGCGCTATTATCTTCATGTGTCCTTTATGACTTTCTCTGAGGTATCTGGCCAGCCACTGTGGGATGTAGGATGTTGGAGGATGTGACCTGTTTGTCTGATCAAGCAGGGCTCTTGGTGCCCCACAAAGGTAGCTATATATGCAGTATTCAAGGAGCTTCAGAATTCCCCGTTTGATCACTTCAATGAGAGAATGTCTCCAGCTATTTTGTACAGAACCATATGTAAATATGTGCATACTTATATTGTTTGTGAAGCTGAACTCCATTTTTGGGGGGAGAGGGGCACAGAATTTGTTTGTGCATACAGTCTCAAGTTCACTTTAGAAGTAGTGAGACTGAAGCTTATGAATGCTAGGAATATCCTTTGAATTTATCGGCAGGTTTGGTTTACAGGTTTGATCTCCCTACATTGAGGCAGAATGTGCCTAAGTGCTGGATGATTTATTTATTTATTTATTTATTTATTTATTTATTTATTTATTTATTGTTGGCAGGTTCAAAGATGCTGAAAAGTGGCACTACCGCGCCTGGTTCTCCATGCCCACCTACTATTGGGTTTTGATGTGGCTGTTTTTTCTGGGCATTGCATGCCTCATTCTGATCCGATTCCTGGAGCTGCAGAAACAATATCCCTTTATAACTTCTGACTTCTAAGCATGGAAGGAGCAGACTAACCATGCCACAACATCGCACCACCAAAAAATAATAATCAAAAGACAGTTTACTTATCAGAATCTTTTTTTTTTTTAAAAAAAATGGGGATTAAAAATATTGCTGGGTGTGCATGACTGGGCAAAGCATGGCCTAGGATTTGATGCTCATGTTTGACTCCTATGAAGACTGCTGGAGGAATCTGCAAATAGTTAAGGACATGCTCTTAATCTAAGATGGGTTCAGTTGTTGCTCCATTCATGGCCTTCGTATATAAGCCCAGTGAATACCTTTGTTGAGGCATAGCTTAATGTGGTCATGCTTACCAGTCCTTGAAAAGTGCAATCAAGGTATTTCTCTTGTATTTTGAGGATAAATACCTTTCAGGGTCAATGAGCAGGGGTATGAGAGCAATAATTCGATGGACTTGGCATGTTCAAGGATGTGTCTGCAATGCAGTTCTGGGCTTTTCTGATCCAGGCTATTTCATAACTGGTCACTCTTTTCAGCTGCTGCTGCTACTCAATTCAACACGAATCCCATACTTATATAGTATCTGTGGTTTTCCCATCCTTGACCAGAAAAGGTTTCTCAGGTTTTATCAAGTGTCAGTTTCTTTGTACTGCAAAAGCATGGTGGAAATATATAATTACACAAATTGATCAGTGAGAAAAATTCTTAAAATGATTCCCTGCTTAGGGTGGCATTGATGACATAGATTCATATTGCATAGGTAGGAGATAGGTAATAATGTGTGGTGCAATATTCTTCACCACCAGTAGGTGTTGCTCATGCTCACTCAGAAGACCTGAAGGGTATAGTTGTAAATAGAGGCACATGAGGAGGGAAGGCTATTTATTCTGTTATCAGCATTTGACAGCATGATTTGTACAGTATTGAGCTCAATATTGAAGTCTTGCCTATAGTTCACGCTAACAGACCTGAGCTGCAAGAAAGGAAGAGAAACAAGCCTTCTGATAGACAGGACCCAACAACGAAAAGGCTTTCGATCAAGTCGTGCAGAACAGGCCTGATCCAGAGTGGCCCTTCTCTCACCTGCTGGAGGGACACCAGAAACCTGGAAGTCAGGGCTGAGTGTGCCAGGTATCTTGACCTGAATTTCTGAAGCTGCCCCAGGGCCAGCAGGTGCCCTGCAAGTCCCTAATCTCTTCACCAAAGTCATGATTATCTGTAGATAGTATGGGGTGGATGCCATTTTGTCCTTAAAAACCAACACCAAAACCTCTCGGCTTAGCATAATATCCTGGCCTGGCCCTGAGGTAGGCAAGCCAGATATTTACTGTATCTGCCATGAAGCAAAATGAAATCTTCCCCTTTGGGGAACCGTAGTCCTGTCAAGGGTCAAAGGGGGATTGGACTGATTATCTGGGCATGCACATTATAAATGGGTGAGAGTAGAGGACATGGATGCAACCCCTTCAAGTTGTTTTTGGTGGCCAATGGAAAGAGAAGAACTTTGTCCAAGCCCAGCAAAAACTAGGTACCTTTTGGGGAATAGATATGGACACAGACACAGACACACGTGTCTCATAAGAGGGAGAAAGGCTACCTCAACAGACCACATAGGAAAGAGGTGGGGCATCTAATGTATGGGTGCAACCAAGCAGAGTGTCTTTCAGGTGTGTTACTTGAGCACAAGTGGCACTTGAAAATGGCACAGGATAAAGGCTGATCCCTTTGCAGATTAATGTCTGCTCCTCCAAATGGCAGGTTGCGAGTTAGCAGGATTATTATTGTAGGTCATGACACAATTCAGCAAAGTAGGATCTGAAGCTTCCTCTTTCCCACCATTTCCCCTCTACGGCTCAAAACCTGCCACCGGGGAAGTTGCCATCGAAATGTAGCCTTTGAGATAGAAGTTGTGGCAGATATAGGGAGGAACATGGACAGAAAACAGTGCCACTACCTGATACCAGGAGCTAGGCAGTGTTAGGCCTGGTTAACAAGCAGATGGGAGATCACCAAGGACTCCTAGAGAACTCCAGAGCAGCAAGGAAAGAATCGGATTTGGAATGCTGTTGTAAGTGTCAACACTTGGTTTACTATAAGGCCACTTCCTGTATACCCTGAACATTTTAGATAGATGTTTTTATAAAGCATATTAATTTCATGGACTACCTTGGGTTATTTTCAGGAGAAAGAGTAAAAACAAAAATAAATAATTTAGAATGTATATATTAATTTAAATAAATAGCATCAGTTTTACAGAGTGCTAGAAGGGCACTGTGGAAGCAACACAAATGCTGCTGTTTCATCCTGCAAAAGGGATATAAATGTTATTGCTGCTGCTCTCCCCACCCCATCCCAAGCATCTGCTGCCCAAGGCACCTGTTTCACTGGCCAGCCCTTAGCCAAGGCCCAGGCCCCTTTGCAAACAGTGCTGTGGTGTCCTCCGAAAGTGGAGTCATGGCAACAGGACTTCTTTTCTGACAAAGCTGCTTGGGTGAGCAGTGAAACATTTAGATCTCACAAGAAGTCCAGTTGCCATGACTTGACTTTTGGATAACCTCACCTGGATGACTGAGAATCTTCAGACAGTGCTGCGGTGGTTCTGGACACAGCCTCCTTAGGCATGCAGGTCCCAGGCAGTGGCTCTCATTCATGTTCAGCCATATGGTATCTGCATAAACCATACACACAATCCTATAGGAACAGGCGGTGAAGGGTCCTAAATCCATGCAGGACCATTGCTGCTTCATGCAAGCGAGCTTCCTGTATGGATTAGGCTACAAAATGCAGTAGTTATTTATTTTTTATTTATTTATTTTGAATATTTTTACCCCACCTTTCTCCTTGTACAAGGACCCAAGGTGGCTTACAATAAAAAGGAACAATATACAGTCCAGAACATTTAAGACAGTGTTGGCGAATCTATGGCACAGGTGCCAAAGGTGGCACTCAGATCCCTTTCTGTGGGCACCCAACATTGCTCCTTCACAGCCACCTGTATTCAGGTTAAATTGCTGTATTGGCACTTTGCAGAAAATTAGTGGGTTTTGAATCGCAGTTTGGGCACTTGGTCTCTAAAAGGTTCGCCATCACTTATTTAAGACATATCCAAGTTAAGAACAGGGAATTAGAAGAGGCATCTTAGAACATTAAAAGGTAACATTAAAGTTAGAAAGAGCATGCAAGAAGAAAAGAAAAATCACCGGTGGCTGCAGTGCAGCTGTTGGCATGTGTGTGTCAAAAGCCTGAGAAAGGGGTAAAATCAAAACACCGGTAACCATCTGCATTGCCGTTGCATGCCAAAGTGTGCCCCTGGGTATAAATAAACATGCAGCTTTGCCCAGCACCAGCGTGTTCCTTTCCAGTGGTAAACACACAATGGGGCATCTATGCAACTGACTCCAATTTCTGGAATAATTTCACATCCAACTGCTCCTGCTTTTTTGTAACTGTGGCTATGTGCTGGTAGGGAAATCCAAGCCTGGGGTGGGTGGTGGTGGTGGTTAGTTACTGCTGCTATCAGTGAGTCCATCTCACATGTTGCTTTCCTCCTTTCCTGCTGCTTTAAACTTTCCCCCGCAAACGGTCGCTGCTGGCTTCGGATAATCCCAGCGCCATCCCTTGAGTTTCCTGTTAGCATGACGCACGGAGCTCCCCTTTCAGCGTTCGGGGGAAGCGCCCGCTTCCTCCTCCTCCTCGCTTCGGCCTTGCCTTGCCTGCATCTTCCGAGATTGCATACTAGTGAGGGTTCAAAGCGCCCGGCCGGCAATCAAGCCCCGCCTCTCTCTCCCCCTCCCTGCTCGCCCGCCCCAGCAAAGGTGGGCTCTTCCCATTGCCCAGCCCAGCGCCCGCGATGCTCGTCTTGGCTGCGTCCCTACCGCCCCGCTGAGCGAGCAAAGGAGGGGAGGGGAGGGGAGGGGGGGACAGAAGGGACCCGATGGGAACAGCCCCGTTTTCCCCTCCAGAAGCTCAAGGAGGACTCAGCTGAGAGGCGGGGTGGGGGTGGGGGCTTCCAGAGGAGCCCGAGGAACCAACCGCGTCCGGCGCAAAGAAAGAGGCGGAGGAGGAGGAGGAGGCGGAAGGCACAGGGGACGAATCGAAGGGGCAAAGCCGGCTGTCTGGCTGGCTGTACAAGAAGAGAGAGAGAGAGGCACCGCGATCACCCATCGGAGGCTGGATGGTCGGCGTCCGGGAGGTGGGCAGCGGAGGTAGCTCGTCTGGCCCCGCTCAGCTCGCAAGGCGGAAAGAAGGAGGTCCAGAAGCCAGGGACAGACCGAAACGTAAGTCCTCGCGTGCGTGTCCTGCCTTGGGCTCTTCCAACAGAGGGGGCTGCGGAGCATGTGCAGAGTGCGCGGCTGCTTTCCGTCGCTGCCCCCCTTCAGAACGAGATAGCCCCGCTGATTCGTTAAAAGGGACCACCCCACGGATGGTGCCCAAGCTGAAAGGATACCCTAAGAGGCTTCCGTGTGCTCCTTGTTCTAATCTAGAGCCCCAGTCCGAAACTCCGGTTCGGCAAAGCAGGGAGGGAGGGCGTTGACCCGGCCCGCCTGAGAAATCAAGAGGGGGTTTCTCTCTCTCTCTCTCTCTCTCCCCCCCCCCCAACAAGTTAGCTGGGGGGGCGGGCAAAAAAGCGTGGGGGCAGCGACGGTGGTCGTGATTCTCGGGAGACGGAAGGAAACGCCCCGGCGGGCGACGCTTAAGCGAAGCAAGTTGGCAATAATGACGGCGTGGAGCCGGGATGGCCGCTCCGGGAGTCTTCCTCCTCCTGCCCGCAGTCTCAAGGGCCCCGTCGCGAAATGAAACGCTCCTGTAACGTGACCTTTTTTGCTCCACAACTCCTGAGATTACGAGCAGGAGGGGCAGCTCGCGATGAGCGCCATCGGCGGCTGGTCTGAGCGCTGCCCCCCCCCAACGTCCGCGGGTCGCGTTCCTCGTGGATCTTGCGGACGATCGGGGAGATCGAAAGGGATCGGAGTACCCGAGACCTGGATCTCTGGCCGACACGTGCCAGGAGAGTAGGAGGGGTTGTTTGTGGTCCTCCCCTCGTCTGTTTAAAGTTCCATAGAGTGATTTTTCCTTATGCCCTCCTTCCTCAGAATACAGTTACTAGGGAGGATTCGGGCCCGAATTTTTTCAGGACTATTATCTAAGAAGCAGTAAGAAGGAAGCTTGTATCTGGGCATGTGCAAAGTGCTGTTATCCATCAACATCATCATCTAGGTGTTAGTGCACAAGGTGTCAAATCTGGAATGTGGTTCCCAAAGGGCACTGGAGCTTGGCAGTCTCCCTTTTTCTTCCAATTAGTATTTTCCATCAGCAAACAAAAGTTGCCAATATCCCTCCCACCTCCTTTCCGCCAGAAAGATCCTTGTGTTCTTAATCCTTGGCAGAAATTCAGGGAGAAACACTGTGCTATTACTGCATCCCTGGGCCCAGAAAAGCTGCATCAGTTGTAATTCTTCTGCCAATAACACCTCTGTTATAAAGATGCAGGTGACATTGACAGCAGTGCCTGTGGCCAGCTTTGCTTGGTCTAGGCCAGGTAGCATTTCAGTGGCCTTAACAGTTAGACAGGATTATATCACTGGGGTGTGTCCCACCTTGTTGTTCTGTCAGTAGATCAGCCTGTCAATCTTCCTCAAGGATGGCTGTACTTTTGCACCACAATACAGTAAATATTTCTCCTTATTTTTAAAATGGGCAGGGCACTCCAATGCAGCAGAGGCCTAATTTGGTCTTTGTTTCACCATCTTGATAGCTTCACACCTGGGTGAAGGGCGCTGGCATTTCCTGAGTCTCATGCTTACTTCCTCCTGGCCTCTGGCAGTTTCAGTGCTGAAATGAAGTACAGTAAAAGCCTACCACCGTCTGCTTTTGGGGCCGTTGTGAGTAAGTTGCAGGGCTCTCGCTGAACACAGGAAATAATGTTGCCTGTGCAAGTAGAAGACACATGGGAGAAAGAAAGGATATGCAGGAATGGAAGCTGTGGCTGATGGGAATTGCCCCCCCCCCGTGAGTTGGCACATGGAGTTTGTTGGTTGTACAGGCACTCCCAGCTGCAGTGCAAAACAAGGTTCTGAAGGGCATATCAGTGCGTCATGCAGCCCTGTCATCACCCAGCCCCGTGAGAAAGAAAACCACTTCCTGGAAGGACTGATACAAACACAGGGCTGCAGTTATGTTTGCAGGCTTTTCGCTCACTCTGACTCTCACTTAACCATCCAGACGGGTTGCTTTCCTTTCGGAAGCTGGGTGGCATGGCTTCTGATGCAGCAGTTGCATACAATAGTGGGAAAGCATAGCTATAGGACTCCCTTTAGGATTTTCATATTCTCCCTAGATGCCCTAAGGCCCAGGCATGTCCAAACTTTGGCCCTCCTGATGTTTTGCACCACAACTTCCAGAATTCCAAGCCTGTGTTTTTTCAATGGCAAAGGACTGGGAATTCTGGTCCAAAACATCTGGAGGGCTGAAGTTTGGACTTGCCTGCCCTAAGCACATCCGATCTCGCCTGATTTTGGAAGCTAAGCAGGGTCGGCCCTGGTTAGTACGTGGATGGGCGACCACCAGGGAATACCAGGTACTGTAGGCACCTGGAGTAGGAACTGGCAAAGCACTCCAGTATTCCTGCGAAGAAAACTCCATAGACATGGAGTCACGAAGAGTCGGTCTCGTGACTGTAACAACACGACACACACACACATTCTTCCCTGCACCTCCTCATTGGTGTTTGACTTTCCTGGTACTGTAGCCAGATTCTCCCAATGGAAAAACAACGGGCTGCTTAACTGAGGAAAGGTGTGTGTCTGGCTCAGGCCTGGCTGATGCCAAGAGCCCTGAATGCATGAACTTTCTGGGAACTACTGTGCACGGATCTTGCTACTGTTTTTGTTAGGAACAGAGAGATGATTAGACTTGACTCTCTTGTATCCTTTCAATAGGCAGCAGGAGCAGTCGGCGTGTAAACGGGACGCCACCTGAATATAGATAGGAACAAACTCTTAAAAGTTTGGCTCTCAATTGAAACTTTTATGGGGGGCAACTCCCCTTTGTGTCCAGAGTGCTAGTTTAATCTGGCAGAACCAGAGACGTTGCCTGGTCTGTTCTCTCTAACGATCCCCGTTTCTCAATCCTCATTGAAAGCCAGCTAGGAGGGAAGAGAGTGCCAGAGAAGTCATCTTGTTCCCCACAAAGATTCCCTCAGGAAAGGGGGAGGGGGAGGAGAGAAGCCCAGCAGAACCTCTACATTTCATTCAACTGTTGCTCAGGGAAGAGGAAAATGTCTGAGGAAAATATGAGGAAAGTGTTAAAGTCAAGCCTGTTTGTTCCTCACCTCACATCTTATCTGGTACCCTTTTGATTGTGGTGAGTGGTATGTAATGAATGAAAATGGACTTGTCCCTGCCTGTGCAAGAAAATGAATGATATGCAGCTAGACTTATTAGCCTTTCTATAACTTCTACTTTTCAGTAGCCAACCAAGAAAAACAAAAAACAGCTAGAAGCAAGCATTTCAGAACCTTGATAGAGAGGTCTCTTCTTCTGTTGAATCATCACATTTGGCGTGGGGGATATACAATCAGTGGAGAATGTGTTCCCCTCAATCTGTAATTTTCCTATGAATGAGAAATTGATGCAGTATATAGCTGCCCATATCCAGATTGCTTCATAAGAAAAATCAATTTAAATAGTTTGCAGTCTGTAGATGGGGCTCCTGCTAAATGAAAGTTGGACAGCTTGGTAAACAAGTTTGGATAGTGGATTTCCATGGGAAAACAGGCAGGAAGGTTTTGGCATCTTGTTTTGCAAAAGTATAATGAATCTAAGATCTAGGTAGAATGTTTAATAGCCAATGGTAGCTTGAGATGTGGAACACCTAGGATCAGTTTATTGTTCTGTCCCTGGCCTCTGATGTAACTTTGGCTGAGTCCTTCTTTTTGTCTCTTGATTTAAAACGAAGCTGTCTAGCAGCAGGTGTGCTGCATTGTGATCAATTCAAGACTGTAGTAGAGGAACCAAAGCTGGATAGGCATCTGTAAGCCATTCCTCTTGTTTTTCACCCTTTCTGCATAATCACCACCTACTCTCATTAATGGCTTGGATTGTCAACACTTAAGCTTCAAAGTGTTCTGAAACAAAATCAACATAAGAATCTTGTTTTGTGCTGATAGTTGTCCTATTGTAGTGCGGACATGTAAATAAAAACAGGTACAGTATGCAAATAACGTTGGCATGTGAAATTAGGATGTTTGTGGAAAACTGTAGTATAGTAATTTTGGCAGCATTAAATTTCTAATGTCTTGAGATAAAAATACTGTATATCATAATCATCATCACCTCAGAACTGCCAAGCTAGAATGGCACCTATGAATCATCAAGTACAACCAGGAACAGCAGGGAACTGAACTCCCAACTTTTGGTGCTGCAGCCAGAGATTTATACCACTCAATTATCCAGTAGTTCTGAAGGTCTCTGACAGTGTATTTACATGATCTTGGATGCCACCGGGGCTGTAGACCAGCTCTTCCCAAGCGTCTCATTTGTTGCCGAGCCTGCCCTTCACCATGGTTTACGGCGGAGTTGCATGTGATGAAGCAAGAAAGGAGGAGGCTGGAGAGCAGATGGAGGAAGGATAAGATAGAAGGTAATAGGGCTGTAGTTAAACTCCTGATGAGGGTACTGTGTCAGGGCGATCAGGGAGGCTAAAAGATCTCGTGCCTCCCTGACAATTGGGGAGGCCTCGAACTGCCAGGCAGAATTGTTCAGGGTGGTTTGGGACCTCTCCAATCCTGGTCAGTGGAGGCCTTCTCCTAGTGATTTCACTAGTGAGTCTTTTGCAGCCCATTTTAAACTTAAGATAGAGGTCATCTGGGCCGATCTGGATTCCGGTTCCACTAGTCTGTCCCTGAGATTTGCTTGCGCCACACCCCCTTGGTCTCCTGATTTGTTGAGTTTGGGCCTGTGTCTCCAGCTGAGGCCTCCAGGCATTGCCAGCCAGCACCTTCTCTGTTCAACCCTTGCCCGTCTTGGCTGATTAAGGCAGCTGGAGGGAGCATGCCGGAGTGAGCTGCTGCGATTGCATCTGCTTCCTTCAGGGATGGAATTGTTCCTGTTCACCTGAAGGAGACCGTGATCCGGCCCATTCTTAAAAGACCTGGCTTGGGTATGGATGATTTGTCCAACTATCACCCGGTAGCCAACGTTCCCTTCATGAGCAAGGTGATCAAGCAGGTTGCCATGGTTAGGTTCCAGTCATTCCTGGAGGAAGATCATATCCTGGATCTATTCCAGTCTGGGTTCAGGCCACGGCATGGGACCGAGACAGCCCTGGTCGCGTTGCAAGATGACCTCCTGAGGGGGGCTGACAAGGGTTGCTCTACCCTGTTGGCCCTTCTTGATTTGTCAGTGGCCTTTGATACCGTCCACCACAGTATCCTCCTGGGCAGGTTGTCTGAGATGGGTACTGGAGGTCAGGCTTTGGGCTGGCTCCAGTCCTTCCTCAACAGCTGTGCCCAGAGAGTAGAGATGTGTGTGTGTGTGTGTGTGTGTGTGTGTGTGTGTGTGTGTGTGTGTGGGTGTGTGTGTGTGTGTGTGTGTGTGTGTGTGTGTGTGTGTGTGTGTGTGATTTGTTGGCCCCATGGATACTCTCTTGTGGAATGCCCCAGTGGTTGGCGATCTCCCCTATGTTCTTTAAAATCTATATGAGGCCGCTTTCTGAGGTCATTCGGAGTTTTGGAGTCTGCTGCCATCAGTATGCTGATAACACGCAGCTCTATCTCTCCTTTTCCATCTCTGCAATGGAGGCTATATGGACCATGGACCGCTGCCTGACCGTGGTCATGGAGTGGATCAGGGCTAACAGGTTCAAGCACAACCCTGGGAAGGCCGAGATTCTGTTCCGGGGGGGTGGTGTCCCCGGAAGGCTACAGTGGCCCTCGCCCCGGTTTGGGGGGATTGACCCAGCTTGCAGATAGAGTGAGAAGTCTGGGCATTGTCCTGGATCCAGTTTTGTCCCTGGAAGCCCAGGTGGCAGCAGTTTCCAGGGCAGCCGTTTTCCAGCTTAGGCTTATCGCCCAAATTCGCCTGTACCTGGACATGGATTCTCTTAGGACAGTAGTTCAAGCACTGGTGATCTTGAGGATAGATTACCGTAATTCTCTTTACATGAGGCTATCCTTGACCCTTGTTCGGTGACTGCAACGGGTGCAGAATGCAGTGGCTAGGCTGGTGGTTGGTGCAGGCAGGTTTGACCACATCATCCCCATCCTGGCTCCCCTGTATTGGCTACCTGTTGCCTCCCGAATAAGGTTCAAGGTACTGGCTTTGGTTTACAAAACCCTCTGTGGCTTGGGACCTGTTGATCTGGTGGAGAAGATCTCCCAGAGGTCAGCTTCGTCTTGACTGACCAGAGCTCCGCTCGCCTTCTCTCTCCGGGTGGCCACTCAAAGAGTTTCTACCCACAATCGGGCCTTCTCAATGGCTGCCTGGCACTGTGGAACAAACCGCCCATGGAGTTAGGCTGGCAGAGTCTCTGCCAGCCTTTAGGAGAGCCCTAAAGACTTGGCTCTGTATAGAAAGTTTTGGTGATCACGGAGTGTACGATTGTGAGGTGTGTGTTGGTTGTATTGTTTTGTCCCAGCCCTTTTCTTGCTGGATTTTATCTTGTATTATTGTTGTTATATTATCTTTGTTGTTTATCATTTTCATATTTTTATTCTTGTTTGTTTATTTGGGGGTTGTTTCGGGGGATATTGTTCTTGTAATGTGTTGTACACCACCCAGAGTTCATGAAGGAAAGTCAGGCGGTTAACAAGTACAAATATAAACAAACAAACAAACAAACAAACAAACAAACAAACAAACAAACAAACAAACAAACAAATAAATCCTGGCTGTGGAATACCAGAAATGCCCTCTCTAAGGAGAGGTAGTCTTTTATAAGGTGTCATATACAAATTGGAAATAAAACCTACACTGTATGCTGTTGCTAAAGCTCAGACATAAACAGAAGATAAACCTGTGATGTGAGGTCAGAGATGCAGGCATGAAACTGGTTAGCACAACATTTTTTTCCTATCAGACACTGCTTCTTCCTGGCAGGTGCCCATGCTCTTGCTGGAATATAAGAGGATGGCCTGCCATGTAGACCTAACAAATTGCATGGGGAGTTTGGTACAAGTTTTTTTGGTCTGTAAGGAAACCAAATCAACTACTGACATTGTGCTTTAGGATCCTAGACTTCTAGTACCATCCAAATATGTTAGTGGCTGTTTTGTTAGATCATTTATGTGCTCTTATTCAGTGTGTGTAGGGTTGCTAGTCTGTGTTACACTAGTTTTTTAAAAAAAGCAGAAATAAACTGGTCTAGTGGATGTTGCATTAGCAAGGATCCGACACATTTGATAACCTAGTCAATGTTTATGTGCATCTGACCTAAGTTACTAAAAGCTGCCAAGGTGCAGGTTGTGTGTTTGCTCATGTGGAATCTGCTCATTGTGCATTAGAGCTCCATGTAAATAATGAACAGCGAGCTGTCCTCTTTACCTTGCAGGGTCACTTAAATGGTAAATAGACTGATCCCATTCTGTTTGATTTTTGTGTTTATTGGAAACTGAGTTTAAATATAGCAGAAGGCCTGAATATGGGAAATGTGAACCATGACGAGCTGAGAGCCATCTCATTGGCACTCATCTGAGAACTGCCAAGCCTTGTGTTTGGCCTTGTGACATGCAGATTCTCCGAAGAGATCTGTATTAATTAAGAGCCATTCAGACCGTAGCTGTCCCAATGTGTTCTTAAACCAGAGTGGGGAACTTTTGCATACAAATTTCACAGGTGTTGAATGGGAGAAGCAAGTTGCTTGGGGGGTCCCTGGAAATCAAGCTGCCTACAGGTTGCTTGGAGAGTTTGGACAGTTTTCTTTTGCCGTGGTTGGTTGCAGTAATGTGAGGAGGGTCTACTGCACTCTGTGTCTTGCTGGTGATGTGCACAGTCTTGACAGATGGGTAGTTCTGAGGTCAGATGGCTTCCCAAGGCTCCTCTGGTTGTTTGTGTCTACAGTACATCAACTAAATAGGATTGAGATAAATGTTATCTGTCCACACCCTTCTCTACATATTCACTTGCTGGGTAACAAGCCATGCCAAATCTGCCTGTCTGACTGATTATTAACACTAGGATTTCTTCATTGGCCAACTTGGGGTATTATATAAACAGTTTCAGGACAGAATTGTTTGACATTTTGTCTCTCTGGCTCTCCCCTTCTATTTCTGGAAGCAGGGTTCTCTGTACTGTTTCTGGCAAGTAAAGTGATTGTTTCATGTTTACCTGATACTGTGAAGTGCTTTGTTTTAGGTACTTACATACTATGGTGGACAGGGGTGGCTGGTGCTATCCTCCATTTCCTTAGTAAACCTTAACATATTACATTAGAAATATCGGAAAGGTTATGGGTTTGTTTGTTTGTTTGTTTGGGGTTCATTGTGTCATTTGTTTGGGGGTTGTTTGTTTTGTTTTGGTTTTATTTAGACTACAAGTTCCAAAATCCCCCATGCAGCCTGGCTATCTGGGAGATTCTTGGCAGGATAGTTTTTAAAGAAAGGAAGTAATGTTTTATCAGGGTCTTGCCTCCAGCACCCATTTATACTCTGTAAAGCATCCTTCCTAAATATAACACATAGAATGAAAGGTGAGAGCCCTACCTTGCAGGCTTACAATATAGAAACAAGCAGATGTCTAAGGAAACAAATAAGTGAAGTGTCTGTGAAGATTCTCAGTCATCCAGGTGGAGTTTATCTGGAAGTTGAGTCATGGCTACTGGACTTCTTTTTTGAAAGATAGAAACGTTTCGCTGTTCATCCAAACAGCTTCATCGGTCTGAATACAGCTGTATTCAGTCCAGTAGCCATGACTCAACTTCCAGAAGGAAGTGAAGTCTTTTGATAATGGATGGTTGTCACCCTCAGCACTTCCTCCCTCCTGCACACTGCTTCATCAGTTGCCACGGAAATGCTGAGCAGATGGGGAGGGCAGTAATCTTGCAAAGGGCTTGAGAAAGTAGCTTTTCTGATCTACAGCTTAGTCGTGTATGGTGTGTGCGCATGGAGTGAACAGAGCTGCTTGACAACATAAGAGTCTGTGTGCGGCTGTACCTCCTTCTAACTAGGAATCTTACCTCTTTGTCAAGGAAGTCTCTGATTCAATGAAGAGATTATGTACATAAAGCTGCCTGGAAGTTCAGTCTCCTATCCTATTGTATCAGTGGAACAACATTAAGCCTCAGAGGTTGGCTCATGTGACAACTGCTGTTAACTTGTCTTGAAGTTCCTGCCTCACGTGTATAGCCTGGTTTATGCTTTCTGATGTCTTTATATTGTTCAGCATCTATGAAACATCATTCTATAAAAGGTTTATTTTTGTCTGTTTCGGTGCAAACAGTTGTTGCTCGTTTGACCAGTGCGTAGTTGAACATGATTCACAGACCATCTGTTACTTAAGCTTTGCTGAATTATTCATGGAAGCTTTTGCCACAAGTATGATACAGTCAGTAAGGTACCGCAAGACTATGTTGTTCTTCTAACACCCTGACACACAGACTCCCGCAAGAAACTGTTTCAAGATTTTGAAGTGTGACTTCCCCCTCAGGAAATCGTAGCTGGTTCTCCCCCACCCCCACCCCCCACCCCACCCCACCCCCACTTTGGTTTTTTGTTTGTTTGCTATTTTTGTTTTATTCTGTTTTTCTGTTTTGTTTTTGTCCTGAGGTCACATGAATATGCAGGGACTAGGATAAATGCTCCATCAGCTGGCATTCAGAATCTGGAAAGTCAGCTTTTAATTTGCATTTGGAAGTAAAGGCTTCCCCGCTGGAGTGATGGGGAGGGAACGCCTGGCTTACATCCAGTTCTGAATCCTTCTTTTTAGTGCCTTCCATCTCTCTGTATTGCATACAAGTCAAATGAACTCTAGGCTGCTTCTTAGCCTGTATGACTCACAACATGAAAGTCATGGGAATATATGCTGGATATATTGCAGTCTACCTAGGATGCCTTTAAGATGACCCTTTCTGGACTAGGGTGGATGTCAAACAGCCAGGTAACAGACAATTGTTTCCTCTCTACCTCGACCTCTTTTTCCGAATCTGAAAAGGACAGTTAGGATGAAATATTCTGTTAGCTGTGTAACAAGTCAGTTAGCAATGAGGCTAGTTAACCAGTTAAGCTCAGCCATTGTAATCAGTTAATAGTATTTTGCAGTGTTGGTATAATCAAGGCCACCTTTCCTGTTCCATAAACAGAATATAAACAAAACGAATAAGACATATTTATTTCTTAATAAAACCAATGGATATAACCAATGAATTTATATCACGAAATGTTGTCTTTTTTGGGCTGCAAGACTGAGAATCTCTCAGCCAGCCCTGCTGACTAGGGGATGCTGAGCATTGTAGTCCCTCCCCAGCCCTGTGACAGTTCCAAGCTCTGCTTTTGCCAAAACCACCAAGCGGCCTCAAGATCCCCGAACAGAGGGGCCCGGGTGGGCTTCTGCCAGGCCCGTGGAGGGGGGGGGGAGAAGGAGGTATTTGTCTTTGCTATTATGTCTTGTCTGTCTATTCCAGGGAGTCTGGGAAGAAGGAGCATAAAAGGAAGTGAGGAGGAAGGGAGAAATTAAGAAGTATCTGTCGTTTTTAGCCAGAGGGGATATTCACCATGTGACATGGAACTTGTACAGGCAGTACTTATGATAAGCAGCAAGCCTGACAAGCTGTGCCGAATACAACAGGGTTGTATATCAGGTAATACAGAGTAGGAAGTAGGATGAAATGCACACTCTTTGTGTTTCTGGACCCAGGAAATTGTGGGGGGGGAGGGGGATTCCAGTGGTGGTGGTGGGGTTTATTTGTCTGCTGCAGAATGACCATGTATCTCAATATTTAATATAAAGCATGCATTGAATTGCAGATGTTGTAGGCACTTTTTTGAAGGCTTCTCCTAAGCAGAATGCAGGGCCATTGGAAGGAGGAGAAGCAGATGTTCTTGGCTATATTGGAAGAATGCACTATTTCTAATATTGATCTTGCCAGCATTTCTAATATTGCTCTTTCAGACATTTGCCTATTCAATTTTTTCCATAATTATACAATCTTGTTGTAAGGTTGGCACGTCCGGAGGTTCTATAACTAAACTTCTATAACTAAAATCACCCAGCAGTCATGGAGTTGAGATATAGTTCACAAGGGTATTGTCAAAATATGGACTTGTTGGGCTTCTTATCCAACTCAGCCTGTTTCGTGTAATTACGATAAGTAATTCCAAGGAATTATGTGTTGTGGCTCATCATCCACTCACTGTTTGCTACATGTATATTTTCCAATTTTTTTAACTTACTCTAGTCTACATGAAAGATATCCTTTCAGATAAATTAGTTTTAAAGTGTTTCTAGAATGATTGAATATGAAAAGAAGATTATATATTTTGTATTGCCAATTTGTTGACATTTTGAGTGTAGCACCTTACCAGCATCATCTTTTAAGATTCTAAATAAAAAGGTAAAGGTAAAGGTTCCGCCTGCACATGCATGCTATTTGTGTCCAACTCTAGGGACGGTGCTCATCTCCGTGTTTATGCCAAAGAGCCAGTGTTGTGCAAGTCCATGGCCACATGGCCGGCATGGCTGCAAGAAAACACTTTATGGCAGTACCTATTTATCTACTTGCATTTTCATGCTTTCAAACTGCTAGGTTGGCAGGAGCTGGGGTTAACAGCAGGAGCGCGCTCCACTGCATGGCCCCCAGGATTTGAACCACTGAGCTGCCGACATTGCAGCTGACAGTTTTCAGTGCTCTAGTCTGCTGAGCCACCAGCAGCCTGGGATTAATTTGGCTACCAATCATTGTCATTGTTTATAGAACAATGCTTCCTGAGAGAAGAACTGATTATCAACAGAGGTCTTTAAAGGTCATTGTCAGGTCAACAACTTGTGCTCAGCTGTAGTGAATCCCCCCCCCACACCTTTGGCTAGGTTCTGGAATTTTTTCTTCCTGATGTTTTGCCAGTCTCTGTGGCCGGCATCGCCTTACTGGCAGAATGCCTGACTGGCGAAACGTCAGGAAGAAAAACTTCCAGAACACAGCCAAACAGCCCGAAAAACTCACAACATCTATCAGAACTTGGACGTGAAAGCCTTTGAGGGTACATCAAACCTGTGCCCAATTACAGTCTCTGTTGTCCAACCATTTATAAATATTTACCCTGTAGTCCCAATCTTACATCAGAGGAAGTGGATTTGTGCACAAAACTTCAAATTAAAATGTAGCAGTTAGTCCGTAGGTTACGGCAGCATTTCTGTCATCTACTTTTTTTTTGTCTAATATGTTAGCACAGACTAGCATAACTACCTCTTTTAGCACTACTGCCATTTTCATGAAAGACAGATCTCTGTGTTGAAACAAAGTTCGGTTTTACATAAGCCTGGCCACAATAATCCATTTATTATTGTGCCATTTGGAATACTGTATGTTGGTACTGAATAAACACCACATAGTGCTTAGCTTACCAGTTCCCTCATTCTGTGTTTTGCCTTTGTTTCTTGTGGTTTTCATCACAAAAGTAGTTGTACTTGAATAAAGATTCATACTAATCCAGATACTGTTCAGCCACTTGAAATGGAGGTCCATGGAAAGAGGAAGTGTCATAAAATCGGGTTGTTGTGTGCTACAGAACTGAGTAAGAAAAGAGTGTGTATCCCCCAAAGCAGTGGCAACACCTTTAAAAACCAATATGGCATTGCTAATGACATTAAAACCACACTTGAAGTTCAACTCTAATTTTTCTAGAATAAGAAATTCCAACACTGCGATCCTCTTAATCTGGAGCTGAGTTGGATGAGGGATCTGTTGTGTGAAGGAACAGAGTGGCAGGTGGACTGAGAATGAAATAAAAGAGAAACATATTTCTGACTAGTCTTTTCGCAGAGAAGATCATAAGCCAGTATAATCATTGTTCACATCAATGACGTCATCAGCCATATGTGTTTCCTATTTTGCAAGGTCTGGCGAAACAGTTGGGAAGTGGTTTGAAGTGGCATTATAATTTCCCCTTTCTTTGTATCCCAACCCTAGCTCATCAGAGTCTGGAGTGCACAGTATGTGGCAAACTTCTTCCTGTTTACTCTCATTAAAACCAGCCTGCAGAAATGTAGCACTTACTCACACAGTGCTAGATAGTTTTTAATATTCTAAATAGGTCTTAATTGGGGAATCCCAGATTTCCAGAGAATTCCTATACAGTATTCTTCATCTACAGGTTATTTACATTTAACAGCGGGAGGGGTGTTTCATTCATTGTGATGGGAGTGGACAAACCACACAGAAGCATTATAAAAGAACTCTCTCTTTGCTTTTCTAACTACCACCCTTTGTTTCCTGAGTAACTGCATTCTGTACTAATTTTTTCCTGTCTCATGCCTAGACACTTTCTTCCTACTAGTAGTTTAACAAGAGGATCTTTAAAGAGAGCTGATAGATTCTGGGCAATTATTTTAGAGTGGAATCCCATACAAGGCTGCTTGGACGTATGACACACAGAGGAAAGATGCTGGTGGAGTGGAGTGGAGTGATGCAATATTTGGTTTTGAAGTTACTTTCAGGTGGTTGTCTTCAGATGCCCATTAGGTGGACAATAAATATGCAGGAGTAGGTGATATCTTTATTAGATTAAAAATATCAAACAATCAGTAAGCTTTTATAGATAATGGCTACTTCTTCAAGCCATGCACTAATACACTGTGTGGACAATGCAGAAAAATTATAAATGAATGCCCCCGCCCCAAAATTAATGGCAGATGTGTGTGCCAACTCACCTCTATTAAGAGGTGAGTTAGAAAAGACGTAGCCTGTACTGAAGGTGCATTACACGCAGCATCCCAGGATTTTTTATCACATGGAGTCTGGCTTCCACTAAATTTGGTTAGCCTGTTCTGCTGACTTATTACAATTTAGGGTCAAGCCATACAGTGCTTCATATAACAGTAAACCAACAGGATTAAAACAACACAACAGCATTAAATGCAGTTGTGAGATGAGGCCATGTCAGAGGAACAATGTAGGGAGAAAAGGTTTATGGCACCTCTACCTCTGTACTACATCTTTTGTCAAACTAAGGCCCCCTCTCCCATCGCTGCCTTCAGTTAAAACATGAAGCAGTCAAGTGTAGGTTGCAAGGTGGATCTTTCATCATGTTGCTTAACCAATTCCTCATTTTACTCTCTCATTCTCATCGGTGACCCTTTAGATCTCCCAGGAACTTTAATGGCTTTGTAGGGCTTGATGTGGTTAGAGGATGACCTGTCAACCAGAAGTTCAGGGTTTAGAAGTCAAGAATTCACAAGGTGGCTTTTGGTAGGCCACTGTTCTTCATGGCCATTGACCAGAGTTTGGACCTGCCATGTTGACTGATAGATTCTCGGAGTTATTGTCCCAAACCATATTTATCTCAAGTTCTGCTACTGACCCACCTCAGAAGGGGGTTGCAAGGATGTTGGACATATTGCACATAAAGGCCAGTGTCCGTTCACCTAAATGTGACACAGAAGAGCAATTGCATAAGCACCCCACACCTAGCACTCCAGCACTCTTTGTTGTGGGCCTGTTCATGTGCAGGTTGCAAGATTGGTTGTGCAACAGATTACCGGTATATGGTAGAAAAGAAAGTCTTCCATAATGAGTGGGATGCTTGCATGAATGTAAGATAATGTTTAGGCAGTGGAATATTGGCCAACAATGTTTGACCTGCCTAAGACGAGCAGTATTTCTGTTGAAGCAACAAAAAAGGCCATCATTTCTGTCCTTCTGCAAGTGGACAAAGATTTCCACTTTCCAAGTGGACAAAGATTTCCAAGAAGTCCTGGTCTCCAGTGGGAGGTGGTTCCAAAATCTGGGTGCAGCAGCCGAGAAAGCCCTTTCATGTGTTCTTATATGACGCACCTGTGAAGATGGCAGGATGAAGAGAAAAGCCTCTCCTGATGACCTTAGCACCCGAGCTGGTTCATACCGCAAGATTTTATCTTTGAGGTAGCTAGGACCCAAGATGTATAGCATTTTGTAGGTTAAGGTCAGCTTTTTGAATTGTGCATGATAGCTGATTTGCACTGTACCTCACCCCATTCAGCAATCTAGCTGCTGCATTTTGGACCGTTGAAGTTTCCAGAGACTTTTCATCGGTAGTCCCGCATAGAAAATATTACAGTAGTCCAGCAGGGGCATCACTAGGGCATGTGTTACTGTGGCCATAGCCAGTTTCTCAAGAAACAAGCATAACTGGCATACTAGCTTTAATTGTGCAAATGTGCTCCTGACCACAGCCGTGACCTTGGCATCTAGGCTCAAGCATGAGTCCAGGAGCACCCCCAAGCTGCGCAACTCTTTTTAAAATTGGAGAGTGATGCCATCTAGTACAGGCTGCACCCCTATCCCTTGTTCTCCCCTTCGACTGACCAGAAGCACCTCTGTCTTGTCTGGCTTTAGTTTCAATTTGTTCATCCTTATCCAGTTCATTACTGCAGTGTTAAGCCTTGTTGCTTTGAATCTGCTTTGGTGTGGATTTTGTTTCCCGCTTTTAGTATGGTATTTGTTTGATATTGGTATTGTTTCTTTTTAACATTTGTATACTTACTGTTTTTAGCTTTGAAATATTCTCTTATTATGATATAAGCCACCTTGGGTCCGTTTGAAGGAGAAAGGCAGGATAAAATGGATCAACCAACCAACCAGCCAATCCATCCATCCATCCATCAGACAACCAATGTCAAATCATTGTTGACCAAGGGCCAAACTATGTAACATTTTGAAGCATAAACAGCTCTATATAATTTGAAGCTCTAGTTTTCATTGAGAGCTTATCGTAGACTGGAGGTCCATAGTGGCAGTTAAAAAAAAACAGCACTGCTCAGGTTAAGCACACACGTTTGAAAACACAACTAGCATGTGAATTTTTGGCCTAGAGTGGCTGATTTCACTGGCATAAATCCATTTGTTAATTTCAAATAGAGTAGATCCCTTGAATCAGTGATCAGGAAATCATGTAAATCCCCCTGAATCAAGTGATGTATTGGTGCTGGCAGTTGGATTTATGTCATTATGGTTGCGCTTTTGCACAGGAATAGACAAAAGTCTAATTGTGGGACTAGGTAGATCAGGACAGAATACTAAGAAGAAGAAAATGCATTCATTGCTAGCTAGGCTTAATTCTTGCCCAGAGTATTTCAGGAGCCCTCGCATAATCCTGCATTTAGCTCCATTTTGTCAATACGTGAACAGTGCTTAGGAAGATGGTCTCAAGTTGCTAATCTTTGCATTGTGAAGCAAAGAAAAGTACGTCTTGAGAAGTTCTGTGCTTCACAAGATGCACTGTGAGGCTGGGAAGCTCGATGCCAGCATTTCCCTGCTGGCTGCACTCCGTAAAATGATGCTGATAATGCCACCGACAACAGCAATCATCTTGGCACTGTGAAGCTGGAAGAAACCTTAGGGATAATTGAATTCAGCCGCTGTCAAGAAGGAAGCACAATGGGGGAACTGAACGGAGCTATCCAGCAGTTCTAGATAACTAGTCCATGGCACACAACGCCAGGGTTTATGAAACTTTGCCATAGTGACTCTGATTCACTACTCCCCACCACCACCACCACAAGTACAGGCTTCGTCATGATCTAAAAAACATGCACATAACAAAAACAAGAATCTAAGATGTGCAGTTTACCATGGAGAGCACACTCATGGGCTCAGCCTACAGTCGAGATGCCTGGAGTCAAAATGCGGAAAACCTCTTTTAAAACATCTTGGAGAGCAAATGTGCTTAAGCGAAAGGCCCCAAACGTATAAGTACTTAATTGACAGCTAGCACTGGAAGCCAGTGTTAATCTCTCCTGCCAAAAAAAGAGATAGAAAAGCTCTTCATCTGGACGTGTTTTTCTTTCATCCCTTCTCTAAATAGGAGAGCTTTCAAATCCATATTTTTCTCACTTGCCCTTTGAAACTCTCTGAATCTGTCAGCAAAATCAGTGGTTGTGCTAGATGGTGGAGTTTGGGATTTGTAGTCCCAAAAAATAACAGCTGTGCTAGCTGGTGAGACACTGAGTGCTATAGTCTTGCCTGTCCTTACCAGTCCAAGCTGCAGATCTTCCCAAAGCAACTGAATTTCTGGTGTTGATCTGTTACTCCCCCCCTTTTTTTCCCAGGTCCTGCCTTTCCCCTGACTTCTTGGGAGGATGAGCCAGCAGGATGGAGAGCAGAGTAACATCTCTCATTCTCTTTTCGATGCCTTTGTCCACGCGAAGCAGTGCAAAGAAGTGCTGAACAGTTTTGAAGCACTGTGTAGACATTTGGGCCTGGAACACACTGGACAGATCCAGTTCTATCATGAGCTTAAGTCTAGTCTCAACTATTGGAGTGCCAAAGCTTTGTGGACGAAGCTGGACAAGAAGGCTGGGCACATAGTCTATGATCAAGGGACAGCATGTGCCAATACAAAGGTAAGGAGGCAGCACATGGGCTGTACAAAGTTCAGTTGATGGTTAACTTAAATTAGCAGGTGAGAAGGAGCTTTCCACATAAATAATCATGGCTCATTTTCCAGTAGTCTGTAGTTGCTGTAGCTCGACCCAAAAAGCTACTGACTTATCTCCTTCCTATGGAGTGAAAACATTACTTCCTTCTCTGCAGTGGTGGGATGTTTTATTATAGCTTCCTGTTTTGTTTTGTTTTTTGTTTACAAATGTTGATGGTTTTTTCAGCTCCTGGTAATGCTAGTGTTTGCTCTGGTTTTATGGAGTGGGGGGGGGAGGAACCAGCATTCCCTCATTAAGTTGATAAATGCATATCCTGTCATGCAAAAATATTAACCATTAACCAGTGCCTGTTAAGTTATTCCTGCAAATGATTCCTTTGGGAATATTCTCCTTTTTCCTAGTTTCCAGTTTCAAAAACCAGCAAGCCAGTGGAGATAGTTCAACATGGCCTAGGGAGGATTGTTTGTAAGGGAGGGGAAGATTTAAGCATCTCTCTCTCTCTCTCTCTCTCTCTCTCTCTCTCTCTCTCTCTCTCACACACACACACACACACACACACACACACACACACACACACACATTCTCCTAACAATTGTCTCTGTGTTGGCGTTTTGAACAAAATTCCGCATTCGGAACTTTGGAACACTGTCTTCCATATCATAATGTATCAACTTAGCAAAGATAAGCCATATTGTTGTACCACAAATCCTACGATTCATGCTTGTAGGGAGATTCTGGGAGTTAGTCCAAGAAAGAAACTTTTCCAAGCTCTAAATTCTCCTCTTAACTGGGCTCTCTGCTGTAGATGTTCAGCATGCACTTCCTTGAGACCTATCAGTTTTCCTCTCAGGTGTGCTCCCACTGTGTAGGCTGAGCACTTTCCATCATGAAATAAAACATGGGAACCGTGTGGCCCTTACAAAATACAAATGCAAGACTAGACTACAAGCTATGTCTTTGTCAGTTATCTCCTGTCACAGCTTACTTGCTATGTTTATTTATAAAAGCCCTCTTAAAGCATGTTGTTCGTCTTGCCTTCTTGGACATGGGAGCCAGGGACCACTTATCCCCTCTATCCTCATTTTTGTTGTGTGGGAAATGTTATCTCTGAAGATATGAGGTTCCTCATTCCCTTGGGAGGCTCTCCGCATGAACACAAATGGTAAGGGATCAGGGATCTTGCTCACTTGGGAGCTTCTGATCTCCAGAAATGTTGCATTCCCCATGAGGGGTGTGAGGCAAAATGTCCCTTTGCCTGCATGGGTGAATAACATCTGGGTGGCATCAGATTATGCAATTGGAGGGGGGTGGGAACCATGTGTTTTGATGACACTGTAGCCCTATTCAGATGTTATTCTCTCATGCAGGGAACTGGGTTAAAAGAACCAATCCTCGTTTGGAAGGTGTGAAGGCAGCTGATGTTAAAGGAATTGTGGTGGAGAAACCATAACCCAGGTAGAGTTGGAAAAGAGAAGGAAATGGTATATAATTTCTATAACATATCACATACACAGAGAGAGAGAGAGACAGAGAGAGAGAGAGAGAGAGAAAGAGAGCTAGATCATGTAACATTTCTCTTTTTTTAACACCCACATTTTTAAAAACGCAGGATTGTAGTCGGGAACAACACGGATAAACCCAAACCCCTGCACAATGAAAAGTGGTATCCTCTGTAGCTCAGGTTACCACCCCCAATTCCTAGCTACTAAAGGAGGAGTGCCGCTGAAATGGGAGCAACTGGTATACCTCACACAGATTGGAATCCATGGATCTCTTCTTTGAGCTGATTGTTAAGATAACTCTTAAATGTCAGCCTTGAGCCCTGCAGGGCAGAACTCAGAACTAGGCAGCAGATCTTTCCATGTCCTGAGAAATATGTCTTCATCTGTGATGACTTGTTGGGATATAATATCTGGCTGGATGCGCAACACCATGGTGGCTTGAAACAGAAGTTGGGCAAGTGATTATAAGGATGGTGATGGGGGAGGCAGGGAACCACAACTTGCACAACTTGGTGTTATGTTTCCAAAAGTAACTTCTCATTGTGGTTTAAAATGTCACGTCTCACGGAGAATGAGCTGAGTGGGCGTTGAAGGACCTTTTGTACAGCTGGGCCTGTAACAGTGTTTGACTCAAGGGCTGACGGTCCACTCCGATGAGTGAATGCCCGCTTTGCAAAGAGAGAACACTGAATCAGGCAAGAACAAGCCAGCCATTTTTGTGTTCCTTTCTTGGACAGTTTAAAAACAAAAGAAAAAGAAAAAGAAAAGCAGCAGGAAGGGGAGTGCACTGCTGTGGTGGGTATAGGGGACCACCCCCAAAGCTTTAAAAGCCTATATTTAGAAGAACAAGAAGGAAAGAAGAGGAAGTAGTTTGGATTATTTTTAAAGCCTACAAAACAGAACGGGCATGATGGATTGGCAGTGTTGTTCCTTGCCAATTGTGGTGTCAGAAATTATCAGAGGTTGGAAATATTATGATTTTGGACTGTAATTCCCAGAATCCTGCTGGTGGTGGGGACTTTGGGAGTTATAGTTGCCACATACTACATTCCAGGAACTGAACTTTTACTGTGCAGAATCTAGTGAGATTCATGCTATATCTACTGGGCAAAGATCCCCCTCCATTCAACATATAACACACACACAGCCAGATATTTTGGATTCTGTCTTCCACCAGTTTTACCTAATATGAGCTGTAATGGAATATTGTGGGGTTTAACACTTCTCAAAGGCCAGATGCCTCCTACCTCTGACCAAGAACTACTAAGTAATTAATTGTGCAAGGAGAAAAAAAAAGAGTCTGTGTAGCTCTTTTGACTGACAAGTTTTATTAAGCATACACTTCCTGGGTCTGTAACCCAGTTTTTTGTACTTGTCTGAGGAAATGCATGAAAGCATATGTTAAATTGGTCTTCAAGAGGCCAGAAGGTATTTTTAAAGAAAATATTACTGTTTAGAGTTACTCAGTATTTAGATACAAACAAACAAACAAACAAACAAACATACATACATACATACATACATACATACATACATACATACATACATACATACAT
>JAHTLZ010000129.1:54821004-54857384 GCA_023846285.1 Phrynocephalus versicolor
AATAAATAAATAAATAAATAAATAAATAAATAAATAAATAAATAAATGTCTGGAAAAATCACATGGTTTTGGTATTCAGAGATGGTACAAAATACAGTCCAGAGGGAGGGATGGTTGCTATATCCAATATTCCTCCACTTAGAATCCCCTGGTTGTAACGAAGCCTCAGTTAAATCAGCCTGTGTGAGCCAGCCGATTGCTGCCTTAACTAGAGGGGCACGAAGGTACATGGTATCTTTGGCAGAGGTATAATTGCAAGGAAGGCTGCACCAAGGGATTTTTCCAGATTCTGTGGTTCCGTTCCCATTCCCATTTATTCCTGTGAGACGTAACATGCAAATAATTGCATGCAGTTTTCACACTTGAAATGAAAGAGCTGCACAAATAAGAAAAAACACTCCACCCCTCCTGCTGGATGTCAGCCCTGATGTAGTGGGAAGTGTTGGCGAAAAGGTGTTGAAAACCAGAAGGCTGCTCTTTAAAGGTGGTGAGAAGCCAGATCCAGGCAACATGCCATCTTGTTTCAGTCTGTGCATTTCTCAGACAGCAGATTGTCTGTGGGGGGAGGGAAGAGAGAGAGAGAGAGGCAGCACTTGACTGCCTGGGCAGGAAAGCTATCCCAATCTTAGAAGCTATGATGCTTCAGGATATCCTTTGGCTGGGAACTGTACAGGTTGTCTCTGGATCTTCCCCTTTTGCTTCTCTGTCTGTCTAGCCTAGAGACTCATCCAGCAGCTGGCAAAGCCAAAGTGGCCTGACCGGCATGTAATCCTTGGCACTCCAAGGCTCTGCTGTGTGAAGCCTGCAAAGCTCAGCTTGCTATCTGACACCCACCATGGGCTGAGTTGGGCGGGGATGAGAACGGGCCCCATTTAGAGCAAACGTGTGATGTGCAGAATGGCTGTTGTGAAATAACCTGTATGCCCAGAACCCCGTTTTCTGTGGTGCATGTTCAATTCCAGTGTAGGTTTAATTGCAAAACAACATCTGAGATATGTTTTAGGCTCATTTCTTTAACAAATACTCACAAAACTTGCCCCATTCTTTGTAATTCTCTCTCTCTCTCTCTCCCTCCCCCCTTCTCTCTCTCTCTCTCTCTCTCTCATCTCCAGCCATTCTGGCCCTTGGGCACTGGTGTGGGCAGAGGGTTCCTGGCAGCTTTTGATGCAGCCTGGATGGTGAAAAGATGGGCCTCAGGAACACCACCCTTGGATGTGCTGGCAGAGAGGTGAGCACTCTCAATAAGGTAGATTCTCATGATGGGGGAGTTTGGGGTTTAGAAGTGGTTCAGTGTAGAGGAACATAGCAATAGAGAGTCTTGTACTTTGACAGTCCTGCCCTATTACTTTTGTAACAATTATTTTTTCAAATATGGGTGGAAAAAAACCCTCTCGGCTATCCAGATGTTATTGGGCTCCAGTATGGTCAATGGCCTGTAATTATTGGAGTTGTGATCTAGCAACATCAGGCTTAGAATAATCCTGTGTGTCTCTCTTTCTATTCTATGTCCACTGAACTAGCTTTTAGAGCAATTCTAGAACAAGGATGGTGAACATTTGGTCACTATTAGCCCTTTTTTTGACACAGATGTGCATGTGCAGACCCATGGCAGCTTGAAGTTAGCTACTAGTTGAACAAATTGTTATCAGCTTATACTTATAGAGTATTACAGTGATGATGGGAGTTGTAGTTCAACAACATTCGAAGGGTTGCACATTCCTGGTTCATCCTAGAACTTTCTTGAGTTGAAATCAGCATCCTTTAAAAATTTTGGAGGCATCAAAATGGCAGAATCTTTGTACTATCTATGGAAGTTCCACATGCAACCCTTCTTTAATGGGTTTTCTGTGGTTAAAAGGAAAACAAACAAAAAAAGTAACAGAAAAACCTGGGAAGATTACAAATAAGAGATGTGAAGGCATTGCCTGCCAATCCTGTGCTCTGTTATAATTTGGTGGAGGTGGCAAGGGAAATTGTATGGGGGGAAACCCTTGCCCCAAAACCTCCTTTGGGTTTCAAACATTGAAGGGGGCATCTTGCTGTGAGAGAGAAAAGAATACCTAAACAGTTCAAATGGAAAAGGCTCTTATTTAGTCCAGTGAGTATGACCATTGGGAAAGCACAGATGTGCACTGCAATTTGGTTTCAAGCACTTTTTGGTTGAGCTACATGTGGCAGAGCTCAGGAAAGTTACTCTTTTGGACTAGAGCTCTCAAATCCTGGAGATCATTCCTCTTAATCTCCACCTAGAGAAAGCTTATATCAGCGGCTGTCACAGACCGCACCAGACAACACCAACAAGAACATCAGTCAGTACAGCATCGATCCTACTACACGGTACCCAAACATCAACCTTCAAGCCATCAAGGCCTCTCAGGTACCTTGCCTACTTATGAGGAAATAGGGTGAGGTGGGTGGGGCAAGGAAAAGGGCATCAGCAGGTTCTCTGGCTCCCTGGCTGTTTTCTGGTTGTCCTCTTTGATTTGTTGGCTTGGCCTTCTTGGCTGGGACTTCTACAGTTTGGCACCCACTGGTTCTGCACCCAGTGTCACACATTTGCTGAAATGAAAAGAGGAGTACTAGACCCGAAGGGCCGAGGGAACCAGACAAATTCTGTTTTGCATCCCAGCTAGGAGGAAACGTAGCAAGTCACTGGCTTCATTTTTCTTCAGGTTCGCCATCTTTATGTGACAGGAGAAATCGAAATGGACCAGAAGAAGAGGAGGAGTTATTATGCTGGCCAAGAAACAGTTTACAAAGGTAAATATTGATGGCTTCTTTCTTTTGGCCGTAGACTGGATTGACTGACCGTCACCTTTGCCTGCTTGTATTCACTGTGGCCTTGCTTCGGAGAGCCAATGGTTTTAAATCTTGGTTGAACACAGATTGTAGAATCATTAAATTGGAAGTGACTTTGGAAAGGATCAGCTCTCTTCCCTTCCCCGTACGGAAGATACAAAACTGATTGCAGATACAGGAATCATGATAAAGGGCCATGTTGTGTGTGTGTGTTGTGTCGTTACAGTCGTGACCGACTCTTCGTGACTCCATGTTGCCTCTGTTTAAATACCTCCTGTAAAGGAGAATCCATCTTTCCAAAGGGAGTCAGTTCCTCTGCCTAACAGCTCCTACAGTTAGGAAGTTTCTCCTAATATTTAGCTGAAATCTGCTTCATTGTAATTTCTACCATCTGTTGTTGTTGCTATGTGCCCTCAAGTCATAACCAACTTGTAGCAACCATAATAGAGATACACGAGTTATTTAATGAGTGGTTTGACCACACCCCCACTGAGTTTCCATGGCTGAGCAGGGAATTCAAACACAGGCTTTTTGAGTCCTCTCACCCCATCACCTTGTTGATTACACCGCACTTGGTATCAAAATAGATCAATTGGAGAGTTTATTTGACTGCAATGAGATTCAAACATGCAGCCTTCTGATCTGGAGTCAGACATGCTACCTCTGTGCCACAAGGCCGTCTGCTTTGGACTACACTCTGTCCTCTGGTCTTTCTGTCTTTCCTATGCCTGTTGCCTGTTTTATAAGAACATAAGAACATAAGAAGAGCCATGATGGATCAGACCAAAGGCCCATCTAGTCCAACTTCCTGTATTTCACAGTGACCCCACCAAATGTATCCAGTCCCTCTATCCACATTACTCATGCCCTGTGTTATTTTGTACATCTCAGTCATATCCCCCCTCGGGCACCTTTTTCCAGACTAAAGAGCCCCAAATGTTTTAGCCTTTCCTCATAAGGGAGGTGCCCCAGCCCAGTAATCATTTGCCTTCACTGGGGCTCAATTTTCACCTGAACATCACATTCATGGGTTGGATATGGTGAGTCCTGCTACTTTTAGATGTAGGTATGGAAAATGATAGGAATATTGTGTTATTGTTATATGCTATAAAACATAAAACATATTTGATAAAGATGTTTCCAAAGCAGTTTCCATGGTAGCTTATTTCAGCAAGTTGGCAAAAGAAAAGAAACATTTGATAAAGATGGATTCTGGGCTTAAGGTGAAGACAAACCAGATATATTTGTTCATTTTGCCCATTTTAATGTGCTGATATCTGTCAGGGACAAGGGACTTTTAACACCCCCTTTTCTTTGCATGTCTTCAAGCTTTGCTGACATTTCTTTTGCTTGAGCATTTTTTTGTCTTTATGAGCACCAGAACCTTGCTTTTTTTAAAAAAAGTGAGTTTTGCAATGTTGTAGATGTTGAATTCTGCTTGACTGGGCATGCAAGCTGAGCTTTCTGGGACCTGTATTTTTTTTTAAAGGAAGCTTTTGTGAAGTCTGTTCTCATGACAAACATGCATCCAAGATAAAGGGGACCACTAAGTCTGAGAGAACTGCCTGCAGCATCCCAGAGAGAAGTTTGCCTGGCCTTGTTAATTGGCATGCTGCGTTGGATAAATGCTACCTAATATTAACAGCTTTTTTACTATTCATCCCATCACATGATTGCACTTGAGTTCATTCCCCTAGTAAGTAAAGGTGGAGGCAGAGGGCCTGGAATCCAGTCAGGTTGAAGTGGCTGTGAAAACCCTCAGGTCTTTTATCATCAGCCAGTTGCATTCAGACAACACCATGATTTGCTCAGTATTCCTGCTCCTTCTGAGGTCAGTAAAATGAGTACCCAGCTTGGGGGGGGGCAATGTGTAGCCTGCATACTGTTATTAAACTGTAAACCGCCCATAGACTACTTGAAGTGGTATGGGCGGTATATAAGCAGAACCCTTTGCTTTTTGCTTTTGCATGTCAAAATTGGCTCGAAAAGGGGTAATTCAAATCTGTTGCCTATAAAGTTGGTGACAAACTGCTCTTTGGTTGTAGTTCAAGTAAGGATCAAAAAGTCCCTGTTTCCTGACAGATTCAGGCTGACAGTGTGGAAGTGTATTTGCTCCTGCAATGGTAGCCTCTCTGTTCATCCCCCAGGGCAGAAAACACACATTTCTCTCAAACTTTTGCCTTCAAACGGTTGCCTCTGTGAGATGGAGTCTGCTATCCAGCACGATAGCATTCCAGACCATTCAATTCCATATCAACTTATCTGTCTGTCTCATTTAAGAGCATTTGATTCTCTCCTTTCACACCTCCTTCTCTCTGTGTGCTCTGAAGAACCATCTGTGCATGTATGTACCTGTCCTTTTGTGTACTTCTCAGTTGCATATTTAAATCACAGCTCTCTTTTGTTTCTCCTCTCTGTTTTCTCATATATCTTTCTAGGTTTCATAGTTTTCCATCTCCCAGTCTGTTCCTCATAGCCTTCTCCTGATGGACTTTGTCCTGCTGTTGAAATGATTTGCAAGCCTTGGGGTGATTAGGAGAGAGAGGAAAAGAGAGTCCAGGAAGCCTTAGCTAGTTCAGTTCCATTAACTTTTTAGCCTGTTTGTTCATGGGCGCAGGATTGCAAACGGTAATGTGATTCCTGTTCTGGCTCCTGCACTGCATTGAGCTACTCTGTGTTACATTGTTATTCTTTTTAAAAATATATATCCCCACTGTTCCCCTTCTGCATCAGAGCTGTGTTTCTGAGTGCAGCAATGCAGTCTTAGGCTAGAACGTAGCTACAAGATAATCAGTGAACAACTGGGGCCTAACTAAATGCTCATTTAGCAGTTCTCATTCATTAAATGGGTCTACTCTGGTTGGAACTGAAAACAATGGATATATGAGTCCACACATGCCCTGTATGCATGTTGGCTGGAATTCTTGGTTGAACCCAATATAGAGTGCCACCACCCACTCAAAGTTTGCGTAAGCATGGCCATCCAATCTTGTTTTCTGAGAACCACTCGAGGAAGTCCAGTTGGCAAAACTTGAGTATCCTATGGATCTACCTTCACTCTAATGCAGAAGTCACGAGATTGGAAAACAGAAATGGCCAGCAGCGAGGGTTCAGTGACTGTTTTAATGGCTGTCTTGCAAAATCCCTGTGTCCTACCATGCTCAGATTTCTGCATGTCCTTTCTCTTTCCATTCCCCTTTCCTTAGATGCCAGCAGAGCCTCTGAAGAGCTCCTTACCTGGTGTCAAGCGAACACCGCCCGTTACCACAATGTGGAGGTGGAGGACTTCACACACTCCTGGAAAAGCGGCCTAGCCCTGTGTGCCCTCATTCACCACTTCCGACCAGATCTGATGTGAGTGTTGCCCCTGTGGAGAAGCTGAAGGGGGTCTGGGGTGAGGCAGTGCTTGGTCACCTGGGAAATATTATTCGCAGATGAACTACAGTAGGACCCCCGTATCCACTGATTCATTATCCACTGATTCAGTTATCCACGGTTGGCAGAGGAAAAATAAATAAATAATTCAGCAGCCGCAAAGCAAGCTACTGTCATAAAGAGCAGCTGTATAGCAAGCTACTTTCATAAAACAGCAGCTGTAAAGCAAGCTATCGTCACAATCAGCAGCTGTAAAGCAAGCCATTGTTGCAAAACAGCAGCTGTAAAGCAAGTTACTATCACAAAACAGCAGTTTTGGGGAACATTTTGGTGGTCTCCCTTATCCACAGTTTTCATTATCTACAGGAAGGCTTGGAACCAATCCCCAGAGTATACTGGGGTCCTACTGTATTTTAAAAGGCACAAGGCTTGGGTAACTGATTAAAGCTACAGATCCCAAGATTCTAGGATTTGTGGCCGAAATAAGTTACTTTTTCAAGCTCTAGAGAAGGGGGGAAACTATGTGACAAGGCATGAAAATGCTCCAGTCGATGGAACATGTTGGCATTCTCTCTTATCCACAGTTTTCATTATCCACAGGAAGGCTTGGAACTAATCCCCAGCGGATACTGGGGTCCTACTGTATTTAAAAGGCACAAGGCTTGGGTAACTGATTAAAGCTACAGATCCCAAGATTCTAGGATTTGTGGCCGAAATAAGTTACTTTTCCAAGCTCTGGAGAATGGGAAACTATGTGGCAAGGCATGAAAATGCTCCAGTCCATGCTTGAACCATGCAGAGGTCGATCTGGAGTGTTGTGGTTTGGTCACCTGTCAAACATGTGGCTTCAGGTCATCTACAAGGAGACCTCCACACTTCTGTCCTCTATACATTGATCTTGTCTCCTATAACTCTTGCCTTTTACAGAGTCTTGTAGATGTTGCAAAGTAAGAATCACACAGTGGTTCTTTATGGGTTCTGCACTAGGCTGCCTGTTCGTGGAAAAATTGTTGTATGTAAGTGTGGTTTAAATTTATAGAAAATGTAATTCAAATTTGTTGAGCAGATTGACTTGTATTATTGAAATTGTGAGCAATCAGTGCAACACAAATACACGTACACAGAGAAAGAGAGAGAGATAATCTGTTGTGACGAACAGAAGGATTTTGATTGTCCTTCGGCAAATTCTTTGCATTTTTAAGGCCCAGAGAGAGAACTAGTTCATACACGTTGGTACATGGCTTGAGTATGTGAATGGACAGCCCTTTTAAAAACTAAGTGTAAGGGAGATGTTCAGTGATATGTAATTTTCTCCATAGAGATTAGTAGCTGATGCATGAATACAAATCACCACATGCAGGTAATATCTTTGGGTGATGAACAGGCATGCATCTCTGTAGGAAGCCCTGTTCTTTGAGACATAGGCCAAGTAAGCCTAAAAGGTTTCTGTGACTGACCTAGTGATTTGCTCCAGGTGTGGGGCGATCTGTACTGATCATTTGGTTGTTAAAAAGAAATTGTAGCTGGTCGCTACAAATGCTGTGAGGTGAAATGATGCCTTTTGGGTGTAGTTCCTACTGCCGAGAAGGGCCCGTCCAGTTTTTTGTTTTGGATGGCAGTACAGAGTCAAGAGGTCTCATCTGTGCCTTACCGGGATTACTGCTGTGTTTTCCAAACAAATTAATGTAATTTGTGTGATTGTTTGCTGATGCCTTAACTAACATGACAGCTGCTTCACTTGAATAGCTTATCACATGTTAAAAGTTGTGGTGCAATCTTTTTTTTTTTATCCTCGCTCAGATGGATGCAATAAAAATGGCAGTGCATGAGTTTGGGGTCATTTCTGTCTGTATGTAAATGCCAGATAGCAAAACTGTTGTGTTTTCTGAATCCATTGAGCATCTCAATGTATCCATACCTCACCCAAAGGAGACTAACATACAAAAATGAACATGTTTGAACATGCCAGATGATGCTTTTTTTTGTACATGGCAAGAGGCTGAAACTTGGAAAAATCTTTGCAGCTCTTTGGATGACAGTATTATTGAGTACTTTCCAGGCATGTCTTGTGTTGCTTGAATTTTGCAAGAAAATGATACTTGGGGAGACTGAAATACCTCCTCTGGATGATTGAGGGTTAAAACAGCTGACATACTGTTTACTTTCTAGCTTAATTCTATGCTTACATGAGATAGGTAATCAGATAGACAGACAGGTGTCAACCTTTCTTACAAAGAGCCCCGGGCTATTTAAAACATGTTTGCTCTACAGGTGAGTGGGGGGTGTGAACCTTCCAGAAGGATCTAGATATCAATAGAAGGGAAAGATAGACCCTGCTTTCAGGCTGTCAAGGAGGAGAAAAAGTGGGCAGAAAACAAAATCAGGTACCAGTTTTCAACACTACAGAATCCTGAAAATGGATCAGCTGAAATGGAAAAGAGAGGAACCAAACTGTTGCTGGTATCTCAGAGGAACTGATGATCGCTCCCTTCCCTTCTCATATGCCCTCATGGCAGCTTAATGGGATAACGGCTGCCAGTGAATGATGGAAGGATGAGGTGAAAAACTTTCTCTGTTCATGGTTAATGCGCAGTCACCCACTGACTTGTAAATTCCATTTCTAGGGATTTTAACTCACTAGATGAAAATGACCCTGTCGGGAACAACCAGCTGGCCTTAGATGTGGCTGAGCAAGAGTTAGGCATCCCTCCAGTCCTGTCCAGCACTGAAATGGCTTTGATGGCTGAGTCTGAACAGCTTGGCTTGATCACTTACCTGAGCCAGTTTTATGATGCCTTCAAGACTTCTCCAGGTAGGTCTGGGTTCTACCACTACACACGTCATTTGACACAGGTCGTTCCCTTTGTCTGGAGGGTTTATAGTACACACTAGATGGGGTTAGTTGAGGTTCAGAATGAAAATGATCAAGAGCTGACAAACATCGAAGCATTGATATTAATATGATTGTTGTAAACCACCTGAAGATCCGCTATAGAATATGGGTGGTAAACAAACAAACAAACAAACAAACAAACAAACAAACAAACAAACAAACAAGAATCCTGTTATTTTAGAGCAAGGTCTCTCTAACATAAGCATGATTTTCCCATGGTGGCCAATCAAATACTAGTAAGAACAGCAGAAACAAGGTAAAAAGGCAACAATCCTTGTTTGCTGCTATTCCCTTGCAAATGGTATTGAGAAAATTGCTGGTTGCAATCCTGGAGGTTGACTATAGCCATTAATGGCCACCAATAATGACCGTCCATTGATTTTGTCTAGTCTCTTTTCAGAATCTTCTAAGTTGCTGGCTTTCGTCACATTCAGTGGTGCTAAATTGAATGAAACAGCAGTGTAGTTTATGGAGCTATAGTAGTTCAGGCCACCAGTCTCCATTCCTTTTGAGACCCTAGCAGGTGTTGCTCTCACAATGCTCATTATTTCACCTTGTATCTCTCTGGTTGGGCCAAGGCTGCTCTGTTTTTCAGTTGATGAGGTTCAAGACCAAGACTAGGGAATCTGTGGCACTTGGATGTTGCCAGCTATCAGCACTGTGGCAGGAATGAAAGGATTAAAACTGTTTTTCATATTTGTGTTGGAGTTTAACATAGTTAATGTAAAATATTTTGATTTTGTCATTTTCATGTTATTATTGTAGCCTGTAGAACCACCCCAAGTGACCATTGGTCAGATGGATGCTATATATAAAAAAGATAAAATTAAATCAGTTACAGTGAAGAGTTGTCATCCCCCCCCTTTCCAAATTTTGAGAAAGTTTCTCATTTGGATTGCAGCTGCCAGAACTTCCCAGTGAGATTTGGCGAGTTGCACTCAATGGACCAAACTTTCCTCCTTTCTGTACTGAGGGGAAATTGGCCTGATATGTTCCTCAGGGTAGACTCAGATCCATGAAATGGCGTGTCTTCTCTTGCAGAATCAGAAGAGGAGGCAAAACCTTCAACTCTACGTGGCACCAAAGGGGCTATCCTTTTCCTTAGCAAGCTTCAGAAAAGTCTGTCTCTTTCACGCAAAAGGAACTTGGTGAGCCTCTTTGCCTGGCATCCTTGTCTTCTCTTGAACTAGTGGTGCCTCCCTTTGTGTCTTGCAAGCTGGTTAGTCACCCTTTGGTACCTGATTCATCTCCCTCCAGATGATTCTAATGCCCGCCTTCCCACTGGATGCCTCCATTTAGAAAGGGTGGGGAAGGGCTTCTGCTTATCTTGACAACTCAGAGCTGTGGCCTTCCGAGTTTTTCACTGCTGTTCCAAAGGCATAACATTTGCTTGCAGGAGAACTCCGCCGGCGATGCACAAGCAAAGAAGACAAAGCAAGAGGCAGGGGTAAGTTCTCCTGTTGTGGTGCTTGAGTATTTCATCTTGTGTCACTCTGGCTAGTGCAAGGGCCATCCTGCCCTTCAGGTGAATGGTGAGATTCTAAATCAAGGCTAGGGAATCCAGGGTCTTCCTGATGTTAGTGGACACCAGGTCCCATCTTCCTCAACCTTTGGTTGGCTGGCTCTGATGGGACGTGGGGCCCAGCAATATTCAGAAGGCCACATGTTCCTCACTCCTGTTTTAGAGGGATAATAACTTCCACAAGTATGTCTTGTGGCTTACTTACTGTCATGACATGCACAATACTCCCAAATGGAAAGGTAATGGCCAGAATCCTATTAATGTATTTTCATTAGATCTGAATAACTTGATGTGGTTAATTGTGGTTAATTAATGAGGTTCAGGCGGTTGTCTTGATTGTGTGTCTCGTAACAGATCTAATTGTACAACTGAGATACATCCTGTCACCTTATTAAGTTAGGTGTGAAAGATTGCCACAGCAAGTTCCACAAACAAAATGTAAACACCAATAGGATTCCAACTACTTCTTCAAGTGCCATGTCCTCGTAGAACGATTTGGTTGCGGACCATTGGCTTAAATTCTTAAGCCAGAATGTTCTTCTACGGCCCGGGCCACTCTTGCCTTCTATTTTTCCTTGAAGGAAAACCTGCAGCAGATAACCCTTCAGCTACTGCCTTACGAAAATAAACAGGAAACCTACAAGCAGGTTAAGCTCCTATAAGCAGATTCTCACTACATCCTGGGAAACCACGATCAGCATTGGCTTTATAAATTCAGCAGTGAGAAGCCACAGCTCAGCATCATTATGACACCATGATTAAATGGGTGTTTTCTGCAAATGTAGGACATGCAGGTGTAAGAATCTGCTTAATGTGAAATGGCTCATAGAGTCCAAAGCTGAAATGGGAATAGATATTTACTGATAATCAGAAAAATAATCAGAAAATTCTCAATGTGATCCAGTGTTGGAACATATATTCCAAGCTTTTGCATTTCTGGAAAATTCTTAATACATCTGATTTGAGTTCCTTTTATAAGTTTTCTAACCTTTTAACAGAAGTAGAAATACAATTGCACAGAGTGTACTTAATGGCTAATAGCTTCCAGACTGCAGTTCTAACATGAACATGAACCCCAAGGGCCAAGTTCCACCTGTGAAAATTGAAATTCAGATGCCATTTGGGAAACATCACCCCTCAGGCCCCACCTCTGCGATTCAAATGTGCACTTTGCTGAGGTCAGGCAAAAGCTTGTTTTAGATGCTCAAATCACCTGGGAGGGTTCACTGGCTTTCTGAGCCATTAAGACGGAATTCTGGAACCATCAGTGGCTGGAGCAGACAGATGTGTTGGGAGGGTGTGCAGATAGCAGATGTACGAAGATGGGAAGCTGCCGCTGAAGCCTGACCACTTGCCCTGACTCCTGGGGCTTGTGTTCATTCTTCTGGAGGTCAGAGTGTGGGACTGCTAATTCTACAGTTTCTCATGGGTGTAGCTGAAGCAGAGCAAAGGAAGCTGGCTGGAACTGGGCAGGGAATGGAGATTTTATTGCACTCTCCTGATGCAATTACATCCTGGCAGTGAGCCTGGTGGCCTTCTCTGTTTTCCCCTCCTCTAACAGAAAGGCAGAAACCAGGAAGTTAATTTCTAAAGGTATCCTTATAGGTACAGTTATAGTTCCAAAGTAGTTGCTCCCCAAGCTGCCGTGTTTTAAAAGCAAGTCTTTCCTATCTTATTTTCAAACATGCAATTAAAGGTGCCGTCAGATGATGGCATCAAGATCATACTGAATCATGCTAGAAAGGGCCCCTGCCGGGATGTAGTATTAAAAAGGACCTTCTAAAGAGGTCCTTCTGTCTGGTCCTGATTGCGCTGATTCATTCTGAAAAAACAACAGTCCTTTTGGACCAAAAAAGGCCAGACAGGACGGAAAGGGTCTGGTCCGATCACATTCTGCAGCACATTACCTGGCCACTGACAAAGGGAATGAACCAGATCATGCTGTCACCACTCCCTACATGTGGTCTAAATACTTTATATACTCGAATATAAGCCTAGTTTTTCAGCGCTAATTTTGGGCTGAAAAAGGGGGCCCTTGACTTATATTCGGGTCAATACTTTTAGCCACTGAGTCAAGTGCTTGAGTCGGTAGATAAAAGTCATTTTAAACATTGTGCACTGCTTCTCCTAACCACCACCACCCACGTCGCGGGGGAGCAGCGTGCAATGTTTAAAATAACTTTTAGCCACCGAGGGAAGCGCTAGCCTTGGTGGCTAAAAGTCATTTTAAACATTGTGTGCCGCTCCCCCAGCTCACAAAGGAGGAGCTGCCAGGCCCTGCTGCATTTCCCACCCTAGACTTATACTCAAGTCAATAAGTTTCCCCAGTTTTGGGGGTTTAAATTAGGGGCCTCAACTTATACTCGGGTCAACTTATACTCGAATATATACGGTAACTGTCTGATTCCACCCTATTTGCAGAATTCATCATAGCGCTTCTTGATCATAGTGTGTAGGGCATCTTGAGACATCTTTTCTCTAGTAATGGAACAGGGATGAATGGCAGGTTAGACCTGGGTCCTGGTTTGGATATCACCAGAAGCCCACTAGCAGTTCACAGAAGTATATTCTTTCATTCCCTGCTGTGCACATTTCTGTGGCGTCTCCCATCTGCTGTGGCCAACACAATGCTAGGCCCATGGCCTTTGTTGATTCCCTTACATGGTTGCCCCATCAGACTTGTGACCAGAAACACATGAGATTGCTTGGAATGTATCTGACCATAAGGAAACCATCTATTGCTCTTCTGACAGAGCCCTCCTACCTCCCCCGTGAGGAGCAGTGACGCCTGCTATATCTGCGGAGAGCACGTGTACATCTTAGAACGAGTCAGTGCAGAGGGGCGCTTCTTTCACCGCGGCTGTTTCCAGTGTCACCATTGTAAGACCACCCTGCGCTTGGGTGACTTTGCCTTCAATGAGGAGGATGGTGAGTGAAGGAAAGGTGGCTGGAACCAAGAACATACAGGTGGGAAAGTTGATGCAAGGGCTGGAGCTCAATGGTAAAGCACATGTGTAACCCGCACAGGTCCTGGTGTCAGTTTTTGGCATCTCCTAGCAGGGCTGGGGAGAGATTCCCTGAGTTCTTCTGCTAATCAGTGTGGCCAAGACAAAGCCGGCAGTGAACTGACACAGAATAAGGCAGTGCATGTGGGCTTGTGGCATAGAGACTAATTATAGACAGGACTGTGTTGTGTTCTTTGAAATCTGACTAGCCACCCATTTTTTTTCTGTTTTTCTAGTTCATGCAGGGCCAGTTTTAGGGCCTTTGGGTATCTACTCCATCTCCTCTTATTCCCCTGCAGTAAACTGACTCTGCCCTGGCAGTGGCATATAGAAGTGGGCCTGATGTATGCGAGCAACATCCCTCAACTTGATTGCTCCCATCTTTCTTTTACTCTTAGGCAATTTCTACTGCAGCCTCCACATTTCAGTTTCCACAGATAGAACTACACTTAGTGACAGAACCGCCATCCAAGAAGAAGAGAATGTAAGTGAGTCTGCTGCCTTTTCACAATGAAGAGGGGTCTGGGGTTTACCTAGCAAGACTTCTCTCCAGCTCATAAGCCAGTGTCTCCATTAAAAAAAAAAACAATTATTTTGTACTTTATCCCAGCTATCTAGTCACTTCTGTCTTCTAATGTGCTCGAGGGAGGAATGTGCTTGCAATTTGCTTGCTTGCAAAATTGATTTTGTGGATGTGTGGTTCCTCTAGGATTTCTCTCAGCTGTGCAGCTCTTCAGAAAAGGGAATGCGGATTTTGGATGCTGAGGAGGATAGGATGGAAACAGATTCAGTCGAGAAAAGGAGATCTTCCTTCTTGGACCAGCTGCCAGGAGACCAGCCTGAAGAGCTTTGGAAGTCAGCTGATGAGGACACCAGCCTAGCTCCATCCAGAGAAGGAGGAGACTCTCCCATGATTAATTCATCAAACCGCTCGCATCATCAGCCGTCTGTTACGGTGGATGAGGAATTGGGGGACGTTGTTTCCGAGGCCAGTTTAGTTTCACAGGTTGTAGACAAACGTGCACATGATGGCAGGACAGACCCTAAAAAAACAGCACTTGAGCTAAACTGTTTCGGCCAGTTGCTGAAAGAAGCAGATGGACAGTTGGTGAGAGAAGAACAAAGGACTGGTATAAATCCTGCCATTTCCAGAAAACCTTCACAACTAGAAGAGGAAAAGGCTGGAAGTGCCCAGAGGAGAAAGATTCGCCTGTCAACTCTGGAAAAAAATGAATTATCAAGGCTGAGTCCTATTGCAGACCCATTTCATTTTCCAGATATGACTGTGGATGAATCCAGCATCAGCAAAGGTTTCCTTTACTTACTTATTTCTTCCTTTCCCCTTTCCAAAGTCTTGGGGTGGGTAATTAAAAGAGGGAGTTTCTGCTCACCAGAAGAACATTAAATGACTTCTGAATCAGGAAATGGCCCGACTACTTACATGGCAGGGGAGATCCCTTTGATCATGAAGGAGGTTTTTCCCAGGATGAGGCTCATCCATTGCACTCCGGGTGTGCTGACCCCTGCGATCTCCCCAAATGTGGGAAACTTGACTGCATAATTTGCGGTAGTTTTAAGAGCCTTGTGGCACAGTGGTTAAATGCCTGTACTGCAGGTAAAACTGTGCTCACCACCTGGGGTTCAATCCCAGGTAGCTGGCTCCTGGTTGACTCAGCCTTTCATCCTCCTGAGGTCGGTAAAATGAGTATCCAGCTTGCTGGGGGGGAGGCAATACATAGCCATCATAATTAAAATGTAAACTGCCCAGAGAATGCTTTAAGTGCTATGGGGCGGTATATAAGTAGAACACTTGGCTTTGTTTTACCCTTTACTACCCAAGTCTACACATGTGTATCCTGTGTCTTGCTTGAAATGTCTTACCTAGTAGCATGTCCATGTTGGAGGTGTTTATGGAGAAGTAGAGACGTTTGGACTTTGTAACTAGAGCTGGGGGTGGGCGGGGAAGGGCAATATATACTACTGCATATATTGCAGCATATGGATTCTGGCCGGTTGAACTCCTCCTGGCAAAACAAACTTGCCTCAACCATGGTTCATAGAGAAAAGCTGTTAGGTTTAAGATAACACAGTAGAATCTTTATAGATTAATTGCAACCTCAAGGTTGGGGAGGAATGGGACTCTTATTTTGAATGGAGCACTTGGCAGAGGTGAATATATCCTTATTCCCATGGAGAATCACCCCTATGTGCAAACACATCCCTGCACCTTGGAGCATGAGATTTAAAAAAAAAACATCCCTGTGGTAGTTAATGGGGCTAATATGCCCCTGAACTCCAAGGTGCCCAGAGGAAGACCAATTCTGTCAAAAGAGAATTGCAAAATAATAAGTGGCATTAAGGAAAAGGGTATACTTCTCCCCTAAAAGATCTATGACCATAATAAAAACATTTCTTTGGGCAGATTCCCTGGACCTGGAAAGTGACAGTGAAGAAGAGGAGGAGGAGGAAGAAGAAGAAGAGGAGGAGGAAGCAGAAGACGATTTGGGAGCACAGATTGTGAGTCCAGAGCCTACGCCTGAATTAGTGGAAGGTCCTCAAATCTTGTTCTTAGCAAAGAAGGCTGTATTTATTGTTTTGATAACAAGAAGAGCTCTTCCTTTCCAATTTAAAAATAGTGTTGACTTTTTAAAACGACTCTCTGCGAAGCAAGCCTCTCCTTTTGCTACTGCAGCCTCCGTTGATCTCCCTTCTGTCCAGCCTGGCTTCACAAGCACACATGTCCTTCTCTCTCCCTGCAGCACTTTTCTTTTTTCACTTCTCCACAGCTACAGGCTTATTGCTGGCCTTTCTTTTCTTCTCAGTCACCTGTAGCTGCTTTTGGCCCTTGCAGAATGACTCCTCTCTCTCTCTCTCTCTGTTTTCCTCTGCTCCACCATGGGCTTCTCTGCATATTACCCTCTCTTTTTCTCCTTTCACACCACACTGGTTTCTTTCCAGTGCCATTTCCTTTCCAAATACAGTGGTGCCACGACTTAAGAGCAATTCGAATTAAGAGCAGAAAACTGTTGGCATTTTAACTGCCGCCTTACAAATTTTAGATATGGTCTGCTCGACTTACAAATATGTTTTTCCATTTTTTTGATATTTTAACTCCCCCCCCCCCCCCCCAATGTTTAGATAGGTACCCCAACTTAAGACTAGTTCGACTTGAGAGCATGCATTCGGGATGGATTAAATTTGTAAGTCGAGGCACCACGGTATATGTGACACCGTTAGTCTTGAAGGGGCCACAACATTTTTGTCTTTTTTATTTTTTATTTTGCTTTTTTGCTCCCCTCCACCCCCAGCATTTCATATCAGTGAAGGATCCTTAGAGTCTGGCTGGCTGGCTATGGAGTGTAGCTACTAGCGGAAACAGGACACCAGTTCCACCAAGCATCTACGGTTGTGTGTGGGGTGGGGGTGGGGGGTGAGACAACAGCAGTATAGGACAAAAGCAAGCCAGGAATTTCTCCCTCACTACCCCAATTTTTGGTGGCAGAGATATGCGTGTTTGGAATTGCCTCAGGAGACTGGAATTAACCATGGGTCAATCAGAACAGCATAAGCGTTGTGTATTAAAAAAGATAACTAACAGGACTCAAAGAAAGCTCTCCAAATTACTTTTAATTGCAAATATGGGAAACACCCTCTCTACTTGTGACTAGGGAATGAATCACTCTGCTGAGATGTCTGCCAGCTGCAGGGTCAACCGAGCCTTGCTGTCTGTCATGAGTTGCTCTTGATTTTGTAACATTTTATTCCTTGTGGTTTTTTCCCCCTCCAGTCCCTCACCCCACCGACCACTGCTTTGGTGTTGTGTGTCTGGTGCAAAGAGACCAGGGCAGGGAACACTGTTGGTTGTAGCTGAACCAGATGCCATTGATGGTGTACCTTTCTTCTGATTCTTTTTTTCTTGTGTCATGGTTGCAGCAATTCCTGAGTGTAGGGGAAGATGGTCAATATCCAACATGGAAAAAGACGCTGATGCGACGAGCCAGGGATGCACAGATGAAGAGGTTTTGCAAAGCCCAGGTAATTTTTGTAACTCTGCAGGTAGAGAAGGGCTGTAAATTGTACAGCAGCCTCCTTCCAGTCTGCCATCTTTCAGATGAGTTCCTCTACAACTCTCATCATCCCCAGCTTGGTTGATAAGATGAATAAGACAGTGTGCTCAACACTTTGCATACCCTGCATATCCACAACCACACATGGCATCCTCTTCTCAGTCAAACACACTTGATTTAACCAGTGTCCTTTTTCTTCTCAAATAAGTAATCAGTTGAGTGCCCTACAAGTTCTGTTCCCCAGCTGCAGACTGAGTATGGGTGCCTCTTCCTTCAGAATTATCTAGAAGCTGAATCATGGCAACTGGACTTCTTTTCTTGAGAGACTGAAATGCTTCGCTGCTCATCCAAACAGCTTTGTCAGTCTGAGGAAAAGCTAGTTGTGAGTCCTCCATTTTATAGTTCACTTTGGAGGACTAGCGACTAGCTTTCCTCAGACTGATGAAGCTGTTTGGATGAACAGCAAAGCGTTTGAATCTCTCAAGATAAGTCCAGTTGCCATGCCTCAACTTCCAGATAAACTCACCTGGATGACGAAGAATCTTCACAGACTTCCTTCAGAATTGTTCCTTCCTCTGACAACCTCTTCCTTTCTTGGTTCTTCCAGGCGATCCAGAGACGGCTAGAAGAGATTGAGGTGACTTTCCGGGAGCTTGAGAGGCAAGGAGTCAAGCTGGAGCGATCCTTGCAAGAAGCAGGAGGTAGGAGTCAGGGGGAGGATGAGACGGCCCACATATGAGGGAACGAAAGCTAAAAGGGCCATGAAACTTGTTACGCTTAATGCTGTCAGGATAACACATCGCTTCCTTTTCCCTTTCAGAAACAGAATCTGAACTGAAGAGACTATGGATGAGCCAACTGCTCTCCTTAGTCCACCAGAAGAACAGCTTGATGTGTGAGGAATCAGACCTCATGATCACGTAAGGCCTGTGTGTCACTCTAATTAAGAGTTAATAAAGGGCACATGTTATTCCCAGAATAGCATAAAAATAACTTGTTCTGGAAATAAGGGAGCTGGCACAGCAGTGCTCCTCCCAGGGGCCATATGAGCAACATCAGACACCTCAGGCTATACAGGTGAAGAAGCCATGCTGTGGCTTCTCTTTTTATCAGTGTTAACCCTCCAGAAGCTGGGTTGTAGGGAAGCTGCAGCTTGCCTTCCTTCTACATCATAATGCTTGGCTTCCCACGGTGGCCCTGTCGAGGCTCCAGCACCATCACTCTGCCATTAAAAAAGGTCCACTGCTTTACTTGGGCACCTATTGGGAATGTGAAAGGATTCTGTTCTTATCCCAGATAAGGTGATCTGTCAGATACAGCATGGACAAAACCCCTTTGCCAAAGTTTGGAGTTAATGCCAATGCTTCGCACACAACACACATCCCAGCCAATGTCAGTAAATATTATTGGTCTCCGTTTTTAAGATTGGCTTTAAATAGCTGATTTAAAACAAACAACCCCCCCATCTAATATTATTTGCTATTAATGCTGGGGTTTGAATGCCGGCATACAAAACAAACAGCTTATGACAAACTTGGAGTAACTCTGAGAGTGAACCCATGACGTCCTGTGAATACAAAATGGGCATGGAGGGGACTGGAATATTCGATCAAAGCCTAAGTGCTTTATAGTAGCTAAATAAACTTTCCTCCTATATTCTGCAGTTAATAAAGCTTCACTAAATGGTGCCCGTATCTGTTACCTCAAGCCACACGGAGGAGGCAGACATGTCTAATTCATGACTGCTGTCAATCAAGTCCGTGGGCCCTTTCTCCTTTTGCCTTGAGGGATATGGCTACTTGAGCTGAGAGGGTCATGTGTACCGAGGAGGGCTGGTAACAAAGGGTGGATGAATAGGCAGGCTGCTCTGGGGAGTGAGAGGGAATCTCTTGTACTGCTGTGAGCTTCTCATCAAAATTCCTGACGTTACCATTTCCTTTAACCCCCCCCCCCTTCCTCTTTTTAGGGTCCAAGAGCTGAAACTAGAGGAGCAGCAGTGCCAGCTGGATCAGGAACTGCGACAGTACTATAACATGGATGGTAAGTGGGAGAAGTGTGGGCCCACATTTCCTACTGGGATTGCAGCCCTAAACAGATCCTACATGTAGGGAAATGAGACCTGGGGAAGCACATGACTGTAGACATTAAAAGTGTTCTCCAAAGAGGGGTTTCCTTTTTACATCAACAAAACAATGTTTTACTTAATAAATCCTGGAGTGAAGCAAATGCAGACAGTGAGCTTTATGCAACTTCCAGTAGCTGTTTTTGCAGCCCCTGGAGTTCTTCTGCTTCTGAGACTAAATTGCCATAGAAAATAAAATAAAAATTCCACATCTGAAAGCTTTTTCAGGAGCAGTGTTACTCTAAAATGAAGTGCAGGGTGCCAAAAATGGTTTTTTTTTTAAAAAAGGAAGTAGAATGATAGTAACTGGAAGTGATTCTTTTTAAGATCTCATGTTGGGGGTTAGTGCAGTCCCCATTGTTTAAGGGAGTAGAAAATTGTGTGTCTCCCCCCCCCCATACCAAAGTTGCCTATCTCCACTGAAACAGATGAATGAACTAAACTCTCTAACCCTGGTAGAAATTCCAGGTGATCCCTGACCTGGTTTCAAGGCCATTCACACATTCTTGCATGACTGCTCTAAAAATTGGATATCCAGAGCTTCATATGCAGATGTCACCTATAAAAGTTAGAAGCAGTAATTGATGCTTTGCCTGCTGGAACCCGTTTCTCACTTGTAACACCCGATTTGTTGTCCTAGCCGACAACGCCTGGTTGTGGACTGAAATTTAGTGTTGTCTGCAAATGGCTTAGGAGAGTCAGTGATGGTCTCATATCCCCAGGATCTCCTGATGGGCTTGTTACCTTTTATTCTGCTCATTGGCTTTTTACCAACAATTAAAGAGTCTCAGGCTAGTTGACAAGGAAACCAAAATAACGTGCATGCAGCATAGCAGGTACAGTTGATAATGGAAATTATAAGCACTCAAATTATGCTGACCTTGTTCTAATTATTTACCATATGAACAAATGCTAGTGGCAACAGAAAGAGGGTAGGCTTGGTGCATCTCTGTCTCCTTGCTTTTTTTAAAAAAATGTGCTTAACATTGGAGAAAAAGTGCAAACACAGGCAGCAGAGGATTTGAAGCACAGGAGAGGAACGTGGGTGTTGGGTGTTGCTGAACTCTACCAGCCCCGGCTACATGGCTGATGGGCCGGGATGCTGATACATCAGTGATATCGGTGCAGATGCTTCACTTTCTGCTTTATGGTATAGTTTAATACAATGACAGTACCTCACTCTAATGCTGGTGCTGGTGATTTCCCTCCCCCTCAAAGAATCTTTAAAAACTCCAGAAGACCGGTTAGCAGAGAAGAAGATTCTCTCCCAACTGCTGAAGGTTGTGGATCAGCGCAGTGCCCTGATCGAGATGCAGGAGAAGAAGCGCCTCACTGAACTTCTTGACCATCCTCCATTGGAGGGCCTCCAAAATATGGGGAAATGAGTTGAACTGAGACCTGTGGTGACTCAGAGGCCGGTGACATTGGAGAGAAGTGCCATTTTAGCACACACCTAACCCAAAGACGCAAGCAGCTTTTTTGACTGTGCTGTCTACAGCAATGCAGCCAGTCCTTTCCTGCAAAGAAATGGCAGATGCTGTTCAAACAAGCATCAAAGTTGCCACGGTGGTGGTGCTGGATTGCATTGTAAGCAGCATCAGGTTTTGCTGTTGTTGGATCAGTCATCGGCCTGGCTCACATTGGGGGAGCCCTGTTGGGAGGTGGGGGACCTCCCCCAGAGACAGAATGCGTGCGCTGAATTATTCTTTATTTATTGCATTTCTTTACTACCCAGAAAATGGAAGCTTTCTGGGTCATTAAAAAAAACCTACAAAGCCATAAAATAGAAGAACCTCTTTCCTATACTCAGATTAGTGTTTGAGGGTCCGTCCTTGGAGAAGAACCTGAATGTTGAAGTTCTATCAACTACAGGGCTGTGAGCATTTGAGCGAGCAGCAAGCTAAGGAAGTTTTTTTTTAAATGCTTTATTCTGCCAACACACCATTTTATTATAATATAGCTTAAGACTAAGACCAGTGTAAAGGCATGTTAGGAGAACAAGTATGGGCGGAGAAATATCAAGGCTTCGGCTGTACCTTTGTGCTCCATTGTGTTAGGGAGTCCTGCTGAACCTGGGTGTGTGTGTGTATCTCTGCAGTCTCTCTGACTCCTGTGTGTTAAAAGAGGCATCCTCTATTCCAGGAGAAGGGCTGTGCGGTGTGCCTAAGCAGTCCCTCTCTTTCAGTCGCCGGTTTGCTTCTCTCTAAACCTTTTTGCCCCTGTCAAGAGAGCAAATGCCGCTACTCCTCAGAGCAGGGTTGAAACATAAAGCAGCTGGCCTGTCCTTATTCCTTCCCGTCTAGTGAAGACAATGTAGGGGCAGGGACCTAAAAACAAAAGAATACATGGCTTTTTCTGAAGTAAGAAGGTGTTGCTGGGCCATGGCCAAGACTTGGCACAGCCTCCTAATTTGCCATTTTAAAAGGGTCTTTTTTGGAGAAAGAAAAGCAGCCCTCAGAAGTGGTAGCTATCAAAAGAACATGCAGGAGGGTAACTTGAGTGGGACTATGGACCTCATCTGTAGCACTCTGAGGGATTTTTTCCCCCAAGTGTGGAGAGCTTGCGAGATCTCAAAACCACTCTACAGCAAAGCCCAGAAAAGGGTTTTTGTCCCCACCACCACCAACAACATTTTTGCCCTAGGAGGCTCAGTGGGTGTCGACAATCACAAAACTGCCACTTGGGTGCATTTTGCCCATCTCTGCCATGGAGGTTTTATGCCACTTGCACTGTATGTACCCTTGTAATCATGTAACTTCCAACTATGGCGCCACCCACCTATAACTTAAATGTGCTATCCTTGTAGAAGAAATGCCACCATGCCAGACAATATGTTGAGCACATACAATAAACTGCTCCTGCAAGGCGGCTCTAGGAGAACTGATGTTAACTCTGCTGCTCAGTTAAGTGAGAAAATGTTGGGTTTTTTTGTTATAATTGGAAGCTTGTCCTTTCCAGACTCTTGTAAACCGCTGTTCTTTTTTACAAACTGTTCCAGTTTCAATAAAGTTGCATGGAGTGGAGTGGAAAACGTTTCCTATTTTTAGGTCTATTTAAACAGCAGAGCAACTATTCTTCAAACCTGTTTCTCGCCATGTTTTCTTGGCCTTGGTCAACCATCCAGGAAGCCAACTTACTTACTGCAACAACATCTCTGCAGCTAAATGAGATTAACCCTGAAGTCATGCTATTCTGGCCTTCCGCAGGTAAGCAGCTCTGAACTCTGTAAAGTGCCTGGGTGGCAGAGAGCCAGGAATGGTATTTAAAGTCTTCTGAATATCATTCAGGAAGAACTGTGGTTAGTAAATAAAGACCAGGGTGCCCTCATCTTGTTGTTCTATGCAGAGCACCGTTGCCTAAGTGTTTTCATGGAACTTTGTGCAGACAAAATGACCAGCTTGCCTCTTGGCCCAATCCTCTCAACGCTGAGACGTCATTGGCCAACATTTAGAAATATAAAATAATAATAATAATACTCTTAGAACTGCAGAACTGGAAGGGCCTCTATCGATCATGAAGTCCAGTCAAGGCGGCCCAGTGGAGGATCAAACTCCCAACCTCTGGCTCCTACAGCCAGATCCCAAAGGCTTTGGTTCACGGACTAACAACTGCTCTGCCATTTGGGCTATGGAAACTGAGGAGGGGGAGGAAGGAGTAATTTCTTCGAATGCTCCTGTCCTCTACACACAGTTGGGTGGATGAGAAAAAGAGAGAGAAACAGATACTTCTAAGGGCAGGAGTCATGTTCTCTCACACTCGAATCATCACCATAGTCTTGCTCCAGGATGTTGTATGGAGACACGAGGGTGAAATTCAGCTCAGAGGCTGCCCATGCCATTGCTTGCCAGCCACTAGGACTGGGGTGGGAGGAGGAACACCTTGACAGTATTTGTTACGAGATGTCAGAAACCTGCATCAAAGATCCAAGTGCTCTAGATTTTCCAGCTGGTCTTGGTCAAATCTTTTCAAATTTTAGTTTGAAAACAGAAAGTCACAGATGCATTTTATAAGAGTGGGGCAAAGAAAAGTATGCCAAAGATGAGAGAAATGGTTTGTGCACACCAGCAAGGCTGCCTTCTGCTTAGTTAACCATGGAAACAGATTTATTCTGGCTCTATTAAATTTCAAGAAAAAAAATTGAGTGCAACTAGTTATTTTAATTTACAAGCTTTTACAGTACAAAACCTGAGACTCACATTTTATGCTGTTAGAACTCTGTAGGGTTTTTCCCCCTTTAACAAATTGCTGGTTTTGAAACAGTTTTAAGTTACGGTCATTTGGCTGTTTTAGTTTCAATATTCTTTTTCTGAGTAGTTGGCCTTACAGCTTCTTCAAAAGAGAGGGTCATCCACATACAACTGCGCTGTAAACTTTAGCTATAAAATCTTTAGTTATCAAATGCTAATTAGTACCAACCACATTTAAAATGCCTTACTCTCCGGATGGGACATTTCCAGAGGTCCCCGAGTCACATAGAACACAGAACTTTAAAAAAAAAATCAAAAATGAAAATTCTTCAGGCCCTCTTGTACACATGTGGACAATTTTGCCAGGTTCTTTAATCCCTTTAAACTCCTGTCCTGGGCTGATAGAAGTAATCCAGATTTTTTTGGGGTTGGGGGAACCACACACATGCATCCCAGCCAAAAAGAGCTCATAGGAAGTCAAAAACATAGTGAAGTTGTCCCATGTGCCCAACAAGAGAGGTTTGATTTTGGTTTTTAAAAAATGCAGTCAAAAATATTGGAAAACTGTTGAGGCCAAAGAATTGCCCTGGGGTTGTCAAATGCACAACATTGCCCCCCGTGCAGACCCCAAGTGCCCTGTGAGCGGCCCTCGTGCTTACCCTGGCTTCAGAAGGTAGGAACTCAGGGGGGACAAGGTGCTGCTCCCACATCCACCCACAAGTCTCTTGGTCCCTCCTTACTAGAGCTCCAGGGAGCAAGGTTTCAACCCGAGCTTATCTTGTCCTGGAGTGTCTGGAGTGCCAGCCGCATTTGTTCCTCTGTTCCTTGAAGCATCTTCACTTCGATGGTATGAAAGAGACAGAGCACTGTGGAGACAAGCAACACCAACACGGCCAGCAGGCTGAGCAGGGAGAAGGAGACCTTGGGGAAGGGCTGCTGCAGGGCTCCACCAAACATGGAACTGAGGCCCATGGCTCCTTGCATGAGCAGCAGCAGAATGGCTAGGACGGCCATGCGGCCACAAGAGTACTGCTGGCGCTCAGCTGAGTGCAGCCCCACTCGCACCTCCATCCGGGCTTCATTCAAGATGTCCACCAGCACTGGCTCTACAAAGAAGGAGAAGACACATACTGAAACCAAAAAGCCTGGCCACTAATGATACCCTTGAGGGTCCAGTCGTCAAGATTATGGAGACATGACACTGCTGTTTCCAAAGGAGGCTTTCTTGCCTAGGGCTGTCGGAAGGAGCTATGTGACTTTTGCAGCGTCTGCACACTACTCCGAAAGGAGGCTAACAGAATGACGGCGGCGGCACAGGCATTAAGCCTAGGGACATCCCCCCCCTCTTCCCTTAGCCCAGATCAATGAAACTTGGTCACTCACCAACTGTGGGATGATTCGGCCCTTCCTCTGGTGGTCTTTTAGCCACTGACAGGGTGACCATAACAGCTTCATGGTCAGAATAAGGAATGTCTTTGCTGGGAGTTGTTCCTGTGGTGGTCTCATGGCTGTTGCATCTCACTTCATACTGAGACAAACTCTAAAAGAAGAGACATCAGACAAGAGATGTTGCTCCTTAGGTATAGGGTGTGAACACAACAGGAAATGCTTCCCAAAATTTTACATTTAGACTGAACTCCAGCTGGAAAATATTCATAAGGCAGGATGAAATTAATTCTGTAGCAATTCTGTACCTACACTTAAGGACATCATTTTGGAGTCAATATACAGTGGTACCTCAACTTACGACTGCTTCAACAACTGAATAATTTGACTTGCGAATGGAAATCTGCGGGTATAGGCAAAATTCGACTTACGAAAAAAGGCCCATTTTGCTCGACTTAGAAATAATTTTTTGAAAATGCTTCTCCCAGGGTGCATCGCATCTGGGAGGTTTTAAAACACCTGTGCCATGCTTCCATACCTCTGTGGGTTGCACAAGGCATGGAGTGAGAAGGTATGGAGCAGTGTTTGAGAGAGAGAGACAGAGAGAGAGAGTTGGAGAGATTTGGAGTTGTTTTGGAGAGCTTTAGCCTGCAATTCTCTACTGTGTAAAAGTAGGCTTATTACTGTGTAAGGGAATTAAAATTACACAGGAGTGACTTCAGTTAGACCATAATGTAAACATTAATATTAAAGGACAGTTTAGTTCTGTAGTTCTACTCTTATCTAAGTCTAACAAATCTCCAGCCTTCTGCATGTAACTTCTGAGGAAGATTTATAGCAGAAAGGTCTGGGTAAAGATCGAAGTCAGAGAATTGCAGGGTTAAGGCTCTGGAATTCCATTGCACATTATATTTTCCCTCTATTTTCTGTATGCATGGGAGCTGTGTGTGTGGGGGGGTGTTCTTTCCATGGTATATTCAAGATTTCTTTTTAATTTGAGCTTTTGGGAACTTTTGCAATTTAGATGTCTTTTTAAATTGCATTTATTTTGGAAATCAGGTTGCATGCATGTTTATGGTTTTTTTAAATTTCTGCTCTTTGGGTTGCAGGCTGGCCATGAGCTTTTGAATTCTGGTGGTGTATACTTGTTTAATTTTTTCCCTCCTCTTTGGATTGCAGAGAGGACATGGTGTTCTGTTTAGGGTTTCTGATCATGTTTAAGTTTCTTTTTCCAATTTCTGCTCTTTGGTTTTCAGGTTGTGATGTGTGATGCTTTAAAATGTTGGGTCAGGGTGAGACATTGTGCCATAACACAACAATGACTAGGAAGAAAACAACAACAACAACACAATGAGGTCCCTGCAATCCAAAGAGCAGAAATTGGAAAAATAAATATAAACCTGCTTAGAAACCCATAACACAACCTCATGGCCACCCTAAAAACCAAAGAGAAAAATTTTTTTAAAAGGATGAGGCATGTTCAGTGTGCCTGCCTGCCTTTAAAGTGCACTGAAGTGATCTGCATCATGTTAAAAATGATATGTGCTGTTGGAAATTCTTATTTTGGGAAAGTGATGTTGTTATGCAGTGTGCATGTCTTTACAGTACACATTATAAAGAGTTTTGCACAAAAAACCTGGTGTCTATGTCTTTTTCCCAGTCTCTGAAATGAATTAATCCATTCCCAATGCATTCCTATGGGAATCTGCTGTTTGACTTACGAATAATTTAACTTATGAATCTGCATTTGGACTGGATTAAAATTGTAAGTCGAGGTACCACTGTATGAGGAATTCACCAACTGCAGTATAATGGGATACCACGGCCCCAGTTTAAGTTGAGAACTCCGAGATGGATTTTGTCACTGCTTCACATCCAACTCCGACTGGAGCCCATTTATTGTTCACTTGTTTCCTGAGCCGTCCCTGTTGTTGGTGCCTTAAATGTAGCCATACCTTATAAAGAATGTAGTCAATACGTATCCCTTGGGGATAACACTTGAGCTCCTTCTTGCTTGTGAATCGGTTGGCAGGCACAAGGGTAGAGCCACCTTCACAACCCTGAAAAGCAAGACGGGGATAGGCATAGGCTCAACAAAGAGTCACATCAGCAGAGCACGCCTGGCTGAGGCTGTAGGGATGGCACTTGCCAGCAGAGAGGAGGAGACGTCCCTGAGGCCAATACAGATCATACTAACCATATTAAGGACATCAAGCTCTTGGATTAGTAAAAGCAAATATTTCATATTTCCAAAGGTTGGGAAAGCTTCTCGTTTGATCATATTTCCTAGAACTTCTCAGCCAACATGGCCACGAGCCTGCTGGGAAATTCTGGGAGTTGTAGTCCAAAATATGATTTTTTTGAGATCTGGTAATTTCATACGTAGCAATGATCCCATATTTAGCAACCTATTCTGATCAGAAGCACACACACACACACACACATGCGAACATACACACACACACACACACACATACACAGAGAGAGAGAGAGAGAGAGAGAGAGAGAACACACTCCTCCCTTGTTGACTGTTTGTTTAACCAGACAACATCCAGATACTCACCACCACCTTCTCAGCAGAAATGAAGGAATCTCGGAGCCCTGCCCATCCTCGCAGGAGCCGAACACCAACATCCTCTGAATGCATATTCAGATCCCCTCCCAGGAGAACCACGTCAGCCCCTTTAGATGTATGCCTGGAATGATGGCATAGTGTCACAGAAACAGGAGAACTCAAACAGCCTCACTGCTATTGGGGTGGTGGTGTACTGAGAGACAGTCAGACTGTGGGTTACCTCCAATGTTAGTTCCAAGTCCAGCAGAAGCAATGTAACGTGACCTGTGGGTCTCAATTGATTCCTGTTCCATTTATTACAAAGTGTACACCATACTTGGGGCTAACGTTACATTTAGCCCAATATTAAACTGGAATTCTTCAGTTTTCCTGTCAGCATCACCCCACCCAAAGGCAGATACTGAGCATCCGATGAACTGAGTCAAGAGATCTTGACTGCTGCTATGGATGGATCAAAGACTAGCACACACAACTGTGTCCCATGAAGCTTCCCCTGCAACACAAAAGTTTTTTTAAAGGTACCTACTGTATAAACTGGCTAAGTTCCCAGGCTTGAACTACACGATGGGATAAATAAGCATCTTTCTCCCGACAGTACTCTGCATGGAGCTAGGAAGAAGACACACACCAGGCCCAATAAATATAAAATAGAAAAAAACCACAAGGCAGCACAATCTGTAACCTTTGTGTTCACCTCTATTACAAAAATATTCTTATTTATTGGATTTATACCTTGCTTTTTAACTAAAAGATAGCCCTCAAGGCAACTTACATGCTTTTTAAAAGAATAAAACCAGATATGCCCACATTTAACTGAAAAAATAGTAAGATCGTACAAATCCACACCACCATGAAATCATAAAAATAAAGGAAAAGTAAACCAATTAAAATCAAAGTATACAACTAAAACAATACCCCAGGCATACTACACCGCATATACCATTCTTAAAAGATGTGTTTTATTTCCTTCTTAAAATCAAACAGATTCCAACTTGAAAGGGAGTGCATTCCATATTTTGTACAGTACAAACTTGTACCTCTGATCACTTTCTAAAGTCAAAGTAAGACAATCAAGGCAGAAAGAGCCAACAGCTCCTCCCTGGGTATCCTAAGCTAACAGGGTGAAATAACAAAGGCTTGTTTCCTGGATGCTAGGAATTCACACTTTCAGACTGAGACACACACAAACAATCCAAGATTATCAGTAAAAAGGAGGAACTGTGTTAGGAGCAAAGCGACCTCAGTGTATCAAGTAGTCTATCAGTTCTGCTTCTGAAACCTTGCTGGCAAAAAAGAGGAAGAGCCTAAATTCACATAATGCTCAACTGTACTTTGGGATACTTCAGAATTTTTCCTCAATAGTGGCATTCCCTCAAAAATACTCTGGTATAATTCTATACCTCCTGAGCATGCAACTAAACTCTTCGAAACTACTGTACTTTGTAACTCAGGCATATCACCTATGGCTAAACATCCTTCAAGAGCAGGCTGTGTAAGTGATTCCTGTTAAGCCTGCCAACTGTAGTAGTTTGTCTTGCACATGTCATTCTGTTGTCCAGCATTTTCCTTTTCAAAACCAGCAATTGCTTCAAGCTGCTATCTTTACAAACAGAAAGGAGTTCACCAAACACTGGAACTGAAAGTCCAGCCCCTGAAGGCTGCATGGCCTGTCTTCCAATTTCAGCTATTCAACCTGCCTTTAATTTATTCTAATTCAGCCATGACAGGAGCATCCCGATCGGTGGAGAGGAAGACAAGCATCATGTTCTGATACTGTATGTGTTTGAGAAAGAAAGAGGGATGCAGTGGAGGCAGAAACTGAAGAGTCAAAGAGAAAGAACACAAAAAGAATGTCTATTCTGTCTGTTTTGACAGCATCTGCCCCCCGCCCCCCAATTTGGAAGGCATCAATAAAGCGAAGCGCAATCAAAACCTTGGTTTGCCATGTGCGACCCCTGCTGGCAAGTAAGTTGCGTAAACAGCCAGCCCCACACATGCAGGACATGGTACAGTAATCAGGCATGTCCAAACTTCGGCCCTCCATATGTTTTGGACCACAACTCCCACAGTCCTTTGTCACTGACATTCTAAGCTTAGAATTCTGGGAGTTTTTGAACAACATTAGGAGGACCGAAGTTTGGACATGCTTGGTACAGTTCAATAGGAAAGCACTTGGAAAACTGTAATCAACCAAGTCATCTCAAAAGTGGATGGTGCTGTCCGGCTTTCTACCGCACCTCTCTGACCACACCCAATCTAGTCTGGTTTCTGAAGCTTGGTCATGTCTGGCTAAGAGATGAATAGATCACTGGGGGAAACTCCAGGAATGGCTATTGAAGAAGCTAACCTGAAACTCTGGAGAGCTGCCATGGGCCAGAGTGCATACTAGTGGGTGAAACAAACCAACGACCAGTATAAGAGAGCTTCTCATGACTCCATTCAGTGCTCCTCACATTTTGTCTCCTTCTTTCTCAACCTTTTTTGATTTTCCTATATGGCTTTGCATACCTAACTGGGTGACAGGGGAGGTTATTCATAAAATCTAAAGCTCATGAAACATTTAAACAAACATACTCACATGGGTGACATAGACATTAAAAACAATGTCCTGGATCTTTAGTATCACCAGCCCCACAGATTTGCCACCAAACCAGTCACCATGCTGGAACTGTGAAAAGACGAGAGCATGAGGCACACAGAGGCACTGATGGATATAATGAAAACATCAGTCCAAAAGGATACACCTGGCTATCTTTCTCATTTAGGTAATACGTAATAATAATCTTAGAACTGCAGAGTGGAAGGGACCAATGGATCATCCTGTCCAGCTCCAGGAGGCACAGTGGAAAATCAAGCTCCCAGCCTCTGGCTCTGCAACCACAAGCAGGTCTCACTCACCATATATGGATAGCCATTCACAGAATACTGGTACAGGAAGGTGTCCAAGATTTGGTGTTTGGAGAAGACACAGAGCCCGCTGCCAATCACCCCACTATGAAAAAGACAAATAGATCCCAAAGTCAGCACCTAAGGCAAGACAACACTGTCACCACCCATACAATGTTACCATTCCACTCTCACCCATCTTTTGAAGCCAAAAAGTAGGATAGCGTAAAGTGGTTGTGCTGGGGGCGAGGGGAGGCAAGTGTCTTCAGAAAAAGAAACAGGGTTCAAGAGGTTTTGAAGTGATTCTTGGCTCTAGCAAGGGATTGAGATCTTGTGATGCCAGCAAGGAACCAAGATTGGAAGAAAGTGTCATTGCCAAACCAATTTCCAAGGTAACAGGAAGCTGGATTCAGAAATAGGATTCCACCAAAATGTGAGTCTACAAGTAAATAATACAGCTTCCCCCCCAACAGGATACTCTGTAGATGTTTTGGACTACAACACTTAAGAATCCCAGGTAGCGCAACTGATGACACGGGAACACAGGAATTGTAGACCAAGACTTCTGGAAGATACTAAGTTGGGAAAGGCTGGCTGATCCTCTAAGTCCATAAAGTCTGTGAAACATGTGAACCATAATGCTTGCCACCCACCTATCATCTAATGGTCTTTACAATAGTTATTTAAAAAACCCAGGAAAATTGCAGAACCTGAAGCTCCATCAGGTAGTAACTCTGAAAGTCCAGTCTACATTCCCACATTCAAGGACCAGTCTAGAAGGCAAAGAGATACGCAGACCCGTATTATCTGTGTGTTTTGCAGGCTAAGTTACATCTGATTTATAGTAACCCTAGCAGGGGATTAAAGGAATGTGAGATGTTTAAGGAATGGGTTTCCCAATGCCAGTCCCCCAGTAGATTTTCATGGCCAACTAGGAATCTGAACCCAGGTCCTGGTCTTTTATTGCATCTCCTATATGACACTAGCTGTCACCAGTTACTGTCATCAACCCACTCCCCTAACTCTGGCTTGGAAGAATTCTAGAGCAATGAGCAAGGTTTGGGCCTGAGAAAGAACTAACCTCCAGAAGCCACAGACTGGCAGTAAGCTCCTCTCTTGTGCCCTTGGAGGCATACTTCCAAAAAAGCTAGTATTGGGGCTTAATAGCTAGAATACTCCTCTTTTAGGTAACAAATCCACATCCTAAACCTCATTAAGAGAAAAGGTTCATTAAAGAAGTAAATTGAAAACAAAGAGAGAGAGCAGAGTTTACATGAATAGGGTAACCAGTAATGCCAAACCTTTGGCATTCCAGATGTTTTTCGGACCACCACTCCCATAATTCCAAGCTTGTATTACCAATGACAAAGGACTGTGGATGTTGTGGTCCAAAACATCTGGAGGGCCAAAGGTTCACCACCACTGGAAGGATAACTTAAAAACCTACACTAAACTCTTCGGCATAAACTGCTTACACAGACTGCATATCTACAACAGGGTTGGCTGGGAGGTGTGGCAGGGATATAGGGTAACAAAGGAGCACATTCAACTTTAATGATGTTTCATCATGGATGAAGAAGCAGAGCAGCTGGCCAACATAATTCTTCAGCCAGGTGAGGGGCAAATACACATGAAAATTCTCATCTTTTGGAGTGGGAGACAGAGCTAGGGAGGCATTCATTTCAAGGTGACACCTTCAGCTAGCTGTAGCCAACTTAGTACATCAAACACTGCTTTGTGTACCTGGACACCAGGAAAGACAAACAGCATTCAGGTAGCATGATAGATGCCAGCTGTTCTGGCAAGAATATTTGAAGATTTGAAGGGAGGGATGCCAAGTGGTGCATCAGTGTTAGCCTAACAAGCCACTAACTTCACAATACAGTCTCAGCATTCCTAATGTCACCATGTGTATCACCCAAAGACAAAAATCTGAAGGTTTTACATCAAGTATGCACTGTCATTCATCTAACCCAGCAAGCCTGTGTTGTGTTGTACTTAGCCACATCTGTTACAACCCATTCTGCAGCTGAACATGGAATCAGAATCGGTAATGGTCACTGTACGGACTGTACATTGTTCTCTGTTCAAATGCCACTCAACATTTGTCCTAGCCACTGAATAAGTTACCCCACATAGTCATTCTCATTATAAGGCCCAGGAGGTGTACTTGGACTATTCCTCTTATTATCTGATGCAGCAGAGATGGGGATCTAGTTAATGAATACAACAATACTTGAAATGGAAGCAGAGGTTCAGACACCCACCTCAATATGATGCAAGTAAAGTTTCTGTGCTCTGCTGCATCAGCTCAGAACCAACTATACAATCATTTGTCCCTCACTTGGAACCAAGGAACATAAATGATCCCAAGAGAACAACACATTGTTCAAAAACATGTACAAACTTTTCAGTCAATTTGCCCTGCTTGGTTTTTCAAGAATCATTAAGGGACAAAGATAATTGAAGAGTTAGGAGGCTATGGCTTCTACATGAATACAAGTGGTAAGTTTGAGTGCAGTTATCAAAGGTACAAACTTTCAGGAGATAAGCCTCAGTACTTTCTAAGGCCAAGGTTTTTATCCTAACCTGTCTGCTTACAAGCCTTAGCAAACAAACAATATAAAATAGGATCACAGAATCATACGGCAACTGATCATTTCCCATAATTGCCTGCAAGGTTCCCTGCACCTTTAGAAAGTAGTATCTTAAACAACTAGCCTTATCAGATCTGTGCTCATTCATTGCCACTGAGAGGTCAAAAGACAGTCTTGTTCATGAAATCATCTGAGCAATGTTTTACCTTTTGAAGTAGTGGGAGGAAGGGTAACAGACACAGAGTTTCTTTTTCAGACCCCAATAGTCCTTCTCACTCCATACCTGGAAGAACAGAGAGGCCATCATCACACTAACCCAAGGACAGGAGTAGCAAGCTAATTTAAGAACTAAGATCTCGAGACATCTGGTTCTGGCTACACCGCAGCGAGACAACTTGATAAGTGCTCCAGCTTATCAAGCTGAATTCCTCCGGATAAAGGGATCCTAATAAAGGTAAAGTTTCCTTGGAGGGGAAACAAAGAAGAGGCAGCAACTGCAGACCACGAAGGGACTGGCGGCGAACTTTGTGGAAGCATGAAAATGCTTCATCTACCACTGGAGGAAGACCTTCGCTATGGCGAAGGCAGAGTTTTCAGTGCCGGGCATTAAAGCTTGCAAATACTTGGTGTGTCATGAGTAGAATGCTTTTATCTCTATGTGAAGCTTCTCCTTGGTATCTGGAAATCTTTCCTTCAAACAAGCACTAAACCCCCTTTCTCTGAGGAAATGGCTTTTAGCAAAGAAGGGGTGAATGTTTTTGAAAGACAAGCGCAGAAGTAATTGTTTTCACATTATTTCATGAACTGCTTTCCTGCCTAATGCCTTCTTGTGGAAAAATATTTGATTCCTTTGCTGCTCTTTATATGTGGTGGATTTAAAGAGAAAACTTAAAGGAAACTACCTTATGCCTCTGTGCTTTCTATATGTTGAATTTAAAGACACTACTGTAAGAGCAGCGTTGGGAAAGCTGTTTCATCAAAAAGCATCATCTGACCTTGGAACAACCCCATGTTTTGCAAACAAAGCTTGAAGGCTGTTCCTCACTGCTTTGATTTCAATCTAGTATAGTTACTCTCCTCAGTACCTCTCTTATTTTGAAATTAAGTGGCAAAAACTATTACAAATAATATTAGCCCTTTCTTGTGAGCTATAAAACACAGAAAAAGATTTTGCCGACATAATTCTATGCAGTTTGCAAAAAACTATAGGTATCTACACTGACTCAACCTCTGAAGATACAGAGATCTTCAATTCTGATAAAGAGACCGAAATGCAATTTGCAGATTACTACGCAGCAACTCCACAAGATAGTCATCAAGATGGAGTGGTGGATAACTCTGGGTCTCTAGAAAAAAACTGATATTAGCTCTGATCAGGAGATTGAGCTAAAACAAACATCTGATCTTAATCTACAGATGAACACAACAAGATTGTTGTAGGATAAGTATTTAGATATGCCAAATTTACAAAATATGATAAACGTATCTACTGAAATCAGCTCGAGTCAAGAGACTGAATCAGAACACAGGGAGGATCTTAACATGAACACAAATGTGACAGGAATGGTGCAGGCTGGGCTCTTGGATGTGCCAGGTCCACGGAATATGATGGGCGCATCTGTCTTACTTGATGTGAGTGCTAAAAAGAGGGAAATTTGGGACTTTTTAAGTGGCAGAGCGGCCATCAAGATTACTATCAAGATAATACAACAACCCATGAGGATGATGGATTTGGCAAGGGGGAAGCAATCTGTGAGGATGTGGGGCTTGGTAGGAAAAGGGAAAATTGAAAAAAAGAATTTCTGGCTTAGTGAATTCATTACATAAAATGCTTTCTGTATTCTGATTGTCTAAGGCTACTGGTTACTTGGTATGATATAGGAAACAGAAAATGGAAATGTGAAGACAAACCTGATATATAAATAAATGTTAATCTGTTAGATTTTTTAAAAGAATAGAGGCAGTTAGGTATAGACAAGAATTTATATGCATAAAGTGAAATATATAGACCAGGAGGTAGCTCTCTTATAACAGCCCATAAATATTAATTTGAAATGGAGATGATTGCTGAAATTAGGCACCTTTTGGAAGAATGGGTAAATATACTGTGGATGATATATAGAATATATATAGTAAGCCAAATCTATCCTTAATTGCATAGTATCAAGGAGCTAAATAGCAGGATTAAATAGATTGCTGAGATATAGGCCATAAGCTTTGTATTAAAATAGGTATAAGTATAGTTAGATAGAATATGGATGAGATAGTAAGGAAACTAAGTATGAACGTACGTTCATTTAACCTGGGAAAGGAGATATAAATTATACTGGGCTCAAATGTTGGGAAAAACTGATTGAATTGGTAACATGACAGGAAACAAGCAACATATTTGTTCTATGTAATTTAGTGTAGAAAATAAATTAAAATATTTTAAAAAATAACAAAGATCTCTTCAGCCAACCATTTCCTCATAAACTCTCTTTATTAATCAAGTTCATTCAGCACCATGACATGTGCATAGTGTTTCAGGATGATATAACAGTCAAGTGAGACAGCATCTTCTTGCTTTGCTCATAGCTCTCTCACATGTCATTGGGTAAACAGGGATTTCAAATCCTAATTTCAGGCCTAGCATGATCCATTGTAGCAGCCTAGGTCCTCACCTCCTGTAAGAGCACCAAGTCAAATCCATCCTGGAGGAGGACATCACCGATCAGTTCAATGCGTTCCTGTTGTAATTTGCTCAGGTATCGAATACCCCTGTAAAGGAGTGGAAAGGGAGGGAAACTGTGTAAAACTGCAGACTCTGGTAAGAATCAGCACTTACAGCTATTCTAACCCTTCATACTTGAGAGGAGGTAAAGAAGAGAGAGAGCGCCAATCTTTGCATCATACTGAGGACCCCTTATTGCACTGAGAGGAAGCCTAATAAGGGCTTCAGGGGATCATGATTAGTTTGGGCCACA
>JAHTLZ010000129.1:54857424-54909574 GCA_023846285.1 Phrynocephalus versicolor
GATGACCTGGAGCTTAGCAAGGTTATCTAGCATGAAAGGGACATCTTCAGGTTAAATGAGCCACAGCTTTTGCATTTTCTGGAACTGCCAATAAAATGTACTCAAAAACAACATTGCTATTATCCCTGCCACTTCTTCAAAGGCCATACATTTTTATGATTATGATGAGAAAAGTTGTTGTCATCATCGAGTTTTTCTTTTTAAAAAAAGGGGGATTTGGATAGTTTTATGTGTTTGCCTGCTTTTAAAAACACATTTCACAGGTAGACTAAACCTTTTGTGAAAAAATATTCCAAACCAAATAAGATAGGCTACAGCACTGTCTTTGGCTCACTTCCACAAAACCATTTTTTGCTGGCAAGTTCTTAATGTGAAGTTCTAAAGACAAGCAGCAATGAAAGCCACCTTGATGACACCCCATTCACAAAGCTAAGTCTTGCATTTCTTTCCAGAATGTGTTTTCAACCACACCAGACAAATTTATAACAATGAGGGAATGTGTACATGATTCTCAACAACTCAGCATCATTAACAGATTTCTCTGACCCTCAAGGCTACTCTTGGCGTTTTATCAGCAAGAGATCAGGCACTTTGTATGATCTGCATAACATTGAGGAATACTGTAGTTTGTAATGGAAGAAAGTGAACTTTGCTTGTTTTCCTTCCTATATTTATAGCACTGGCAAACATCATATGAAATTTAGAGCAATACACAAACAATGCCATGTTGAACACCTGTCACAAAGCAAATTTTTTTGCAATGTCAATTAATGCAGTTTAGATGAAAACCTTTGATTTTCATATAACTGGTCAGCAAGCCAGCCGGAGACTTAATTTTCTTTAACAGGATATGCACAGCGTACAATACAAGTGTATGGATAAGCTCTGATGTTGGACAGAATGAGATGCTTATGCAAGGAGACCTAGTTGGAAATACTTGTCATGTGCAAAGATCATTTTCTTCATGTGCAAGAATCAAGCAACCTAATCAAGAGGAGGACAGAAGTGTAAAGTGCCAATGCTAAAATAATCTTAATACTAAAACCCTGCAACCCTGAGAATTTTCTTTAAGCTGGTACTTCAAAGATAATAACACACATTGATCAAGTACTGTATACTTATTTGTGTAACCAGTCAGGAAAGTTCTCCTGAAAATCATATTTAGAAAACAATAAATATGTAAAAACATAAGACGACTGAAAAAGAATGCAACATACAACAAAAACAACTGAAGAATTGCTGGCAGCAGCACCCCCCCACACACACACACACACTACAGTACTCACAGTGAAATGTTAAAAGCCTTGTTGTTGGCGAACCTATGGCACAGGTGCCAAGTTTGGCACTTGGAGCCCTTTCTGTGGGCACCCAACATCGCCCCTTCACAGCCACCTGTATTCCGGTTAAATTGCTGTTTACGCACTTTGCGAAAACTATTAGTGGGTTTTGAATCTCAGTTTGGGCACTCGGCCTCTAAAAGGTTTGCCATCACTGCTCTATAATATAGCAACAAATGCCCCTAGGGAGAACCATAATTAAATCTGACTTCCGGGCTTCTATCCTAGTTGAGATGTTATCGATCCGTCGTTTCAAATCATTGATTACTCAGAACGGTGGAGGGGGGGGGGGCGAGCAGGAGGAGAAGGCATGCGAGCCAAGCCATATCCACTTCCTAAAGCGCTAACCAAGTTCAAGGTTGTCGTGGTAAACAAAAAGAAAGGAATTGCATGCAAAAATCCAAGAAAAAAAGGAAAGAGTCCCTTGGCACCTTAAAAACTAATTTATTCAGCCCCGAACGATGCCTACGCAACTCTGGCCGGCTGGAAAAGAAGGGGAACAAATGCATAAACAAACTATCCCCCAATTCCCCACCAATGCAATGCATAAGGATAAAATGGTCTGGATAACTCTGGGGAAAGCATACCTAACCGGACACGATCGATCACGCCCAGGCCGAGCGACTCCGCAGCCAAGTTTCATTCACTTCCTCCGCATTTTCTCCAGCCGACGAGAAGAAGCCAGCAACGAGAGCGAGGGAGCCGAGACCCTAACTGTCATGCCCGCGCGGTGCATTCTGGGACTGGTAGGCCTCTCCTTTGGGGCTTCTCTACTCACCCAGAGCTGAGGCGAGAGCACCTCTTCGCTTCCCGGTACGTCTTCCACGAGATGGCACTGTCGGATCAAACAGCACCGAGCGCCGAAAAAGCGTTGGAAATAAATTGTGAACTACGAGTACCGAAATGCTTTGCGACAGACAAAGGCGCTATCGCTGTACCCCTCTCCCCTTTTTGCTGCAGACAGGAAAAATCTTGGTGTAAAGGTGTGCCCCGAAGCGTGTGGATAAATAACATGTTATTGAGTTTATGCAGAAGTAAATGTACCACATAAAGTTTATGCAGAAGTAAATATACTATTTGAGTCTTTTCTTTTTTTGTCATGATGGTTTTACACTATTTCCAAGAACCGAAAACTGTACAAATATACTGTATAGGCAGACAAATAGTTTCTTTGTGTAAATATTCATTACTCTTCCTCGTGGAGGCCATTGACACGGCAGGATATTAATGTGGTTAAATGACAGCGCGCAGGTACAAACAATCCTTGCGTGACGTTCGTTGCTAAGAGGATGCCATGTAATCCTATCTAGCCTAATCAAACCTCAAAAATACCATTTTACTATATGAGTCATCCTCCTTCCTGGTTCTTCCGTTGGCAGTTTGTGTGTAGCAGTCTGGTGTCCACATGAATGACCTCCGCTTTCCCACATGGAAAACGGGTCCTTGTTACTAATGAACTTATTTCATGTTGGCAAAATTCAAGCTCACTTGTTTGTTTGCACCTCCATGACATACTGTGACGTGCCTTTGCACAATGTTGCTGAGAGCCAAAAAAAGCATTCATGATTACGTACAGTGAGGAGCAGAATTCTGGCAGTCAAATGAGCAGCAGCCCATAGGGAAAGAAGTCAGGAGAGGCACACCTCTAGCCAAGATTGTGTACAACTTAGATTGTTTGGAAGTTGAGTCATGGCTACTTGACTTCTTTTTAGAGAGATAGAAACATTTCGGTGTTCATCCAAACAGCTTCATTCAGACCGATGAAGCTGTTTGGATGAACAGCGAAACGTTTCTATCTCTCAAAAAAGAAGTCCAGTAGCCATGACTCAACTTCCAGATAAACTCACCTGGATGACTGAGAATCTTCACAGACAAACTTAGATTTTCCTACTGTGCCTGAGTCAAAGGACAAGCTGAATTCCCACCCATTAATACTGAAAAATATAAATATCAACTGGATTGGATGGTGATTTCTTGCAGTGGTCTCTACTGCAACAGATACAGAAGTCTAGCTTAAGGGTGCACATAAAGTAATGCAATGTAATCACTACATACAGTAGTTCCATTGCTCCTAGATATTTCTTGCCTTCAGCATCTGGTGACTTTTTGTAGGATAGCTCATTCCCTTTAACAATATCAGACAGAAGTCTCTCTGACCCACCATCTGTTGGTGATCTCCAGTTCCTTGGAACTTAGGTCAACAGCATCTGAAGGACCACGGGATCCTCTAACTGTACAACAGAACAGATTCCTATAGAGGTTTTTGTTTAGTCATCTAAAATGTGTTGCTACCTCAAGTGGTGGGGTCATGTTCTATGGCAGTGTTGGCAAACCTATGGCACGGGTGCCAAACTTGGCACTCAGAGCCCTTTCTGTGGGCACCCAACACCATCCCTTCACAGCCACCTGTATTCAGGTTAAATTGCTGTACTGGCACTTTGTGAAAAAATAGTGGGTTTTGAATCACACTTTGGGCATTCGGTTTCTAAAAGGTTTGCCATCACTGTTCTATGGTAGCACAACATGTATTTCTATATCTTATGATTAGGTGTTCTGCCCCTTCATCTTCCTTTTATAAGCAATCTGGCAGACATTATGTTCAACAACAAAAATGTCTCTTTGCAATTCCTTCTAGTGAAGAATCATAAGCCTTAGGCTATAAGTCACAAAACTTTGTTAATTTAAATCTGTAAGCCTCAAAGATACAAGGCTTTTGTTCTTTTGCTGAAATAAGCTAATAAGGTTGTTCCATAGATTATGATACATCACAGAAAAGTGTAATAACAGGAGCATGGGTATGCCTTAAAAGGATTGTCCTTTCGTCTTCTTAAATTCCGATTCTCTAAATTGACTTTGCCAACCCAGAGCCTATGCCGCTACTGTATTTGATTCTATAATTGCTTGCCCTTGGATGACAGCAGCATTTGTTGATTTTCATTCTTTTTCAAAGTAACTTTATGTACTCTGCTCTCCAGCACACCAAAACATACACCGAGCAGAGCAAACTGTACTACTACTTTCCTGAACTGTAGACATATTTGTCAACTGGAGCAAAATCAAGTAGTTTGGGCACCTTAAAATTAATGTGTTGTATTTTTCAGGGCATGAGCCATTGTAGATTAGAGTCCTTTTTATCCGATGTACCGGTATGGAGTATAGAATTCAGCCATAATGAGCCTCGGGACAGGAAAAAGTCCCAATTATGGCTGAGAATTAGACTCTGTGCAATTAAAACCAGTGAGTCAGAAGGAAATGGCATGGAAGAAATGTACACAGTGACAATTACCTTAAAGTTTATTGGGTGACAATTCAGAAAGCAGCATAACAATCATCCTAGTATTGGCAAGCTAATGAGTACATTTAAATATACAAAAATCTGTTACTGTATCCCCTTGTATTCTGCAGGCATCAGGACTGAGCTTCTTGATTAACTGTAATTTCAACTGTTACATACGCTATGTCCCTCAAGAGTAGCCACTTTAGAATGTGAATCTTGATCGGTAGCACTGCTGCCCAAGTCAGTCAACATTTAAATTACTTATTTGTTGCTTATTTAAAACTAAATCTCTCAGCAGCTGCCCCCTGAAGACTTTCTTGTAATTTTAGCTCAAGACCTGTAAGAAAATTGATGATTTCAACAACTTTCAGACTGAGTCCAGAGAGCACTCCCTCCGTAATGCAGGATTATTTGACTCTACCATGCAAACACGTAATGGACACTCATGTACCTTCTTATACTGGATAGCTATCAGTTGCTACATATATTTATAATACTTCCAGTTCCCACCCACATAGCACCACAAGGTCAACCCACTTGGATTGTAAGGTAATTTAGTTTTAAATAGCCAAGAGGAAAGTTTATCATTCACTCCATCTGCAGGAAAGAGTGGTCTATATGAATAGGCGGAGAATAAAAATGCTTAATTTCCATGAAATTAAGTATACTGTACTTATCTCAGGATTCAAGCCACTGTCTATATAGTCAAATCCTATATAGTCACATCCAACATTGCTTCTAAGAGAAGCACAGCATAAAGACAAGAACATGTGGATTCCAAATGTTGAAGTCATATCAATCCTAATCATAAGGCCAATGGGGAAAAATGAGTTGCAGTTCAGCAATCACTGAAGGGTCATATAGTGCCCATGTATGACTGGCCTCACACATGCAGCACAAATCCTTTTCGCAAGTCTTGTGTAGAGTGTGTACCAACAAAATAAGTCCATCCTGTGCTCTGAGTTCTTCCTGAGATGAAAACTACATCTTTATTTGTCACATTTACTGTATAGCCTAAGTTCCTCTCAAAGACCTCAGGTATTTGTTCCTACAGTATTCCTCCCAGTGATGTAGGCTTAGCTGAGATAGCGAGTGGCCCAGGTCGTCCAGTGAACTTCACACCCAAACCTCCCCAATCTGAATCTAACCTTCTAACCATTCTTGTACTCTTATTCTCATTGAAACTGCTCTTACAGGTACTTGCTTTTGTTTGCAGATTATTCATCCGGTATTTCCTGCCTTACCACTTGAAGTTGCACATCCTGTTCTGTAGCATCTTCTGCTTCCTGTTGTTGTCACTATGGTGTGTGCTATCATTTCCAAATTATGACCAACCTGTCTGAGATAATGACCTTCAAAAGGTCATGTCATTAGCAGCCTTGCAAATTCAAGGCCACTTCTTCCTTTATCAAGCTCATCCAATGTCCATTTTTCCTTTGCTTGCCACCTTCAACTTTCTTTAGCTTTATTGTCATATATATTTCTTTTTATTGAGAAGTGGTGACCAACTCAACAGCTTGTAGTTTCCCCCAGTGTTGCGTAAGTGTGCACAACTCCTTGTATGTGACAGTGTGGGAGTTTTTTCCAGGACAGTATCTGATGTTTGCTTACAAAGATGGCACTAGAAAGAGAACTTTCTTTCCTTCTACTCGTTTTGCTCCCAGGGACATTCAATGTTTGGGTCAAGGAAAACTGCCGTCAGTTTCTTACTGATAAAGATACTCTGAATTGGGGATTGGTGGCCTCGCTTAGGCATGGCTCCAAACCTTCCTGGAGGATTGAGTCCAGAGAGTTGGGATTGGCACTGTTGATTTATATACGTTGTAGACTGCCCAGAGTAGTATAGAAATCAATCAATCAATCAGTCAGTCAGTCAATCCGTGTTAGAATTTATACACAGGCATCGCTTAAATGACACTATCTACCCTATTCAGCAAAAAAAAACAACAAAACAAAAAAAACTCATCAACACACCCCAAAATAAGCCGTGGACCCTTCCACACCAAGCATTTCTACAGTTTTTTTTTCTTCAGTGATACTTGTACTGTATTCAGGTATTTCTGCAGGGCAGTGGCATAATTTTGTTCTCCTTTGATTCCACTTATTCCATAGCAGAACCTGCCTGTATGAACTCTACTAGCGCTCTGTCATTTTATGGTTATCCATGGACTATATGGGTGGATGTCATTTGATGATGTTTCCTTATAGGGATTTTCTGCTGGTCGATCTCCAATCTTTCACATCCTATGGATGGGTAAAACAAAGGAAAGAGGGAGGAAAGAGTGAAGTAGATGTGAAGAAGGTGAAGTAGACAGGCAGAAAAGAGGATCCATCTATGTTTGGGGATGAGAAGTCAGGAAACAATCCTGTCTCTCTGTGTGGACAGGCAGTACCTGGATGACCCAGTAGGTTCTGGAATACACTCTTCCAGTTGTGGGTGCAAGCAGCAGGGTGATCTATTTCAATCAGTAAGAAAAAAAATCCTGTTATGATTCAGAACCCCAACCCCAGAATGACCAAACATGGCACCACTGTGTGGACCAGCCCTATTGTGGAGCAGACAACACAGAGAAAGCAACAGACCATCATTTGAGCTCCCCTACAGGTTCCAGATGGGGGGGGGAATCAGAGCTAGAAAATGAAACCCGTCCAACAATGGATGGAGCAAGTGGTCTAGTCCACTGGAACATGTGCTGTAAGAAACTGGTAAGTACCTTTTAAAGGTGGCAGATGCTCTTGGTTCCTGGGGGGAGGGGTTGTCTAAAAAAATCTAGATGGGTGTGTGTGCAACAATGAAATGGACTCAGCCTCTTTTGTAGGGGTGCATATGTTAGCATGGCACATTCACAGTCCCTCATATATTAAAGGAATTAGAGGAGACTACAAGACTGTGAGAACTCCCATCTGATCAGCATTATTCCCAATGTTTGGTGCATTGCAGAAGTGGCTTGGTTTGCTTTTATGGGGATCAGACAACATAATTGCTAGAATGAACAAACCCATTCCCAGAATGCCCTTTTCTGTGCCTTCTGAGTTCCAGTGAGGAGCTTTTGGGTTTTTTGATGCAGGTAGATTCATTCTAGTTTGGTCAGTTTCCCCTGCATTCCATTTCTGGGGACAGACCCTAAATACTGTATTGTCATTTGCCTTATAGATGAAGGTTAAATATTCTGTCATTATAGTGAACAGAAGGAATGAAAAAAAAAGGTTCTCCTGTGTTTAGTCTCCCTCCAAACTTAAAACTACAGTACCTACAGCAGGGGTGTCCAAACTTTTTTGCAAGGAGGTCCAGTTTTGGTGAGGTGAAAATGTGTTTGGCCCCCAGGCTGGACTTTGGACAAGTTTCTATAACATGCAAGGAGGCAGGGAGGATGCTGCAGCAACTGAGCCAGGGGCAGGGAGGCTGAGCAGGTGGCTGGGTGGAGGGACAGGCAGAGGTAGGGACGGCAGGCAAACCATAAAACTGCAAGCTGGTGTCTCCATCCAGTATGGGGAGGGGCCAGCTGGCGGGGATGCATGACAGACTGAGCCGATGGGGAGAAAAGGCTGTGGGCCGCTCAAAATTTGAAAACGGGTCGCATTTGGCCCCCGGGCCTGACTTTGGACATGCCTGATCTAGAGCCTGGTCATCTATTTGGAGTCCAGAGTGCATAGGTTTGTCTCTGACTATAAATGCAGGTGTAAATTTAGGGCTAAATTTGGGGCAAGCCACCAAAGAATTAAGTAAAAATGTCTAATCTATAAAAGCAAAAGTTGGATGGATAGTTCAGTGCTTTTTAGAAGATACTTAGCTGTGGAGGTTGAGATTTGGATTTGATTCTCCAGTGTGCCCCCTGGGAGAAGAGCCAGCCCAAGCGGCCTTGGGCATGCTGCACAGTCCCAGGGCACCCCTAGAAGAAGGGCATAATAAACCACTTCTATTCCTTCTCTAGGAAAGGGTTGCCGTAACTCAGAAGTGACTTCACAGAACACAATTACAGTACTACTATAAAGTCAAAGACCGTATAGAAATCCAGTGCCAGTAATACCAGTGGAAGATATTTTTTTCTTCCTATAATCATTACCGTACTTCAAATAATCTTCTGATCAGGTCTGCAATATATCTATTTGGAGTAAAGCTGAATTGATCTACATGTAGCATTTATTTAAGACATTGCTTAAGGCGCACTGCTGGAACGGATGAAATAATGTATAATCAGTGCTGGCTTTAATAATCGCACCACTCTGGAGGGGTCCAAGTCTCTGGTAGTCTCTGATTGTGTTAAAAATAGTCTGTGGATGAAGCCCCAATAGTTTCCTGAAATTATCATAAAAGGAACCAGCATATCCATGTGGCCTCAGGGCCTTTGGGGGTTTGATTTGTATCCCTTCATCAAAGGGAGGGGATGTTGGACTTGGTGGCCTTGTATGCCCCTTCCAACTTCATTCTTCTATGATACAGTATTTTTAAAAGCTTTCATCATGTCTTCTAAAGTAATTTCATTTCCAAGATTCTTCCTGCTTTCCTCATCTAGGGGCTTCACTTCAGTAGAGGCCCAGTATTATCACTAGAATTGGAAGAAGGGCCAAAGTGCTCATAGAGATCCATCAGGGTTGCCAGAATCCTTTGCAGATCCAAACACATCTCCATGTTTTGTTTTTATTTTAGCCATAATCCAAGTTTTCATTTTTGTTTATTTTTACCTGTTTGCCAAAAGTTTAACCCTTTCTATCCAATTCAAAGTACTTTTGTTAAAGGTATAACATCCCTATCATATTTTTATTGCTGTCTATTGCATTTAATTCCACCTGCTTTCAATCTACATTCAACCTCAGTATATGCAAACCGCTCTCCTTATATTTTGCTATTAAGGAAGCTATCTGATCCTAAGTAACTTTCTTGTACATTTCTTTTTCTTTTCTTCTCTGATAATTCTTTTATACACATACCATGGAGTACAGCCTTCATAGTTTGATTTTTAAGATGACTGTTCTTCAAGGAAAAAGCCTCTAAAGGAAAATGCATTATGAAACCACTGATTACAAACTTCTATCAAAGCTGTGCCATTACATGTGTTCCTTTGCTTACTGGTGCCGGGATCTTTGTGTTGTCCCTAACATGTCCAGTTCCCCCAGGAGTAAATGCCATAAAGGATCAAATGGTCTTTTAAAACATCATGAGACACTTTTGTGTTTCTTTTGCAAAAGAATAACAAAAGTAGCGGTTAAGCCAGTCTAGGTTCAAGTATATTTGTTGCTCTCATTCTTCCACTTTAGGCAGATGTCAATTTTTAAAGATTTAAAATAAAGCATGTTCATTCATTCATTCATTCATTCATTCATTCATTCATTCATTCATTCATTCATAATATGATCTCCCCCCCCCCAAAAAAAAAAAAACATTAACAGCACACATTATTTTGGGGGCTATGGAAGGTGTATCAATAACCTTTCTGGCATCTGGTGCAAAGCTGCAGAACTGGTTTTGTGAAAGTTTGATTCTGGGAAGAAAATGTGTTTTTAGACTAAAAGCCGGGTGTCTGCTTCTATCTTAGGCTCACCATCTTCCCTGTAGAACATTAAAAGTCCCACTTGAAGATCTTACTAATTACAGTATATTTTTCTCATTCTATGTTATTAGACATTTTGTGAAGTTGTTTTTAAAAAAGAGAGATCTATATGAAGTTTTTTTAAAAAAGAGAGATCTATATGAACTGAATTTTGGATGCAATGCAGGAATCTACATGATTTATCTAAGTGCTCCTGATTTCTACTCTAGCTCTTAATTCGGTCTCTCAAGTCCAATCACAATTGTTGATCGATAATACAATACTGACGAACAAGAGAAAGAGTACAAACACAAAAGAGTGTTTGAGCCAACCCATGAACAAATACGTTTAATAGTTCTCAGCAGACCATAGCTTTCTAGAAGCTCCACTGTCTCATCTTTTTGAAGATGAACATACAGTAAAACACAACAATATATGATACAACCCATCACAGCTGGATTAAAAAAAATACACAAAATATAATACATAAAAATGGTTTTACATTGTGGACTGACAGAGCTCTTTAAAAAGGTGACCATAACCCTGGTAAGCTTTACAAAGTCTTTAAAAAAATAAAACAGTACTTCATGTGAGATTCATAAATACATGGGATGTGGGGGGGAGTTGGTTACTTAGCTGCTGTGTACCTGTGTTACGTCCAACTAAGAGGGATTCATGAAGCCAGCAGTTCCTTAGCCTTGCTGCCATTCTCCAAGGGACCCCAAACAGGTAGTGATTTGAGTGTATATCAGTGTCTGTAAGCTTAAGGAAGTAAAGGGTTCTGTGATGGGAAGGGGTGGATGGGATCTAAATTAATGTAGCACAGAAGCTACAAACAGTAATGTAGAGAAGGATCACATAGGAAAAGGTGAGAAATGTAACACAGTCCAGTTTAAAAGGAGGTTTATTCCAAAGGCTCTAGCCAGGTGGAAGTGTGGATAAACTATAAAAGCAGTTTGCATATAAAGAAATTCAGCCCGAGACAAAACTAAGGCCCTCTCTCAATCCCTATGTAATACACTGAAGTCTGTCCAAGGGAAATACGTTTGCCCTTTCTTGAAAAGTCATTTTAGCAGAATTGCTGTTGTTGTTTTACGTAGGCTAAGGAGATACGAGAAAGGTGTAACCCTAATTCCCAGATTTTTTTTAAATCTAGGAATAAAAAATAAACATGCTACATATAAATTAGCCAGCCCTCCTTTCCTTACAGATGCAGAGATCCTGGCAGTAATCGTAAGGAATTCAATGCTCTTTCCCCTTTTAAGTACACCTCCTCCTGCACTAGTTATGGCAGCTATGGGTTGATTCCGAAAATGCTGTACCTGTCCCCCTTCAAGTGCTCTGGGGTTTCAAAACGTACCTGAACGTTGAGCTGGCATTCACTGAGCAGCTTCGTTCCCCCTCCCCATTTTAAAAGAAAGACTTATGATTGTGGCACCACAGAGATCAATTTGCCCCAAACATCACAGGTAGTCACATCAGCTTTGCCAAGTACAGTGAAGGCGGGAAGCTGAGGAGATACCATTTGAACTCAGCTGTCAACTGGAACTTCTCTGGAACCTTCAGCACATCCCCTCCTACCCCCAAACCAGTCTCCATGTACCATTCCCACCAACTGTAAGGTTCTTTCACAACATACAGAGGAGTGTTTATTTCCACTTTCTGAGAGAGCTTTCTGGAGGTCTCCGGATGACATCAGTTTAAAAACATTTCACAGGCAAAATACTTACTATTCAAAAGGTTAAAAAACTACTCTGTCAATTGTTCCTGTGGTGTCATCTCATAGCCACATGTCGCAGTCAGACAGTTCAAAGGCTTAGTCTGCTGATCAAAGTTTGAGTTAGCCAGTACCTTTTTACCTGCTCCTTCAGGTAAAAAGTGACCATCTAGGTAGTCAAATAATAGGTGCTTAGTCAACAATGCAGTGGTGATACAGGCCCAAGCTGAAGGTGAGGCCCAAGTCAGTGATTAAAAGTAGAGCATGAAGGCGTTATGAGGTTCCATAACATTACTTTCTTCTAATTTCTAAGACAGAACAATGGTAGAAAAGTCAAAGCAGAAAATAAGTGAAATGAATTTTTCCAATGATATAAACCCAACTTTTTGCCTTTTTACAATCAATGTACCGGAGTCTGACAGAATCTATCCGTTGCTGATTAGTTTTCATTTTCAACAAAAGCTTAAATCCTTAACTCCATTTCACTGTTGAGGGGAGCGAGGTAGAGGATTCCATACAAACGGATGTCTTAAGGCAAATGATCCTGGTAGTAAGCCGCCTTCTTACCAGCACCTTAGAACCGTTTCCCTTGAAGGCCAGACAGACATTCCACAATGAGAAGTGTGGAGAGTCAGCTTGCACATTCCAATTACTCCTAAAAGTGACAGTCTCACCCTCCTCCTTCCTTTGCCAATGGTTTTCTTGATTTTATATTGCACCATTTCCCAAATGGCATGCTTTAAAGCACCTCCACTGGGATCACGCTAGGGCTGTGAGAGAGCACAGGGTGGAGATTAGTCTGAAAAGATTAATTAAAGAGGGTGATCAGACTAAAAGAGGCGTGGGCAACTTATTTATTTATTTGATTTCTATACCGCACCATCTGACCAACGGTCGCTCTGCATATGAATCTCAGCCCGATTTTTAGTTTCAGAAACTTTCTGTGTGATTTGTTCAGACCTAGTAAGACAGGCAGACACACACAAACACAAACACACATAACACACACCCCGGCCTGGAAGGAAGAAAGAGGGTGGTGGTGAAAGAAAAACAGAAAGACAGAGGGCAAAGGAGCAACCTCATCCAACTTTGACTCTACTCTTGTCAGATATATTACCTATGAGGAAATATGGCCCTCAAAAGAAATATTGCCCAGCCTGGACCGGGGGTAGTGGTGGAAATGGGATGGTGCAAAAAGAAATTTTAATGAAATCAAGCATTTTTAAAAAATGCCTAGCAAAAGAAAAGGCTAATGAACAAGATACAAAAAGCTTGATGGTAGAAAAAAGGGACAAATTTTACATTACGTTAGTTTTTCTATTATTCAAAACATTAAGCTAGCATTCAGACAAAATATTGTTGATGCCTGTGGGCCTGAGCCCTGAGTAGGTGAGGGGAGTAATCTATAGTGAAGTTAACACAACATTCACAATATTCATGTAACAGGATTCCTGAAAGCACCAATCCAAATTAGAAAGTCTACTGCATTAGACTGCAGATTTAAGGCGGCAGGGCTCAAGATTATATTTCAATCTTACACACTCACTTTGCCCAGTGTGTCCAACAACAGAGAGTACAGCATTCAAATAACCTTTTTTATGCCAAGCTGTGCTATGTTCCACGTTTCAGCGCCTTGGGTAAGACTGCCAGCCGACTCAGTTTTCACTTTGGTTCTAGCAAAGTGAATCCAAGCTATACTAAGTAGGAAGCACAGAAGAGATAGGGGGAAACTTGCATCCTGATGTTTAGACCGTGTCTTTTCTTGACTACCACAGATTAAATGGGGAAGGAAAAGGAAAATGCTACTTTATCAAAACAATGCCCAGGGAGTAAAAACTTTGGTCTAAGCCTTTTCTCATATTGTTTCCTCACATGGCAGGTATTTAAGCATTGCTCGTTGAGAGTTGGTTGGAATCCCAGAGACCTTTAGAACGTTTTCTAAGTAACTCAATCTTAGAGCCTTTTCACACGACCCCTAAGATCCACTGGCCACTTAAATTCCGACCAGAGATCTTAGGGGTTTGTTGCTGTTCCTGCGTTCCCACCCCCTCCGCACTCCTGGCTGCTGGCTGCGTGAGGGGAGGGAGAAAAAAAGGAAGAAAAGAATGCCGCTCACCTCCGTTCTGCCGTCCCGGCACTGCATTCAGATCTCTTAAAGGGGCGGGAGGCAAAAAAAAGAACAAACAGAAGCAAGGAGAGCCCGGCAGTCACTACGTTATATCCGCATCAGGAGTTTTCACCTCGGGAGAGCAGGTACCTGAAAAGTGCGCTGGGACGCGCTTAGGTGGGCGTGGTCGCACTTAATTATCTGTAAACTCTGGAGCTGGTGGGGAAACAATTTTAAGCTCCGGAGCTGGGAGCCATTTGCCACGGAGTTTAGGGGTCGTGTGAAAAGGCCCTTAGTAAGCCCAACTATTTCTCCAGATAATACTCTCACAATATTTCATAGCCCACCTATAGGCCAGACTGCGAAACTGCAGGCTGTATCATTCCCAAATTACGGTAGTTTCTTCCAACAAAGACTCCCACCCTTTCCTTGTCATACATGCTCTAACCTTTTAACTTTCTAAGCAGAAACCTTTAAACTCCTCCTTTTCTTGTAGGGTCATATAATCTCTCTCTCTCTCTCTCTCTCTCTCACACACACACACACACACACACACACACACACACACACACACACCCAGTCATGCTTCCATCTAATATTCTAGTGTCTGAGACCCGGCCACACTTCCACCCTAATCAACACTTGATGCCCTTCCATCAGCACCATAGCTTGGATGGAATGCAGTAGATTCTGTCGCTGAAAATGTGCAGGCTATTGTCAGAACAAAACCACCTGTTTTGCAATTAACCAATGAGTAGGTGTGTTACAGAGCAAGAAAAAAAGATATCCACCAATTCCCTGTGTTGACTCTGCAAACAGACGGTAGTAAGAGATGGAAGGGGGGGGGGAAACCCTTCATCTACTTTGTCATCATCTGAAACAGAGGAATATTACAAGGGAATATCCCATTCTTAGAAGGTATCTTCCACAGACCTCCCATAAACTCCTTTCTGCAGACGAAAGCCACCAGGTAAGGCTGGTTTCAAGGACAAAATCCTGATTTCAGCATGGAAAATATAGGCACATTCAGAGATTAACAAGAGGTTGGCAGTCTCATTTCACCAAATGTTTTACAAGTACTATGTCATAGGAAAGGCATCGAGGAGGTACTAATCCTTGGAACTGGTGTCTTCTGAAACAATGATAACCTCTAATAAGAGTTGTTCATCCTGCTGCGTCAAATTCTTCTTCCATTTAAGAGTTTCTTATAATGCTTTTTTTTTAAAAAAAATGTTCCGTAGTAGAAAACAACCGTGACCGTGAAACATAACTTTTTGGCATTGCTTTTTTTCCTGTTTGTTCATTTTCAAAAGACTTGAATCAAGGCAACCTATTCTGGTGGCTTCTCTGACAAGACTTCTCTCTTCCTTTCCCCCTCCTCTCTCTTTGACTGCTCCTTCACCCCCACGGGGCTCCTAGTCTTTAACCAACTTGTACACATGATGCTGCGCCCCATGCTCACTGGTAGACACCTCAAAGACAAAGGCTATGCAGAGCAGGGTTTCCTGGGTATCTCTGTTCGTAACAACCTGAAGAAAGAAGAGGGAAAAATACATAACGAGGTCAGGGGTAAAAAAAAACACAAGTGGCAAAGTCAGACATTTGAGACCAGCAAAAGACTATCAAGTCCACTCATTTATGCAAAAACAGATCACAGAAGTATACTCCGCTATTCATCTATCCAATCCCTCAGTTCCACATCAGGATGCAGGTCAAAGGACAGCCTCATGTTACTGCCTGAGGCAGAACAGCCAAGAGTACCATTTCTACCCATTTCAAGGGGCACAGTAATTACAGCCACTCATATTGTTTTAATGTGTGTGGCAGTAAGTTCCACAAACATTGCTTTCTAGCACACCAGGAATCAAAATACAATAGCAACAAGAAAATAACAAGATGTCTTCTATCATGTATAGATACCATGGTTACTACTTCTCACTGCCTAAGGGTATGGAGAACCTTGGAACAGGTAAAAGAAAGTGGGTTTTCTTTTCACACTACATTTTGTCCTCAGGTGTAGTATTTGGAGTACAATGTGCATGTATACTGCAACACTTGTAGTACAAAGGGCACATGAGTGCACAAATCACCACTTTCAAAAAACATGGAACAGTGGTTCTTCCCACCAGCCAGTTCATGTACATTTTAAATCAGAAAATGGCAATATGTATGTTTACATATAACATATTTATCTGAGAAAAATCAGGAGGTGTGCAAGGACGTGCATCATCACACCTCCCTGTCTGATTGGCCAGCGCCATGGAGAGGGAAAGATGATGCACCGGAGGCTGCTTCCTGGCTGGAGTTTTGCCCCATGCAAGGTAAAGCAAGGTAAGACAGTGGTTGATTTTGTTACGGAGGGTGGGTCTGCATTCTGAACACCAGCACTGGTGTGTTTCGCTTTGGAACCAGTCCCCTTCCAAAACGAATGGCCCATCTATACTCCAGAGTGCAGACAGAACTCCCAGTTCCCTGAGCTCTTTGCCCTCTGAAGATGCCAGCCACAAAGACTGGTGAAACATCAGGAACAAAAACTTCCACAACACAGCCAAACAGCCCGAAAAATTGCAACAGCTATCAGATCCCGGCCGTGAAAGCCTTCAAGAATACACCAAGTCTTCCTTGTCCATTTCTCCTGTGAGGGGGGACAAATGAGGGGCTATAACTGAGAAAGCCCGTTTCTTGGATTTTATTTTCCAGACATCCTTTGAGGTCAGTGCCCTCAATCACCTGGCCTGGGAGGAACAAGTGATTCAGACAGTTTTGGTGGAAGGAGGTACTCTGACAGATACTAACTGTAATGAACAAACTGTAAAGCTGCCACAATTCCCCCATGATTTATCATCTTCCTCACACTTATGTCAGTGCTAACTTCTTGAAATATTCATAAATAGAATAGATGTTGAAGTAATAAATGAATAAGACACACATTAGCTTCAGGTGAGATGATGGGGATGAAGATTCAAAACAGAAATACAGATTCCTAACCTGCAGGATGGTGAAATTCTCCAGGACACTATTCATCATGTATTTTTCTGGGAGGTGTTTCAGTTTATGAATGAAGTTGATCATATACTCGCACATGGGAGACCGATGGATTCGGTATACACACCTTCCATTCTCCACACGGGCAAATTCAGTCTGCAGGAAGAAAAATAGAGTGATCAAGCATTACAAAAGAGCCTTGTAGCAACAGTGGCTAAAGTACAGTGCGGTAGTGAAGACTCTGCTCATTAACAAAGTTTAATCCCAGGTTCAGGTAGCCAGCTCAAGGTTGGCTCAACATTTCCTCCTTCCATGGTCTGCAAATTGAGTACCCAAGCTCGGTTTGGGGACAATGTATAATATCCATAATTAAATTGTAAACCACTCAGAGAGAGCTTTAAGCACTATGGGTAGCGTTTAAGCTCTATGCTTTTACTTTGCTTTATGACAAAGTCCATATAAAGCAGTTAGTGTGACTTGGGCACAGAGGATAAAACAGTACATGTATTTAATTCTTGTACTTAAGATGGAATGTGAGATAGGACAGAGAAAACCTAGGGGATGAACTACAAGGACCAAAACCGCCCACTACTTTGGGGTGAATAAAAAGTAACAGGCAATCAAGTTGTTATTCAGAGACTCCACTTCCAACTATAACCAAGCACACTCAAGCTAAGAGTCACACAGCTACGTAACCTTAGGCTGCTAAGTTCTTCTAGAACTGTGAAACCTCCTCAGGTCAGTCCTACATTAACTGGACTGTTCACCCTCTCTGTAACATCTTTCTGCTGATCCAGGATAGACAGGAAATGCAAAACTCACCTCCACCTTCTCAACCACTTGTTTCCCAAAGGAGCACACTTTAGTGGAGACTGTGATAGTCATGTTTTCTGCACTGCTGTACTGACTGCTTACACCATAGAAAGCACCAGGGCCATCTTGAATGGTGCTGTTCAGATCCGCCTAGAGCAAACAGCAAGAAAGTGTTGTTAAAAGTGCAAAAAATATACCAGAAAGATATATAGTTTCCATTTCTGGCAAGCAGTTATATGAAAGGATGCTGGGATACAATCACTAAGAGGCAGGGATGCTATTAAGTATACTTATGTTTAATCACTCATCAATTATATTAAAATTGACTATATTTAGCTCTTTTATAATCCTCTCTTAACAATATATAACTGTTTTATAATCATGCCAACATTTTGCAAAAAGCAAAGCAAAGTGTTCTGCTTATATGCAACACCATGGTGCTTACAGCACTCTCTGGGCGGTTTACAATTTAATTATGCAGGCTACACCTTGTCTCCCACCCCACAGCAAGCTGGGTACTCATTTCATCAACCTCAGAAGGATGGAAGGCTGAGTGAACCTTGAGCCTGCTATATGGAATTGAACCCCAGGTCATGGGCACAGTTTTACCTGCAGCACAGCTATTTAACCACTGCGCCACGAGGTTCCATTTTGAAGATGGAGAATGGAAGCTCAGAATATGCAATTTGCTCAAAGTCTTCCTACTCAAGGACATGGATGTGCCACAATTTGAAAGGATGTCTAACAGCAGCCCAAAATTGTTAATGGGACCACATATCAGCGGACATATTTTTTTAACTAGTGTCTTAGAAACTGACCCAAAGATGTTCAGGTTTATCTCGTATTAAAACCAAAGCACACTTTACTCTTAGCAAAAGCAACAATTATCGTACTTGCCGGTATTAAATCACACCACGAAACTATGCCAAATGAAATAATATAGAGCAGCACTAAAAATACAGTAGGCAAAATGAAACCCAAACAAAATGCTTACAATTCCTACAGTGTTCACTGTTATGGATGCTTGAAAATCCAAGAGAAATAAATACCACAGTTCTACTCAGGCCTAAAGGACATCTGATGATGTTTACACTTACTCTTCTTTCAGAACAACTGTTCATTGTTCCTTTTCTACAAATACCTGTGCCGAGCCAGTACAAAAGTAGGCAAACTTCTAGCCTGGAAGGTTTATGCCATCTTATGCCCCACTCCAAACCTAATCCACACTGGTGATTATAACAACCTACCCAATCACATAGCCTAGCCTAGCCCATCATCTGGTCAACAAATACTCAACCACAGCTTACTGTAGGCTTCAGGTGACATGGTTTTGGTTTGACTTCAGCTTGCATGGTTCTTACCCAGAATTTGACAAGAAAAAATGAGTTCTGTGGTCCTCTCTCGTACAATTCCTTCAGACCACCTTTCTTCTCTGGGAACTTGTCATAGATCTGGCGGATGTCCACTGCTTCCAGGAGTGGGTCGCTGTAGGAGGGATTTGTCTGCCCAATATGCACAAAGAGGTGCTTGCTATACTGTAGTGGAGGGAACATGAAATGCAAAGCATGTGGGAAGACAAAGAAAGTAAGATGTATCTTTTGATTCTGTACTAGGAAGCTGAAGACTCGGCAACGGGATTGCCAGTCAGCACCATTTGGACAAGAGCACTCCAAAGGTAGCTACAATGACAATATATTGCAATATATTGTATTTAAATGTTCTTATTGTTTTAATTGACATTTTAATGCTTTGTTTTAATTGTTCACTTCTATTGTAAGCCACCCAGAGACCTTTGGGCAGTGGGCAGCATATAAAAATTAATAAATAAATAAAGTGGCAAGAGGAGGGCTGGAGTTCTATGTATGTCTGAAGGGAGAGACATGGAAACCCAGGTTTGCTGCAGCCACAAAGAGAGAATACTAATCTGCAGAACCCATTAGTCTGTAAGAGCAGAAAAACAGCACCCCACACATACATCCAGACCTGGTAGGGAGCTGTGCCCTATATTTTCCCATGAGAGTTACCGTTTCAGGGTCACGCTGCACCTCCATGAACGCAGAATACTCAAGGAGCCGCAGCTTGGTGGAAGCGATGGTGCGGTCCTGCCAAACTGGCACAGCCGAGGCAGCAGGAGGGAGAGGAGCCAGGGGCTCATAGCCTGGAAGGAAAAGAAGGGTTGTAGAGTTCCTGAGACCTGTTTGGAGATGCTTCAGGTAGGAAGAAACCAGTTCCGGTTTTATCTTGCCCTGGAGCCCCTCCTTCCATGTAAACAGAGACTAGGTTCTTCCTGTTGTTCTTACTTAATTCATAAAATGTGTTTTCTCCAGTGAGCGCCATGTGCTGTATATGGCCCTCATTCTCCCCACTTTACCCGTATATAAATGTGAGCTAGTTCAGACTCAGAATATTAGAGTCCTTGAGAGTTTCAGGACTGAGTGAGGATTTGAATCCAGGTCTCCCGAGTTCCAGTCTATCACTCCTTTTATGATTGCCTAGAGAGCAATTATAGCTGCCTAGACGGCCTAAGCACATCCGATCTCGCTTGATTTCGGAAGCTAAGCAGGGTCGGCCCTGGTTAGTACTTGGATGGGAATACCAGGTGCTGTAGGCGCCTGGAGTAGGAACTGGCAAGCCACTCCAGTACTCCTGCCAAGAAAACTCCATGGACATGGAGTCACGTAGAGTCGGTCACGACTGAAACGACACAACACACACACACACAGAGAGAGAGAGCAATTATAATGCATCCCAACTCTGTCACAGTTTCTTTTGAAACTGCATATGTTGTTTCTGGGAAATGTCCTGGGCTTTCCCATTACTGAGACAACAGAAACAGTGAAATGAATTAAGATTCTTCTGTGCTCCTAACCACAACTTCTTAAACGAACAAACAAACAACGAATAAGAAAGTGAATAAGAAGTGGAAATAACAAAGAATCTCAAACTTTCAATGACTTACAAGATGTAAACAGTTCATCTTTGCCAGGTAAAGTGAGACTTGGATTTCTAGACACTATAGTAATCCAAGAAATAACCTCCTATTCTCATAAGTTTTCTCCCCCCCCCCCCAGTCATTGAGTATTAGGAGGGCAACTGAACAAGATCAATAAGCTTCCTGACATATTGCATCACTTCTTACTGTCAACAAGGTCTTCTACCCACACTGTATTGCACAGATGAAGCGCTCAGTGGCGGGGGGGGGGGATAAACTAAGAGGTCAAAATATTATTGAGAAAGACTAAAACAAATGTAATCATATACTGTGAATGTTTCACTGAAATTCCGAGAACTAAATGTAACGAATGTAAAGATCTTAGCACTTGGGCAAATTTATCAAACTGGGAGCAACTCTGGTGCTGGAGGGGGAGATATGTAAGTTCTCTATCCTCTGGCTCAATAATTCTGCCATATTTTCATTTTAGTGTTCATGGTCCCTCCTCTCTTCTGCTCAAGCATTACATGACCTTGGTTCTGCCTGTTCCACTTACATCTCTGTTGGCGGTGAAAAAAGACTCGATATAAACAAAGACATAAATTAAAGGGCATGCAGATCATGGGAACTGTGTGCCTCTCAGTCTCCCCCAGTTCCAGGCACACGTATTGAAGGCAACACCATGAAGTCAAATCAAGCAAGATGTTTGAGATGGAGTTCTTTTTATTATTATTTTTATTATTGTAAAGCAAAGGATAAGCCATCTGGGAATGGGGGGAATTTGAGTCATAGCAGTGGAGGATAAGGGAGTAGGAACTTTTTCCCTGTACCATTTTTTCAAATTATATCCCCAAGGCTGTTATTTAACCAGTGGAAGAAAACATACAGATACCACTACCATCTGGGAGCAAGAGCATGGGGGAGTTAGTTTCCTGGAACATTCAGCTATATACTAGTCTGATTTCACAACAGAAACAGCAGCATGGCAGTCTCTTTAAGACTAATGCATTTATTTCTGTACAGGCCTTTGTGGATTGAAATTCACTTCTTCAGCCACATTCTTTTGGAATGGAATGCAACATAGGCCATATCTATGAATTAAAAAGGAGAAGCTCATTCTTCTGGCAGGACCAATAAAAAAAAAGTTCAGGCTCTGAGAATTCCTCAGGAGTGACAGAAACCAGCTAGGGCTGTTTGTGTAAGTAGGATCTGATGCTAAGCAGCCAGAAGAGTTTTATTTCTTGAGACCAACAGTTAGTTAGGGAGACCAGGGGAGCCAAACCACTTACTGGCTAATGATGGCGGCATGGGTGGCTGGATGGGGTAGGCTGGTTGTGCAAAAGGTTTAATGCTGGAAAAGAAAAAGCGTTCAGTGGGTTAGTCATCATCTTGTCTGATACATTTTTTTGTAATCTACCAATTCCCAAATTCGTAGGCAACATCTCAAAGACAGACCCATGGTTGTATCTCACATACCTGGGTTCCCACTGAGGATTTACCCTTCCCTCTTACCTACACCTCATCAGCAGTGTCAACAAGTGCCCTGTCCATAGGAGGAAAATGCTATCCTTTTTTTTGTGGGAAGGGACCTGAAGCAACCAGCTCAAGAGAGTCTGACAAAAACACTCATGCAGCAAACCTTCTGTTGATGTACTGCCCTATGAGATTTAGAGGTTGCTATATCATCAGTAACTGCTTCATGAAGATTTGTCGTACTGCAGTTCCTAGTGCATTTATTCTTGCTACAAGGACACTGGTACATGCATACTGGAGACGCTGAATTATAGTCAAATATGGGGAAAGCCTGCTGATCAGCAGTACAGCACACACTGCAGAAGAGCCCAGGTTTCTAATCCTAGCATCACCTCACAACGCTGAGACAACCAAGGCAACTTTCTGACTGAGTATAAAGCAAGCTCGGGCTTCCTTAACCATCTTGGAGGCTAATGATCATACACACATAAGCTAAGAATGATGCAACTCATGTCTGTCTGAGTAAAATATGAGTTCATACTGGATTAATTTATTGTACAAAAGGCTGTGGCTAAGATAATATCCAAAGATCTGAAGAACGACGATCGGAACTCAATGCAAACATGAATGCTTACGATAGCCAAGCATTTGTCAATCTAACAGAGCACTCTGCAAACAATTTAAGAGTGCCTATGAATTTCTCTCCCCCATTTCCATGGATATATTTTAAAAAAGCAGCACATAATCACTGGGGTAGATTCTTCATTCAACTGGCAAGAAGAATCCATCAATCTTCTCTGTTTGCACCTTTATAGCACCCTTTCACCTAGTAGGTATTAGCATCTACTTGCTAGCTGGCTTTGCACACCTGGGGATAAACTCAAATATCTCTCACTCAGCACTGGCCTCTGAATACCGGTCTATCAGGCAAAATAATAAAGGTGGCGCTATCCCACCCGTGTCTTGCTTGTGGGCATCTGGTTAACCATTACAGAAAAGACCAAAAGCTAGATAAGCCTTTGGTCTGATCCAGGTTTTATGTTATTTGGCAGAGCAGAATACAATTGTGAAGCTGCCTGTTTTAAAGGCTCATCTTCCGGCCAGGTGACTACTGCATGCCATGGCAAAAGCTCAAAGTATCGCATAAGGAAATAATCACTAAGCACCTCTCTAATGTGAAATCTGAAAGTGGGGCCCTATGTGTATAAGAACTTTTTGTTCCAGTGTACTTCCCTATGTGAGATTTAATTACAGAAATCCATGCTTGTAATGAGGCCTATGATTCTACTCTTATTGGTCCTTATTTTGGAAGAATTAAAACATAGCATTTTAGAAATGCAGGCACAAATAAGCAGACCGCTCCAAAAAATATTGCAATTTGGCATCAGCTTCCGCAGAACAATTCAAATATTGTCCTCACTAGTGTCATCCTTCATGTAATTCTGCATTCAAAGCACCGTCTCTGTCAAGCTCAAGTTCAAGACCAACACAGGTATTTACTTACTCCTGAGAAGGTCCAGACTGTCCTGGGATAGGTCCACTCCAAAACTGAGGGAACAAAGAACACAAAGAAAACAATATCAGGGACACTGATATTGGACGTAGGCTGTAAAGGACACTGCTGAAAGCTTGATTTTAATCACAGAGGATGGCCTTGCAGCTAGATGGGTGGTAAATAAATCTAATAAATCTAATAAATAAATAAATAAATAAATAACAGTTTCTTAAGTCTCTCTTAAAATTATGTAATGGTAATAATGTATCTGTATTATTGTCTGTAAATTAGCTTGGAAATAACACTGTTATAGAGTTATAGGGGAAGATATTCTGGGAATTTCACACAAGGTGTTGTTGTTGTTGTTGTTTATTTTATTTTATTTCTATACCGCCCATCTTCCAGCGGAACTCTGGGCGGTTTACAACAGAATTAAAATCAACAGTGCAATACAAAGAGAATCAAATAAAAGCAAGCAAAAAAAAAAAAAGGAAAAACCCTCAGTGTTCAGTCTTCACTATGAATAGAAGCGGTTGGATCAGATTGGCCACAAGTAAGCAAGAGGGAAAGAAATATTAGATGAAGATGTTGTGGGAAGGGGCTGAAGAGAATTCCTGGGTGTGAAGTAAAAGGAAAAGAAGTTAGAGGAGAACATGAGGTAGTTTGTAAAACAGAAACAAATACATATGAATGAATTTAAGGAAAATTAAGAAATTGGGATAGAATACATATGTGTCAGGCAGGAAAGTACTGCGAAGACGCACCTTCAAAATGTTCTCAAAAGTATGCCTATTAGCAAGGATTACACCACAAAACAAATTAAAGGATCTTTTCTTTAGAATCATCTCTTTGTGTGCTACATTTAGCACACTCTCCATGACAGAAGGATTTGCCATTGTACTACCCCCACCTACTATCAGCTATTCTCTTTGCCTCTGAGCCTCCTTAAAAAAATAAAGGAACACTTTAGAGCACCTCTTACCCTGGGAGTAGCAGAGAAGACAGCCTGAGGGAGTGGAGGAGGGGGGCTGAGCTTGTTCTGCAGGACACTGGCAGATACAATCTGTGCTGAGGACATGGAAGCCATACTCTGCAAGGCCTTGTCTTTTGAGACTTGATCCTTCAAACCAAAGAGAAACAGAAAAAGAGGCATTAGTAACAAAGACCTGAGAGAAAACAGAACTGGGATGAAAAGCTAATTTACACAACATTTGTTAGCTGCATGAGGACTGTTCATTTTCAGCCTATGTCCAAAAATTAACCACTCATGCAGGGTTTTCTCAAAACAAGTTAAAAGTTTGCTAATGCTATTCTTCAAGCTCATTTTTCAGAGATCGTACCGGTCAAGGAGATTTGTTTGTTCAGTTGTTTTTTTACACAACAAAACTCAGAAAAGCAGGGCACAAATATCCAGACTAGTTTTCAGCCAGGTTTGTATACAAAAACTTCAGCAAATATTCAAAAGCTATTGATTTAAAAGCCTGGAGTCATGGGTTGATATATAAATAAAATACAACCAGTAAAAATTATACTTCCACTAATTGGCCCACATGTGTTCTTTTCTGTTGCAGTATCCTATTAACGGGGGACTAATGGGGCTGAGATGAAACTGAACTGCACTTACCAAGTTCATAGCCTGTATGAAGGGAAAGCAAAAGGAAAAAGAGAAATATGATTAGTACTGCTGTAATGTTGGAATGCAGCGAGGTGGTCAGAGTCTATGTAATTCATAAGAGCTCTCAAAATTATGGGCTTCAGTTTGCAAATGAGCTACATCTGAGTGAGGCTGATTTTCAATACAGTACATTTTCTAAATCTACATTGTGATCTGCAGCCCATGACTCAGGGGAAAAGGGGAGAGGAAAGAGTGGATATCTCAAGAGATAAGCAGATTGTGCTTGAAACTGGGCAGTGGTGGTCGTGGGACCCTTGCAACAGACCATCCTATTTTTTTTCCCCAAAATTGTTGGCCTGACCTAGACATGAATGACAAAATGGTTACACATACATAGGCATTATTGTACACTGGGTATGCCAAGTATACTCCCCTGCAATCCATTAGTATTGTCATAGGTGATGATGCCTTGCTGCAGATGAACTTAGTAAGCTTCGTTTTCTTGGGCTAAGTGGAGTAGCTTTCTTGGGCTATAACTCTCAAAAACACCCAAGCCATCATCTTAAACTTCTATCTGTGAAGATTAATTTGCACAGGTCTAAACTCACATAGAGATAAATGTTTGGCCCAATAAGACTTTTGCATTTTTTTTCATTTGGAAGGCCATAGTTTCTCCCTTTGGACTTCTTTTTGGAGATAAAGAGGAGCATTAGATTTTTTTTTCTTTTGGCCGTGTGGTGTTTAGCAAGCGGCAGTATGAAGGACAACACAAAAATTATGCATATCTAATGGAAAGCTCTGCTCAGGTAGGCTCACAACAGTGCAGTAGCCAAAGATGGAGAACTTGCCTTCTGGGCCTGCTTGTTAAGTAGAACACCTGTAGTTGATGTGGACATCAACATCTCTCACTTTGCATGTAATGAGTCTATCTAATATATTCGTTTCACCTTTTGAGTTGACTTGCTGAAATAAATGAACATTTGCATGATATTCTAATTTTTCAAGTTTCACCTGTATATAATGCCTTCTGGACACATTTACGTCACAGAAACGTAGTAGAATGGCCTCAGAGAGTTTTTTGTAAATGCCACTATTTCAGCCAAGAATCAACAGAATCAACTACAGTACAGGCATTAAAAATATGTACAGGGAAAAAAACACCTATAGTATGATTGCATAAAGACAATATAACTGAGGCACACTCAAGCCTTTGTAGTTTATCTTTGGAATTCCCTTAGACTCCATTTGGTAAGGCAGTGGCCTCAATTGAGAGCAACATTTCTGGTTTTGTTTTGTTTTTGCTTTTTTTGCAATTGGTTTAAGCAACCAAACCTATTTGGTATTTATGCTCATTTTAAAAAAATCAGATGTCACTACATAGTTTCAGTTGAAAGAAAAACAATCAATTACATCCTTTAGGATGAGTTTAAGTGGATATAGGATTTCATCCTGAGTGAAAATCTGAACTAGAGGCTCTCTCACATAGCCAGCTGATTGATTCATGCTCCTCTTCTGTTCTGGCCATGCCTTGAGAGTTACAGCCAAGGAAAAGTGAAAAAAGCTTTATTATCCTTCTAGGTTTGACAGTGCTTGCTTGTACCCTTGCAAGGAAACAATGATAACATAAGAAGGTAAGCTGTCATCTAGGCCTTCTTAGAATACTGTACAAAACAGTCTATAGACCAGGCATGTCCAAACTTTGGCCCTTTGATGTTTTGGACCACAACTCCCAAAATTCTAAGCTTAGATAGCCAATGACAAAGGACTGTGGGAGTTGCAGTCTGAAACATCTGGAGGACCGAAGTCTGGACATGTCTGCTATAGACACATAATAGACATCTACTGAGAGACCACCATTTTTGAGGAAATAGTTAATGGCCAGAATCCTGTTGGTGATTTCCACATTCATAAGTTAAACTGCATAAAGAATTATGATGAATTACTTCTAAGTAACAAGACAGCAGATGCATTTCTAGGTTTACAGCTACTTTGCAACTGGGCACATGCCTCATAATACCCATTCACTAGCTAAATACGCCTTTTGCACATCTAAATCACCAACAGGATTCTGGTCACAGTGCTCTTTGAAAGAACAGAACAAAAATGAATTCAAACCTATTGTGCAATTATATCCATGAATTGTATAAAATCCAGTACTGCCTAGAAGGCTTATTATAATAATGAGCTGTCAAGTTATTTCTGACATAAGCGACCTGACTAGGATCTTTTAAACACTTTTTGCACCAGTCTGTGTTGCTTTCCAATTGCAAAATATTTCATTACATTGTACTGAATTCGGGAGTTTGGCCAATACTTGTAGGTAATTTAATTTGCTTGTGGACCAGCAAGTTTCTTTCTTTCTTTGGGAATAGAGGATAGGGAGAGCAATGGATTTCTCTAGCCTATTTGCTGCAGCTGCTGCCTTTTATGTTCTAGAACAGAGAAGATATTTCAGGATGAAAAAGTTGCACAGCTCACAGAACTGCAATCTAGCTACTTTTCACTGCAAACAGCAAGAATGAACAGAGAACCAAATGAAGTTCAAAATAACTATGACTTAAGACAATTCCCCCCTTCCCACTGTGCCTTTGAGAGGCATCTTACTGAACAAATCACAATACACAGAACACACAGAGGAAAGGGTTATAGGAAAGGTTAGCCAACCGCTAGTCACAGAAGAAAGAAGAAAAGGAAAGCCAACCACAGAAGAAAAGGAAAGGCAATCACAGGATAAAAGCTCATAAGCATACCTTCCTTGGCTCCTGGTCCCATGCATGGGCTTATTTTTTAGTAAAATGAATCAACAGCAACAAGTCATATTACAGACGATGCTAACTTTAAGTTTTATCATCTCCATCCTAATGAGCCCATCCCATTCCATTGACCTCCTTGCCCAAATGTCTGCCATATTTCCTGCTCAGATGACAAAAGCAGGCTGTGAACTCACTTTTCCCAGTGGGTATGCTGGCTCTCATTGTTTGGTTTTCTGTTAAATTACTGCCACTATTTTAATTGATTTAAAAATAATTTTAATTACATTTCACTCATGTAAATTGAATTTAATTCTGTTTTAATGACATTTTATTTTTTTTAATCTGCTATTGTTTTAAATTGGTCTGTAAGCCATTTTGGGTTTCCATTCAGGGAGCCATGCAGCACATAAATGAAATGAAATAAATAAAATGTTTTCCTGTACCTCCTGAAGTTAAGCTAAATGACAATAAATTTAAAGCAGAGAGAGATTTTTCTAATATAGTGGAGCTTCCTTTATTTTCAAGATACCCTAGTGTGTACACACACAGAACTTGATTTGAAAGTTTTGCAAATTAGAACTTTTCCAAAGGGTGGGAGTGGGGTTGGTGTGGGGGCGTGGATCTGTTACTTCCATAGTCCTGTTCTGTGAACCATCTTGGGGAGGTTTTCACTCATGAAAAGTCATCATCCTCATAATCCCAACCACCACTACCACCAAACTCTATTGTAGTGGAGACCAAAGAACAGTAAACCATGGTCTTATCCTCAGCATCATCTTAAAAATTTCAGAGCTGAAAGAAACCCTATGGATCAAACTCAGTCTCCGTCATTGAGGCACAGTGAGGGATCCACAAAACCCACTGAAGTGTACCTTCTTATTCAGCAGTGCCTGGTGTCACGCCACCTTGTAAGTCACTACTAAATGTACACAGCTCACCTTATTAAGATTAAGTGCCAATTCCAATGACTGCAGGGCAGTGTTTTCGCAGAGAGGTAAACGAAAGGCTAACAGGTGGGGTTAAGAGTAGCAGTAGATGTTTAGGGAGAAATCCTGAATCTTCCATCCACCAACTTAGAGATCTCAGTCATTCTTGGAAATGCATCCTGCCAAACGTTTCTGTGTGATTCGTATCTTGGCTTCAGGTTAACTTGATGTCTTAGAAACGCTGCACTGGAAAATTTCCAATACAAACTCTGCCAAGTGGTGAGACACTCTGAGGGAAAGATGGTGGAATGTGATCGTGTTGATTGTCCTAGACCTCTCTGTGGCTTCTGATGCCATTGATCAAGGTATTCTCTTGTGCTGGCTCTGCAGAACAGGAGTAGCAGGCACTGTAATACTGTATGGAAAGCCCCGTGGCAATTTAAATTGAAGGTTAACATTGATTTAATTCTATCCCCTATAATGTTTAATATTTATAATGGAGTGACTGGGAGAGGTCATAAGGAATGTTAGTGTTGGGAGTCATCAGTGTGTTGATGACACTCCACTCTCTTCTCTTTGGTAGAGCCAGCTGAGGAAATGTATGTACTGGACCGTTGTCTGGATGAAGTAACAGGCCAACAAACTGGACCTGAATCCCACCATGAAGGAAGTTTTGTTGTGTGTGGGGGGGGGGGGGGGGGTTATGTTGGGTTGGGTGAAGAATGTGTTCTTCACTCCCCCAAAACATGGGCTTGCTTGACTGGACCACCTTGGGCATGGAAGGCTCTCCTTTTAAAGGCTTCATTGCTGCTTCCCCAAGTGAAAACACAGCTGTTTACCAAAAGCTTTGGACGATAAGGAGCTTGCCTTAAGCAGGTAATATGTAATGTTTCAAAAAAAAAACCTTACATTATTTCATGTTCTTTTTTTTTCTTAGCATCTGCTCCACTTGGTGGTGGGGTCTGCAATTCTCGTTTTTGTCCTCTACTTTTCAGGGTCACTGGCATGGTCTGGGTGAACCCAGGACAACTTCATGTCATTGTCAAGGGTGTTCACTGAGTGCTGTGTTGGTTGTTACCTCGGTCAAGATCTGCTGGCCTCAAGGGTGAGAAGCTTTTTGGCCGGAGTTTCCTTGTCGGCACGCAAGACGTGTCCATACAAATGCAGTTGGATTTATAGTGCAATTATTACGTGCTTTAATTGGGTTTGCAATCTTTTAAATAATTTCCTATGCATTCAGCTGTCTCATTAAAAAAAATCTATTTGTATTATCCTTGAGATACTGTGCCAAGATAAAAGCATCCTAAATGAATGGACTTATAAAGCGGAGGTGCTCTGTCACCTTTCCCCCTTCTAGCTCTCTCTTCCATCAGTAGGACTTTTTAAGCGTCCAGTCCCAGGAACAAAGGGAGAAGGTAAAGACATAAAAGGAAAAGAGCAGCAATCACAGAGCACTGCGTGTTAGTGGCGAGCACAGCCATGGCTCAAGGGTGGCAAAGCCAGTGAAGCGCGTACCTTCAGCTTGGACTGAATCTCACGAGATTTCCGTCTGGCTAGAACCTGCAAGTGGCTAGAGACCTGCAGAGAGAAAAGCAGAAGGAGAGGGGGAAAACAGCAGAGCCGTCAACCAGAGGAAAGGAGAGGAAGGAGAGGGGGCTGCCCATGCTCACACGCCACAGATGCATGGGCAGGGTCTCCAACGTACCTTAATGCCAACCTGGTACTCTCGCACCTTCTTCCGAGCTAGAACCTGTATATGGCTAGACACCTAGGTCCCGCCAAGCCATTCAAAAAGGAAAACACAAACAGAATGAAGACATGATTCCCACAATGCTTTGTGTGACAACAGGGCTTCAAGCGCTCAGGTGACACACACTGGCCTTGCAGCAAGCCAATGAAGTTCCAGAGCAGGGAACTTGAATGCTGATCAAAGGGCTCAGCTGGAAGGAACGGCTGCTGTCCATTGAATGAAACAGACTTAAGCTCAGGGTGTGGATATTATTCCTGGGAAATAAAATTGTAGAATTTAGTTGACTTCCTATCAGTAAGTATTATCTATATCCATTTTCTTTCAAAGATTTATTATTATTATTATTATTATTATTATTATTATTATTATTATTATTATACTCTTAGAACTGCAAAGCTGGAAGGGACTCCCTGTCAGAGAGGCACAGTGGGGAATCAAACTCTCAACCTCTGGCTCCGTAGCCAGAAAGCTAAGCCACTGAGCTGTCCAGCAGTTGATCTTTTTGGTTTCAAGAAACAGACACACTTCTGAGTTCTGGGCTGTTTCCAACATAACATTTTCTATGTGACTATGCTCCAGAGTTATATTAATCCAGACCCACTTACAGTACTGAGTTCTCTTAGTCAGATACTGTAACTGATTAGGTGCCTTCCATACTAATATGAAAGAGGAACCAATGCTAAAAACTGTTTATATCCAGGTACTCAGTACAAACTGTTCATTTTTTTTTACTTGGACAGTGGTATCTAGCAACACTTTTCTGTTCTTTGCAGAATTATTTTTAGTGGCAAATTCTGAAGCAAATGTTGGAGTAAGGTTTTACTGCCCATCAGTATTTCACAGCACATTTAACACTTTTACTTCTCCTCCAAAGAAGTGGTTAAAACACTGGATCAAGTTATAGAATATCATGCTTGAACATTTCCTTAGATAACATCTTCCTGCTGTGATCCCACAGTATAACTCCACATTTACCCAGCTGTTTTTCAACCCTAAGCTGTTAACATCAAATACAGCTTTAGCCATCAGTCTATGGCAGTGACGGCGAACCTTTTAGAGACCGAGTGACCAAACTGGGATTTAAAACCCACTAATTTTTCGCAAAGTGCTAATACAGCAATTTAACCTGAATACAGGTGGCTGTGCAGATGCAGAAAGCCACAGAAAGGGTTCTGAGTGCCACCTTTGGCACCCATGCCATATGTTTGCCAACAGTGGCCTATGGCTTGAAGAGACTGATAGATACTTTTGACAGAAATTTTATTTTTATTTGGTTTAACTTTGCCTCCAGAAAAAAAAAATCTTCACAGGAATCACAAGGCACCTTTTCACATTACCAAAGTACAATCAGAATCTTGCATGCCCTCCACTGAAAGGGAAGCAGCTACTTTTCAAACAGGAGGAGGCAGATGAGAAGATCAGAGACCACTATACTAATACTGATATATTGTATATTATGGCCAGTCTGAGGGTATTCTTCTTTTTAGTATAAACTTGGTTCTACAGGGCTTTTCAATAATTATCACTGCTGGCCAGGTGGCAGTCAGTTCAGGCAGCCGTGAAAGAGAACAGGTCTGCTCTCCTCCTCAGTGTAGGAAGAATATTGCTTAGCAATTATACAGATTCCTATCTGTTGCCATAGGTTGCAACCCTATTGAATATATTTAGGACTACCCTGGTTATGTACAGGGTAGTCCTTAATTTTGAAGGAAAGGAAGGATCTTCAATCATAGCAGGACTATAAGGATAGCCAGAGAGGTAATACAAATACTGTATTCTTTAAAGTTTATTTCAATTCAAAAGACCTTCTTTAAGACAGCCCAGTACCGTGTTTAGACACACACACCAAATCTTTTTAATTTAATAACCCGAATCAAGAGGAGAAATCGAGATATAAAGTATGGAAGGGAGTTGCTAAGATATTTGTAGATGAATTTTTAGGATGTTTCATCCCTCTCAACATTCAACAACATTCATTAATATGACACATAAGACAAGGTAATGCAACTAATGAGAACTGGAAGTTCTACAAGGAATTCTACCACTGTCCACCCCTAAACATTTTAAACGTTTACTGTATGTGTCGCAGGGATGGTAATGGTGGTGCAGGAGTCCAAAGGAGGACTCTGTGACTTTGTTCTTGATCGTGAATACCCATCCCCGTTCAGATCCTTCTGAATTATTATTCCCATACCAGAGTAGAGTAAATGCCAAGTATAGGCAGCCCTGTGGCTATGTAAGACCTAACCTTCTCTTTCATATTTCTCTAAGACAGAAGTTCCAGATTGGATTTTAGCAGACTATGTTTAGCATACTATGAGACTCCTTCATGAAGTCCAAGACAAATTATAAATGCTTACAGAATTTACAGACTTAGAGCAAGCATCTGTTGACCATTAAAGTCAGAAAACACACTGTTACTACTTAGAGGCCAGCCAACAGGCAAGAGGACTTTTTAAAGAGGAATTCATTCAGTGGGCCTGATCAACACAAAAACCCATAATCTCTGCTGACCCATACAATGGATACATGCAGGTGCACACCCTCCCCTTCTGTCCTTCCTACACTTCCAGATGAACAATAAATCTGAGATAGAAGCATGGGAAACTTCTATACATATAAACAAAATGAAACAAAACAAAACGAACCCTTATCCGCTTAAATGTAACTGACATACAGTATCTCAAAAGTGTCTGAAAAAGTAGACTTGTCCACAAAAGCTCACATTAAATAAAGTAGTTAGTCTTTAGGGTGTCACAATGTTTTTGTCTTCAGTTTTTCAATTTTTTGTTTCGTTTTTGCTTGACAGATCGCAAAAAGATTGCTTCTTGGACTATAATTCCTAGAAGATTGAAAGTTGTAGCCCAAACAGCCATCTTCTAATTGTTGAGCTCTCAGATTCAGTGGTCACTTTCGTGAATGTGTTGTTTGCACAATCTGCTGCCCTCAGTCACAAAAGCAGGAAATACAGTCTCCGCTACAAACTATACTTCATGTCTTCTTCCTGACATAAAATCTTTGAGGTACAATGCTAAAACTCATAATTGCCCTCTTTGTGGTCATTGGTCCACCTTGTAGCCTGCATAATTAAATTGTAAACAGCTCAGAGAATGCTGGAAGTACTATGGGACGATATACAGTATAAACTGAAGCAGACCTCTTCTCTTTGCTATTACAGTACAATCTTTTTTATTTGTGTCTACAAATTTGTGTCAATGAAAAAACTAGACTAGTTCTCCTGAATACTGTTTTTACTTCATTTGTTAATAGGAACTGAAAACCTAGCTCCCTAGCTTCCTTTTCTTTTTCTTTCTCTGAACATATTGCATCACACTACTGGTATATTAGTCAAGAGGAGTGAAGCTTGACACAACTGCTTATACAAGACACATTCAGTAAATTTGAGAAGCATAACTAATGAGTAAGTTTCCTCACTGGCTACTTCTCTTTTGAAATAAAACCTGATTCTAACACTTTGGCCATCAGTTAATTTCACTGCTATGTGGCAAACCTAACACACTCTACATATGCTTCTGTCTCATAATTTTTCACAGACAACTAGTAAGATCAAAATGGTACTACTTAGTTCTAGCCTGTCTATGGATTCTCAGATGCACTGAAAAATAAATGAAACTGGAAGGTTGCTCTGCAGAAATAAAGAAGCATTATAGTACTTGTCCATTTCCACTTAATTTTTGGAAGGGGAGTTTTAAACACATACCGGTTCTAACAACTTCTAACGAAAATAGGGATTTTAGAGTTCTAGTTTTTGCTGCAGACTTAGTTTTAAGCAGTGGCTTGCAAATGAACGATGCAAAAATATTAAACCAAATAAAACATGATCTTTTTTTATTTGATGCAGAGTATGTCTAGAATAACTATATCAAGGAAAGGAAAGCAGGAATAGCACCTTACTTGACTAAACAATAAATAAATAAAAACATCTTAAATCTATTTGCTGCTTATTCCTGCTCATAATCCACCACAGTGGTGGACCAAATTATAATATAGTATGCATGTATATAGGAATATGCATGAAATGCACATGCATTCATGTGCATGACTTCAGTACCATGTCAAAGACCGGAACCACTTCATTCTCAGTATCACCTTTTTTAAAAGGGGGTAAAGCACCAAGTACATTTTTACCTGTTTTCTTGTCCTTGTCTTCCCTGTCCGTAACTTGATGTATCTTGCTATCAATTCATTGCGGCCTAAAGCAGGAGAGAAAAGCCAATAAAAACATGATGAAAGCTAGAGCCTTCCCCCACACTTCCTCATGTGCAAAAGGATGCCCTTTGAGAAGCGAGAACCACCTCCTTCCATCCTTCCTTAATCAGATAAACAGCCAAAGCAATGATTCCAATGGCATTTTACCAGAAGATGGTGCTATGACAAAAGTTGTACAAAGGAATTGGATGGCCTGAAAAGGGACTGCCTGAGGCCCTGGCTGCTTATGTAGCTGTGGTGGTAGGGCTGCTTCTAGTTGGATGGAAGAAGAATATGAAACTGAACCATGCGTTGTGCACTCAACATGGAGGTTGCCATTGTGTCATCTACACAAGTGATCCCTGTTGTGTTGGCAGAGGCCTGTCGCCGAGGGCCATGCTGGGAGCTTGGAATGGCTCTCGTCCAATTTCCCTGCACTCAAAACTTTTGAAACTTCTGTGCTCTTGGTTCAGGATAGAATCTGTGGAACCTCTACCCGACATCACAATGCAACCCCAAGAAAATGCTGCAAACAACACATCATGGAGTCAAGGCACTATTAAAAAACAATGACACGGAGCCCCCTTAGAGTTTGGGCTTTTGAGTTCTGCAGCACGGAGCAGGATGTAAAACGTCACAGTACCGGTGCGTTTTAAATGGCACTGGCTTTTTAAAAAAAACAAACGTTCTTCCCAACCTCCTTGTCCTAATTCGAAGCAGAAGAGCATTTCCCTCCACATTTTACAGGCCAGCTGTGGCCAATCTAAATTCAAACGTCAGAGCAGCTGGGAGCATTCTCTCTCTCTCCCCCCCCGTCCCCTCCTCTCCCCTCTGAACATTATGGGGGTGGGGGGAGGAATGGGGTAGGAAAGCACGCCAGATTTATTTTAACAGACCAGATGGTGGGGTGGTTGAAGCTAGCTGAAATGCCCTTGCAGCTAACTCTTCCCTTTCTCCCCACCAAAAATTGGAAAGCTGGAAGGAACTGTGGCTATTTTGGCAATGCCAATTCTTTTTCTTCCTTTCATGGCAGGCCTCTGTAAATTAAGATGTATCCTAACCCCCTCCCCATCCCACTCTTTAACAGACAAGACCAGGTGCTTTACAGGGTCAAACAACACCATGCGAGAGGGAAAGAGAAGGATGACACCATATACTGGAGTAACAATGCCCTCAACATGAAAGCCAGCTGGCCCACCACACATCCCCTTATGTGCATAGTTTCTGATATGGATGGGAAAAAAAAACAAGCTCTCAGAGGACTTGCTCTTTCTTATGGGGGGTTGGGGGTGGAGAGGGCAAGCAAAGAATAACTCACAAGCCATTGGAGAGCTGATACGTTCTTGATAATCCCAAAACACAGTATTGTTTGGTTTAGCACAGCCTTCCATTCTGCGCGGACAAGTAGATACATTTGCGAAGACTTGTCTCCTCTATCTTCTAAGGATCCTTTCTCTAGTCTGGTGCCTTCCAAGTGTCTATGATTATAACTCCCACCATTCCTTGTCAGCATGTCCCATAGAAGTATATACAACCCCCCACTGTATTGTTGCATTTTCAGCACAGAGCACAGACAACCAGCATGAAAAGTGAAAGACTCGCCATCTTGATTTAACAACCAATAGCCCTGTTCCTTGTTCACTCTCTCTTAAGCTTTCTGCACTGGGGGTGGGTGAGGAGATTCATTTGGGCAAAGTGAAGGTTCAAGAGGTTCAATTTTTTAATACAAAAATGCTTCTTTAGGTTGGTAGTGCTACAAATTTATAGCTATTGTGCCCATTAAAAGTGCTTATAATTAATCTATTGATTATCAACTGGCTCAAAGAATTGTGATTTCCAAATTAGATTGGCACTGTATACTAAACAATTGCACTCCTTGTAAAAGGCAGCAGTGGCCTGACTCAGTGCCAAAATGTGAGTTTCTGTGGCTACCATGCATATTATGCACGCCCTGTCCCATCGTGCCTCTAGCCTGAAAATACCAAAGCTTAACTGGGAATTTACACTTAAATCTATGCCCTTCTCATGCTCACAAGCCATCCTGCTTTTTTCTAGGTTTTGCAATGTTGCCTTGATGCCTGTGGCAAATATTACCACCCCCACCCCCATTGCCCATAACTTTGTGAGGTTATGCCAAAATGTCTTTGCACACACCAGACCACAGAAAAGTTACTTTTGTGGATTACAACTCTCAGAAACCTTTCAGTAGCAAGTTGGGAGTTGTAAGGCAATATTTCCAAATTAATCATTTTAATTACAGTATCCACGTATTTCATATCCACTTACATAATCTTTAACTAGAAAACTTTGAACAATTGCTTGTGACTGGCTCTCTCCCACATAGGATCTGACATCACACTAGATCAAAGACATTCTTCAATTCAGAGGCAAAAGTGTTTTAACTGACTCAGGATGTCCAGTTCCTCTGCTGTCCATAGATGTGACTTCACGAACACCACTTCAGAGAAAAGCACTCCTATAGACCTTTCCAATTCTATGCTACAGGAGAGTTATCTTCTGCTTATAGAAGTCAACATCTTAAAAAGTCAAGCCAGGATGCTTGACAAAGTTCTCTGTGGCCACAGATCACACATATGCTGAATTCTTACTCTGCTTCCAGTTTTGATACAACACAGGGAGGCAACCACTACATCTGGAGAGCTACTACCAGTTAAAACAGTAAGGTGTGAGAGAGTGGAGTTTGGCTCTTTTTGATGGCAAAGTTGTTTCTTGCCTTCCAACACAAACCTTATTAGTTACATCACATGACTGGTCATTCTCCCCTCCTCTCAAGAATGCAACTTTCATTGTATTCTTGAAAGCTTTCACAGCCGGGATCTGATAGCTGTTGTGTGTTTTTCAGGCTGTTTGGCTGTCTTCTGGAAGTTTTTCTTCCTGATGTTTCGCCAGACTCGTCAGAAGATGCCGGTCACGGAGTCTAGCGAAACGTCTTGATTTTCTCCAGGATTCATGTACTGTTTGTTTGCTTAAACTTTTACCCACCCAACTAGTGCATAGACACTCCTCTGGGCAGCATGCAAATGGAAAAAAGCCAGACATTACAGCACAGAACACACACACACACACAAAACAAGATAACAATCAACGTAAAATGTAACATAAAAGGACAAGAAAAGTAAGATGGCACCACAAAAATGCAGAAACTAATGCAATTAAATTCAGCTATGGAATGAAGGGAAACCATCGGCCGTGGCTGGTCTCAAAAGCCTGCTCTAGGTCTGCGGTGGTCTAGCCTTCTTGGCCAAGAACGTAAACAGTTACAACTGGTTGCAATGTAGATGCATTGCATCAAATGCAAACTTAACATGCAAGAATAATTGCCTAAAGTATGTGATTTTCCATAATGAGTGATAAGGAAGGAAACCAGGACAATGATTCTGGAAACTGGACAGATGTGCAAATAGAAGGCTGCACTTTCCTGATGTGCAACTGATCCTATTTTGCTGCTAAAGGGTAGGATGGAAAAAACATGATATTAATCATACTGGACTACAAGAAAAGGAGCACTGTTATTTATTTACTAGTTACTGTTATATGCCATTTTCCCTCCAATGTGCTCTATGTAGTTTACGTGACTTCCTCTTCTTTACTTTATCTTCACAACAACCTTATGAGGAAGGGTCAGGTAAGAGAGTATCTAGGTGATCCTAGAATTAAGTAGGAACTCAAATCTCCCAAGTCCTCAAGCATTACTCTAACTACTGCAGTCCACTAGCTCTTTTTTGCCTTCCATCAAATGCTGTTGATGCTTCTAAAGTCTTCTCCAAGTGGCGTGGGAGAAAGGAAACAGTGCAGCAACAGAAAAGGTGTAAGAGATACCCAGTCACCATCAACATAGCTACTTTGAAGATAGGGCTCCAAACTCCTCCCACTAAGTTTTCCATTATAGCCATCTGGTTTACCAGAACACCAAGCAAGCAAACTGAGGATCTCAACAAAGCAAAGTGTTCTGCTTATATACCGTCCCCATAGCACTTCAAGCACACTCTGGGTGGTTTACAATTTTAATTGCAGTAGCGCAGGCTACACATTGCCCCCCCCCAGCAAGCTGGGTACTCATTTTACCAACCTCGGAAGGATGGAAGGCTGAGTCAACCATGAGCCAGCTACCTGGGATTGAACCCCAGGTGGTGAGCACAGTTTTAGCTGCAGTACAGGCATTTAACCACTGCATCACAAGGCAAAATAGTTCGAGTTTGTTAGAGGTTTTCAATCTTCCCGATCAAACTTTATGTTTTAATTTAAATAAAGACAGTGGGTCTTTTCCGTTGCAGAGAAGCTCAGAAGAAATGGGGGGGGGGAGAGAGTTTTCAATGTTTGCACTAGGCATTTGGTTGGGGTGCAGTAGATGCATATATTTGGCCAATTAGTCAGTAAGAAGCCTCTTCATCATATCCCCAGCCCCTGAACTAGAAGTATGAACATTTATTGACTATAACTCTCAGAATTCCTCAGGCAACATGGCCATTGCTGTTGCAGTCCAAAAACAAAAACATGCACAAGCCGACTCTGGACTATCAATGTATCTTAAAGACATTATAGCAGACGTCACTGAAGAAACACAACATGCTGAACCTGATAAATACTTGCCCCAGCTATACAGCGAGAATCCCAGTGTGTGTAGTAGATTAGGGTGAAGGACTAGGCCTCTGCTGAACATTGAACACTGATCCATAGAAACTCACTACTGGAGTGGAACTGGAAAAACCACTCCTGAAATAGCCCAGTTACCTTGAAAGAACAATTAGGATCACTATACGTTGTTTCCAACTTGATATCTCCGTGAACTTGATGGCACAGAACACACACAATTATAGAGGTGGGTCCAGCTATCTTATAAGACTGGCAAGATCAGTTTCTAGTATAAATGCTCTATCAGACTACACAAATGTGCCATGCTGCTTTTATTCCACCCCCGCCCCCCTTTCTGGGCACAGGGAGATTCAGCATCTGGCCAATCTTCAAGAAACTGAAGAGTAAGGACCCTTGCAGACTGGAACCAAGATGATGTTTGATTCAAGACAGGTCTACGCAGAGATGCCTTTAAAAAGCTATTGAACCTTAAGAAGAACGATCATGAGACTCTACTTGTGATGTGCAATGAAGCGTAGAGAGAGATCTGCAATGAAGAGCTGCAACCAAAGGGAAGCATCTTTCCTGGGCATAGAAACTCCTAGAAGTGATATCCTGAAAGTCGCAGGAAATATTCATGTTTGGGACAGTTCTACCCTAACCAAGAAAGCAGAGTAAACAGTGTCACTGTTTTAGTTTCTTCAGGGAATATCTAGGTGACTAGTTCATCGCCTGAATCCCAAGAAATCACTGGCTCTAGATAAGTCTCCTGATAACAGAGCACAAATGCTTGAGAAAAACTTTGAAAATCCTGGACGCAGAACAGAATTGTGGATGCTGTTGAAATAAAACTGGAAAAGGCATCTGGAGATGAAGGAAATACAACATTGAACAGAATCATACTGCTGACTTATGGCAGCACAAATGCAGTGGGAAAAATTGCAATGCTGAATTGTATCCCTTGTTGCTCACCAGTCATGTGAGTTGGTGGGCAACAAGGGATGTATGCAGCAACTCCTTAAGCAGTGGCAATTGACAACTGCAACTTATACAGCTGCAATTTATTTATATATTTCTTATTTTTCTTCTTCTTCTTATTAGTATATTTCATTGTACGTTTGATTATTGTTTGTTTGATGTTGTAAACCGCCTGGAGTTCCTCCGGAAGACAGGCAGTATAAAAATAAATAAATAAATAAATAAATTTACTATTTACGCTTGTATACCGCCCCATTCCCACAATGGGGACTCTGGGCGGTTCACAGCATCAGAATAAAAACAGATAAAAATCGATTGCAAACAACAATTAACAAAACAACGATGTCCAGGAGTAATTAGGCGGGATTAAAAAAAAAAAAAAGACCGGACTGGGTCCTTAGACATCGCCGTAAGCTTCTCGAAAGAGGATGGTCTTAAGATTCCTCTTAAACGCTGCCAGCGATGGAGCCTGCCGTAGATCACTGGGGAGTTTATTCCAAGTGGATGGAGCCACTACCGAGAAGGCCCGTCCACGAGTACTAGCCTTACGGGCCTCCCTCGGAGTGACTGTCCGCAGTGATAAGGCCACCGAGGCGCGGGTGGGTCGGGCCAAGTCTAATTGTTGGGGGAGACGCTCCGCCAAATAAGCTGGGGCCAAGCCATGGAGGGTTTTGTAAACCAAAACCAACACCTTGAACCTTATTCGGGAGGCAACGGGTAACCAGTGTAGGCGAGCCAGGATAAGGGTGGCGCGGTCATAGCGGCGCGCGCCAACCACCAGCCTGGCCGCCGTATTCTGGACCCGCTGCAATCGCCGAACAAGGTTCAAGGGAAGCCCCATGTAGAGAGCGTTGCAGTAATCCAGCCTCGACATGACCAGTGCCTGTACCACAGTCCTCAAGGAGCCCTCATCGAGGTAGGGGCGAATCTGGGTGATAAGCCTAAGATGGTAAAAGGCCGACCTGACCACGGCTGACACCTGAGGTTCCAGGGTCAGATCCGGGTCCAGGACGACGCCCAGATTCCTCACTCTTTGCGCCAGCTGGAGGGCGGACCCACCCAGACTGGGAAGAGGGCCACAGTACCCCTCCGACGAGCCCCCAAAGAACATAACCTCGGTCTTGCCTGGGTTGAGCTTGAGCCTGTGGGACCTGGTCCAGTCCAGTACCGCGGCCAGGCAACGATCAAGGGTCCCGACGGCCTCCACTGCACAGGTGGAAAAGGAGAGATAGAGCTGCGTGTCATCAGCATACTGATGGCAGCAGACTCCATAACTCCGGATGATCTCAGCCAGCGGCTTCATATAGATGTTAAAGAGCATTGGGGAGAGTGACGACCCCTGAGGCACCCCACAAGAGAGTGTCCAGGGAGCCGACAACTCACCCCCCAAGCTCACTCGCTGGGTGCGGCCCCCAAGGAAGGACCGGAGCCAGGCCAAGGCCTGGCCTCCAATCCCAACCTCCGAGAGCCGCTCCAGCAGGATACCGTGGTCGACAGTATCAAAAGCCGCTGACAGGTCGAGAAGGACCAGCAGGGTAGAGCAACCCCTGTCAGCCCTCCTCAACAGATCATCATGCAGCGCGACCAGGGCCGTTTCGGTCCCATGATGCGGCCTGAACCCGGACTGGAAAGGATCCAGGACATGGTTCTCCTCCAGGAACGACTGGAGACGCAGGGCGGCGACTCGCTCAATCACCTTGCCCAAAAAGGGAACATTGGCTATGGGACGATAGTTGGACAAATCGTCCACAGCCAAGCCGGATCTTTTAATAATGGGCTTCACCACCGTCTCCTTCAGAAGACTGGGAAAAATCCCGTCTCTGAAGGAGGCTGAGGCAATCAGTGAAGCCCATTTCGGCATGCTCCCCCCTGCGCTCTTAATCAACCAGGAAGGGCAAGGGTCGAACGGAGAGGCCGCAGGCCTGCAATGTCCCAGTGCCCTGGAGGCGTCCACCGGTGTAACAGGCCCAAACTCAACAAACTGAGGCGACCGAGGCGGCCCGACACTGGCCGTGACAGGGGCCGGATCAGGGCAACCGGCATCCAGCTCGGAGCGGATGGCCTCTATCTTAGATTTAAAATAGGCTGCGAATGACTCACTAGTGAAATCACTAGGAGGAGGCCCCGGCGGAGCGGGATTGGTGAGGTCTTGGACCACATGGAATAATTCCGCTTGACGATTCGAGGCCTCACCAATTCTCAGGGCGGCAAAAGATCTCCTAGCCGCCCTTATCGCGCGAGAATAGCGACCGTTCGACGCCTTAACCGCAGCCCAATTCTGAGCCGTCCGAGCGTTCCGCCATCTGCTCTCTACTAGATCAGTGTTGGTGAACCTATGGCATGGGTGCCAAAGGTGGCACTTGGAACCCTTTCTGTGGGCACCCGACATCGCCCCTTTACAGCCACCTGTATTCAGGTTAAATGGCTGTATGGGCACTTTGCAAAAAATTAGTGGGTTTTGAATTGCCGTTTGGGCACTCGGTCTCTAAAAGGTTCGCCATCACTGTACTAGATTAATTAGAATGAGGGGCAAAGGGGGAAGTAACCTTACGGAGCTGCAACTGAGAATCAGTTTGTGGAGGAAGATGTAAGCACCTGCATTATTCCTGTGAATAGGAAAACATAATCTGAAATGGGGGTTGGGGGAGGAATGCCTGGAGGGAAAATGTTAAGAAGATGGTTCCCCTCCCCCTGTTCCTCAATTAACCTATTAACATCCATGGCTACTTTTCATTAGAACATCACCAGGAGCAATTTTGTTGTTCTTATGTGCTGGCAAGTCGCTTCTGGTGTACAGGAATGCTACAGATGAGCCATCTTCAGCAACCCTCCTCAGCTCCTATAGACTGTGGCTTCTTTTATGGAATCAGTCCACCTCCTCTTGGGCCTGTCTTCCTCTTGTTGCTACGGTCTTCCACTCTCTCCAGGAACTACTGCCCTCCATTCTCAGAAAAGTGTTGCGCACGCCCCCTGTAGAGCCTCTGGTTTGGCTCTGAAACTAAGCAGCTCACAATGTTATTGCAAGACAACAGCACACTACTAAAGACTATACAGCATTTGCAAAGGACAGCATTTGCTAAGAGGGACTATAAAAACAACAACAAAGCAATAGGAGTATGGGCGCAGAGTGTGCAATGAAAAGTTTTTGAAACCCATTCTCTCCTTTTTCCAGATTGGGACTGTGATTGTAGAATTGATTAAGCAGCTCTGCAGACGGGCTCTTCCCCTCTGGGCACCTGCCATGGCTAACTGTCTCTCTCTGGTACCGGCAGGCACAGCAGACTTGCCTCCGTTCAGCTGTCCCAGTCCCGTGATTCACCAGAGGCTGTGCCATTCCCTCTCGGAGGGCACGTCCTCCTCCAAATTACTACATTCCCCAAATTCCTCTTCCCTGACACCACCACGTGAACCAGTTGGACAGCTCTGTTAAAAATAACCTAGTGGGGCAACTTTCCAGCCAATCCGCATTCAGCAGCATACCAGCCCTGACAGAGCGCAACTCAAGTTACACCTGCTGTCTGTCTGGGGCAAGTGCACAGCTTCCCCGGTTGTGCCCGGCTAAGCTCCCCCAAGCCACTGGAGGAGAAAGAAATGCCCCTTGCCATACACGGACTATACCCTCTCCTGTCTCTCCAGCCTTGCACGCTGGCCGCCATTCAAGTGCTATAGGTTACCACAGGTCACAGCTCTTTCTCCATCTCCCGATTCGCTCTTTCGAGCAGCTGGGAGATTAGTCCCCGTGTCAGTAACTGGCTCACGCTTGAGCCAAGTATGACCCATTTATCGTAGGCGTTCCGCTTCTCTTGTCAGTGTTCTGGGATTCCTCAGGCATCCTACTTCGAGCACCTGCCTCAAAATGAAGCTATCTATGACCTTCCAGAAGCAACCCTCATGCTCCTACTCACTCACCCACCGACCCGCCCAGGGGCGGAAAGCTACGGAAGGAATGTCTCACCAAGATCAAAGTAGACAAGAAGTAACCAGAGCAGAAAAGCCCTCTTCTTATCAGAGCACTGAAAATAATGAATTTGCAAGTAAAGGACTCACCTCTTTAGCATAAGAAGGCAAGGCATATCTCAATACGAAGCTAAAGGGATTCATCAGATTTTGTAAAAATATTTCCTCAAACAATTAACACAACCACTTAACAAAACCTTACAAGATTCAATACCAAAGAATGATAGGTACTCCTAAATGATGCACTCGTTTAGAGTTCACGAAGAAGATAAGCGGGGTATAAATGCAAAAATAAATAAATATATCATTGCCACAGTCAATACTGTTGGCATACCCCTGATGTACTGACATAGATTCTGCACTGACAGACATTTGCTTTGTAACATCACAGAGGGATATTTAGACAGAAAGAATGCAACTTTGGTACATACACACAGGAAAGGATAGACCACTCTCTTGTTTGTTTATTAATGTGTAAATACTGTTCAGGAGCAGAAAACATACTATTACTGAAGAAGTGCCTCTTTCTGCCCTCCTTTTACTAATCTACTTTTGGGTTCAACTGACACAAACCTGGCATTACTTTTCTTGAGGTTTTTGCTTCCATAGAGGAATTTGATTTTTTAAATGGAGGTGGGCTGTTTTCCAGTATCTATGATCACCACTGGATTCTCAATGTTTATCTACAGAATGAGCCTTGTGGCGCAGTGGTTAAATGCCTGTACTACAGGTAAAACTGTGTTTACGACCTGGGTTCAATCCCAGGTAGCAGGCTCAAGGTTCACTCAGCCTTCCATCCTTCCAAGGTCGGTAAAATGAGTACCCAGCTTGCTGGGGGGGGGGCAATGTGTATCCTGCACACTGTAATTAAAAAAAATTTGTAAAACCGCCCAGAGACTACTTGTAGTGGTATGGGGCAGTATATAAGCAGAACACTTTGCATAGAGACCAAGGAAGATAGGGACTGATTATCTGTTAGTGGTGTAAGAGGCCCTTATGGGTAAAAGAACAAAAATGAAAATATATTACAGATCTGCAATAAATACTCTTATAGGCCACTAATAAAAATAAAAAAGAACAGTGCAAGCTTTCAAGTGTAAATCACTCTTCTTCAAAGCAGGTCCCAGAAGATCAGACATGGTAAAAGATATACTTTACCAGGAGGTTACTTTTAAAGTCCTTGATTAGATGATGTTCTTAAAGTGCATGGCTAGATGATGTTGCAGCCAGGGCAGGAGTCTTGTTAGAGGCAGGAAGTTGGAATGCAGTTGTAATAGCTGCTTAAGCATTGGGTTTCACATCCCCGACTCCCGTTCTTCAAACAAAGGAACATGGGTCATACACCGACCCCAAAGGTATCGCCTGTAACCTATTTTTGCAATTGTGTTTTGTGATGGCCATGCGGCTCAATCCCCTTCTTGTTTTGATGAGATCTGCAAAAGTGAAGTTATCACTTGCAAGTATGAGGAGCCCATAAAGTTAAAGTAAATAAATACTTTGGGTATTTACTACTGTATTTTGTTTATTTATCTTTATTTATTTACTCATAACCTGCATAACCTACAGGTGCAAAGTGGAAAATAATATACAGTGGCACCTCTAATTACGAGCAGCTCGACTTAAGAGCAAAAAAACATTGGCGTTTTAAATGCTGCCTTACAAACTTTAGATGCAGTTTGCTCTACTTCCATTTTTTTTATTTTTTTATTTTTTTAGATAAGGCTGTTCTACTTAAGAGTTGCTCAATTTAAGAGCATGCATTCGAAACGGATTAAACTCGTAAGCAGATGTACCACTGTACAGCTTTACAGCATGTGGCCCATTAAGATCCAATCCTGCCAGACTAACTTGATCTCATTTTTGAATGGATAAACCTCCTTAGTAGATGGGGAGAATGATGTTGACATAATATATCTTGACTTCAGCAAAGAGCCCTGATACAGTAGTCTGGTTAGCAAGCTACTTACGTACTTATGTTCATACTTCCTATATTTTTTTACCCTGCCTTTCTCCTTAAAAAGGTCCAAGGTGGCTAACATCATTAAGATAATATAAAAGCTAACAGTGAGTATGAAAAAACGAAAAAGGGTCAAACAAATAACATACCAAAAACGTAAGCAACACCAAAACACATTCAAAGCAGTAAGGTACAACAATCCTTTAAAAAAAAAACACACTCAGTCATCCAGTGACTCAGGGAAAGCTTGCTTGAAGAAAAAGTCTTGCAGAAGGACTAGCAATGGAGTCTGTCAGAAGTGCACAGTTAGAATGAAGTGTCCTGTCAATTATGTAATCAGTCAGTCAGTAATGGAACTATGTGACCAGTTAAGCTCAGTGATGTAACAAGTTAACATTTTTACATAATATGATGTTTGTTTTTAATCTGTGAAGAACTGTAAGTAAAAAAATCATTTTATTTTTTTCTCATTACTGGAGGCTGGAGTAAATGCACTGCGGTAAACTAATAAACAAGGAGTAGTCCACTGAGGAAGAGTTGTTGTTTAATCTGCTCTGTAGGTTCTTGACTGAAGAAGTATTATCCACTGCTTAATTAGAGGAGATTTTATTGATTTTAATTAAAACCACACTCAATTCCTCAAACACACTGGCTCAGTAATATTAAGAACAAGAAGGACTTTAGAAATGTTATAGATCACGAACTTTATATCAGCCAACAGTGCAACGTGGCTGCAAAAAAAAAAAAAAAAAAAAGGCTAATGCTATTTTAGTCTATATTAACAGAAGTCTCTCCAAATCCAATGTAGTCTCCCTTTGTTTAGCACTGATTAAGCCTCATCTTCATTATTGTATCCACTTCTGGACACCACACTCAGAAGGACACCAACAAAACTGAAACAAGTTCAGAGGAGGGCGACAAGGATGATCATGGACTGGAAACCAGGCCTTATGAGGAAAGACTGAAAGAACTGGGCATTTTCTTTGAGAAAAGAAGACTGGAGGGAGATATGATTGCACTTTTCAAAGACTTGAAAGATTGGCAGAGTAGGAATAAGATCTGAGAGCGCAGGACACAAAATAATGGGTTCAAGTTACAAGAAGCAAGACTGAGGCTGAAGATCGGGAAAAACTTCCTAACTCTTAGAGCAGTAGAACATGGGAACCAGCTACCTTGGGAGGTGTGAGCGCTCCAATGGGGGGGCATTCAAGAGAAAATTGGACAACCATCTGTCAGATCAACTTTGGTTCCAGCAGTGGGAACCTAAGACGTGCAATAGCCACTGCCTATGAGGCTGTACAAAAGGATTTTGCCACAGCATGACAAAGATAAGGCATAGAAATTGTTTCACTAAGACACTGCCTAATATTATCAGTAAAAAGATGGCATCCACATATCTGGCCTTTTCCTGCTGAGAGTACTGTTTCTGGTTAGAAAACAGGAGAAACTGTGGGAAAACTAGAATTGGGTTACAGATTGTAAATGTTGCCTGATTATTGTTTTCCCCTCCCGATTTCTGTGGTTGAGGAAGGGTGTCTGCAAGTCAAATTCCTCACCTGGAAGAAATGTAAGATGGTGAGGGGACATGTCACCTAACTGAAGTTGTTGGATTATAACTTCAATAAACCCTACCTATCCTATCTGAAGGTGAAGGATGAGAACTGCAGTCCCAAAACATCAAGACAGACACAGGTTGCTCACCATGGATCTACAAAAAAGATTCAGAGCATTTTTATTCCAGTTACTTGATGCTTCATGTAGATCAAAAGACTGAAACTATTAATACTTACATACTGTCAGGTCGACTTGGACTTACAGTGTGACACTTTCCAGAGCTTTCTAGGGATAGAGTATGAAGAAGTGTTTTACTGTTCCCTTCTTCTGGGAGCACTCCGGGACTGTGAAGCTTGCCTAAGGCGCCACTGATTGGCTTTTATTTATTTATTATTTATTTATTTATTGCATTTATACCCCGCTTATCTACAATATGTACTCTAAGCGGCTTACAAAACATCGGGCCTCAATAGCCATAAATTACAATAAAAACAAAAATAAAACAAATAATAATAACACTAAGCAAAGTTAAAACCTAATGGGACCTCAATGACTGACAATGATAGATAAAATAGTTTACGATGGCGGAGGAAAAAAAAAAACAGTTAAAGATCGCCAAAGGCCTCCCGGAAAAGGGACACAGTGGGGATCTGAACTCCCCAACTGAATAAGCTGTGCAGCCAATTAACAAAAGCATACAAGTCCTTCTTACTTCATAATCCAACAAGACATAGAAGATAACCTGTCAAAGCAAAAAGGGGGGCAAGCCGTGTGGCCATCAGAAAACACAATTGCAAAAATAGGTTAGAGGCAATACCTTTATAGGCCACTATTAAAAATAAAAAAAACCCAAGGAACATTGAAAGCTTTTGAGTTTAGACAACTCTTCTTCAAAGCAGGTCCCAGAAGTTCAGACATGGTAAATGATGTGCTTTACCAGGATGTAACTCTTAGATGTTCTTAAAATCCATGGCTACAGTAGATAAATAACCTGTTGACTTGTTATTTGAGTTTGCCTTTCAAGGTATCAAAAAGCCAGCTTTGCACACAGCAATTGTTATAGGCAATAACTGCTCCACATGTAAAAAGAAGCTGAGCATATAGCTTGATTGGGATGGAACCCAGAAGGCCTGCCTCAAGCTGTCTCCATTGATGGTTTACAGAACATCTGAGTTTGTTCCTAGTGCACCCCTGCAAAGTCTGCTAAGCACAAGAGACGAGACCAAGGTTATAAGTGAAATTGATGGTCAAACACTAATTTGCTTTAAGTTTAAGGTTTCACTTAACCATTGGGGAGGGAGAGAAAAATGTGTACACCTTCTTCAAGACAAGTACATTCACCATTTTGGAATACTGTAATGTTTTCACCTGAGCAATCAAACTGTAGACCTGTCCACCCCTTCCCTCTGTGTGTGGGTCTGCATGTCTGTGTATACCTCATTGATACATGCTTTCTGACTAAACAGCTCAGGAACACCCTCCCGTGATGGCAATGAGTAGATTCCTTTCTGTGAGGAGGGTATGTTGGTACCCAAAGTATAAGAACATCAGTGGGCTCCAAGAGATGTGACAGTCCCCTTCCAGACACCCTCCCCAACCAAGATAGGTCTTGAAGCAAACAGGCTGCCTAGTTTGTAGCCAGTTAATTGGGCATCCCTTCTCTACCTCATTTTAAAAGGTAAGTGCAAGCCACCTGTCTCTTTCTTCCAATCATAATCTGGGAAGGAGTCCAGTTTTATTTTAATATCACTCAATAATCTTACTGCAGATTACTGAAGAATGAATAAAACTACAGGTGGAGCAAAATGTTAAAACAAAGTAAAAACAAGTGTGTAAACTGAAAACCAGCTGGAATAAAGAAGGTAAAAGCAGACCCGGCTGCTGTTCCTTTAAGCAATTGCCAGATGTCTCCAAGTGGCTGGAAAAACCAGTTTGTACACTTGGGCTGGATGAACAAAGGCCAAGCTCCCCTGCGGCACTCTAGCTATTCCTGCAGAAATCTAAAAAATGTGCCTCTTCTGAAACCTTCCATCCCTGTCTCTGTCATACAGACTGTGGGCCATGTGGATCCCTGCAACGATGACTATCTCTATGTAACTGTTAGAAGAGATAGGATAAAACACACTTGTATAATTCTTGTTCCGAGGAAAGAGGACATGTTTTGCATTGTTGCCTTGCATAACAACAGGAAGCACAGGTATTATTGCCACAACAGAAATATATGTAAAATGGGTTAAAAGATCTTCTTGAATCATTGTTCAAATCAAAGGTCTGATGTTAATGGAAGAACTCATGCTTTTTCTGATTATATACCACCCCATACCATTTCAAGTAGTCTCTGGGCGGTTTACAATTTTAATTACAGTGTGCAGGCTACACATTGCCCCCTCCCCCAGCAAGCTGGGTACTCATTTTACCGACCTCGGAAGGATGGAAGGCTGAGTCAACCATGAGCCTGCTACCTGGGATTGAACCCCAGGTCATGAGCACAGTTTTACCTGCAGTACAGGCATTTAACCACTGTGCCACACTTTAACTGAAACAACAACAAAATCTCTTAGAAAAGAAGCAGATTCTTCACCATATTCAACCATTGTTCACATACCTATATCTAGGACCAGAACCTAGAACATTAGGTCTGAAAATTAATTGGTTACAGTTAAATGTAAAATTTGTTAATTTGTACAAATTAAAATACATTTTATTTGTGGGATTAGCATTATCAACCCCCTATTGAAATTATTGGTCAAAACTATCAATTTACACATGCATAAAGGAAACTGCTTATGTCTTGCTAGCAAACTGCTGCTCATTAATGAGTAGCTGGCTGTGTTCTTGAGAAGGCATCCACTCGCATGATGGGGTACATGCCAAGGAATGCAGCCAGCAACATGCCCATGTGTTGTAAGAGTTAAGGAGACTTAAGCAATTTGCTTTATCCTCAACAGGATTCTGACTGTTACATTTAAATTAAATGTGAGTTGAGAGGGATTAGTTATCCCCACCACTGTTACTGGCTCCTTCAAAGTGGGTTTAGAGGCTGGATTTTGTAGTTACTTCAGAAACACTTTCCACCACCTTTCCCCCCTTGAGGTGGATTACAAACCCCATCATGTCACTAGCTAGCTGCACGGGGAAATATTGGGTTGAGGAAGGATGTGACCCTTAGAAATGGGATTTCTGGATTTCTGGGACTACAGATCCTATAACTGTCCTTTCATGGAGTTCCATATGGCAGACAGACACCTAGATGTGGTTCATCTGGTAGAAAGACCTCAACTGGAAGGCTCTAAAGTTTAGCTACATCTAGCCCTACCTAGCCTCCTGTGCAAAAGAAAGCTCCCAGCTAACACAGGGGCAGGAAGTCGACACTTGGGTGGAATGAGGCAACCCTCAAAAGCCTTCTAGATGAGTCTTTTTCTCCCAGGTGTATCACATGTGGGTGTCTGTAGGGTGTGTCTGGTAAAAATTTCAGAACTGAGAATTATGGGATTTGTAGTCTGAGATATCTAAGAAATCCATCTAGTGACACAGGATTTCACCTCTCCATCCCTGAAAAAGGCCCACCTATACGTATCCAACAAGATTAACTTCTCTGACCATTTTAAAGCTACTCCCTTAGTAGAAACTATACAAGTGTTGCCTGAAATTACAGTCTTCCCAAAAGCCTTCTGAGCTCTCCCCTAGCTTCCTCTCTCACAGGCCACAGCAACTAATTTCATAACACATCTAGAAATGAAAATTGCTGATTTTCCCCCATGAACATTTCAGTTAAATAAATACTTTTAGCATTTGCATTTGGACCAAAACCAGCAAATGGAGAAATCCAAGCTGGGATGTGGTGCATGTCCCTCCTCCCAATGTCTCTGCATTCATCGAAGCAGCTCTTCCAGATGGTCATGTTGGGGAAGTTGTGGTCACGGCAGAAAACCATAAAATTTATCTTCTTCCAGTGATCCAGAGGCTTCCCATTACTGAATTATGTCTTTATCTGAATTACTTTTAGTTCCGTATTTTGTTCTTGTACTATTTTATATTGTAACAGTTTGCTCTATGTTGTGAACCGCCCAGAGTGGCCTTTGGTTAGATGGGTGGTACATAATGTAAATAAATAAATAAATAAATAAATAAATAAATAAATAAATAAATACATACATACATACATACATACATACATACATACATACATACATA
>JAHTLZ010000129.1:54909584-54973173 GCA_023846285.1 Phrynocephalus versicolor
ATACATACATACATACATACATACATACATACATACATACATACATACATACATACATACATACATACATACTGCCATCCTTTCATCTCCCCACAAGAGTTCTTTCCTGGAACAGCTATTATCAGTGTCTACTGAGACTTCTAGAGGAATCACTTTAGCAAATCTATAGCCCCCAAAAGGACAAAGGCTATTCTATATTTAGGGTACCCAGTGTGGTGTAGTGGGTAGACAGACAAGAATGCAGGAAACCTGGAGTTTGAATCCCTGCTCAGCCATGGAAACTTAATGGGAGAAGTTGCACTGGTAAAGCCACACTTTCCTTGAAAGATCTATTAGGGTTACTATACAGTGGTACCTTGTATAAAGCAATTAATTTCTTCCAAATTAAATTATGTTAAGCAAATTTTCCTTTATACAAATTTCCCATAGGAATGCATTGAAAACGGATAAATCCCTAACTGAGACTGTTTTTATGTTGTACAGATTTTATGTTATACAAACTGTTTGTTATATGAGCGTCCACTCTACATTGGATACAACTTGACAGTACATAACACAGAGACACACATGTTCTATATTTAAAGGAACAGGCAGCATAACCTTCCCACCCCTGACTTGTTTAGGATAATAATTAATAAATCCAGTATTTAACATGACCATCATTCTGATAGAGATGGTGCTCTGAGGTCACAAACATAAGATTATGGTATCACAGAAAAGACCCTGCTAACAGCAGATGAGTAGCAGGCAGCAATAAAATGCATGTGTACAGATTGCTCTCTGAAGTAATAAGACTGAGTTCTGATGAAGCTGGGTGTGTCTCAACCCTACAGCAGAGAACAAAGGCAGGGCAGTGGCAGAAAGGAAGACGAGTTCATTCCGAATCTGTTCAGATAAACCAATTACAGAGGCCTCCTTGATTTTTCATATTCAAGCCAAACTGGACTAGATTTACAATTCTAGACAATAACAATCCCCATTGCAATTAAAATTTCAAGTAGAAACTGCTTTTGCACCTCCTCATTCTGAACAAGACCAACTACTTAAATGTTTAATGCATTTGTTTATTAAAATACAGTATTGGTTCTGTTCCTTCCTTCCCTAACTTCAAAGGTGGACCAATCTCCACAAAGGGTTGATTCCAGTGATCTCATTGGCCACCTTCAGCAAATTACTGTATTGTCTATACTATTCATCTGAGGAGTATACTCTTGAAGCTGTGACGCCAATCAAGTTTGGTTCATCATGATGCTTACACAAATGGAACATGCAAGTAAGCAAGGTTTTAATGACATGTTGAAGCCTCAAGATGGTCAATGGCATATTAATAGAGCCAACCTACAAAGGTATTTATTATCTCTAGTCAGCATAAACACAACGGTTAAAATCCACAACAGTTCGCAATCACAAACCCAAAGATGGAAGAGGAATTTCAATATATTAACAGTATGTAGTGAACTTTTTCAGTGACAATATTATAATCCCACAACAACACAAGCAAAATATCTTACGACAACAATGTATCAGTGAGAATCTCCTACACTGGGGTCAAGAAAGAATATGATGTGATGTTGCTGACGTTTACTTACTTACTTACTTACTTACTTACTTATAAGTTTATACATCACACCTATTTTCCCATAGGGAACTCTGGGCAGTTTACAAACAGGGCAATACAAACTATTAAAACTACCACAACAGGTAATACTCAACAAAGAAAGGGGAATAAAAAGAAAAGAAAAGAAAAGCGGAGAATCTGGCAAGAGGCATACTAGAACTAACAAAACCAAGAAGTGACAAGGAACACAGAACAAAGTAGTAGTAGTAGTAGTAGTAGTAGTAGTAGTAGTAGTAGTAGTAGTAGTAGTAGTAGTAGTAGCAGCAGCAGCAGCAGCAGCAGCAGCCACAACAGCAGCAGCAGCAGCAGTGGTAGTAGTAGTAATATGCCAACAAATTGCCTCCAACTTAAGATGACCCTACGAATAAGTAAATTCCAAAATGCCCTGTCCTGAATAGAGTTGCTCAGCTCTTGTGCCTTTACAGCTGTGCCTTTCTTTTTGGAGCCTATCCATCTTTTATTAGGTCTTCCTCTCATCCTGCTGCCTTCAACTTTTCCTAATATTACAGTCTTTTCCTGTGCATCTTGTATTTTTCTAATATGAACAAAAATCCGATAGCCTTTGTTTAGTCATTGTTGCTTTCTAGAGAAAGTTCAGGCTTGACTTGATTTACGAACCACTTGTTTGCTTTTTTTGCAGTTCAGGGTGTCTGAAAAGCTCTCCTCCAGCATTATATTTCAAACAAATCAATTTTCCTCCATCAGCCTTCTTCACTATATGGACTTAATTAGCTCACTTTTCACTATACAAATAAGAAGATTCAAAGATGGGAGAACCTATCTCACTGGAGACTCATTTACAGAATAATCATACATATACGTCTTGTTAGAAGTAATTTCTGCTTTGGAAATTTAAGTTCTGTAGATGAGTCTAGAATAGCAATCTTGCTTATTCAAGTCACAGCCTTGCAGAAAGAAGCAAGAAATCATGGAGGCAGATCATTTTGTGACATTAAATAAAACAGAGGAAGGTGGCAATGAGTACTCCTTAAAAAGAAAATTGAGTGTTTTGTTTGTCACCTGTGTAAGAGGCCAGATCTACACCACCTTTCACACTTGAAGGAAAGAATGTGGGATCCTTAAACAGACAAAAATCAATCTCTCTTTGAAAGGAATGAACCTACCAAACCAGTTCCTCAAGCCAAGCAGTAAGGGAAGTGGGAGGGAAGGGAATGGTGAGACACAACAAGAGTGGGAGGGATATATAGGACTAAAGGAACAAAACACTTTGAGTCATCAACCTAAGGAAGAATTCATAACTACTCAAGACACCTTTACTGACTTCAAGGTGGCCAAGCCTCTGAACAGTTTATTTTCCCTCAGTGTGGCTTTTGTGTAGTCCATTTCCTTTACCTCCATGAAATTAGAGAGATAAAACACAAGAAACAGCCAGCCAGTGATGGACACTGGAAAGCAACATATCCAAATGCCAGGAATAAACATTATTTTAAGCCGCTGATGTATGGTGTGCCAGGGATACATATTTTTAAAAAATACAAAATGCTGATGGAAAGGAACATTTTGTAATTACAAAGTATCATGGAAAGCAACTATTTCTTGAATGCACGCCTTTGATTGGTGAGGGGGCTTGAGTATCTATGTGACACTGAGAGCAATGCTGTTAGGATGCCAGACTCCATTACAAGTCTCAACTCCTAGCAGGGTCACCCAAGGCGGGACACTCACAGCAAAGACACCAGACTAAAATGCACCCACCTTCTCCAAGGCAGCTACTAGGTGGCAGCAGTAGCTGAAAGTGACATTGTCAGAGGAGGCAACAGTGGTGGCACTCAAGCCAATCTTTTTTTAGTACTGCACAGAACGTGGCAATGGTAAACAACTGCTGAACTTTCCATTTATTGAAAACCCTCTGATGGGACAGTTCAAAATGAAACAAGAGATAGTGCTGGAATATGAGTCTCCTAGGTTGGAAAGCATTCAGTCAGCCAATGGGAACAGCAAAAGACAAGTATGAAAAGCTCTGTCACTAACAACACTAGAATAAAGCCAAAAGAACGTCTAGTGGCTGGCATGCACAGAAGTGAAAAGGAAGTCCAGTGCTTTACAACACATGCAACTGGAATATGAAATATGAGAGGTATGAATCAAGGTAAACTGGAAACCACAAAGCAAGAAATGAAAATTAGAAGCACTGCAGTGCTTGTTGTCAACGAACTCAAGTGGCTTGGAATGGAGTACAGTATTATCAGTCAGACAACAAACTAAGTTTTACTATTCTGGAAATGACAATGCAGAAGAAATAAAGTAGCTCTATGCAGAAGAAATAAAGTGAAGTAGCAGCTATAATGCAAGGTTTGATTGAATAAGATCAAATAGACTCTCTGGAAAACCTATCAACACAACTATCTTTCTACACTCCAGCTCCCAATGCTGAAGAAGCCGACATTGAAAGCTTTTATTCAAGAGGAAACTAATTGCACATCAAAACAAGGCAATCATATGTTGTTGGGAAATCTGGCCTAAGAGACAGAAATGAAGCAGGAGAATGGCCCATAGAGTTGAGCAAAGCCAACAACCTGTTTATTTCCCAGTACATGTTTCAAGCAATCAAACTAATGGCAGTAGATGTGGACATCACCAAGGAGTCAATATAGAAGTCTAATAGATTATGTAACTGGAAGTAGGAGACAGAGAAGTTGTATTCTCTTGGCCAAAAGTGTCAGGAGTGGACAGTGGTACTGATTGTGAACTCTTATTATTCAACATTACAATAAAGCAAAAAAAAAAAAAAAGAACAGTAAAAGAATCATTCATCCTTAAACCATAATTTAAACAAGATTCTTGATGAAACTTAAAAGAAAGAGCAAATGAGATGGGCTGATTTCCCAAAGGAAGCCACAGCCTTGCTTTTAAAGGATTTGAGCAGAGGTGAAGACAGGGCACTTTGGATATCTTTTTTTCATATTATTGCCATGAGTCAGAGACAACATGAAAGTACACAACAATGGGAAGGACATTCCTACTTCATGACCTGGATCTCACCAGTCAAAAGTTGGAAGGATTTAAATGTCAAAATGTAATTGGGTGCTTTGCTTAGAGCAGCAGATTACTTCAGCAACAAATACAAGGATATTCTGGATCAAAACACCTGATATAAGAAACATACATGAGCTCTGTATATTCTGAATTTTTATTGTAGTGTACCCTACTGGATTGTGTTGCGTGTAATTTAATGTATTTTATATTTTGTGGTTTTGTTGGTTGATATGGTAATGGGACTAATCAATAAATTATTAACTCATTAACTAACTACAAGAAACTAATAATCATACAGTATATTTGGTCTCACAATAATGTTATGAATTAGTATACCTGCAAAAGATGCCCATGGCCTCCCAACAAGCCCCACTACAAAAGGGTCCTTATTGGATAAACATTCTTATTCAACTATGCCAAGGCACATGTTCAACTGTTCAGTTTTTGCAGACTTGGATATGTTTAATCAATTCTATCCCCATAAAAGTCAATGTGAAACAATCAGGTACAATGGAAGAAACATTCACCAAGGCCTGGCAAAAGCCAGGTTCAAAATGTCATTCAGTCATGAAACATGCTATGTGAACCTGGGCAAACCAGATGCTCTCAGCTTAATCCAGCTCTCACAGGATTAGTGGAAGGATAAGTGAAAGATGGCAAAGAACCTAATAAAAATGTCTTGAGCTCCTTGTAGGATTGGTATAATGCAAGTGTATTTAAGTAAATAATAAGAATGCTATGACCATTTCAGTATTCAATAGGCTACCATCACATCTGGCCCTTAAGATGGTTCAAACCACATGAACCGAGTAGCACAGGTTGGTCTCACTCACCATACATTTTGCCCTCGTCCGAGAGGATAATCTTACGTCGGCCACAGGGCGGGTATATCGCCAGTGCCTCCTGGAAGCTCTGTTCAATGTCTGGACTCCACACTCCTTCGGCATCATTGTCCAGACTCTTATCCATCCCCTCCTGTCCATCTTCTCGCCCCTCCCCGGGGCTGCCGCTGGCGTTCCAGCTGTTGGACGCTATTGTGATGGCTGCTCTGGGCTCCGACCCTGAGCCCCAAATGGCAACTCGTCAACCTAAAAGCAAGGGATGAGTAATGGTTAATCACACTGCTCTTAGGAAAAAATTAGTCCTTTTTTTAAAACTATAAATCCTGTATCACTCAGCCAGTAACATTCTGATTTTGAACCAAGAAGCATTAACTTTAAAAGCCTACAGAGATTTGTAAAGAGAGGGCCTGGTAAAGGAAAACCAACAAAGAGAAATGAAGAGCAGTCTGTATACAATACACATTTTTATCAAAAGGACAGAAATTCAGTATAGGAAGTGTGTAAAAGGACACTGGGTTTAGCATCCACCATCTCCATGGGACATGGAGAGTGCTAAAATACACTTATTTTTCTAGAATGAACACAGAACCAGATCTGCAAGGTGTTCCATTCAATATATTGTGACCTGCATGACACTAGATGTGTACATTTACTAAAAGGATTTAATTTTATTTTTACTCTACTTTATAGTCTCTGGAAATTTGGGTGCAACATAAAATCCTCCTTTGTCTGTTGGACATTTTCATATCCCACAACATAAGGGGATTCTCACTGCAGTTGGAAAATACCCAATGATATAAGCAATGTAACATTCTTTCTCCCAGTGTATATTACCTCAAATGCATCTCCCACAACATGAGAGCTTTCTGCCACAGCGGCAATTTCATAAACATAACTGTACAGTGGACCCTCATATAACAAACGGCTTGTATTAACATAAAATCTGTACAACATAAAAAATTCCAGAGATAAGGGAAATTTGCTTAACAGAATCACCTACGGGGCGAATCCGTAAAACATAAAAATGGTCATAATTAGGGATTACTCTGTTTTCAATGTATTCCTATGGGAAGTTTGTATAAAGGAAATTTTGCTTAACATAATTTCATTTGGAATGAATTAATTCCTTTATACAAGGTACCACTGTAGTTAAGTTATTACTGTAGTCCTCATACTGATTCATAATCTCTTTCAAGATAATGAAGGAAACCTTGATTATATGATCTATGGATAGAGACATAATGGGGAATAGAACGTTTATACATCTGGCATATCCACAGCTGGAACATTTTTCTTGGATCGTCTTTCAGAAGCATTAAAACATAAATTAACTTCAAAAAAGAGGCTGAGTTTTAGGATGAGATCAACATGGTCAATGATAATTTTTTAGGATTTTTCATTTTAGCAGATGTTTCAAACACAACAACAAGAACAACATGCTGTCAGGAAGATTCTGACATGGCAACCCATTTCAGGGTTTTCTAGGTATAGAGTACTCAGGTATGGTTTATCATTCCCTTCTTCTGGAAACATGCTGGGAGCATCAGGCTTACTGAATGCCACACTGGCTGACTTTTCTCCCAGGAAACATAGTGGGAATCAAGCTTCCACCCACTGGTTCTATACCCAGTTACTCCTGCTCAAGCTCTCCAGCCAGCTGTGTGTGTCTGTAAGAGAGAAATGTGTCTTTAAGCCGCTGCTGTTCTCTCTCTCTCTCTCTCTTTCTCTCATAAAACACAAGTTTCAATTTGATTAAGCCCTTAGTTCTCCTCCTCCTCCTCCTGACCCTCCGAGTAGTGAAGCAACACCAGGGTGGGTTTGCTTTCAAGGCAATTTTCTAGTTTTTATGGTTGGGGCAAAGAGCCTGAAAAGTTCCAGCAGTTTGATTAATACTTAGAAATGGGAGTGCCTGGGGACGGCAAACTTCCCAATGATCAAGGAGAAAACTTTGAATAATCAACCAATAACCAACGCCTCACAGCTTCTAATCTTTCATCAAAGCTGTTAATATTTGTATCTGTTCAGACAGTATTCCCTGGCTTAGTACCTTATAGGCTCTCACTAAGAACATTAATGATCTGGTTTCATATCCTTTGTTGTTCTTTTCAGCACTCATGAGAGGAAACGTCCAAACAGAGAAATTCTTCATTACTTCAGAACAAGATCTTATTTTATACTACTACTGTATCTACTGAGAGGTGAGATCCTGGAAGCATCAGGAAAGGGACTTACAGATCCAAATGTTTCAGAAGTTTTAGACCTACCTATTAAGGTTTATGAAGCCTCAGGCTATCATACTTGTTAGGTTCTAACACATCATCACTAAAATTATTATTTTGCCTCTGGTGGATCACCACAGTTTTTTAGCTCTTTATAATACAAGGAGCTCATTCCTGAAATTCCTGTGAAGGCCAATAAAGTCCCACTGGCCTCATTCAGATTTTCAAATAAAGAAGCCAGGACTATCAGGCAAAGTCGTGTATGTCTACCTAACCTGTGACAATTGCAACATTGACTTCTTGTATGTGTGAATGTCTCTACCTATCAATTACACCACTGACAGAATTCTTATCATTTTAAACAAGACAGCTTTCAAGTGAAGCCAATTTATGTATTCCGCTAAGAACAAAATGAGAGCTGAATAAAAGAAGCAATGAAGGATGAGATGACATGTATGTAAGACTGAGTCATATCAGTATAAACCATATGTTTATACTGTATTTAGAAGCAGTATTCCTTACAAAGCTGAAAAAACATTTGTTTCTTATAGCATGAGGTAAGTTAACTTGTTTCTTGTAATCTAACTTCTTGTGTTTGTGAGTGGCATCAGGAGATAAAACAGGCTTAATTGGCAAATTGATTGTCAAGGCATTTATCTCTGAATGTACATTCCCTTACCATCTAATTTGACCCCCACCTTTGCTCATGGAATCATTATGGCATTAAAGACCATTTTTATAATGCTAACCCAAACAGAATGCAATGCAGTGATTCCACTCATACAGTCTGAGAAACAGTTATTTTGATTTCAAGATATCACTCCCAAGCAAATTGTTTAGCCCCACATTCACTGTAGAGGAAAGACTGTCACAAAACTCTCTGTTGTTCATCAGGCAAATATCTGAGCTGTAAACCAGTGAACAACAGTGTATGTTTAAGTCCACAGCTAAAGTCTGCATTATACAGTAATATGGATAACAGATAACGAATGCCCCGATAATGAATTTTTCGGATAATGAATCACAATTTCGAGGTGTAGGGCTGCCTTGGATAAAAAATTTTCCCTATGGGCTGCCTTGGATAACGAATCACAATTTCTAGGTATAGGTCTGCCTTGGATAATGAATTTTCTCTATGGGCTGCCTCGGATAACGAATTTTCCTATGGGCTGCCTCGGATAACGAATTTTTCCTATGGGCTGCCTCGGATAACGAATTTTCCTATGGGCTGCCTCGGATAACGAATTTTTCCTATGGGCTGCCTCGGACAACAAATTCCAGCATGCATCAATAAAAAAGAGTTATCCTGGGCTGCATCATATCTGTAACTTTAAAGTGCCCTTTATAAAGAGTTTTGAGCAAAAAAAAAAAAAAAAAAAAAAAACAACAGGTGTCTGTGTCATTTTCCTAGGGTCTGGAATGAATTAATTGGTTTCCCATTCATTCCTATAGGAAACCACATTTTGGATAACAAATTTTTTGGATAACAAATCGCCTCGGAGAACGAATTAAATTTGTTATCAGAGGTACTACTGTAATTTGTTCATTTAGTTCCAAATTCATCTAAGTAAATCAATTCTCAAATGCAAAGAAAGGCAGAAAGGAAAAGGGTTAAAAATCATTTATCTCCAGAAAATTAGTTTGTTTCTTTAAAATATATACTTCAGTCACAGATTTTGATTTTAAATGGGTTTTTAAAAGAATGCCATTAAATGCAGAGGCAATACGAATCTTTTGAAGGATTCACCTGTACTCTCTTTAGACTGAATCACAAGCATTAAGTAAACTCAAAGGCAGCGAGCACAGAATGAGCTGAACACCGATGGGAATCCCCCTGGGCAACCACAGTGCCCTATCTGCGGACCCTTCCACTCAAGATGGTTTTGACATGAACAAAGAAGACGTAGTGCAACATTGTCAGCAAGTAGCACTCACAAAAAGGAGCTTCCACAATGGACTTCCATACCCCTTCTCCACTTCCCAGTCAATTGACTCTCTTAAAAAGCATTCCTTGAGTGTTGGGATGCCATCCTGAAAGGAGAGAATTAGGACACCAAGAGGGAATCCTCCCAATCCAGAACAGGTAGTGTTTGCATCCAATTTTGAGTGATGCCCCTCAGTACCCAGTGCCACTGTCCACTCCACTCTGGAGGGCCCAACAGCCCACACCAGAAGTTGTCCAAGGACGCTCACAAATCCACACTACTGGGATTATTCTATCAACCTTCTCTCAACACCTTCTATCTTGACAGGTTAGGTGACAGCATGTTCCCCTTTGAGGCACTTTAATGACTAGCAAGATTTGTATGCTATAAGCTTTCATAAGCAGTAGCCCATTTCTTCAGATGCATCTCAAAACCAGGATGACACTGCACAAAAACAAGTGTCCAAAAATAACTTATTTTCTGTAAAATTCCTCGTTGACTCGGCTGCAAAAAACTAATTTAATTATCTCTCTATCTTGATCTCTATTTCTATCAACACAAATACTCTAAATGTATTTCTTTTCAAATTATAAGAACTCTGTTGTATCCACATCACCTGTTCTTTCTTCTTCTAGCATTTATCTAGTGATAGCTTGATTCTATGTAAGTTTAATTAGAAGTAATTGCTGCTTTGTTAAATGAGACTTGTTTCCACATACAAGTGCCTCCAAATACACAGTCTAGCCTAAGCTCATACAGAACCCTAGAGAAACTATTGTCTTACGTATAAGCAGATATAATTCTGCACTGTAGGTGGGTTGCACAACTGAATATTTTGGTTTATGCTTTCTGATTACATAAAGCTTTGTTTCAGTTATAAAATAGCCTGCTTTAATTGTTGTGGCACTCAACTAGAACAGCCGAGTTCAGAACTAAATCACAACCTAAATCAACTGTTCAACATTGTTATTGATCTTGATGATTTACACCAGGATATAAAATCTCAATGATCTGACATAAGAAATGGAAACACCCCCATTCCAGTCTTACAGGGCTCATAAATCAGAGCGATTCTGCTGGTTACCCATGTCTTCCCTGTTCACCTCAAAAAGATCCATGGTGATGTGTTGTACATTGGGTGCAAATTTGCCAGCTGTAACTCAGCTGTCCCCGAGGGCCTTGACACAGTCAACTCCCTCTCTCCTTTGCCCCTGCCCCCACCCCAGCAGCTGCAAAGTTTTGCAAAACCACGATTCCTGGTGCCTGGTGGGGGCAGCAACCACGGCTCTTGGGAGTTGGAAAAAAAGAGAGGTGTCTCCTTTAGCAAGATGCTTCCGAGACAGAGCACAACAAAGGTCTCCAGTACAGACATCTCCTTTTAAAGAAGCTGCTGACAACAAGCTGGCTCAAGTGTTTTATTTCTTCTTCTTCTTCTTCTTTACAAGTAACTTTGCTGCTGCTGCTGCTCTGGGCTCTGTGATGTCACCTGGTCTCCCTTGCTCTCTCTCTCTCTCTCTCTCTGCCCCCCTCCTCCTTCATGCTCCCCACCCCTTCTTTGGAAACAGTGAAGCCAAATAAGGAGATCAGAACTACAGCAGTTAGCCAAAGAGAAGGGGAGGGGAGAATGCTTTCCACACATGGATCTGAACACACTCTTATTCATAGGCTCCCGAAATCCCTCTCTCTCTTTTCCCTGCTGACTCACACAGACACAGAGAAAGAGAACTGGAAGCAGCACCGAGGGACGAGACGAGAAAGGGAGCGTCCAAGAGGCACTGGATTTGCCATGAAGCTCTAGGACATGCAAACATGTGCAAAGACCTCGTCACATAATAATAAGTGTAGTCGAGCGGTAGTACCGGCTCCTCTTCCAGTAACTGTGGTAGAAGGTCTGATGGGAAAATCATTTTTTGTTGAAAACCAGCCAAAGAGAGACAGATAAGGTTGCCCCACCCCACCCCACTTACTGGAAAAGTCCTAGACATAAACACAACATGACCAAACCTTCCAATCCCTACTCAAAAGTAGAGGATGTAAAATTTCCAGAACTTTTGAAGCCGCAGGGAAAAAACTTAGGAGAAAAATGGAAAGATGGGGGGGGGGGGGAGAGAGCCCCCCTCATTCCCTGCCCCCTAAACTTTCACAGAAGTATTACATCTCTAGTCAAAAGACAAAGTAATGAACAACACAAGTTTCAGGTTTTAGAAGCTCCCCAGATATGGCATCATCTATGTTCCTCAAGCATGTGTGTCTTCTTCCCTTCTCTCTTTGAATACAATCCTCACCATTGCCCCACTTAGGGAGAGAAAAGCCCGTGGAGGCAGCAGCTGCATGTTGGTTTTGCTCCAGCTGTTGCATGTCCACCCACTTGCAAAGAGATGGGAAGAAGGTGAGTGAATAGACAAGTGTTGCTGAAGAGCTACAACAGAACCAGGGAGGGGTGGGTGGGACAGTGTATGAGGCCCCTACTGACGGGTAAGCCTTACTTTCACCAATGCCAGCCTACAGCACAGGCTCTGTCACACGTCTACATCGAGAGCTAGTGGGCAGAAGGCAGTCTGCTAAGGTGGATAATTTGAAAAGAGAGATGTCACATTTTTCTCCGTATCTTCCCTCCAGAAAAAATGCATAGATTGTACTATCTCAGGGGTGTCCAAACTTTTTGCAAGGAGGGCCAAATTGGGTGAGGTGAAAATGTGTGATGGCCGACCATTCATCCGCATTTGGCCTCTGGGCCAGACCTCTGGGACATGCAAGGAGATGGGGAGGACAGTGCAGCAATGGAGCCAAGGGCGGGTAGGCTGGGCAGGTGGCTGGGGGGATGGACGGAGGCAAGGGAGGGCAGGCAAACTGTAAAACTGCAAGCTGACATCTTTCCGATATGGGGAGGGGCCAGCTAGCAGGGATGTGTGACAGGCTGAGCCCGTGGTGAGAAGAGGCCGTGGGCCACTCAAAATTTGAAAACGGGTCACATTTGGCCCCTGGGCCTGACTTTGGACATGCCTGTACTATGTGGATCAGACATGGGAATATGTGGCCCTTCAGAAGATAAGACAGTGACCCCTCATCACCTCTAGCCAACATAACTAGTGAGGGATATTGGGAGCTGTAATCTAAAAACATCTGCATCTTTTTTAAAAAAGTGTTTCAAAACAAACAATTTTACCTTCCTGAAATATGGGGGGGGGGGGGGGAAGCATTGATGGCAATTATCCCTACATTAAGAAAATGAATATCTATGGATTTTTTTTCTCATAGCCCCCATTTCCATTTTCCAGAACTTCAGAAAAATCAAGAGCTAAGGAAAATGGTTAAGCAAGGCTCCTCTGGTAACTGCAACTATTAAAGAGCTACAGCCAGGGCCTGGATGTGTGACACAAACCCATACATGTTCATCCATCATCCCCCATCCATACTTGAATCTTACTTGAATTTATCTTCCCATTTACCTTCTTTAAATATAGGATAGCATTATCTCAGTGCATATATCATTTAAAAGAACTCTTCTGCAGGCAGCATACCTCATGCACGTTTCAAATAGATGAGCAGTAAAACGGTGACGGGGTGTACTCAGAATAGTAAAATAAGTACAGTATTAAGTGTTGGGATGTGGCTGAAATCAAAAGGAAGGCAGGATAGGAGAAAGTCCATCAACAAAGGGAAAGAACACCCCCCCTTGCACAAGACAACTAGCTGAATGAGATGTATATGAAGCACCCTCCATTCATTCACGGGAAGGGATGGCTATGAAGTACGTACACGCAGTATCTTTCTGCTTCAGGCCTCCTCCTGCTCAAATGAAATGTGAGCAAAATGTGTTTTAAACACAGGGTCACTGGTAACAAAGGCAGATTTCTATCCTTATCTCAACAGCATTACCCATTACAACACCTCTATTTCCACAAAAAGAGAACTGTACAATACATATTGTGAGGAAAGAAAAGAGGTCCTGGTGGTTTCTGGGAGTTTCTGTTCTGGGCCAAGAGGCTTATTATTATTTTATTTATTTTATTTTACCAGCCCATTCCTCCTCCACATAAGGACAATTTAGGTGTTTGTCTGGAAGGTGGAACTCCCAGAATGGAGAATTCTTGGGCTTGAAGTCCAAACAGAAACAAATGTACATGCCTAATATCCTTAACAATGTGTACATGCTTTCTATAATACAGTATATACAGTACAGTATTTGACATCTTATCACTGAAGGCAGTTACAAAAGGCAACTGACACTAATGTATAGAAGCAATACAATCCTTCATTTGCAAAGCTCCACACATCATTTTATGCTCACGAATAGAAGAAAAAAATTCATTTTGTTTGGATATGGAGACCTCACTAGTAGGACAGTGAGAGAAGTACTCTTTGGAAGTAAATTCTTGAGGTGAGTAGAGGACTTTTCTACACGTGCCCTGATTGATGGGACGTGAACACTCAAGCCAGAAGGGCAAATAAAGCATGTAGGCAGTTTGGCTAAGGGCATATGAGGCAGGTTGCTAAGAATGACTGAGAACATCTGGAATGGCAGCAGTTCCATGAACAAATGCCTCCCAATAATTGGTACTCATGTTAGATCAGGCTTTCGCTCTCAAATTTCTGATACTACTTTTACAAAGATTATAATATTAGGCCTTCTACTAGGAAAAGACTTCCATGCTGCTGACAAATGCAAAGTACAAATACAGAGACTTTCTAAATCACAATTAAGCTTAGTTTTCCTTTAAAAAATTGAAACTTAAGCTCAGAAGACCACAGGCTCATCTGTTACAACATGCACTATTATGCGATCTATCCTGCCATTATGTTATAAAGAGACCTATATTATGTGCAACATTTTTCAGCACAATAATCCAAAAGTCTATGAACATATCTCCATGAAAAGTACAAAAGGATTCTTACTTGTACAGTACTTCAAATTTTGTATCTGATCTTCTCTGATCTTCACAGAACTTCACAACTTTTCTGTACACTTCATGGTGACAAATGAGATACAGAGCTGTTGTATTACTTACTCCCCAGCCCAGCACTGTTCCTGCCAAATCTGGCAGACTTCATCTCCACAGCAGTTTTGCAGTCCTCTAGACTTTTACTCCTGGTGGACTTCAACATACATGTGAGGAGGATCTGTTTACTGGTTTGGCCTTGGGTTTCATGGATTTCATGACACCCATGGGCCTGTCCCAAAAGGGTTGGTGGTGCCAGACATGTGTGTATGTGGGGATCATACACTCAACTTGGTATTCTTAGCTGGTCAGGGAGAGTGTGAGCTGACAGTGATTAGACTTTCTCTTCCCCCCTCCCCCGTCCCCCAGCCATGGACCATCATCTGCTGAAATTTGGACTGACATTACTAACACCCCCTTGCAGGGAGCCAGGGCTGATTAGGATGGTACACCAAGGGAGGCAACTGCTTTTTAAGATGCCTTGATTGAGTTTTTGGATGAGCCAGTTGGTATGAGAGTCAAAGCCCTGGTTGCAGAATAGTATTTAGCAGCAACTTGCACAGTTGACTCCACAACACCTTCTTTGCAGAATTCACCCTTCCACCTGGTTCTCAGAGGAACTGTGACCATAAAACAACTTTGGGGAAAAGCTAGAGAGTATTTGGAGAAAAGCTCCCATGGATGTTAATCAGGCTCCAGTTAAAAAAAAAAAAGTAATGCCGTAGAAGCCACTAAGAAAGCATGCATTGGTCAGGCAGAATTCTTCAGGGTACATCACAACCTTACTGAAGCCGGACAACATCAAGGCATTCAACCAGACGTTGCTACCTGTGGGTGGTTCACAGTCCATTTTCATGCCAAGACTGAGGTCATTCGTAGGGACCCTTGACTCCCTTAGTACAGTAAGTCATATTGATATGTCCAACATACCATCTGGTCTGGTTATATTGGATCAATTTCAGCCCGTGTCATCCAAGGATATGGATAAGGCACCTGAATGCTCTAAGGCCATGAATTCCCAATCAGGCTCATGCCCCTCCTGGGTCTTAAAAGCGACCAGGGCAATGACAGTTGAATGGGACACTCAGATTGTGAATTCTTCCTTACTGGAGGGATATTTATCTTCTGCACTGAAGGGGACGATGACCCAGCACATTTTGAAAAAAAGTCAACTTGTCAACTGACGGTCTCAACAACTGCCCAGTTACTAACATACTCATTTCATAGGGAAACTGACTGAGAAGTTGGTGACCGATCAGTGGCAGGTGTTCTTGGAGGATACTGATAGTTTGGATTTCAGTCGAGGTGTAAGGCATGTCATGGGACTGAGACAGTTCTGGCCATCCTGCTAGATGACCTGTTACAAAAGGCTAACATGGGGAGTGTGATGCCTTTGATACCATCAACTATGGTATCCTCCTGGACTAATAGTCAGGATTCGGAATTGGGCTTTGCTCCTACTTTGGCAACCACCAGTGCAAAATAATCCACCTTGGGAAAGATGTTTCATTCCCTTGGATACTAAATGTAGTGTTTGCTTGTTTACTGGTATTTTATACCACCCATCTAGCAAAAAGCTACTCTATGTGATCAATGTGTTCCACAAGGATCAATCATCTACCCCTTCCCCATCACTATGAGGCCACTGGGAGAGGTCATTTGGAGATTTGGAGTGTGTTGCCATCAGTATGCTGAAAACATGCAACTCTGTCTTTCCTTTTCCTCTTCAGCAAGGAAAGACTGACAAACCCTAGAGCAAGGAAGGCTAGGAGATGAATAACGTTAAAACCACGTGAAGAACAGAGGGAAGCCAAACTTTAGTGATAGATTGATTTTGTATTGTTAACGTTTTGAATTTGATTTTCTTCTGTATATTAAAATTTTCTAATAAAAATGTTTTAAAGACAAACCCTAGAGCAATGGTGGCGAACCTTCAGCAATCCAGATGTTTTGGACAACAGATCCCACAGTCCTTTGACATTGGCAATCTAGGCTCAGAATTCTGGGAGTTGTGGTCCAAAACATCTGGAGTTCCAAAGGTTCATCACCACTGCCCTATGAGTATTATCTGGCCACGGTTATGGACTGGACAAGGGCAAATAGGCTGATGTTGAATCCTACAAGATGGAGTCCCTGCTGTTGAAAGGGCATCCTGATCAGTTAGGGGGCTTCTTGACTGGCCTTGATGGAATCACACTGCTCCTGAAGGATCAGTCCTGAATCTGGATGTGCTTTTGGACTCAACCTTCTCAATGGAGCAAGAGAACTTGGCCACAGCCAGATATGCTTTTTTCCATCTGAGGAAGATTGCACATCTTCCCTAATTCCCTAATAAATCTGGTTAATGCACTGGTAATCTCAAGGATCAGCTACTGCAAAGCCCTCTATGTGAGGCTGCCCTTGAAGGAGGTTCGGAAGCTGGAACCCATGGAAAATGCAACAGCCAAGTTGGTCACTAATGCATCTAAATTTGATCATATTTTACCCGTCCTGGCCTTCCTGCATTGCCTGCCATTATGCTTTGGGGCCAAATTCAAGGTTCTGATGTTAATTTATAAAGCCCTTTATGGTTTAGGACCTCGCTACCTTTCAGAGTGCCTCTCCCTCAGGTTGTTCTCCTGTCCCACCCACACCTTCCAATCCTTGATGCTGTGGGTAGCCACTCCAAGTGAAACCCATGTCATCAACTAGAAACTGGGCCTTCTCTACTGTGGCCACTTTACTCTGGAACTCATTTCCTGTGGAGGTGCAATTGGCCCCACCCTCCTGAGCTTCTGAAAGCAAGTAAAAACCTGCCTTTTTACCCAGGCCTTTACAAACCTCACCCTTTTGTAATATTAATTTTTTAGTTTATGTTAGGAAAAGGGTTTATGTTTTTATCTGAGTATTTTTTTTAAATGTGTATTTTTAAAATGTTTTCTGGGAGCTATCCATAGTGGCTTGCTGACTAATAAGGTGGGGTACAAACTGAAACAAATAAATAAGTATTATGTTAGTCTGATCTTGCTTCATGCTACTACTTCAGTCTAAATTCCAATGATGACAAAACACAACTTCTTTCTGGTAGCGTATTATCCTTTCAAGACACAATGGATAGATCAGATAGTAGGTAAAATCTGTCAGCAGTGCTTGAATAAGTCAGTACACCTTTTTGATTTAAGTTAAGGTAACATAGCCTGTCAACTTTCCAACACAAACTTTTCCCAGTGATGAACATAAATCATACACATACTACTAGGAGCATTAGTGTTGGTTTACATCCAGCCAAACAATAGTAGCAAATGCAGCTTTTACATGTATTGAGGAACTTGTGTTTTTTGCACTGAAAATAAACAGATGAGATTAATGGTTCATACTCATTATAAAAGCACCCTAATAAATGACTGTTTAAGGAGGAAAAATTATATTATGACCCTAATGCTCCTGCGTATGTGCACTGAATGCCATAAATAACCCAGACTGCTAGTAGCCACATCAATACATCGATTGTCTAGTGAAATTGCCCAATGTGTTTTTTAAAGGAGTGTTTCCTGAACTCTCCATCTTTTATACTAGATTTCACTAAGGATTTAGGATGGCTCCATGAATGACAAAAGATACAACTTTAGGTCCTGCGGGCAATATATGCATATCATGTTAAAGAAGGCTCTCTAAGACAAAACATGTTCATACAAGGTGAGACCTGCCATTTGTTCACATCTTATTTCTTCTGAAGGTACTTTAGATTCATCAACAACTATTCTTGGAAGGAAGGGTGATTTAAATGCTGGCACACAGGACCAGTTTCCTCCAGTGCATTTCATGAAATCTGACACCATTGCTTAAGTTACGTCACTGATTAATTTGGATTTCTCGTTCCTTGTTGTTATTTTTTAAAGACACAAAACATCTTGTGATTATAATGGTTTTAAAAAAATCTCACAATGTTGCCCTTCTTCATCCTGTGTTTTGTCTAGCATGAGGCCGGGGTGATTCACATTCTCTTGCAGAAATGGGACACACACATACATGCACATACATATAGGCAGTTGCTGACATTGCACAATCTCACATACGTCACATGTCCCATTTCAAGCCGTACCAGTTATTGCTTATCAGGTTAATCTTTTACATTCCATACACACAGGGAGTGATAACTAAGTGGCAAGAGGATAGTGTCCACCACATCGTTGGAAACATTTTCTTGTCAATGTTTTAAGATCTGGATCCTGGTTTCCATGGTCCATATGAAGCATCCTTTGGCTGAGTCAGATTGTTGACCCATTTGGCCCCGTGCTGTTTACAATGACAGAATTTCAGACAAATGTCTCTCCCTGCCCTACCAGAATGGCAGGACCTTTTGCATGCAATATAAGTGATCAGTTACTGCATATGTGACTCATATATGAACATCATGCAAACACTGGTTGTAGTTCATGTTAATGAATGAGCTGAATCACACATAGCTGATACAACTGGGAGAACCCACTAATTCTTCAAGTAAAGCCACTTTGCAAAGATGCTTAGATACTGCAACATTGAATCCAATCACAGACTGAAGTTTAAACTGAAAAGCACTTGTGTTAAACTGATTCATAGTGACGCCATTACCATGAATCATGTGAATAAACTCCTAAACAAATCATTTCCAAATGGCCTGAATCAAAGGGAAACTTTTTTCCCCAGCAAACAGTAATATAAAATGAGAGTAGGCTTAATTAAAATCTTCAGAGATGAGGACAGAGAAAACAGCATGATTAGGAATATCAGACTGACAATAATGCAACATTTGCACCAGAAGTACATTTGATCCCCAAATCTGTATGGCAAGACTGCCTGTCAGGGAGATCAGTGAATGGGTTCTGTGTGTGTTTCATTTCCATACAACGTTTGTCCAAGCAAAATTCACAAAAACCTAGAGCCCATTCTAAGGTACCCTCTAGTTGTATGCAATTAAATTGCATCTGATTTAATGTGACCTTAACAAGGTTTTAAATGTGAGATACATTTAATCAGTAATTTTACTATTGCCACCCCCTGCAAGTTTCCATGGGTAAGTAAGGATTTGAAGATATGCCTCATGAGTTCTAGTCCATCACTCTGCTCACTACACCACACTGGCTCTTATGCCATTTCCTTAAATAATGCCTACACTGTTCTAAAATGACAAAGAAACATTACCAAATACCCTGTATTTCCAAATAACCCTCTTATGCGATTTGTGATGCATGAATAATAATAAAAAACACATTCCAGATGAAAATATATGCCTAGATTCTCAAACTTTTTTTCTGCAGTGTTTTTGGGGGTATTTGAAACACAAACATCTGTAACTAATGTTTGCCAATTACCTCACTCCCACACACTGATGTGTGGTCAGCATTATTTGGGGAAGAAGGAACAGATGAAAACAGGTAGGAAATTGATGTAAAAAGCACACAGAATATACTGTATATATGTTTGAAATGCCTTCTGTAGAAGTCATTGAAAAATGCCCATAACACTCCCTTCTTCTTTTGAAATCTGTGTTTTCTCCAGATTTTAGAAAAACTAATTGGCTCAGATAACAGCTGGAAAAGAGAAGCAGCCTACCTTCCAGTCAACTCTTCTAGCTTGCCAAGTTGCCAGAGATAAATAAAGGGTAACAAAGATCTGATTGGCCATACTGTGCTTGTTTTGGGCAGGGGGGTAAATCCCTCCTGCCCAAGATGCTCTAATTCCTCTTGTTAAGTGTTTTTTCCAAACTTAGTTTATTATTATGAAAAATGTAGTACTTATCAAATGTCAATAACAGTGATGGCGACCCTTTTAGAAACCGAGTGCCCAAACTACAATTCAAAACCCACTAATTTTTTTTGCAAAGTGCCAATACAGTAATTTAACTTGTATACAGGTGGCTATGAAGGGGCGATGTTGGGTGCCCACAGAAAGGGCTCCAAGTGCCACCTTTGGCACCCGTGCCATAGGTTCACCATCACTGGTCTATAACATGATACCATTCCTTGCTAGAGTTCAATTTCACTCATTTTGGTCCCATAAGAATACAGTTAACATTTAAAGAGATACATCAGGACAGGATATCAATGACTGCATGTTACCATCCTTACATCATGTTAGGAGGGTGTGTAATCTTATAGGTAGAACTTCTATAATACTGGTGGTAGAGGCTGTCTGCATGGCTCATTCAGTTTCATAGCAAGGAAATCCAAAAGAATACCAAAAGTATGTCACAGTATGAAAGTCCATCATTCCAACACCTAGACAACATAGAAGATAATGTTATGTGTGCTATGGAAGATTTCTTTGGTTTGGATGAAAGCAGGTGACTAAAACATCCCCTAAACTGACACACCTGAAGAGGATGCAGATTTCTCGTCATCCTAAAGCAAAGCAGAAAAGGTTCATTTAAGAGGGTCAACTTGTATTCTGTCTAGTCTACTTTGAGAGGTGGTGTGCTTCAACACTGGAGGCATTCAAGATATATTTGGACAACCACCTGGCAGATATCCTTTGATGTGAATTCCTGCATGGCCCAGAGGGTTCGACTTGATGGACTTTCAGTATAGGTTCCTTCCAACCTCATTATTCTAGTCCTGACTTCTAGTATTGTATTATAAATGGATGAATTTATAAATGTAGGTCATCAGCTGCCTGAAACTGATGGATGGTCATTAGTCACTGATGGGACTTAACACTTCATAATCATCAAGTTCTCTTTTCTAGTCTTTAGTGTGAGTACCATTACTTTGTTTTAGGTCTTCTAAGTTGTAGCTGGAATAGCAGCCACTGCCACCTATATACTGTATATACAGTCAGGTCAAACTGCCTTTTAATTCTTTCTTTCAACCAGTTAAAACTCAACCAAGATTGGGAAAATAAAATAGATGATACCTGCGAACCCTGATACCCTTAGACCTAAACATCAAACACTGTTGCTATGGCTTGCATCTTCTTCCAGCTCACATTTATCTACAGAAAATGTTTCTAGTCAAATGCTTACATCTGTTGAAGAAAGGTGGCAAAGAAAAATGAAAACAAGATAGTGGCAAATCAGCCACGGAACAGGAACGACTCAGCGCAATTTGAGTTGATGGACATAATGGAAGAAAATGGAGTTCAGGATAGAGCCACCCAGGGCAGTTCTGTTCTTCACTGCCCTAGTGACAGGCTTGTGAGACTAGCTGAAACTGACTTTTTTTTAAGGCCAACATAGGAACTGGTCCTTCCTCTCCCTTCCCCAGGTCTTTATTTGAACAAGGATAAAAGTTCACTGACTACAAGCCTGGACAGGAGGCTTCTGCCTTGAAGCTAAAGCAACAAGCTGAGCTTCTCACCTGCAAAGTGGAAAAGTTTCAGCTTACAGCTTGGGCGTGATCACCCCCAGCACAGTATTTCCGAGAGGTAGAGGGAGGAGTTGAGAGAGCAAGGCAACAAGTCCTTATTTGCAGATGAGTCTCCATGCAACGGCACATGAATTTTATGGAGCATTCCTTAGAAAGACAGGCATCCTCTTCAGCTCTCCAATGGTAGGGCAGCGTGCTACCTGTTCAGAATTTCTTTTGCAAATTCAAGCTCTGGGAATCAGCCTTTTAGAAGGAAAAGATTAAGAATGCCAGAGACACAAATGCCATGAGCATTATGTACATTAGCTCAAATGTGAAAGAAGGTTGTCAAATACTGGTGAACTCCTCCTCTTTGCCCTGATGTTATCACAGGTTCAAATCCACCCCAGCTTTTCTCCTTTTCACTCTAATTATTCTTGCAGCTTCATTTTGTCCTGTTTACAGAAGGATTGGTTTACAAAAGAACCATTTGTGAAAGATGAGAAATACAAAGAACTGTGTAAGGCTAACTGACTACGGATCCATTTCTGGACATAATTCAAAGTACTGGTTTCAACACAGAAAGCCCTAAACAGCTTGGGCTCAAGCCATCTCAAAAATATTATCTTTCTTTTTAAGATTGCCCAGGCATTAATGGTAGCCAGGAGAGACCTTTCTCTTGGTCCCACCACCCTCACAGGTGCGCTTAATGGGGAACACAAGAAACTGCCTTCTTGCTGTGCTTTTATCTAGCATTTTTAATAAAATGTTATTAGTTATTCTTTTATATTTGAATATTTTACCATTTTAATTTCTAATATTGCATTTTTGATTGTATAAGCTGCCTTGTGTCCGGGATTTTTTTAAAATAAATAAAATAAATTAATAATGTTCTGCTTATGGCCATGTCTTCTTGCAATCCCTCACTGAAAAAGAAAGTGAGATCAAATATCAGATGATATATAGAGGAACAGGCATGTGTCAAGCTAAGACTTTAATAACTACAGCACTCCCTACACATGCATACTTGTAGACAAAATTCAGGCATTATGTAGTTTCTCTGCAAATGCTTCATTGTTTTATATTCTTCACAGAATTTCTGTAAGACACTTTTATTTGCAACGCTATCTTAGAAGAAAGATGGAATAAAAATATGTAAAAATTAAATACAATTGAAAAGGTCAAATTACTGAAAAGATAAACAAACATAGACTTTTAAAGCCTAATTGCCACCATTGCTCATCATGGTAATGTTGGGCACTCTTCCACATTAACCTAATGAACTGCTAATCAAAGTTGGCCATTTAACACACACAATGATAAGTAGAATCATTGAAATGAAAATAAACTATATCCTGAGAGTTATTCAAAGGGTCAAGAAAATAATTGAGTGTTGGAGGGTGGGGTGGACACTCCTTTTTCTGCTTGATTTGGCCTTTTCCTTGAAACTTGGGGGTGGGGTGGGCAAGAAACACAATAAAATTAACTGCTTAGTGCACTTACTATGGAAGAAGTAATGAGATTTCAATAATACCTTCAACTCCTTTACTCAGACGAAGCCTCTGTTTATGGTATTTATAGCACAAGGGGGATGATAAAAATCTGCTGCCAAGTCCAGCTCTTCACTGCAATGGCAGAAGCCAGCTGGCCTGGCAGCTCTCACCGTCACCCAGAAGAGATAGTGAAAGGTTGCCAACAGAAAGGTGGAGCTCCATCTTGGAGTGGAGTTGAAGGAGGATAGCACATAACTTCGGCTGGAATTCCTGTGTGTGTGTTGTGTCATTACAGTCGTGACCCCACGTCCATGGAGTTTTCTTGGCAGGAATACTGGAGTGGTTTGCCAGTTCCTACTCCAGGTGCCTAGCAGCACCTGGTATTCCCTGGTGGTCTCCCATCCAAGTACTAACCAGGGCCGACCCTGCTTAGCTTCCGAAATCAGGCGAGATCGGATGTGCTTAGGGCATCTGGGCAGCTCGCTGGAATTCCTAGACCCTAAGAAATATTGATGAATTGGCCCCAACTAGAAGAAAGAAGAAGAAACTAGCGTAGGCTTGGGGTGAGTTACTCACTGCCAGAAAGTTAGAATTAGATGTTTGCGAAGCTACTATTTTTCAAAGAAAAAAATCAGTAGGGATAAAAAGGACCCATAAGAGATTTCACTGTACAACAACTCAAGGAGAGTGTTTTTGTACTTGGAACAGTCAGCTGTCCGTTAACAACTCAAAGTACAGACTGGCTGGAAACAATTCACTTCCACAGTGATGCCAATCCTATTTATGCAACCTTTAGACATGCTGCTGGGTAGTAGCGTTCCTGTGCAAGTGAAGACCACTAGTGGGAGAAGTTCAAAAATAGCATAAGGAAAGATGAGCTGGGTAAGTAAAAGAGCCAACCCATTTATCAACCCTGGGCTGGAATAAATCATACTTCTATAGAAGCTTTGGGAAATGCTATTGAAAATCCTGCCCCCTGCCTGGCCTGCTTCCTGACAGCACAAGTAGTAGCCAAAGAGCATAAAGCAGGAAAGAGAGAAACCTTCTACAATCAGTTGTGAAGCCTTAAGGACCCAGGTACAAGTAGTGTCCTATCTTGAGAACTGCTTCGCTAGAACTAAAAGTGTACAAGGCACCTAGGATCCTCGTTAACTCAGAGTCTTATGCCATCAACCCACATTATGATTTAACATTTCCACCACAAACTTTTATTGCAAAAATATATATATGCCAAGAACATATGCACACAAATATGTATTCTGTTGCATGACATGCACAACAATCCTTATGCCTAAGAGTAACCATTGCAAAAAATACTATTACAGTAGGACCCCTGTATCCACTGGTTCATTATCCACGGTCGGCAGAGGAAAAAATAAATAAATAATTCAACAGCCACAAAGCAAGCTAGTCACAAACAGCAGCTGTGAAGCAAGCTACTGTTGCAAAACAGCAGCTGTAAAGCAAGTTACTATCGCAACACAGCAGTTTTTTGGACATTTTGGTGTTCTCTCTTAGCCACGGTTTTCATTATCCAATTAAACAAATCCAAAACTCACAAATAACAATGGGATCAAGTCTGCCTGCATGAGATTTGAAAACTAAGTCGAGGAGTGAGATCAGTGCCCTATCTACCGAACTAGACCTGATTTCATTCTTCATCAGTTGTGCTTATTTTGGATTCTAATATACAACACAATTTCATGCAAAATCACCCAACTGTATCTTTTGTCTCTCTATATGGGGGTCTGCACAGCTAATCTGTCTGGAAGTCATGGCAACTGGATTCCTTTTTCTTGAGAGATTGAAACGTTTCGCTGCTCATCCAAACCACTTCATCAGTCTGAAGAAAGCTAGTTGCGGGTCCATTTTATAGCTTGCTTTGACCTCTTGTCACCCTGGTCGGAAATAGGCTCACAAGATGATCAATAGCCTGAATAGGTTCATTAGGTAGACAACAGTCTCAATAGCCTTAAGGTGAACAATAGCCTAAAGTGCTGATACCCATAAAATGTGTGTTGTTAGCTATGGCCTTGGTGGTGAAGGTGTGAAGTATTTTTGATTTGTCTGGGTATTGTTGAAAGCACAGCCTGATAAGTGGCATATAGACTATGCCTGAGCCCCCCAGTTCTGTTGAGAGAGGGGTTTTCAATACCCACATGAATAGCTTCCCTGACCCCTGTCTCAAACCACCTATCTTCTCTGTCTAATTTGTGTACATCCTCATCTTTGAATGAGTGCCCTTTGCCCTTCAAGAGGAGGTGTACTGCTGATTATGGTCCTGAACTGTTACCCTTCCTATGTTGGGCCATCCTTCTGTTTAATGACTGTTCAGTTTCTCCAATGTAGATGTCTGCACACTCCTCACTGGATTGGACCACATATACTATGTTGCTCCTTTTTTGTTTTGGTATTGGGTCCTTTGGGTGGACAAGTCCCTGCCTTAGTGTGTTTGCGGGTTTGAAATAAACAGGGATGTGGTATTTCCCAAAATTCCTTTTAAGCTTCTCAGACACTCCAATCACGTAGGGAATGACCAAGTTCTTCCATCAGGTCTGGGTCTCAGACTGATTCTTTGCTCTTCTGGGTCGGCACACTGCGTTGTTGAAGGATATCCACAGGCCTTAAGTGCTTGTCTTCATGTGCTTGTCTTCCTTCTTCTTGGCTTCTCTGGAGGTGGGGATGCTCTCTGCTCTGTGGTTTAGTGTCCTGATGACTCCTAGTTTGTGCTGTAATGGATGGTGGGAGTGAAACAGTAAGTACTGATCTGTGTGGGTGGGTTTCTTGTAAACATCTACTCCCAGGCCACAGTTGGGTCTGATGATGACTGCACAACCCAGGAAAGCCAGCTTGTTGTCTTGGTTGTCTTCCCTTGTGAACTTAATATTAGGGTCCACTGCATTGATGTGTTCTGTAGAGGCCTGTACTTCCCAAGTCTTGATTTTCACCCAGGTATCATCTACATACCTAAACCAGTGGGATAGTGTTGTCCCTGAGAAGGTGTTGAGTGTTTTTTCCTCCACCTCCTCCATGTATAGGTTTGCAACAGCTGGTGACACTGGGGAACCCATGGCACAACCATGCTTCTGTCTGTAGAAGTTCTGTACCTGAAATATGTGGTGTTCAAACACAGGTCCAGGAGCTGGCATATCTGATCTGGGTTGAGACTGCTTCTGGAGGTGAGGGTGTTGTCTTCTCTTAGTCTTCTCTTTACAGTTGTTAGGGCATTGGTGGTGGGAATGCTGGTAAAGAGAGCTGTAACATCAAAGGATACCATGGTTTCGTCTGTATCCAGTTTCAGCTCCCTTACTTTAGAAACAAACTCCTCTGAATTGTGCACGTGGTGGTCCATGAGTCCAACCAGTGGGGCTAGGATAGTCGCCATGTATTTTGTAATGTTGTAACTCACTAAATTTATACTACTGACAATGGGTCTGAGTGGGAATCTTTGCTTTGGATCTTGGGAAGTCCACATAAGCAGGGGGTGATCTCTCCAGGATACAACCAGTGGTAAGTCACCCTGTCAATTTGTGGGTCCTCCAAAACACAGGACTGTATGGCAGTAAATAAGTGAGTTGTGTTGTTTCTTTTTATTAATTACTTTATTTATTAACATGGTATTTGTTAATGTATGTTGGGAAGAAAGCAAATGCATTCTGAATCTTCTGCACTAATAAAAGAGAGGCATAACAGTTCTAACAATTTTTAGAAAACAGTACCCTTTCATACCAAACATTTCAGCTAGGGAAGAAAAAGTATTGTCTTGAAAGCAGGTTGTGGACTTCAACAGGAGGAAACAATTTGTAGGCACGCAGAGGCCTTCATGAATATGCTTTCAATTTAGGAATGGAGAGAGTTGCCGGGGGCATTCTCCATGATGCTATATCCGACAAAGTATGACTCCTCTATGCTTACTTGCCCTGGTGTCCAGCTCTGGCATAGTTGTTTTGTCTGTGTGCTAATATATTTCATCTATCATGTAACAGAGAAAGTGGTTGCAACAGGGGTCAGCAGGTGAAAAGGTAAGGGTTCAGGAAGCATCAGTAAAGGATAGCACAAATGAGGCACACTTTTAGGTTCTTGGACACACAGGAACCTCTTTTTAGATAGTTCACAAAGGACAAGAACTGTCTTTCCAGGGATCAACACCTGGGAAGACAATGCCTAAAGAAAGACACCAGAAGAGATCTGGTGTCCTTCTGGAAACAGGGACAAACAGAGCAGTGAACTGTCCATTGATTCAGACCTGGTAGATAAAATGTGGCTAAAGCTCCATAGAACCAGCACAGATACTAAGCATATAGCAGCTTGAGAAGTTGTCACCACCAGGTAAATGTAGATGCAACTGCTGTCCTGTTGAAAAGTCAGGAAAAAAGCATCAGGGAATGCCCAATGTAAAGGCAATTTCCAACCAAGCAAAGTTTAACTGTGTATCTTACTCCACCTGTTACTGTGAGAAGCCACACTGGCCTCTTTCAAAATAGAATGATACTGACTGATGGAGATGGTCACTTTCCTATGAAGCACCAAGCACCACTGCTCAGGTATCCTTGATTCACCCTCGGCCTGCCAACTGGCTGGTCCACCTCCTGAGCTCCGTGTGCTGGTGGGGTCCTTCTTCATTGTCCACATGCCCATCAAGACTAGAGCCTGGACAGCCCATCCCTGCCTCCCGAGGCAGCCAACCATTCAGGTGAAGAGCTGGGAGGGAGAAGCTGGGAAGAGCTGGGAAGGTTCCAGCATTTCTTGGTGTGTCGACAACGAAGAAGGATCCTAGCAGAGCACATAGACTAGTAAATAAACCGGGTGGCTGGGGGAGGGGGATCAAAAACAACAACACACCCATCTCTAGTACTGATCTTTGAGTAAAGGCTTTAAATAGCAGCCTTCTCAGACCACTCCCCATCTCTCATAGTTTTAACAACCGATAGTTATGTGTATCAGAGTGAACTGAATACGAGATACATTCTGAACTCATGTCTTCTCAGGCTTGAGAAACAGTGATTGACAGTAAAAACCAAGACTTCAAACTGATTGTTCATGCGGGGAAAACATTCTAAGATAGGAGAACATTGACCACACCTGGATTAATCAATGCATGCTATGTTTAATGCACAAGTTCTGAGTGCCAGTGAAAGGGGATTTGACGAAGCAAGATTTCTTCAGATCCACTAACCCAACTTTTAAGGCTTTCCAGATATATTCTATTTTGCAATGCCTCAGACAGGGTGGGCCACACCAACCCCCCCCAAAACACCAGCCTCAATCTGCAAGAGGCATTTGGTCAACTGACATCCCCTTTAAAAACATAAGGGGGGTTGCAGGGACAACATCCTTGTTTCTGATCCGGGAAACATCCTACGTAAAGCCATTTCTGCACTTGGGAATCAAAGAGGCCCTTTAACCCCCCCCCCCCGCCCCCCCAAAGTGAAACTTTATATGTCTAGACAAGGCAGTTACTGTTTTAATTTCTCTAAATGACCAGGAATCGCCATTTCAAGATCTGATAGTTAAGACCTGCAGTGAGGTCTGGGGCAAACTTCGAACCTCCAGGCCCCCCAAGCTTATCCACCCTGACATCTGATAAGATGGACAACCTTTTGGAGAGAATCTGTCAAGAGCCCCATGCCAGCGATGGGTAGCAGCAGAGATGCCCCATGCACATAACTTTCCCTGCTAAAATCATGGCCACCCCACATCGCTTCTCCTTTTCTCCCTTCAGAATTTTAAGATCACTGCCTCTATCCATTCCACCCGTGTGTGAAACGAACTGACTTTAAAGAGTTTGGATTGGGTGGACAGAAAATTATTTCAGGAGGACATATCTCAGGAGAGCCACACTTCCAACCCTAACCCTAACCTTCTCCCTGTTTGGAGGAGGAGCGACTTTCGCCCGATGCATGCACCTTCTGAAACAGAGCAGCCTTCCAGAGATGCCACAGAACTGTCTATCTCTGCTTAATAAGCTGGTTACAACATCATCATTTTAATCCATGCTCTAAAGTCTATATAGGTTTCTAGGACAGATGGAAGGACGGACAGACACACTTCATATACCCCTATCAAAGCTCCCAACGTTGTCCCCCCCCCCAAACATACATACTGTACATTTCTCAAAGACAATATCTTTTTTAAACACTCTCAGTTGCACACAAATTTCTTAAAAGATGGCATCAAATTCATACATCTGCAGTGGCCTGCAAGCTATCACAATGCTTTATGTCACCTTATATTGTATTCTCAACAAAAATGTTATCTGCCTTAAAGGCTTTACCCTAGAAAGCTGGGATAGATATAGAAACAAACATTAGTCACTTAATCTGTATGGTTCTATATGCTGAATATTGTAGCATGATGATAGTTTATAAGAGTAATATATTTAAAAATTAAAGCAATGGGAGTTCATATGAACCCATCTTCTATTCAGTGTTCTGCAATGTACAATGAAACCACAATATCACTGAGAAATGGATACCCAAAGCTTTGCTTAAACTTATTCAGTGAACAATAGACCACCATCTCTCAAAGCTCTCTGTTCCACTGTGGAGCAGCTCATGCCATGTATGAAGGTTTTTTTCTATTCACCAACTCATATACATATGAAAGAGGTCCAAGGGCCACTGAGTCCAAATCCTTGCTGAAGCATACAATCCATACCTAAGTACTCTCATGACAAGCGGCAATCTAATTTCTCTTTTAAAACCTTCAGTGAAGGAGTCCACCACCCCACAAGGCAGTTCAATTCCATTGTTAGCCAGTTGCTACTGCAATGTTATAATGTTTAGCCAAAACCCTCTTGTCTACAATTTCCACTCATTGGCTCTAATCCTACACCTCTTCAGCAACAGTGAGCAAGTCTGCCAAGTTCTGCATGACAGCCCATCAGACATTTGAAGTATGCTATCATATTTTTCTTCAACATTCTCTTGTCCAGGCTAATACCTATATTCCAAGTATTCATTGTGGGTTTCACACTCCATTCATTTATTTGCCAGGGGGAAAATGGCTTTCAACTGGGCAGCAAGTTGATTATCTTATTACTCAGTCAGGACTGTATGTGCACAGCTTATATTTTGCTTTTAAAGATAATCTTGCATTTCATGTTCATTAAGACTTGTTATATGTTATCAGTCAAAGCATGCACCTATCATTTCTGCTCTTTATACAACAGTCCCACATACAGCTGTAATGATATATATACTGTCTATATACCATAGGCCAGGAATAGTAAAAAGATGAGGATTAGCTTAATGAAAGCCTAAATTTGTGAGAAATGAATGCTATAGGGAAAGGAGGATGTATCTGTTCTCCCTTTGTTCATCTGTAGAGTTGGCATGCCAGTTAATTGACTAGTAAAATACTGTCAACTGGCCAGGTGTTATATGATCAAAGTTAAATATTCCATGAAGCCATATAGCTGATGACACTTGAAGAACAAGCTGGAGGTAAACTTGGCACAAACATTACCTTGGCACAGCTAACAGCTTTTATAATAATTGTCATTGTTTTGCTTTCTGTTTCAATTCTCTCCCTTTAAAAAATGATAACTGGAGAACTGATCCTGTTGTTCCGGGGCAAAGATAAGAACTATTCAGTGTATTGTTCACATTACCAACACCTTATCCATCTCACTGCACAGTTTACTGACAGCCTGAAAAATGTTGTCACTTCCATCCAGCGGAAGTTGCTTTTACAGTAGAAGGGACACTGAGAAGAACAACATTATTCTATTGAGAGCAGTGATCTGCTCGCTGTTTTATGGACTAGGATTATTGCCGAAGATTATGATATTGAGTTACAACCCTTGTTTTCCCAACTCTAAAAAAACCAAATTGTAAACTAGTAACTATTTGTACCTTCTGTCACAGATTTCTAGGAAGGAGTTAGTGCAGGCCTGCCCAAAGTCCGGCCCGGGGGCCGAATCCAGCCCTTCAGGCCGTTCTGAGTGGCCCGCGGCTGGCTGGTTCACCCCTCCCTCACTCCCCCTCCTTCACCCCATTTTTTAAAAAAAAAATATTCCACCAACACTGACACCACCAGGAAGCTTGAGGGGCTGGGCGGGCCGGCCGATGAGCAGAAGCTTGTGGGGCTGGGTGGGCGGGCAAGGGGGTGGGCCACCAGCAGCAGCACTTCTGGGAAGCTTGTGGGGCTGGGTGCACGCACGGGGCCCGGCCACCGCCACCGGCATCACCAGGAACTTTGTGAAGCTCGGCGCCCGCCTTCCTTCCTGTGGGTAGGGTTGCAAGGGGTCAGTGGGTGGGGCTTGCAGTGGGGTGGCACGGTCAGGGAGCAACTGGCCCCTGACACATTCTCAGCCACCAAATCTGGTCCTCCTTTCAAAAAGTTTGGGCACCCCTGAGTTAGTGCCAGCATCTTCCTGTTCCATGGGAAAGAACCAAAATCTAGCTTTACTCTAGAAGTACCTCTGCTACTGTGAGATTAACTAACCCCACATTATGAGGAATTTCCATCCCATAAATATTGAAGTGGATGCCAGTTATTCACTCAGCGCAGCAAGAAACAGCATTTCAGTATCTTTAACTTCACTCAGATGATTACTAAATCTAGAAACCATCTAGTCTTGTTTACCAAATTAATTTTTAAAAGTTCCAAGGGAAAAGGAAAGCTGTTTACAAATGCAATGGGTCCATCACATATTTTCATTTCTACCATTATATCTAAATCTTAGACTGAAGAGAACCTGTTTGGGATGAGAGGTGAAGTCTGTAACATCCTTCACATTTGTTGAGCTCCTTGCTCCCCTGTGAGAAGCCCTGATTTAATTTCACCTTCCTCTATCACATCCTGTTCTTTCTGGTCTGGCACAAACCTCAGGAAGCAATCCAAGTAAGAAGCTGCAAGAAGCCACATGGCTGAGAAGCCACAAGGGACACCACACCAGATGGTAGCCTTGGTAGGATTGTGACGCTGCATCAACTTAGAGAAGGAGACTTGGGTTGGAAAAGATCCTTCACACTGCCCATTTGTTCTTTCACAACTAGTATGCTATGTCGTTTCCAAACCAAGACATAATGGCTTATTTTAGATGACAACCTGCAAACATAAATAGCGGAGAACTATTTGTGGTAGGGCTAAAGTACATTTTTCCAGAGATGGATCTTAATCAAAGATCCATCTCTGGAAAAGAGATGGATCTTTTTTGCCTTTTTGCCTAATCAAAGGCAAAAAAAGGTGCCACACCTATTTTATGATGTGGAGGGGGGATAGCAGACAACGTTACAACCTATGAAAATTGCAAAGCCCTTTCCAGTGTAGCACTTTTCAGATTTCTGGATTACAATTCCCATCAATTCCAGGATGGTCAAAGGACTGTGGGAGCTACCATCCAAAACACTTGGAAGCCACCAATCTCTGCCCATCTCTTCTTGCAGCTCTCTAGAGCAGCTGACCAACTGACAGCTAGTGGTGACTGGAAATACAAGCAGGCACGTCTTTTTCAGCATACAACTAAAGGTTCTTCCCAAGCTCTTACACATATTTCTTCTCACAATAGCTACTCGGGAACATATGGAACACATTCTTGTTCCTAAAAGCAGATTGTTTAGGAGATCTATAGTAACTAGACAACGCCTACTGAATCATTGATTTGGTGAGTACACTTTTTAATAAGTTCCATAGATTCAAATGTGCCTTCTTTATGACTTAGACTTACTATGTGATACTAAGTCATAATTTGAGCAGGCCCATTTAAATCAGTAGAACTTATGGAGCAGATAACTAACCAAATCCTTGCTGATTCAATGGACCTATTCTAGTGTAACTTGCTACACTACTACTACACTGAATTTTAAATTTGAAGATAATGCAGAAGATCATTAAGGCATGGTTTGGATGCACCACACCCAGAATCAGAATATCCTTTACTATATTCAATGCCTGGTAGGAGAGCATAAGTTAATGTTGCTATTTTCCATTCTGTTTCAGATTAATTCAGCAATAGTTGCTCGATAATGTTGAAGTCTATAAATAATTACTAAGGATCAAATAATGCAATATTTCATTTACTTACTATGATGCCAATAGGTGTACGTGTTTCCCACCACCACCTGACTCCTCATTCCAAGGGAAAAATATATCTAGGTACATTGGGGACTAATTTATTTATTGTCATGCAGCTACGTTCTAATGTCCAGTATATTTGTTTGTCCTCACTGTTGAGACAAAATTAAGGAACATATATTGGTTTCTTTGATGATAATCCATTATATTTTGGTTGCTAAACGGTACACCTCATGTTCTTAAATCCCGGTTACTGAATGAAGCAGTTTAGTTCCCCAGAATTGCAATCTGTTGCAGAATTCATACAGAACAAGATTTACATTGTTGGCATTATGCGGCAGTGCCACATTAAAAGCTGGTAACAATTTCCCCAAATTTCAGCCATTCACAATTAGAGATGGGCACGACTTAGCAGTATTCCCGTTTCCGTTTCCGTTACTCGGTTCCGTTACTCTACGGAAACGGTAACGGGAATTACTCCGCCAGACTTCGAGCTCGAACCGACAAACGAACAATTTTGGTCTGATTTGTCGTGCTCGTTACTTGCATCGCGCGATCGCGCGATGCCACGCGACACAGAAAAAAAGTTTTTAAAAGTTAAAAAACCCGGTTCCCGGCCAAAAAGCAGGCGGAAAAATGCCTGCCGTGCCTCAGGGCACCTACCTGAGGGGTTGTTTCTGGAGGTCCCGGCCTCCCCCCCCATCCCCCATCCTGAGCTGCTCTGGTGGGACTCGCCGCAGGCTTGAAGCCAGCAAAAAGCCCAGTCTCGCCGCCGGCCGCCGCAATTAAAACGCAAGCAAGCGGAACGGACGGCACAAGAAAAAACTTTTAAACTCTCCCCCCACCCATTCCCGGGCCAAAAAGCAGGCGGAAAAATGCCTGCTTGACTAAGGGCGCAGGGCACCTACCGGAGGGGGGGTTTCTGGTCTGGAGGGGGGGTCCTGGCCTCCCCCCCCTCCGTCCTGGGCTGCTCTGGTGGGACTCGCTGCAGGCTCGCAGCCAGCAAAAAGCCCAGTCTCGCCGCCGGCTGCCGCAATTAAAGCGCAAGCAAGCGGCACGGACGGCACAGGAAAAAACTTTTAAACTCTCCCCCCACCCATTCCTGGGCCAAAAAGCAGGCGGAAAAATGCCTGCTGGACTAAGGGCGCAGGGCACCTACCGGAGGGGGGGTTTCTGGTCTGGAGGGGGGGTCCCGCCTCCCCCCCGTCCTGGGCAGCCGGACTCGCCATGCCATGCGGTGCGGGCGGGGGGTCCAAAATGGGGCGGCGAACGCAATATTGTTTTTGAAATCGTGGTCCAAAAACACACAAGCACAACAGAAACACGCGGAAATTTATAAACTGCCAGATTTTTCACAGTAGCAGTGGGTTTTTTCTTGCAACAAAATGTCTCTCCTCTCCTCCTCCTCTGTCCTCCATTGATTTTCTTTTCTTTTATTTTTTTTACACCTGCGCAGTGCGCAATGATGGGCTGGCCCAGTGGCCTGGCCAGCCATGTGGGAGTGGACGACCATGCAAATTTTTGGAGCCATCCCACCAATCGCATGGCCACTTGGCCACTGAGACTTCTGGGATGTGCCAAAAAGCCCCCTAAAACCTGCCCTAGCCCCCTAACCCCCTAATCCTAATCCTTGACTCCTTACCCATACGTCACAGACTGTCTTCTTAGTGGGTCAGAGAGGCACCCAGAGGTGCAACCCAATAGCCCACCGTAACCTTACCCATCATTAGCCTAACCCTAGCCCTTGCACTAACCCACCCTAACCCTAAGCCAGATCTACTTGCATTGCACTACACGCAAGTACGATTCCCTTCTTTGTGGGACATGGCAGGTGCGACCCAGTCCTGACGGAGGGTCATACCAGTGGACCAGGTCTCACTGTCTGGCTGGTATGCATATCCATATATGGTTATGCATGCCATTTTGCAGCAGCAGGTGAGGAGGGGAGACCCCCATGTTGAGGGGTCTCTTGGAGCCTGCTGCTGCCCCTTCCTAGTGGGTGAAGATAGGAGGCACCCACGGGTGCCTCCAGGAGCCCGCTTTCCCTTTATAGTGGGCCAGAGGAGGCACCCACCCCACAGAGGTGCCTCCAGGATCCCGCTACCCCCCCAAAAAAACCAGTACTAACGAAAACGAAAAAACGAACCGACTAATTTTTGCGAAGTTTCGCGAAAAACGGAAACGAGCCGAAACGGGCTGCCTCCGACACACGACAACTCGAAAACGTCATTTTCCGTAGTCGTGCCCATCTCTATTCACAATTACTAAGTTTTAACAAACAGAAACAGCCAGGAATCCAAAAGAGAACAGAATGGAAAGGAAGACAATTGTGAATGGGTTGGTTTCATTGTTTTGTGTGGATGGTTTTTGTTTGATTTTGTTTTCTCCTGTTAGGATACATTTTCTCCCTCACCCAATGTAATGCATTGGAATAAAAATAAATGCATTGGAATAAAAATATTGCTTTTTAATGAACAATGAGGCAGCAAAAAAAGAAGAAGAAGAAGAAGCAAAGCAGCAGAGCATACTCAGGGTGGCTATATTTGGGACACTAGGATCATCATTAGGGCCAGGAAACACAAGATACGTACATAAAGCACTAGCACTAACCACAATGCTAACACTAAAATTCTCATTGGGGTCAAAAGATACTCTGCAATTCACATGCAAGGCGGGGGCTTTTTACCCTGCTACAATGATAGTTTCAAAGGTCAATAATTGTTAGCTTTCATAATTACTGCATATTATTCCAACCTTCTCAACCATTCTTCTGCCTTTATTAAGATAGATAGATAGATAGATAGATAGATAGATAGATAGATAGATAGATAGATAGATAGATAGATAGATAGATAGATAGATAGATATAGATCTGGGAGCATCTGGGAGCGCAGAACACTAGATATCTGTCTCCTGATACCACTCCCCTGCATCTGGCCCTTGAAGTACCCTGTTTTTACACATCTCCATAAGAACATAAGAACATAAGAAGAGCCATGCTGGATCAGGCCAAAGGCCCATCTAGTCCAGCTTCCTGTATCTCACAGCGGCCCCACCAGATGCATTTGGGAGCTCATGAGACTAGATATCTGTCTCCTGATACCACTCCCCTGCATCTGGCCCTTGAAGTACCCTGGTTTCTCCATCATGGTTTGTAACCTGTGATGGACTTTTCCTCCAGGAATCTGTCCAATCCCCTTTTGAAGGCATCCAGGCCAGATGCCATCACCACATCCTGTGGCAGGGAGTTCCATAAACTTACAACGCGCTGGGTGAAAAAAATATTTTCTTTTGTCAGTTCTTACTCTCCCAGCCCTCAATTTGAGTGTATGTCCCCTAGTTCTGGTATTTTGGGAGAGAGAGAAGAGCTTCCCTCTATCCACTTTACTCATGCCCTGCATTATTTTGTATGTCTCAATCATATCCCCCCTCAAGCGCCTTTTTTCCAGACTAAAGAGGCCCAAATGTTTTAGCCTTTCTTCATAAGGGAGGTTCCCCAGCCCAGTAATCATTTTAGTTGCTCTCTTCTGCACCTTTTCCAGTTCCACTATGTCTTTCTTGAGATGCGGTGACCAGAATTGTACACAATACTCCAGGTGGTGCCTTACTATTGCTTTGTATAATAGCATTATAATGTTGGCTGTTTTATTTTCAATCCCCTTTTAGATAATCCCTAGCATGGAATTGGCCTTCTTCACTGCTGCCACACATTGGGGAGACACCTTCATGGAGCTGTCCACCAACACACCAAGATCTCTTTCCTGATCCGTCACGGATAACTCAGAGCCCATGAGTTGATAGATGAAGTTTGGATTTTTTGCCCCAATATGCATTACTTTACATTTGGTTACATTAAAACACATTTGCCATTTCTCAGCCCATTCCCCCAGTTTGGAGAGATCCTTCTGGAACTCTTCACAATCTTCTCTGGTTTTCACCACACGGAAACGTTTTGTGTCATCTGCAAACTTGGCCACCTCACTGTTTATCCCTGTCTCCAGGTCATTTATGAACAGATTGAAAAGCACCGGTCCCAGGACCGAGCCCTGGGGCACACCGCTTTTCACTTCTCTCCATTATGAAAATTTCCCATTGACACCTACTCTTTGTTTCCGGGATCTCAACCAGTTCTCAATCCATAAGAGGACCTGCCCTCTTATCCCCTGACTGTGCAATTTTCTCAGCAGCCTTTGGTGAGGGACTGTGTCAAAAGCCTTTTGAAAATCCAGATAGACTATATCCACTGGTTCACCCAAATCCACGTGCCTGTTGACCTTTTCAAAAAATTCTAAAAGGTTTGTCAGACAAGATTTACCCTTACAGAAGCCATGCTGATTTTCTCTCAGCAAGGTTTGTTCTTTTATGTGTTTTAAGATTTTCTCTTGGATGATGCTTTCTACCATCTTCCCTGGGACAGATGTAAGGCTAACTGGCCTGTAGTTTCCCGGGTCGCCCCTCCTTCCTTTTTTAAAAATTGGTGTGACATCTGCCATCCTCCAGTCCTCCGGCACTGTGGCCGTTTTAAGAGACAAGTTACATATTACTGCTAAGAGATCTGCAATTTCATTTCTCAGTTCCTTAATAACCCTTGGGTGGATGCAACCTGGAACCGGTGACTTGATTTTCAATTTATCAATTAAACCTAATACACCCTCTCCTTTTACCTGTATTTGATTTAATTCTTTAGTCAAGAGGGGCCATTTGGGCAGCGGAATCTGCCTGAGGTCTTCTGTTGTGAAGACAGATGCAAATAACTCACTTAATTTCTCTGCAATTTCCAAGTCCTCCTTTACCTCCCCTTCTCCTCCCTCACCATCCAGAGGGCCAACTGGTTCTCTGGCAGGTTTTCTATTTCTAACATATTTAAAGAAGCTTTTATCATAAAAGCTTCTTCAAATTTTATTATTTAAATTGTATTTAAAAATAAAAAATATAATAATAAATAAATTTTATTTTTATATTATTATAAAGCTTCCAGTAGTGGTTTGACAGTGTCAGCATTGAAATGTCAGAAGTCAAACTGATCATATCTGCATTAACCAAGAGATATCAAGATGGAAAGCAGGTGAAACGCCTAACTTCACACACAGGCACGCACACACACACACACAAACACACACACAAATCCTCAAAAGAATGTCTTTTTAAATTCTGTTAAAGAAAGAACTAAAGCAAATGAAAATTTTGACCACATAGGCTTTGACCACACACTGCTTCATTAAACTTGAGGCAACAAGAGACTAGAAGGTGAAGCAGAAACTAGCTTTACATCAAGGATTAAGGTGTTTTGGCCAAATGGCCAGACTGATACCTGGGCAACCACATGAGCTGACTGTCAACACTAGGTGTGGCATGGTGAAATGCATGAAAACACAGGAAATATGTAATTATAGCTGTTTAACATGTTCCACACAGGTTATCACACAATATAGTCCTTAGGGGGTAAACCACAGTAAATTCAGTGATATTTACTGTTTAGGATTACAGCCTCAGTTATCTTTACACTCAGCACAGATGTATGCTTAGGATACTTCATGCTACCCAGGGTGTAGATGTTTTCTTTGGGAGGGGTATTCTTGTTTTGAGCAAGTATAGCTTGCCTAAGACTAATTAGTCAGAGTAATTCAAGAGATGAAATTTGAATGAGGGACTTTTAAGCCTATACGATTATCCACTACACCTACGCCAGCACTTACTGAAGACAAGGCTTTGTTTATGTGATGAATAAACCCGGAAAATAAATTGTGCAGTTGTTTCTACCACCATCCATGCCAAATACAGGAAGACTCAAGAAACCAGTAGTGTAGACTGCCATAATAAACCATATTAAATATTTTAAATTTTTAAAAGTCAGTGCACAACAGCTATTTCTTGCCCTGGCAGTACATGTATGTGGGATGTTTGAAGACATGTCCCAGTGGTTGTATAAAGCTCCTGAAAGTCAAAGGTGTTTAAGGGCCCAGTAAGCCTGCATTCAGCACCTCTGCCTGCTGACTTCAATGCCATAGCTTTCAAAAATCTTCACAAAATGCCACATAACATATTTTACACAGACACCATAGCAGTCTCTGAAGATCGAGCTCCACCTATATTGCACTTTTGAATGTAGGTGCAAGCCCATTGAGTAGAAGTATGTTGATAAACAAAACACCAGGCTCATTCAGACGGAACCATACTCTAGTACAGTGATGGCGAACCCTTTAGAGACCGGGTGCCCAAACTGCAATTCAAAACCCACTAATTTTTTTGCAAAGTGCCAATACAGCAATTAAACCTGAATACAGGTGGCTACGAAGGGGCAATGTTGGGTGCCCACAGAAAGGGCTCCGAGTGCCACCTTTGGCACCTGTGCCATAGGTTCACCATCACTGCTCTACTATTTAGGTCTAGGGTCATTCTGTGGAAAGTCCTACTTTGCTTACACCAAAAGCAATCTGTTTCAATTAAAACTGAAAATCCAGAGTAGGCCATCCCTGTACTCAGACTGGACATAGCAAAACTTCAGCAAAGGGAAGGAATAGAGAAGTCCCCAGAATAATCAAGGTCAGATGTTCATCTGTGTTTCCAAAACAGGTCGGCAGCATTTTAGCATCACAGCAAGTTTTAATTCAGAGAATGTAGATTTTATTTTCTATCTCCATCTATGCAATAAAGAGCTGACAATCACTCAGCATTTTTCATATTAACCTGCATCTAAAGATACAACTTCTGTTGGCGAGGAAACATGTCAAAGTCCATATCAGCCTCCATTTAGTTTACTATATTCACATTAAATTTTTACATGGATAAATTTTATTTAAGTTGAAGTAAAAACTAAGTAGTTGGCCCATTTCTTTCTCACCTGCTGTCTGATTAAGAACCCCGCAGGACTCAACTCTCAACTACCCTGTTTGTGAGATTTTAACAATCTAACAAAGATATCATTCATCCTTGTTTTGGGGATTTGGCACAAAGTTCACACAATCTTAGATCTGCCATCATTCATCCTTTATAGAATAGTGCTACAGTTCCTCACCACACTCTAAATGTAATATATAAATCACCTTATTTTGATAAGCCACACAGTATAGTACATGTACATCTCCCCAAGAGATTTTTTTAATGAAATGCTGGTTCCTGAGGCATGTTGTTACAGTATTTCAAAAACAACTTCCTGTTGAAAATCATGGCCCAGGAAGAGAGGGAATAACTGAGGACAGCAGGTGGTGGTGGTGGTGGTGAACAAATGGTTGTGTACGTGGAATTGCTGGGAAGAATTTTCCTTCTTGGACTACACTATGAAAAGAGGACTTCTAAAAAATATACTTCTAAATATACTTTACAGGGCTGGAAAGAATATTTTCACTAGGAGTCTTGCAAACAAAAGTACAGAGCAATCACACCTGCACAATGGACTCCTATTAAATTGATTTTCCTTTGTTCAATGTTTATTAATTTTGAATTTTATCCATTGACTAATTTCACTTACTGGTTTTGATCCTTTGCTCTGTTTATTTCATAAGCTTATATCAATGTCTTATGTTGGTGGTTTGTGATTATTAACTGGGTTTCTGCTCCCTGTTGTACCCCACCCACTGTGGCCCCAGGCCACATGGTTTGGTATTAAAGTGTAAAAAATATATGTCTAAGGAAATACAGTGGATCCTCATATAACAAGCTGTTTGTTTAACAGAAAATCCGCTTAAAGGAAAAAAAAATTCTGGAGATAGGGGAAGTTTGCTTAACAGAATCGCTTATGGGGCAAATCTGTACAACAGAAAAACGGTCATGATTAGGGATTAATCAGTTTTCAATGCATTCCTATGGGAAATTTGTACAAAGGAAAATTTGCTGAACAGAATTTCATTTGGAACAAATTAATTCCTTTATACAAGGTACTACAGTAGTGGCTACAGTCTTGTGGAAGGATGATGATGCCACCGGTAGGATAATTTTTTGATAATTAAAAACTTCCTACTTCTGTCTCAAGTCTTTTCTGATTCCTGTGTAATCCCATTTATCAAGTGGAAGCCATGGGAATGAAAGAGGTAATCTTCCTTTATCCAAAACGGTACCTCAAGGTGACACGACCAGCAGTAGGAAGTTCTGGGTGAGATTTTATGGTGATAAATACTCAAAGCGCATTTGGGCATGGGCATTCCCAAGGGGTATAGCCATCACAGTTTGAAGAGGCCAATAAGTGGGAGAGAGCAAAAGAATTGGCATGCTGCTGCCTAAGGAACTTTCAGATCAGCTGAGATTTAAACAGCAGCAGAAGGAGTGAAGAATTTCCAAAGGGAAATGCCAATACAGTATCTATAAGGAGCAGATCAGAAGGGCTGAGCTCAGGCTTGCAGAAAAAAATAAGGGTAATGAAGAGTTTGGCTATATTCAGAATAAGAAGAAAGAGGAAATAATATATGCATTTGTAAAGAGGCGTGGCTTGCCCATGGCCGTATAGTCTGGCTGCACCCACAGGAGGCATGGTAGTAGATCACAGTCCCAATCTGTGGCTCCACAGCCAATATCTAAACCACTGAGCTATCCAGACAGCTTTGATGGGTGACAAAGAGGAGCCAGAGTAATTCCAAAACTAACTCTATCTCATGACAAAAGAGTCAGTGATGCAGCAAAGGGATTCTAGTTTAAGTCATGTAAAGAGCTTGCATAGAAGCACCTGGTTACTTGGAATAAATTCACACATTCACACACAGTGTCCAAGAGTATTAAAACAATTTGCAGATGTAACTTCATGGCTTCTGCCTACAGGAGTCTCCTGAAGATGGAGTCAGACACATTACCAGGTTGCCCCTTTACTCTGTGATAAGTGGGATTTATTGATGAAATTGATTCAGACCAAATGCTAGGCTTCTAATTTTAATCTATTAATCTCAAAATGGAATAAAATAGTTGCTTTAATTTTCCCTCCACACTTGTATTTTGCGCATGATTGCTGGAACACTGTCCCTGTTCACACTGAAGACATTAACTTCAACTGTCTTCACAACCACATAGTTCAAATTACCACTATTCTGTGGAAAGGGGGAAAGTCCACTTTCAGCCATTAATTAACTGAAATGGGATGGTTAATGTGTCAAATACTGACTGTTATTATGACTATCCTTAAACCACTGCACCACAGTGTTGCTTATCTGCATCTTCAGTATTTCTTTATTAACATTTATATACTGTACCACCCTTTTTGCTTAAAAACAACCAATCTAAAGCAGTGCACACAAACACAAACCACAAACACATAAAAACAATTTTAAAAACAAAGGAGATTTTGGTCTTATTTTTTAAAAACCTTGGGAGTCCACATGATTTGTACAGTTCTAGTTGGCCCAATCATTCTGGTGTTACACTTGCATTTGATTTCTGAGAAACCATGCCCTACCTATCCTTTATAATTTCCCAAAGTTCAAATTTGTAATTTAGATTTAATATTAAAAAGTATAAATTACTTTAAAATTCAAGTATGCACATACAGTTTTCCATCTAATTAAAAATTAATAAACATGGACTTCCCTTTTAAAAATTGTGGCCAAAATCAAAATAATTATCCTGATATATAAATAAACATTGATGAATAAAAGTGGTAACATATCATGAATGTACAGTATATTGACTGCAGCTAACATATGGATAAACACTTTTCTTATATACCTCCACAAGTATACTACTATATAGCAATGCGGTGAACTGTTTGCTAAAAAACAAAACAAAACAATTCTCAATGTATCTCCTCAACATCCATTGTCCTAAGAGCAGCTCATCATCTCTCACTCCTCTTAATACAAATTAATTAGAAAAGAAAGGCATTTCAGGGCAAAAACAGATGTCAGTCTGTCAGCAGGAGCAGAAAAATCCTTAAGAGAGAAAAATAATTATGAGTATTATTTATTTAAAATATTTTACCCTGCCTTTCTTCTTAAAAAGGACAAAAGGCAGCTTACATAATTAAAAGACAATATTTAAGGCTAAAACAGGAAGTATACAAATACTAAAACAGAGCGAACAAACACCACACTAAAAACTGGTAAACAAAATAAACACCAAAGATTGTTGTTCACTAAGGCTCAACAATCTATTTAAAAACCCCACTGAGGCAACCACTCACCAAGAGAAAGATTGCCTGAAGGGAAAATAGTTTGCTTGCTAAGGATAACAAATACAGTATGGAGTCAGCTTGGTCTCCATTGGAAGGGAGAGCAGCAACAGAGAAGGCCCTCTCCCATGTCGCCACCAAACGGAGCTATGAATGCGGTGGGACTGAAAGAAAGGCCTCTCCTGATTATCTTAACCACCAAGCAGCCACGATCTTTGAAATGGCTCTTAGACCCAAGCCAGTTAGAGCTTTATAAGTTAGAATTAGAGATGGGCACGACCAGGAATTTTTTTTTCTGAGTTGTCATTTTTCGGGACGGGTCCATTTCGGCTCGTTTCCGTTTTTCGTGAAATTTTTCAAAAATTTGTTGTTTCGTTTGTCATTTTTTCGTCTGTCGTTAGTACTGGTTTAGGGGGGGTAGCGGGCTTCCGGAGGCACCTCTCTGGGGTGGGTGCCTCCTCTGGCCCGCTATGAAGGGAAAGTGGGCTCCTGGAGGCACCTCGTGGGTGCCTCCTCTCCTCACCCGCTACAAAATGGCATGCATAGCCATATGGATATGCATACCAAGTTGCAGACTTTGCAGCAGTGGACTGGCAGAGGCACCCCTCTTTGGGGTGCCTCCCCTGCATCAGTCAGTCAGAGAGATTGGCGGGCTCAGTGTGCACCCACTGTGTCTCACTAAGAAGGGAAACGTACTTGTGTGTAGTGCAATGCGAGTACGCAGATCTGGCTTCAGGGTTAGGGTTAGCGCAAGGGCTAGGCTTAGGGTTACAGGTAAGGTTAGGGTGAGTATTGGGGTGCACCTCTGGGTGCCTCTCTGACCCACTTAGAAGGACAGTGTACTGGCGTATGGGTTAGGGTTAGGGTTCGGGTTCGGGTTCGGGCTAGGGTTAGTGGGCTTTTTATGCCCCACTGGCACATCCCAGAAGTCTCTCTGGTCAAAACCTGGCCAAGTGGCCATGCAATTGGTGGAATGGCTCCAAAAATTTGTATGGTCCACTCCCATGGCCAGCCCATCATTGCGCAGGTGTAAAAAAATAAAATAAAATAAAATCAATGGAGAGGAGGACAGAGGAGACATTTTGTTGCAAGAAAAACCCACTGCTACTGTAAAAAATCTGGCAGTTTTAAAATAGCAATTTTCGCATGTTTCTGTGGTGCTTTGGTGTGTTTTTGGACCACGATTTCAAAAAAAAAGATTGCGGTCGCCCGCCCCATTTTGGATCGCCCGCCCACACCGCATGGCAGGCGAGTTGGCGAGACGACGAGAATGCCCTGAGCAGCCCAGGACGGGGGGGGGGAGGCCGGGGACCCCCCCCCCCGAAACCACCCCTCTGGTAGGTGCACTCTCACAGGCAGGCATATTTTCGCCTGCTTTTTTGGCCGGGAATCGGGGTTTTTAAAACTTTTTTTCTGTGCCGCTTGAATGGCGGCGAGCCAGCGACTTTGGCGGGACGATGAGGATGCCCGCCACTCCGCCAGAGCAGCCCGAGCCCAGGAAGGACAGGAGGAGAGGGGGGAGGCCGAGGACCCCCCCCCCCCAGAAACCACCCCTCTGGTAGGTGCCCTCACTCAGGCAGGCATATTTCCACCTGCTTTTTTGGCCGGGAATCATGTTTTTTAAAAAAAAACAAAAAACTTTTTTTCTGTGCTGCTTGGCATCGCGCGATCGCCGCGCGATGCCAAGAACGACAACGACAAATCAGACCCAATTATTCGTTCGTCGGTTCGAGTTCGAGTTCTGGCGGAGTAATTGTCGTTTCCTTTTCCGTTATGTAACGGAAACGAGGAACGGAAACGGAAACGGGAATTCTGCTAAGTCGTGCCCATGTCTAGTTAGAATCAGCCCTTTCAATTGTGCCCTGGGACAGATCAGCAGCCAGTTTGAGCTGGCTGTAAAGTGGGGGGAGCAGTATGTGATCCCTGTGGCCAGCCCTAGTTCAATCTGACTGCAGTGTTTTGGACCCACTGAAGTTTCCAAACACATTGCAGAGGCATAATCTGTGTGACAGTAATCCAGATGGGAAGTAACTAAGGCATATGTCACTTTGTCCAGGTGAGACCTCTCTAGGGATGAGATGGGTCTTCCCCCAAAAACTTTCACCCAGTCCCACAATTCTAAAGGAAATCCTCAGGACAATGTATGAGACTGGGAGCCATCAAAATGGAAGGAGGTAGAGTAGTCCTCCCACCTCCATGCTCTTTCTGAACTGCTTCTTGACGCCCTCTGAAAAGTGTGCTAGGTGCCTTTATGAATCACAGGGATTCCCTGGAACTCTGAAAGCACACGGGAGAATGAGTTCCAAAGGAGAGTGTCTCACTCACAGCTCTCCAACACTGAAGTATTGGCAACCATCACATCTGCTTTGGCTCCCAGAGGCAAGTTTTTCCAAGCCCCCATCCATGGTCAGAGAATCCAACCAGAACACTAACTTAATGAATGTTCAAAGGTGCATCTTAAATATACTATAACTAGTGACAAAATAGCAAATGCCCAAGGAAATGGGAAAGATAAAGGACTCCCTTGCCAGAAAAGATTATCAAAAGCACAGAGCTTCAATAAATCAAAACCTTGATCACATGGAATCCCACTTGCCCACCTCATTACATATTCTCCATTACCAGCATCCTATTTTATAGGGATTCAACACATTATAATTTATCTACATACAGAGCTACATTTTACGCACTGAAAATTGACTGTACAAGAAATAATCCTTATGTGGATCTCCTGAAAAATACTAACTCTAGTGTCATATAACTCTTGCTGAATACCTCAGGGAATAATTAAGTGGTTGTATCGATGAAGTTTAAGATGCCCATCTGGAGAAAGCTAATATGGAAAGAATATCCTAAAGATAATTGTACATTTGTTCACATTCTTACCTGGATTCAGACACTAAACATAGGGACCAAAATATTTATATGTATATTTCCACAGTATTGTAATGTCTGCTTCCTAAAGTAGAGTTTTGAACATTGGTCTTCAAAACAAGAACTCCAGTGGGCCTAACACTGCCTTGTTAGATGGCTGATAGATCTGCAGTACTACAATACAGTAATTCCTTGGTTTAACAGTAACTTGGTTTAAGAGTGTTTTGCAAGATAAGCAAACATTTTTTCTAAAAGCTGTCTTGATCAACAAGCAATGTCTTGATATACAAGCATTGGAGCAGGTCACATGATCACAAGTGAGGCAATGGTGGCTCTCTCCCCCTCCCTCTCCCTACTGGATTGCAGGTGATTGTCTGGAATGTTCCGTCTTAAGCAGCCTCCAAAGCAGAGGGAGGAGAGAAGAATAGAAGTCTCACTTGCACCAGCCAGGAACAATTTCAAAAGGGAGTGCAGGTTAGGGATTTATTTTCTTCATATTTATATTTTTATTTAATTTGTTTTCAACATTTTTATTTTTTCAAACCATTTATAGTCATGGGGCAGCTGGTCAAGTGTGTGTAGGGCTCCAAATTGCACTTCATTACTGTCATATTAAAAATACAGCACATGGTGGTTCGTGAGTCCATCAGTGGGGCTAGGTTAGTTGCCAGGTATTTTGCAGTGTTGTAAGTTATTGAATTTATACTACTGAGGATGGGTCTGAGGGGGATTCTCTGCTCTTGGATCTTGGGAAGTCTGTAAAAGCAGGGGACAGTCTCTCTAGGATACAACTGGTGGTAAGTCACCCTGTCATTCGTGTTATCCTTCTCCAAGAGTTTTAAGCATTCTATTACTTTTCTCTTGTAGTTCCTGGTGGTGTCTCTATTTACTTTTTCATATGTGTGTTGGTCATGTAAAAGTGAGATAACCTTTTTGTGGTAATCCACAGGATTGAGGACAACAGTGCAACTTCCTTTGCCTGTAGGCAAAATGGTGATGTTCTCATCCCTGCTGATGGATGTCAGATCACTCCTCTCCAGGCTGGTGAGAGAAGACCACCACGTGCACAATTTAGAGGAGTTTGTTTCTAACGTCAGGGAGCTGAAACTGGATACAGACAAAACCATGGTATCCTTTGATGTTACAGCTCTCTTTACCAGCATTCCCACCACCAATGCCCTAACAACTGCAAAGAGAAGACTAAGAGAAGACAACACCCTCACCTCCAGAAGCAGCCTCAACCCAGATCAGATATGCCGGCTCCTGGACCTGTGTTTGAACACCACAAATTTCATTTACAGAGGGGACTTCTACAGACAGAAGCATGGTTGTGCCATGGGTTCCCCAGTGCCACCAATTGTTGCAAACCTATGTATGGAAGAAGTGAAGAAGAAGACACTCAACACCTTCCCAGGGACAACACCATCCCACTGGTTCAGGTATGTAGATGATACCTGGATGAAAAACAACACTCAGGAAGTACAGGCCTTTACAGAACACATCAATGCAGTGGACCCTAATATTAAGTTCACAAGGGAAGCCACCCAAGACAACAGGATGGGTTTCCTGGATTGTGCAGTCATCATCAGACCCCACCGTGGCCTGGGAGTAAAGTTTACAGGAAACCCACCCACACAGATCAGTACTTACTGTTTGACTCCCACCATCCATTACATCATAAATTAGGAGTCATCGGGACACTAAACCACAGAGCAGAGAGCATCCCCACCTCCACAGAAGCCAAGAAGAAGGAAGACAAGCACATGAAGACAAGCACTTAAGGCCTGTGGATATCCAAAGTGGGCCTTCAGCAAAGCAGTGTGCTGACCCAGAAGAACAATGGATCAGACAGAGATTTGGACCCAACAGAAGATTCTGGTCGTTCCCTACATGGTTGGAGTGTCTGAGAAGCTTAAAAGGATTTTTTGTGAAACACCACATCCCTGTTTATTTCAAACCCACAAACACACTAAGGCAGGGACTTGTCCACCCAAAGGACCCAATACCAAAACAAAAAAGGACCAATATAGTATATGTGGGCCAATGCAGTGAGGAGTGTGCAGACCTCTACATTGGAGAAACTAAACAGCCATTAAGCAGAAGGATGGCCCAACATAGGAGGGGTAACAGTTCAGGACCACTTGATGGACAAAGGGCACACATTCAAAGCTGAGGATGTACACATATTAGACAGAGAAGACAGGTGGTTTGAGAGAGAGGTCAGGGAAGCCATTCATGTGAGCATTGAAATCCTCTCTCTTAACAGAGGTGGGGAGCTCAGGTACATTCCATCTGCCACTTAGGCTGCGATTTCAACAATACTTAGACAAATCTAAAATACTTCAAGCCTTCACCACCAAGCCATAGCTAACAACCCATACTTTATGGGTTTCAGCATTTTAGGCCATTGTTCACCTTAACGCTATTGAGACTGTTGTCTACCCAACAAGCCTATTCAGGCCATTGTTCATCTTATGAGCCTATTTCAGACCAGGGTGACAAGAGGTCAAAGTGAGCTATAAAGTGGAGGACTCGCACTAGCTTTATTCAGACTGACAAAGCTGTTTGGATGAGCAGCAAAAGAAAAAGAAGTCCCGTTGCCATGACTCAACTTCCAGATAAACTCACCTGGAAGGCTGAGAATCTTCACAGACATTCTTTTCTCAAATATCTCCCTTGTTATGCTTTCTGGAATACTCTGGGACATGATGAAACGTCTTCTAAAATCTGTGGCATATACTCTAGCTGAGCTTCTGTTGTGGTTTTGAATAGCTCCTAAACCTTTTTGACTTCCTCTTTCAACTTCCTTTTTATCACTCCATTTTGACAAGTTTTTTTTTCAAAAATTGAACTGCAGTATGATGATGCTTAACATGAGATGACCAAAAGCATGCCCTTGGCTTGAAAGACCTATACAGGCTTATCAATAACAAGACCTTTAGAATTTAATGGAATTCCTTAGGAACTGGCCACTCACATTTACTGGGGTAACACTGTGGTTTTCAATAAGTCCCATTACAGTTATTTTTTGCATCTAATTTTAGGGCAGTGATTCCCAACCTTTTTCACTTGTACACCCATTGGCAGCCAGTTTCCATAAACTACACCCTTCATATTATCAAATTATTTGTGATTAATATAGTTGCAGAACATACAGGACTCTGGGGTGCCCACTTATCTATACACTGGTATATATGCAACAGCTCTCAAATGTTTGTGAAGCAAAGAAGTGTAAGAGCTGAATCTGTGAGGGGCACACCATTGAGCATGAGTGCTGTAATGGCATGGGAGGGTTTCCACACTATTTGCCAAAATAACAAAGCAAGGAAACTGGGTTTTTTCCTTAAAGTTAAATAATAAAACCGTTCTACACCTTGTCATAATGTTAAATTAACTTCACAACCTTTGACTTGTATCTTGTCTTGATGTATGATATTTTTCCACATAATTATTCAATTTGTTATGTATCCTTTAATTTACTGGTTGAGAACAACTTCCCTAGGATATACAGAATGACAGATATGCATTTATTTATTGTATACAAAGGTAACTTTAAAAACCCTGTTATTTGGGGGCACACATTTCTGTCCACAAGGTGTCACTTCCATTTGAGATTTGTGAACTTTTCCTGTTTCTGAGAGGTGGGAAGAAGTGATTAGATCAATTAGCATGAAATAAGGGCCCATCCTCCACTAAATGGAAGGCCTTCTATTTCTGTGAACTTGGAGCATCTTCTCTGGATGTTATGCCTATTGTGAACAGCTGGAACTAATTTAGGAGAAGATAGTAGGAGACAATAATCAAGCAACAATAACACATCTCAGGGCTCTTCAGAAACTGCTTTAATTCACAACATTTCTCCACAGAAAGTACTGTTGGTAGTTTTGCCTTCAGGTAGAAACTGAAGAGAGGAGTGCCTACTAACAGTTTCAGTTAGGATTACATGTAAAATTTAAAATATAAGACATATTGGTATGATGAAGTAAAGATAGTTTATTCCAGTTTCTCTTATCCTCCTCCCCTAACAACCCCATAATTAGATAAACTTGAATGAAACATGCAGTTCAAGTAGGGTACCTGCGCAAGAGGAAAATCAGGTTTAGGATGTGCTACTGAAAATTCAAAGGCCCTGTTAACAAACATTATTTTGTTAGGTTAGTATGACATGAGATTATAACGAAATGAAGCAGAACGATAGTGCTGGGCTAATTTTCCTGCCTCTGCAATGTGAAGAGCCATTCTCCAAGCATGAGTGAAGAGCCATTCTCCAACAAATAATCACACTCTCACACTCACACCCAAATTAAATCTCTCCAGGTGCAAACCCTTTAAAATGCCTCATCTTCATGGGCACCAGGTATCACTAGCTGCTCCCCACTTTTATACCTGGAGTTAGTAAAGATCCTTACAACCCAAGTGCAAATGGGTCAAGCAGAAGGAGATATACCAGGTCTTTCAGAACTCAAAGATGGTTTCTGGGCACCTTCAACAGCAGGAGGACAGCCTTTGTAGCTGGAGTTAGTATCTCACCCTCCCAGGACAGGAGAGAAGAGCCAGGAAGAGGAAGAGTGACAAGGTCTTGCAGAATTCAAAGCTATATGTCCTATAACAATTTTTAGGAAAAGTAACTTATCACCCAAACTGGATGAGTGGCAATCTTATGGACTACATTGGTGCAGCCAATGTGTGGTCCTGCAGATGTTGTTGGACCAAACCCCCCCACAACTGACTCTACTAAATAAGGATGATGGAAACTGCGATCAGGCATTGATGACCCTTGGTGAAATATGCCACAGATAAAGCTATCCTCCACAGTACCACATAGCACAAGTTGACAATATATAGGCGAACATCTGAACAATTTCATAGGTATATCCGAAAAGATTATTTATCTACTTAACTATGCTCATGTGCAGAGATGGGCATGCATTGCTTTGTGTCAGATTGCCTTAAATTGTCGCTATGGCACCCAAGGTGCCACACACTCCCTTCCCCCACCCCCCAAGACCAGCTCCCCTAATCACAAGCCAGCATAGGCTGCTCATTCCTGCTTCATCACACAGTCTGTGCCAAAAGCAAAGACTGCCCTTCTCTGACTCCTCCAGCAGCTAGCCACCCAAATGCACCACTGCAGGAATCCCTCACCCGCCTCCTCATCAATATTTTAATACTAGCATCTTCATTTATTGTGATATTAAACGCACAATTTAAGCCATTGCATGCTGCCATGAGTTCTTTCACTGGGAGAAAGAGGGATATAAATGATATTAATCAATTAATCAATAATTAATTATAATAATCTCAAAACTGCATAGCTAAAAGGATCGCCATGGATCATCCAGTCCAGCTCTTATAAAGGAAGCACACTGGGAAATCAAACTCCTAATCTCTGACTCCCAGTCAAGTTTCTCTGATAACTCTATCTCTGCTTCTCCTTGGTAACATGACATGGATTTCAACAACCCCCCCCCCCAAAAAAAAGCTGTTACAGACTTCACTGTGGGTACAATTACACTAGCATCAGGAAGCCAGTTACAGTAGTGTCAACCATTTGGGAGCACTTGGAACAATTTAATCAGGCCCGACTGTTCGCACAGAAAAGGCTCCTAGCCTCCTACCAATATTGTGAAGTGGCATAATAAGCTATGATTAGTGTGTGTTACACCCTAATTAACCACACACAAGTGGGAAAAGCAGTTGCCAATGGGAAGTCATGCCTCCCCAAAACTATGGGATTTTTAGAAGGGATTAAATAAAATGCATGCTGGAAGCTTAACACAAAAAGTAACTTGCAGAGAGTAGTAGGGTTCATAAAAATGAACTGCTGAAAGGCAGAAACCAAGAATAAATTTCATTACATTAAAGAATATACAAAAAATCAATATCATATTCCCACATCTTATGAGCCTATTCAGGCCACTGTCCACCTAACGAGCCTATTCAGACCAGGGGGGCATGAAACAGTGAACTATAAATTGGAGGCCTTTCACCAGCTTTCCTTAGACTGCCAAAGCTACCTGGATGAGTAGCGAACATTTCAATCTCACAAGAAAATAACTCAAATGACTGATCTTCCAGATAACCTCTCCTGGATGACCGAGAATCTTCACAGACACTTTCCCTCTGTGATCTATCTACCCATTAAATAATTTGGGAGGAAAAGAAGGGGGGGAGTGATGATATTTTAACATCACCCATTTTTAAAATACACTAAAGTTTTGCAGCCACCGTTGGAAGTTGACTGAAAGACAAGCCTGTCTTTCAGTATATATGAAGTGTATACGAAGCAGCCTGATACTGAATCAGTCCATCTAAGCCTTGTATCTATAATGGCATGGCAAGGAATGAAACCAGGAGTACAGCCCTTATCCAAATTAAATAGAAAATGCAATGCAGAGAAAAGCAAAGTAATGAACAAAACCCCAACATATCAGTAGCCACTATTGTTTGGCACAAAATGCATCTATTCATGTTAATTTAAATCAGAGTGGTAGGGCATCATTCATTGGGAAAAGATAAGAGAGTTGAAATGACAGAGATATTTAAGAAGTCAAGCTCCCCCATTGCTTACAATGGGACAGCTAAGAGAAGATTCCGGAGATTACAAAGTGGCACATGGAAAAACAGCACAGCGAGTGAGTAGTTGCTATCTATAAGAAAGAGTCTCAGGAAAAGTACCCTCTAATTTTTATACCCACTGTGTTAAGGCTCCATTCCATGCATGCGCACCTTCACCATGTTCCATCATGACCAGAAAAAACGGCCACGGGGGTGGAAAAGCCCTGTGTGGAGGGGGCCAGAGACATGCATGCAAGTCCCCACACATCTTAGAGCAGGGGTGCCCAAACCTTTTGTAAGGAGGGCCAGATTTGGTGGCTGAGAATGTGTCAGGGGCCAGTTGCTCCCCAACCCTGCCACCCCACTGCCAGCCCCACCCACTTTCTTTAAAAAAAACATGGGGTGAAGGAGGGGGAGAGAGGGGCGGGCCAGCCAGCCGTGGGCCACTCAGAATGGCCTGACGGGCCGGATTTGGCCCCCGGGGCGGACTTTGGGCAGGCCTGTCTTAGAGTCTTAGAGGGGAACCTTGGACCCAGGCCTCAGGGGAAAGCTGTGGACAAATTTGCTGCAGGTGAAAATGCTTTACCAGAACAGGAAAACATAGAAAGATAATACAGTGGTACCTCGACTTACGAATTTTATCCGTTCCGAATGCATGCTCTTAAGTCGAACTAGTCTTAAGTCAGGGTATCTATCTAAAATTTTTAAAAAATAAGTTTAAAAAATTTTTAAAAATGAAAAAAATGTCTAAGTTGAGCAGACTATATCTAAAATTTGTAAGGCGGTAGTTAAAATGCCAGCAGTTTTCCGCTCTTAAGTCGAATTGCTCTTAAGCCGAGCTGCTCTTAAGTCGGGGTACCACTGTATTCTGGAGCTAGAAAGCAAAGGGTAGTTTTAACACAAATTACAACAAGCCTTCTTCCTATTTTAAACCAATGGGTGTCATAGAGAAAACATGGCAATATCAATTGAGTGAAGAGCTATGGTGAGGTATTCTCACCCCTAGAGTAAAATCTTCCTGCTGACAAATAAAGTCATAGACTTAATCAATGGGATACATCATAATCTAAGATTGCTTGACTCTTTTGTTGTACAGTGCAGGGAAACATGTCCTAAATCTAGACTATAATTATTCCAGTATTTTTCAATGACTGCTCCATCAAAGGTAGCAATATGCCTAACACACCAAGGTTATTTTATTTATTTATTTATATTTATTTTAGAGTATTTTTACCCCGCCTTTCTCCTTGGAAAAAGGACCCAAGGCAGCTTACAGCATGAGGGATAATATACAGTCTAGTACAATTACGACATGTTCAAGTATTGAGAACAGGGAATTGAGGGACATCTTACAGCATTAATAGACAACATTGCATTAAAGCTACCAGAGAACGCGAGCAGTTAAAGGGGAGTAAAGGGAGTAAAGTTCTATGTAAAGTTATGGTTAATGTTAGGTTCAGACAGAATAGTAAACCTGGGGATGCTGGCCTTTCAAGTATAAGCAGTGTAGTGGTACATGCAGACCAACTGCTCCCACTTATACAAGGAGCGACAAAGCAAATTATGAAGCTTCAACCTACAGTGTTTTTCTAAGCACTGTAAGACCAGCATTCTGGCATAGTCCCTCACCTCCACCCAAAGCCAGAGAAAGAAACCATACAAGAAACAGTGGGCTGTTTTTCTGACTTACTGGGGGAGAGAGAGAGAGAAGACAAAGCCCAAGTCACTGATAGGTTCAGACAACACATGCAAAGCTCTTTGTTGTATTTTGCTACTGCAAGCAAGAACAATTGGGAAGCATGTGCTGCCATGGCACTCATAACCAGTATCAGTTTTCTTACAATTCCCTGGTTAATCATTACATCAAAATATTGCCACTGTCTGTGATTAGGCAAAGCTCATAACCCTTAAAATGTACCAGTCTCTCCCATCTTCCACCTTAATAATTTGTGTTGTAAACTAACTAAAGAATCACACTTGTTTTATGTTGTTTACACAGAGGTTTCAAAAGGCAACATTTGTGATTAAAATAGGCATTCCATCCTCTGGGGATGAGAAAAGAAATATATTTGCCTTATATGTAATAAACATTAAGGATAAGGAGAAGACTACTGTCCAAATATGGGCACTTTTTCACTCAATGGACAATTTTAATTGACTAACTTAATCAGCAATCAACTAAGGGTGTGATCAATTGTCAAAATGGCTCACATTTCACACTTCTTGAACTTGGAAGAGTAAATTATTTTGTATGTCCATTACTGTATCTTTATTATTCCCCAGTGACATCCCAGACTGTCATACAATCCAGTGCAAGCTATTTTCTGGCAATCACACGACATACAGGAGGCAGATCCTCCTCCATGCCCAAGTTGGACCTATCTGGTCCAGTGACAGAGCTGCTCTTTCTGGGAGATATGCTGGAGCGATTTCCGTACAGATTGAAGGGCTGCTTTAAGGGTGGTTGCTCCCAGTGAAGTCACCCTTTGCAACACAATGAGTGGTAAACCCTTTTATTTGTTTATGTCAGATATTAGTTAATGAAATAAATGTATTAAGCAGGATGTTCTATATGTGTTTGATATGTATTTGATTGATTTAAAGATGGAGTATGTAAAAAGTGCAAAGTCACAGTGACTCAATGTATAGCTTTTTCTAATGGAATACAGATGTTAAGAATTAACATAATGCATTTTGGCTGATGCAAGGGGTTGCAATAGCTATGAGGTAATGTCATTCATGATTGGACAGACACATGTATAAAAATGTTCTGTAAATCATTGTTCATTGGGCCTTCTGTGAGTAAGGCACCCACTTTGTTTCTCTGTCATATATTTTGTCAATGTAATGTATGCTGTTATGCTGTTGAATTTTGTATAAATGTGCCAATGTGATTCTTCCCTCTATGCTTTGTTGAACTTTGTAGAAGTTCTGTGATGCTGTGATATATTTTTGTACAGTTTGGAATATAGTTGTTTGGTTTTAAGAAAACTCTGTCTCTGGCTAACTATGTATTCAATAAGTATTGCTTCTGCTGGCTGATCAAATAGCACATACTCTGACAGTTTAACTTTAAACCTTTACCTCAGCCATTTAGCCACTACTACTCTGGGTGGCTTCCAGAAAATAACAAAAAATGCACAACATTTTAAAAAATAATTATATAAAAACAAAAAAACAAAAACTTTGGTGAACCATGGGTGGCATAGACTACCACAGAGAGGTTGTTAAGGCCTGGGAAAAAGGCAAGGTTTTAATTTGCTTCCGCAAGCTCAGGAGTGTAGGGGCCAATTGCATGTCCACAGGAAGGGAGTTCCAGAGCGGGACAAGCACTATTGAGAAGTCTTGGCTTCTAGTTGATTTCTGGGGTTCTTTTGGAGTAGCCACCTGCAGCATCAAGGACTGAGAGGTCCAGGTGAGACATGAGGATGACCCAAGGGAGAGTGATGTCCTACCATAAAGGGCTTTATAAGTTAACATCAGAACCTTGAAACCATTTCACTGTCTGATCACAACCTTGGTTAGGGAAGAGAAGCCTTTGGTTCTCCATACTCTTGAAGTTTATAAACTCCATAAACATTCACCGCTAGCCATATTAAAGTTGGGAAAGGCGAAAGCTCCCTACCCCTGTATTAAATATCACAGATCTCTTTTCTCAGTGGGGTTACTTTAAAACACACACACACACACAAAACTATTGTAATCATTTTCTGTACTACTGTGGCAAAGATTTACAGTAAATCTGCATCACATACAAAAAAAGCTGGTTGCTTGACAATTAATACACTGCACAAGGATTCAGGATATCTGCATTAAAATCAGTCTCCTAGGGTACCTTTCTTCAAGCCATTCAACAAAGGAAATCTAAATATCTCAGTCCTTACATTACTTTTCTCTAGCTGAATTTCACCAAAGATTTGAAGGTGGGTGAGTTTTTGCTAAGGGGTGTTTATATCCACCCCCCCCCCCCGAGAAGGATCAAAACGCCTTTTTAAAGACTTTTCTTGGCTATGCCCACTGGAGTACACTATAAATCCTGGCTCAGATCTCCAAACACAAAGGAGAGTTTCTTCATAAACCACATCAGTTCGGGTTTGCTGAGAAGCATGGAGCAACTGAAGAGCTTCCTTGTTTGTTTTCTTTCTACCCCAAGAGCCATTTAAAATATATACTCTTGTCTAATTTTAAACCAGAATGGTGTAATAATACACACACGTGCATGGGTTGAGTAAATATGTTCTAACTTCTAATTATCTAATCATTCATCCAATGCTACCAACCCTCATCGCTATACATTTATGGAGGTATGTGTTAGACTGTTTAAATGTAACAGCATTATATACAATTCAGAGCCGACTGAAACACCAGGTGAATATGTGCATAGGGGATGGTCAAACTCTTCATCTTATGATTACTTCATTTCTTACTATAGGATGGGGAGGGGCAAAACTGAGCCCCAAAAAACCTCCCCAAATGCCCTGCAAATGAAAAAAATTGGTTTTTGTCGTCGTTTTGTTTTGGGGTGAAAAAAGAACAGCTTGTTGCTCCCCGAAGCCTCTAAAACAGCAAATTGTCTTCTGAACAGGGAGCAAAACTCTGCTGTATAATCTAAACATTCATTCAAAAAACATTTGTAGAAAACCATAAATGAAAATCTGGTGACTTCCTATTTGTTTGTTTGTTTACATTAGTGAGAATGTGGTTGCTGCTCCCATCAGGTCTTAAGGATGGGAAAATGATACCCAAAGTTTGCTCACTTCATTAAATAGGTTGCATAATGTGATTGGCCATATAAATCATCAGGAAACTAGAACACAAAAAGCATTGACAGTGAGACCTTATTAAGCATCAATAGGTGGATAATTGGTTTAATTGTTTAAAAGAGACACCCAAAAGACCTAAATGATGAAACCACACACAGTTTGACTCATCTTCTCAAAAGTTACCTGCTGAGCTTTGAACTGATACATTCATTACAAGTAACAACATTACCTGCAGGTTACTTTTTTACTGTTAACAATGATTACATAGTTATTACTTGGACTTTTTTTTTTAAATGAGGACTCCTTTTTGCAGGATTTTCGACCTTTTTCTATTAAGATTTTTGAAATAATAATTTAAAAATCTATATTAATATATCACTCTCTTATTTTAAAAGAAGTGTTAAGTTTCAAACATTCCAAGCTTTAAAGTACAAAAAGACTCATACTGAACTCATGCTGTTACATTTAATCGGTGATGCCTAGCCTGCCTGGTAAGTGGAAATAACCATTGCACCATAATCCCAAACAGTTTCAATTAGAAAAGACAAGCAAAATAAATACTCTCTTGCAAGAGAAGTTGAGAGTTTGCATAATTCATCTTTACTTGTTCTTTCCTTTTCTCCCTCAAAGCTATAAAACCTACAACTTTTACCACACTATTCTCTTAAATGTAGGGTCAGAAATAGTATTTCAATGCATTCACATACATTATTAACCAACAATATTCCAGATACCCTCCTTTAGACTTCCCCATTTTCTAAGGCAGGGGTATGCCTGACATCCTACAGATGTTTTGGACTCCAACTGCCATGATTTCTGATTTTTCCTATGTTGGCCGCAGTGTATGGAAACCATAGTCCAAAACATTTGGAGGGTAGCAGTGCTTTCTGTAAGGATATTACGCCCAAAATCCAAAGCAGAAAGCTTCCCCATTAGCTTCAACACTTTAACAGATAGGACTCATATCCTAGAACAATGGTTGCAAACATCTGGAGTGCGGAAGGTTTGCCACCACTGTCCTAGAAGGTATTAAACAGAGGATACTTAAAACAAATGCATAAGAAAATACTTCATTTAATTTAAAATACTTTTTCTATTGTTATAAAGCAGCAGCACTGAATACTGAAGACCTATGATTTCTTTTAAAGCAATGCTATGACAAGCCAAATTGTGCAATGGTGGATACCATATTTTTTGCACTTACAAAAAGAGGTTGAGCCTTAATTAGTCAGGATGATAATGAGGAGTTCTGTTTCACCGATGATAATCCTAACTTGCTTCCAATGTCTAAGACTATTACTGTTTACCTATCCTGATTAAGGGTCAGTTTACCCAACTCTTCTCAGGCTGTAAGGTAACATTACCACACTGAAATCTCTACAGAATCAAATTATATGGAGGAAGGGCCAGGAATTAGGGCAAACAGTTGGTTTGTCTGCAGTTGATTTCTTTTAGGTAGACCTGTTGATTACATCCTTCCCACAAGCCAGCACCAATTGCACTAATTTTCATTAGCTACCCCTGATAGTAGTCTGGCCTTTCAAAGTATGGTTGATGAGACTTGAACATCAGCTCTATGAATGAATTCAGCCTGACAGCACATGCTCTTCAACAACTGGGAAAATGTACTATTTATCTATTAATCAAACATATTCAAGTAAGACCAATGTATTGTATAACCCATTTAGTATTTGCTCATGAGGCTTTCTAAACAATTGGTGGGATACATCAGGAGGCGATTTACAAGGGGTAACTTGTCACATGACACAACTATATTGCCAAACCTGGTAACATCAGGGAGGCAACTGCAAATCCATGGCAGATCCAGTCTCTGTTCTTCACTGAAACTGCAAACAAGGAGGGCCAGTTACTGTCAATAGGGCTGATGGTTTCTGCAAGACAAGCACAGGTCCCACAAGGAAATTGGACCAAAAGCTGTCTAACTTGTTTTGCAAAACATCCGATTATGGAAATTGCCATTACTTTTATTTCACTCTGAAGTCCTATATAAAGGCTCCTATATGAAATCTGAGATCACACCCTCAAACATGTTCATTAGCAGAATAAAAGGGGCACAGATAGATTTTTATGCTCTTTAAACTTCGGGTAGCTGCCTAGATGCCCTAAGCACATCCAATCTCGCTTGATTTCGGAAGCTAAGCAGGGTCAGCCCTGGTTAGTACTTGGATGGGAGACCACCAGGGAATACCAGGTGCTGTAGGCGCCTAGAGTAGGAACTGGCAAACCACTCCAGTATTCCTGCCAAGAAAACTCCATGGACATGGGGTCACGTAGAGTCGGTCACGACTGTAACAACACAACACACACACAAACTTGGGGTGGTGGTCCTAACCATCTTATGCATACTTTCCAGGAAATAAGCCCTACTGTAAATAGTGCCAGTTACTTCCAGGGGAGCTAAGCTGCGCAAGAGCTTTCAGAAGAACTGCAAAATTTGTTGTTGTTTTTTTATCTTAAGGACTAATATTAATCCCTGAAAATTGTTTCCTCATTCATAAACATGTTTCCATTCACAAAATTTCCACCAGTAGCACATTTTTCATTTGAGAGAAACTCTGCTTACAAGAGAGCAAGTTCTCTGCACAGAGATGGCAGCCTATCCAATTTTTAAAAGATGTGCTCAAAAACACAGTTCCACTGAGTGTTTGCCAGACAGTTCAGTCTAGTTGCACATTCACATTTTAAAATGTTCTTACCAGTAAAAGAACCAATTTTTAAAGTTTCATTTCTTAAAAACATATTATGAGGTGGGAAAACACATTAAACTACACAAAATGTTAAACAGTTATTTTAGAAAATTGTGTTGTTGGGTATAACTTTGATGGGGGACAAAATGAAAAGTCACAAGGCTGCAACAAATCTTCCAAATTCCCTAAAACATTCTTCTAGAGTTTGATCAATCAGGGACAAAAAAGGGAGAGAAAATATGTAGCCTGTATAGATTGAATAACATGGAATATGTCACACTTCGTAGAATAATAGAGATTCCCATTTGTATGTATGTTTGTATGTGTGTTGTGTCATTACAGTCGTGACCGACTCTTCGTGACTCCATGTCCATGGAGTTTTCTTGGCAGAATACTGGAGTGGCTTGTCAGTTCCTACTCCAGGCTTACTCATCCATAAATCCTAATGTATTCAGGGGTATACACTCCCTAGTAACACTCCACAGAAACACAGGCTTAATTAGTTTGAGCTGCACAATTGACTTTCATCAAAGCTACTGAAAAAAAGTGGTTAATTACTTTACTACTACATCTGTAGTTCATGCATAAAGAACCCAAACCACTATTTATGGCCTTCTCCTCTCTACTTTTGTTACCTTACATGGTCGCTCAGTGGACTAAGGCTCCGAAAACTTTTGGCTGCAAAGTTGGCAGCTTGGCAGTTCGAATCCCGGGTGCCACACAGCAGTGTGAGCTGCCACTGATAACCCCACCTCCTGCCAACCGAACAGTTCAAAAGCATGTAAATGCAAGTAGATAAATAGGTACCGCTGTAAAAAGTGGTAAGGTAAAAACAGTGTTTCCTTGCAGCCATGCTGGCCACGTAGCCATGGACTTTCACAACACTGGCTCTTCGGCTTGTATACGGACATGAGCACCGCCCCTAGAGTCGGACATAACTAGCATGCATGTGCAGGGGGAACCTTTACCTTAACCTTTTACTTCTTTACTTTTGCTTCATGACCTATCTACTGAGTAGGTCTGGTTAAAAAAAAGAATGACTAGCCCAAAGGTAATCAGTTAACTCTGAAACTCTGCTTTCTGAATCCTTTTCCAGCAGCCAACGAAGGCAGGAAGAAACACTGGACGCTCTCTTTGAGGTTATAAAAATCTGCAGTAATTTGCTTCTTCTATAGCATAAATCAGAAAACTAGCAAAACTGAGACTAGTTTTGTATGATGTAGTGGGCATACAAATTAACATGTGCCTAACAAAATATTTAATGGCCTCTGTACAGAAAAATGTAAACATTAAATCAAATTTAAACATAACTTTCTACTATGTGCTAAGTAATGTAAAAAGATTTAACTTTGAAGCTACACATTTCTGAATGTGAAAACCAATATGCATGTTCTGTGACTACAAATTAAAACAAGGTGGTGAGTGCAGCGTTTCATATCCAACAGTTTTACAACTTTTAAAACAACACACTTAATAACTCTCTGAACAGGAAATGCATCATTAGGCATCTTCAGGAGATACTCTAGAATGATTACAGCTATCATTAGCACTCAGCCATATTCCGGTGCAATCCTAAACATGTTTTCCTCGGAAGTCTCAATAATAGAGATGGGCACGACTAGGGAAAATGACGTTTTCGAGTTGTCGTGTGTCGGAGGCGGCCCGTGTCGGCTCGTTTCCGTTTTTCGCGAAACTTCGCAAAAATAGTTGTTTCGTTTTTTGTTTTTCGTCTGTCGTTATACTGCTTTTGGGGGGGGTAGCGGGCTCCTGGAGGCACCTCTGTGGGGTGGGTGCCTCCTCTGGCCCGCTATGAAGGGAAGCGGGCTCCTGGAGGCACCTCTTTCTGGGGGGGGGTGCCTCCTCTCCTCACCCACTAGGAAGGGAAAGCAGGTTCCTGGAGACCCCTCATGGCATGGGGGCCTCCTCTCCTCGCCTGTTGCAAAAGGGCATGCATAGCCATATGGATATGCATACCAAGTTGCAGACACAGCAGACTGGCAGAGGCACCCCTCTTTTTGGGGTGCCTTCCCTGCATCAGTCAGGCCTCGACGGGCATGGTTTGCATGGCACACAAATGCTGCCGAGCCGAGCCTGCAGGAGTCAGCCAGAGCCACAAGTGACGAACTGGCAGACTCTCTGCATCCACTGTGTCTCACTAAGAAGGGAAGCGTACTTGCGTGTAGTAGTGCAATGCAAGTACAGATCTGGCTTAGGGGACAGGGTTAGCGCAAGAGCTAGGGTTAGGCTAGTTACTGGTGAGGTTAGGGTGGGGTAGTGGGGTGCACCTCTGGGTGCCTCTCTGACCCACTAAGAGGACAGTGTACTGTGGCCCAGTGTGGCATATGGGTAAGGGTTAGGGTTAGGGTTAGGGCTAGGGCAGGGTTAGTGGGCTTTTTGGCACATCCCAGAAGTCTCAGTGGCCAAATGGCCATGCGATTGGTGGAATGGCTCCAAAAATTTGCATGGTCCACTCCCATGGCCACATGGCCAGCCCATCATTGCGCAGATGTAAAAATAAAATAAAATAGAATAAAATAAAATAAAATCAATGGAGAGAGGAAAGAGGAGACATTTTGTTGCAAGAAAAACCCACTGCTACTGTAAAAATTCTGGCAGTTTTAAAATAGCAATTTTCGCATGTTTCTGTGTGGTGCTTGTGTGTTTTTGGACCCCTCCAAGATTTCAAAAAAAATATTGCGGTCGCCGCCCCATTTTTGATCCCCCGCCCACACCGCATGGCATGGCAAGTCCGGCTTATTGCTTGCGAGTCCCCACCAGAGCAGCCCAGGACAGGAGAGGGGGGGAGGCCAGGGACCCCCCCCCCAGAAACCACCCCTCTGGTAGGTGCCCTCTCAGGCAGGCATATTTTCACCTGCTTTTTGGGCCGGGAATCGGGGGTTTTAAAACTTTTTTTCTGTGCCATTTGAATTGCGGCGGCCGGTGGCGAGTCCGGCTTGTTGCGAGCGACTGCGAGATGACGAGGATTTCCCCCACCAGAGCAGCCCAGGACAGGAGAGGGGGGAGGCCGGGACCCCCTCCCCCCAGAAACCACCCCTCTGGTAGGTGCACTCTCAGGCAGCCATATTTTCGCCTGCTTTTTGGGCCGGGAATCGGGTTTTTTTTTTACTTTAAAAAACTTTTTTTTTCTGTGCCGCTTGAATGGCGGCGAGCCGGCGAGGCGGCGACTTTGGTGGGATGACGAGGATGCCCGCCCCAAGCACAGCCCAGGAGGGACAGGAGGAGA
>JAHTLZ010000129.1:54973183-54984359 GCA_023846285.1 Phrynocephalus versicolor
GACGAGGATGCCCGCCCCAAGCACAGCCCAGGAGGGACAGGAGGAGAGGTGGGGAGGCTGGGGACCCCCCCCCCAGAAACCACCCCTCTGGTAGGTGCCCTGAGCCCTCACTCAGGCAGGCATATTTTCGCCTGCTTTTTGGCCGGGAATTGGTTTTTTTAAATTTATTTTTAAAACTTTTTTTCTGTGCCGCTTGGCATCGCGGGATCGCTGCGATGCCAGGAACGACAACGACAAATCAGACCCAATTATTCTTTAGTCGGTTCGAGTTCGAGTTCTGGCGGAGTAATTCCCATTACCGTTTCCGTTCCGTAACGGAAACGAGGAACGGAAACGAGAATTCCGCTAAGTCGTGCCCATGTCTACTCAATAACATAAAGAGGCTTACTCCCTTTTAACTGTACAGGCCTACATTTTTCTAGACCCGAGTCTCGCTATTTTCAGTGGGACTTACTCCTATCTATGTACACAGGAGGCTGCACCTTAGCAAATCCGCACTGATTGATAAGAAAAGTAAAGCTCACTGATTCATGGCAAGCTTTTTCATTTCTTCTTATACTTATGCCTTGCTGAAAACCGTTAGCTAGTTGAACCCTATATTCCTCCTATATTCTGCTGCAGTTTCCTGATGTGCAAACAAAGCAAAGTAAGTACAGTACAGTAGCTTATTTAACTAAAGGGAAGTACAGTAGGCCCCCCAACGGTTTTTACATTTGGTTGTGACAAAACTTTAATTCAAATTGCTAGTGAGGACAAGGGAGAAACGAGTCTTTATTAGGGGAGTAAGATTTAACTTAACAAGATGAAGTGCATCCTGCATGCTGTTTTCTAAGGAAATATTCTCTGAACAGAGGAAGCTGTTACAAGTTTGAGCCTGTGAACCAACTGTATGCCCAACTCTGCAGTCACGACCAGACAGCAAACGGAAGGCCTCACCATCAGAAAGTAGCCTCCTGCACCTAGTAGTTTCCCCTCAGTCCTAAAAACACAAGGCCTCACAATTATAGCTTGTCCTTATCCACAGTATATCAACTGGAAGAACCTTGAGGGTTTCTTCGGTAATTCCTGCACACTTATTCCCAGTGTGATGTAGTGGACAGAGTGAGGGACTAGGACAGGGCTGTTCAGCTTTGAACAGGCCAAGATCTACTTTTTCTGGCCCAAAGTGCCTGAGGACTACTACACTAAAACCTCTGCTTACAAATTTTATCTGTTCTGAGCACGTGCTCATAACTTAAAACTTTTGTAAGCAGAGCAGTGGTTTCCCATAGGAATGCATTGGAAACCAATTAATATTTTCTGGGGGAAACAGATTTCCATGTGCCATGGCCCTTGAACTGCCCCGCTCGGCTGAGACAGTGGGCTGGCAGACCCAGAACTTTGCTGGTGCAGTGGTGGTCCTTGGGATGAGGGAGGGAGGGGTGGAGAACTTATCCCCTCACTTTTTTAATTGACGGCCGGTGAGCTACTTTTGAACCCTTCATGGGCTACCAGTAGCCTGTGGTCTACCTGTTGGGCAGGCCTGGACTAGGACTCTGGAGATGAGAGTTTGAATCCTCACGGAGCTATAAAAATTCACTGGGAGAGTGGAACTGGCAAAATATTCCTTAAACATCTCACTTACTTTGAAAGCCTTATACAAGTCACTATAAATCAGTTCTCACTTGATGATACAGAACAAGCACAACACTGATTCCTGCCGAATTCCTTTGTATGTTACTTCAAACAACGTAGGAAAAAGCTTGCCTCCAAAACATTTTATTTTGGAAAACTATTTAATTGCATTAGAAGTGAGAAAGTGCTTGGCACAGAGTTGCCCTGCAGCAGACATAATATGCCAATAAGAAGTCCCCCTTAGATGTGCCAAGTCCACGGAATATGATAAGTGCATCTGTCTTACTCTTACTTAATATGGGTGCCCAAAAGAGGAAAATTTGGGACTTTTTCAGTAGCAGAGCAGCCATCAAGATTACTATTAAAACAATACAACAACCCATGAAGATAAAGGATTTGACAAAGGGGGAACAACCTGTGAAGATAAGGGGTTTGGCAGGAAAAGGGAAATTTGAAAAAAAATAACTTCTGGCTTAGTGAATCTATTACATAAAAATGTTTTCTGTATTCTGATTGTCTACGACCACTCGTTAATTGGTATGATATGGGAAACAGAAAATGGAAATGTGAAAATAAACCTGATATATAAATAAATGTTAATCTGTTAGATTTTTAAAAGAATAGAGGCAGTTTGGTTTAGACAAGAACTTCTATGCATAAAGTGAAACATATAGAGCAGGAGGTAGGTGTCTTATAGCGCATAAAGTATTAACCTGAATTAGTGATGATTGCTGAAATTAGGCATTCTTTGGAAGAAAGGGTAAATATACTGTGGATGATATATAGAATATATATAGTTAGCTAAATCTATCCTAAATTGCTTAGTATTGAAGAGCTAAACAGCAAGTTTGAATAGATTGTTGAGATTAGATAGGCTATATTCTTTGTATTAAAAATAGATGTAAGTAAAGCTAGAATAGGGATGAGATAATAAGGAAACTAAGTATGAAAGTATGCTCATTTAAGCTGGTAAGGAAGATAGGAATTATATTGGGCCCAAATGTTGGGGTAAAACTGTGATTGAAGCTGTAAAATGACAAGAAACAAGCAATATATTTGTTTTATGTAATTTAGTGTAAAATAAATAATGTAAAAAAAGAAGTCCTTCTGAACAACTCATTTTACTTTTCTGTCTACAAGGAGTGTTGCATGTCCTTACCCACATACCTGCCAGAAATATGCTATATCAAAATTAGCTTTCCAAAATCCAACAGAGATTACTACATACAATGTATTCTCAAAACTGTCAGTCTTCATCCACGTGACCAAGGAATGAGAAATGGAACATTACGCAAATATCACACACAAAGGTAATTAATTGAGGAAATGTGTTTGTGCAAGCTGTGAGTTGTCAACAGTGTGCCTGTGTATGGCCTACCTCTAAGCAGTGGACACACACACATGAAAACATTACAAATGCCCTGTTTGAAGCCTCCCTGTCAGATGTGAATAATAAAAATGATTTTAAAAAGGATTACACAGTTTGTGGAACAAAGTCTTAATCTCTGAGCAACAACAAAAATCATCTCCTTCTTTCTGTACAGAAACATAGCTCTGTTCTCATGATCAATGGACTGACCTGAGCACACACACACACACACTCAAGTCTTCCTGGGAGAAGTTTAGGTTGTTATGATCACAGTTACAACCAATCAGGATAGATGAAGTGTTAGTTTTTTTAAAAAGTGGTGGGGGAGGGAGAGAGAGGAACAGAGATTAATCCTAGGCTTGAAAACTTAAAACTACTTCAGATGGCACTGGGGCAGGCCCCCCGAGACGTGTTTAACAAATCGCTGGAGGTTTTCCAAATGGAAACGGTAAGATCTGATTATTATTTTTAATGGACTTTTCTCCTAAGTCCTGCAGAAGAGGGAAACTTTCCTCTAAGGAGGAAGGGGGTCTCCCCGCAATGAGGACAAGCGGAAACTTCACATGGATACACTGTACTCTTGAGAACAAGGCAGGATCAAGCGCTGAAACCGGGGAGGGGGTGGCTGAGAGAACAAGCTTCTCCCTCCGCTCCCTCTAGACGAGCACTGGGGACGATATGGGCGGGAGAGATAAAACTGTAGTTTTTAGTCGGGGTGGGGGGGGTGGCAGTCTATGTGAAGGGTTAGGGGGCGGGGGAAGTGCGTCGTGTGCCCCCCCTCACCTCCCCACAAGACTTGGGGGGGGGTGGCGGCGGACAGACGGACGCGCGCGCCGTGTAACCGAGACAAACCTTCCTCCTCTCCCAAAGAAAAGAGTTTTCAGGGCCGGGCTGGAAGCGCTTGGCCGCGTTACTTACTCCGTGCTCCGTCCGGACAAGGGCGGGCGAGCGGCTGCTGGGGGTGCTGCTGCTGCTGGGGGTGGTGGTGCTGGGGGTTCCGCCGGTGTCGCCGGTCGAGGCTGGGCTCCGGTTCGGGGGAGCGAAGGTGACAGGGCAGCGGGCCAGCGGGGGGAAGGAGGCGTTGCGGGCTGGCTCGCTGCCTGGGCTCCGGAATCCGCGGCGCACCGAGAGAGGAGCTCGCCGGGAACAGACCAAGAGCGACGGGAAAGTTTGCGCGAAGGAGGGAGGAGCAGAAACTTGGAAAGGGAGAGAAAGAAGGAGGGAGGGAGGGAGAGAAGGAGCCCGCCCCCGCCCTTCGCGTGGATGGACAGCCTCCTCCTCCTCCTCCTTCTCCGCCAGCACCACCATTGCTAGGGCAGGAGGCCGCCTACCCGGCGGGGAGAAGCGGGACTGTCTCTCCAAAGGGGGGAGATTCCCTCCCCCTTATTGCAGGCAGGACGGAAGGGGGCAGGGAGGAAATGGGTTGGATTGACTGGAAAGGGACTGGTCGTCGTTATGGCTGGCCAACGACTTGTTATTATTATTTCGTTGGAGGGGCCGGTAGTGTTTGCGATTTGGAGAGTTTAACGGTAGAATCCCGAGACTTTTTGTAGTTAAATCGGTGGGCGTCCGGACTGGTTTCGTCCTTGATGGAGTTACTCGGGAGCCTAGAGCGAGTCGAAGGCTAAACAGAAGACGGGAAGGAAGTGCTGGGTTCAAATCCCATGTTGGTGCAAAAGTCGCTTGGCAACTTGTAAGGTCGTCATTCGATCCGTCTCCCAAGGTTGCTGGCGTAACAAGACGGGCGGGAAAAGAGACCAGGAACAAGGGCTGGCTTTTGTTGGGTGAAGGCAAGTGTCGTTTGTACAAAAAAGAAAAATGAGATTTCAGTTCTTTAAAATACACACACATAAACACGCACACACGAGAAAACGCTGGTGGATCTTGTAAACACATGTAGTATCTGGCAGTGGATTAAAAAAATAAGGGAAGCGGTAGGGTTGGGGGATTTAGGGGGGGGGTCCTTTTGGACATCAACCACTTTCCGAAAGGGATTGGCTTAAACGCGGGAGGGGGGGAGAATGGTTCACACACACCCCCAGGCGAGGGGGCCTCTGTCGAAGTCCCTCCTGGACAAGAAGAACCTGTCTGGAACAGGTTAGACGAGTGGCACTTAATCGTGTTCTCCAACCTCGGGGGAGGGAGTGCAAAGAAGACGAGGGAGGGGGATCCAAGGCCGCCCGTCTTGAGTTTGGAGGGAAGATGGGAGGGCAGAACACGGCTAAGAGTGGGTGGGTGCGTGGGTGGCTGTTGCGGGGGTGGAGAAGCGGCTGTGAGACGGAGGAGGAGGAGGCGCGCCGCCGGATCCCCAGAAGAGCATCCCCCGCCGCGAATCTCAGCCTGGGCACTTTTGCTGACGTCACACTTGGAGGAGCGCCTCTCTCGCTGCTTCCAGCTTGGCTACCGAAGGGGCTGCGCTCGGACCTTCCCGCCCCACTGCGGAGCCTCCCGCGGCAGCGCCTCCTAGAGGTCGTGCCCGCAGCGCCGAGCCTTCTCACGGCGGGGGTTGCCATAAGCCCAGCCACGGTCAACCATCAAGGAAGTTAGTCAGACGTTTGAAATCTTATTTTCTTCCACCCTTCGCCGAAGGGCGGGCTGCAGGAAGTGGATCCGGGGACAGGGAAAAATCACCTCTCGTTCTGGCCGTCTTATTTCGATTAATGCGCAGACACTTTTCAAAGTACTGTAGGGGGGCAAACACGGCGACTCTGATGACCGAGGGCCCTGCCCGCGCACTCTCGACGGAACATTTGCGCTATGATGAAAATGAAGAAAAGGGATCACGCTTAATATGTGTTAAAATCAAGGCCAAACTGGGAAACTGAATCAGGATTCAGGAAAATACTCGTGCCACATTGGAGTTGCTTCCTCTGCGTTACGATAAGGATGTGCTATCTTGCAGTTGTGTGTGCTTTTTTCCTGCCTGCCTGTTCTCTTCACCACATAGAGCCCAAAGAGGCTAGTGAACTAAGTAAAATGATCAAAATCAAAACGCGAATATCACAAATCTGCAGTAAAATACTAGAAAACTAGCAAAACAATTATTCATGGACCCTAGCAACTGGCCAAAGGAAGCTGAGTACTTACGCCTTTCCCTTGAATTGATCAAGAGATGAGGCAAAGTTGAAGGAAGAATCCTATGTAGTTGAAAATTCTTGGGAATGATGAACCAATAGTTTTCTAAACGCAATCAGGCACAAGGAAAATGATTTAAGAGTGTCGTTTTAGGCAAGATCAACACTTTTAAAGGCACATGTCAAGAAGAGGTTTTGACATTTCTTTGGCACCATTCTGGCCTTTGCCAGTATCCTATTCTTTATGGTTGGCATCTTTTTTCCCATGAGGTGGCAGGATCAACAGATGTTCACAAATTAAAATATAAGAGAGCTACATTTAATGGTGCTGTAAATAATTCCTTGTGACTGGTATGTTCAAGTTCAGACAAAATTAGCTATAGTTCTGTAAAACCAAGTACTTTAACCAGAAGTATTTATTAGATGTGAAAAAGGAAAGTCTGTCCAAATTCACAGTTGCAAAATTCATGTAGAGATGCCAATTACGAATCTTTACAGATGTTTTGTAAAAATAAATAATAATAATCAAAATGCTGTGAGGAATTGCTTGAAAGTATATCTGGACCTTTCCTTAACCAGTTTTTTAAAATGATGTGTTCACTGCATCTTAATGTAATTTCATTCTGTCAGTGGCCAGAGTTTCATTGTCTAAGCATGAACAAGAATCTACCCAGGAACTTGACATTAATGAAGATTCAAAGTAATCATCTGCAAGAAAATAGTCAAGTTGATTAGTCATTTTCACATGCTAAAAATTCAGTTCCATTTGTTTGAATTGTACTGTACATAAACCTTAATCATATATTATATTAGCAATGTTCCACCAACACAGAAATATTGCATGCAGTACTCTAATGGTTTTGTTTTATATAGTGCATGACTATTCAGAAATAAATAACACCAGCTTTAAATTACTTAAGCAACCACACTGCTGAGATTAGTTTTTTCAACACATTGTTTCCTTTTATTTTTCATGTTAATAAGAATGAGAAGATTTATTTTTCACCAGACTCCCATGTCAATCTTTGGTGTGATAGTCTAATCTGATGTTGATTACAGTGATATGAAGGCACTAATGTATATCAGATTATGCATTTCTAGTGAAAGACCTGTACTTGTTATCGTCTCATTCTTACTCTGTGCATTCAATAAAGATTCAAAAATAAAGAAGGTGTAAACAACACTGATTGTAATCCTGTTGAGTAGCTACACAGACAAAACTTCATGTTACACCTGTAGTAGCCACAATTGTGTTAAGGCAAAAACACTATCCACAAAGTACTTTCACCAGTGCATTTCACAATTAGTCAACAGGAGAATGACACAAATGAATGTGCAATTTATTTGCACAGCCCTTCTTGCCAGAGCAGGATACCCAGCACATTTGTGATGGCATCAAATGATGTTACATCTTGAAAAACAGGATTCCAGAAAATGAGTTTGGTTGGGCTTAATCCCAGGTAAGTACCTATACAAGAACTGTAATATGAGTTGACTTATTTTGCTTCATAAATAGAAGAAAATCTACATCTTTACAAAATCTCTACAAAATTTCTTTTAGTTCATTCATTCACAGCCCACATAAGATATGTGCGTTGAGCAAAACAAAAAGGAAATAAAACATTAAAAAAGATTTTAAAAAGCTTATGACACCTTAAAGACTAAATGATATATTTTAATGCAAGCTTTCATGAACTAGTTCACTTCTTCAAACAAAACAGAGTTCAGAAGTAAGTCATTCATGCTGGTTTTAAGAGTCAGTGGTGGATGATGGCATGTCACCTGCACTAATTCATGAACTATGTTTGTTGTTTAGTTCTTTTGAAGCCTGGTTGTGTAACCATTCCCACAAGAGACAGAAAACAAAAGTAAGACTAAAACACATAGGAAGGGCAGTTGTACTGAAGTATATGGAGTCACACCAAATATTTACCAAACTGCATTTCTGTGTTTTATCTGTAGTTCGGTCTCCCGCAACTGGTAGCTTCCAGATATATTGGAGTACAGGCTCCATCATCCCCAGACAGATTATGAGCTGTCAGAACGTACCAGTGTAAAACATGTCTCTAAGATGTTTAAGCCTTTCAAAATTCAAAATCATAGCTGCAAGTCGCTAGACTGTAGCTCTTCAATCTTTCACTATTCAGTTCTCAAATGCAGTCTCTGTTCATATGGGTTTAAAATACTTCTTAGATTGACAAGGTGGAAGAAGGAAGCTGATGGTGTGTTGTACTGCTCTTCTCTCCATCAACCCCAGAAACTGACTGGCATGGAAAAGAGCAGCACACAGGCTAAGGAGTCCTAGTGCTTGCAATCAGAAAATGTTCTGTTAACTGTTTTGCCTTTTCCTCCATAACTGGTTTTCCACATGAAGGGGAAAAAACCCACAGAAAACCAGTAGGGAAACACAGGAGGTTTCCCAGTAGAAGACAATGACACCTGGTCATCCTTTACATGCCTATGGAGGAGGCAACATGACAGTGGGATGAAAGCCTTGTCTGAAAGCAACCTGAAGGGTGAAGGAGCGAATACCTTGCTCAGATTATGCCTTTGCCATCAACTCATTCGACAGGTAGCCTCTGCTTTCTAGCCTCAAGTCTTTTACACATGTTGTGAGGATCACACTGACCTATCTTGCCAGAAAGACAGAATAATGAATTAGATAGTAAGTCAATAGCCCAGGTATTAAATATGACAGTTATCCTCTGATTTGGGAGTCAGCAATGTGGTGAGTGGGGTGAAGTATACACCAGATATGCCATGGTTTGTTACTTATTATGCAAATGTTGGTGAATGATCTAATTTCCATGCACTGCCCCATGTTATTTAAGATCATTTTATTTACTGCTTTAGAGTAAATTCCTAAAATATTGACCTATCCTTCCAACAATAATGGGTGAACTCAGCATTTTTTTCTTCCACCACAACAGTGCTGTAATTTTCTGACTTGCATTTTCTATCAATGTTTTCAGGCAGTATAGACTGTGTCTTCAGACCTAGTGAACAGGTTTTTAAGGGGACAGGAAGAATTTTGTCCTGTCTTGGGACAGAGACTTGGGGAAATGGGACAATGAGAACATGCACTGGAAAGTGCATTAACTTGTGTAGTAAAGAATGTCCAATGGGATTTCACTCTATAGTAAAACCTGAAAGCTTCCACCTGGTTTATACAAAATTTTTGTTACAAACATCACTGCTAACTTAGACGGCTTTCGGATGTTTATGGGGAATATGTGAGGAGTGCAGTCTGGGAGATTGATTGATATGATTACGAAAAGGACACTGGTCTTCATATTGGTTCAAGAGAGAAACAATTGAGTCAGTGCCAGTTAATAGTTAATCAATTCAGCCTACATGGATGTCACAGGTGTCTTTTTTCACATCAACAGATTAGCCCTGTACACTAATGAAATTCTCATATATTTAATTAATCAAGACAGAAGCCCAGTCAGCACTTTGGTCAGCCCATAACAGTTTCATAACAATTGATCTACTTCACCCCTTTCTTCTACAGTGTGCCATCCTCCCCTACAAGTTATCACAGATGGACATTTGGGTAACATTTCTGAAAACCTCCAGGACAGCAAATTTATTGGTCTCCCTGCTGGCATATTGTCAGAATGGGGCTAAATACAGTCACAAACAAGCTTCAAAGGCCAGAAATCTCAACCCACAAAAGTCAAGAGTTCAAAACCAAACCCCAAAAGGAGGGCTTATAGTTTTTCCAGTGCAGAAGAAGCCACTAAGAAATGCAGATGGGAGAAGTTACCCCGGAGCAAAAGAATTGATTAAATGGCAGCTTCCCACTGGTGGCAGAAACAAACTGATCTGTGTGTGTACTTAAACCTGCTACCCCAAAAATATATATACAGAGATGAAGCAAACTTCCTATTATATATTACCCAAATAAACACTTTTCTTCTCAAATACCTTTAATAAGACTGTATTAGTACAGGTAAATATTATCTTTCTTTGGATAAAATGGTCTCAAATCTGGACTTGCAAAATATATATTGAGAGAAAATGAATATGAACAATAGAGTCAATAGATTCAAATAACTTCCATTTTTCATATTGCTTTTTGGTCACTAGTCTTTTCAGCCTCCTTATTCTCTCTAGTTGTTTAATCTTTACATGAGATTTCCTTAATCTAAAACACACTTTGCAGAGCAAAGCATACCATAAATATCTTCTCTCCCCTACTAAATCAGTGTCAGTTGTTTGTTTCGCTGCTAGCTCAGCTTAAGAATAGTGTAATGTACTTGTATTTGTTTTGTGGTGTTTTCTTTTTTACATTGTTTGTATTGGTCTGTACTGCAGCAATTTCTTAAGACTGAGTTTACTGTCCTGACGTGGTTTCTCTTTGTTCTCTGTTTCTGTCATTTGGTTTCCACCTTTGGATTGTTAAAATGCATGGCGTACTTCCTATGAAGTGATTTCCATTGATATAGAAGTTAAATTCCCAAGTAACTCAATTCAGAATGATACTCACTGGCATGCCCTATCTTCCCATTACCATAGCTGTGAAAAACATCCCCTCCCCAGAGTGCTGGGTATGTTTGACAAGGGAACTGAAAGATGGCTACTTCTGTTATAAAGCAGAGAGCACTTTTTGTTATAGGAACTGCATCTAGAGTTAGTAGGTTGTGATTTGGATGCTACACCAGCTGAAGGCCTGGATAAAAGAGATGAGTACAATTCAAATTTTGGAGTGAGCAGGAAGTCTGCATTAGTAAGGGCACAGCCTTGAACAGAGACCAAGACAGAGTTTTGTGTTATATTTTCACATGAGACACTGAGGGCAATAGAAGTGGACCATTGTCTCCACAAAACTGAGACTTCTAGAATGAATTGAACTCAGTTTTATTGGTGCTGGGGAGTCAGGAACAAAGAAAGAGGGGACACTGCTTACCTCCTGGCCTGTCGACCCTTTGGAAGGGCAGAGCTTTAGTAACTAGCCTGACTGCAATATATCTTGACTTCCCCAAAGCCTTTGACAAAGTGCCACATGATCTTCTGATTAGCAAGCCAACTACATGTGGGCTGCCTAGAACAACATTCAGGTGGATACTAGACATGGGCACGACTCGGCGAAATTGTCGTTTCCTTTTTCTGTTGT
>JAHTLZ010000129.1:54984369-54996659 GCA_023846285.1 Phrynocephalus versicolor
CCCCTGCCACTGTCGCCGCCCGCCCATGGCCCCCCGCCACCACCGCCTGCCTGCACCTCCCGCCCACCGCCTGCCCCCCTGTACCTCCCCGCCTGCCGCCTGCCCCCCCCACCCCGCCCACCACCTAGGGCGCAAAAACACCCAGTGCCGGCCCTGATTGCAGGACGCCCCCATGCTCACTGGGACATCAAATCGCGCTAAATCGCAGCGGAAACGACAAACGACCAAACGACAAACGGAACGACAGATTTTTGAAACATTTCACGACAAACGTAAACGACCCAAAACGGACCCGTCCCGACAAACGACAACTCGAAAAGTAATTTTTTCTGGTCGTGCCCATCTCTAGTGGATACACTGTTGGCTACAGAATCACACTTAGAGAGGGCCTATCAGTAGCTCCTTCTCAAACTATGAGGAGGCAACAAGTGAGGTACCACAAGGTACAGTCCTGGTCCAGGTGCTTTTCTGGAAAATAGAAATAAAATTTAAAAATTTAAATTTAAAAATATATTGATAGAAATGAGCAATGGATGGAAAACAACAGAATGACACTCAACAAGGATAAGTTCAAAGTTCTGCACCTGAGGAAAAAAATGCCAGTTAAAGAAGGAGTATACTCCTGCAGTAATATTACAAATGAGAAGAATTTTGGAAAGGTGAATATCAGCTAACAGTGCGATGGAGCGGCAAAAAACGGGCAATAATCGTTTCCAAATCTTGTGAAGAAATAGTTCAACTCTGTGCATTGGTAAGTCTTCATCTTGAGTACAGTATGGAATGCTGCTCTTTAAGAAAGATGATGACAAACTGGAACAAGTTCAGAGGAAGGCAACAAGGAGGGACTGGAAACAGGGCCCTTTGAGGAAAGCCTGAAAGAACTGGGCATGTTTAATCTTGAGAAAAGAAGAGTGAGGAGAAATACCATATTTTTCCATGTATACTACAGTACACTATTTTTCTAAAATCATGATGCCAAAAATTAAGGGATGTGGTATACAAGTAAGTAATACTTTCGGGATGGGTGGGTGGAGGAGAACCCAAACTCACCTTGCTTTTTCCCTCTGTGGTTTGTTTGTTTGTTTGTTTGTTTTTGCATAATTGGCTCCGTCTTTCTTTGAGTTCTCCACCCCCAGCACCCCCGCTGTTTTCTTTCATTTCCCCATTCTAAACACTCCTCTCTGCTTGGTGGGTTTGTTTTTTTCAAGATCGAGAACCGTCTTTCCTTGAGTTCTCCACCCCACCCCCACTACTGTTACCTTTAATTTCCCCATTCTAAAGATTCCTCTCAGCTTTGGTGGGTTTGTTTTTTGAAGGATAAGGCTCCATTGGGCTTGAGCAAAGCAAAGCAAAGTGTTCTGCTTATATTCCGCCCCATACCACTTCAAGTAGTCTCTTGGTGGCTTACAGGTTGGGTCACAGGTTGAGTCGGGTCCGTAACTCCCGCGATAGGCAGGGGATTACTGTACTTTTCAAATAATTCATATACTGGCATATGGGGGGGGGAGATGTTATAATGGGCTCAAGTTATATTTATTTATTTTATTTTGGAGTATTTTTACCCCACCTTTCTCCTTGGAAAAGGACCCAAGGTGGCTTACAGTAATAAAGGATAAGATACAGTCCAGTACAATTAGGACAGGTTAACCAGTTTTCAGTTGAACATCAGGAAAACCTTCCTGACTGTTAAAGCAGTATGACAAAGGAACCAATTACCTTGGAAATGGTGAGGACTCCAAGGTTGGAAGCATTCAAGAGAAAACTGAACAACGATCTGTCAGATCTGCTTTGATATGGATTCCTGCTTTTGAGTAGCGGGGTGGACCCAATGGCCTTATGGCCCTTCCAACTCCATAGAGATGGGCTTTTCATTTTGGAAGTGGTCAGTTTCCGAAACGAAACGCAGGAGCCCAGCTGACTTTCAGAACTGGTAGAATGAAATCAACCAGTCCCTTACTTTGCATTGGGCTCGTGTGGGGTGCAACTCCAACAAGGAAGAAGCCTCTGGCATGTCATCTTTCCTTCTCCCTGGTGCTGGCCAATCAGGAGCTGTGCAGAGAAATGTATTATCCTGCCTCCCTGTCTGATTGGCCAGCACCAGGGAGAAGGAAAGATAACGTTGGAGGCTTCTTCCTTGCTGGAGTTGCATTCCGCCTGTGTGTCTTTGTGATCACAGTTCTACCCACGTACTCATAACTGAATGTTTTGCTAGCTGTGGATTTGCACATCCGGTGAAACAGTCAAATGCAGATAATTATCTTACCTGTAGGTGTGGAATTTACCCAACGTCCTGTATATGGGGGATTTCTATGTCTAAAATTTATCTTGCATAAACCAATCCAAAGTTGGAAATGCATTTCAGCTTTGTTCTGATTGTGTAAGCTACTGTGCTGTTTGTTCTCCAAATTATGAAATATGTGACTATTCTGCTTAGAATGATGTTGATTGGGGTGACTTAATATCTTTTTTCTGGTCGATGTTGAATAATGTTATATGATGGTTTTTTTTAAAAAAATTAATGGTACTCTAGTGACTTGGGTAAAATTTTATTTGAATCTAGTGGGTGTCTTAAGTCAGATCTACAGATCCCCTTTTAATACTTTCTGATTCCCCAGTCACTTGTCTGGCCATATCCAGCCAGGATTTGGAATGACAGTGGATTCAAGAAGGTTGAAAAGTGACTGGTAGATCTGGTCATATTTGATTCCAAGGACTGTGCTTGACACTGATTTCACTGGGAGATTAGCAGAGCTGCAGTTGTAAGAAGTACTCTCCCTTTTTCTTGCCCACCTCCCCCGACATTTCCTCCCTGGGGAGAACAGAGAGTCTTTCCTTTGCCCTGTCTCCTGGTTATCTGCCACTACAGCCTGTTCTTTCTTCACCAATGGTAGCCATAGGGAAAGAGCAGTTCATGTGAAAGCAGTGCAGGGAGGGATTTGGTGGCAAGATCCTGACACTCCTGGTGCTGGAGTTAAAGTCACTGGAATTATAGTACAGTACTTAAAAACATGGGATTTTTGTCACTTCTCCCAGACAAAAATCGGTTGCCGTTTCTCTTATGTATCCTTTTTTTCTCAGTTCTTCCTTTAGTAGAAACAAAGGTCATTTCAACATAGATTCTGAGGGTTGCAGACAAGAACAATTGGAGCATCCTTCAGAATAATTTCATGTCATCCAGGCATAAAGATTTCCTTGCCCTTGGTTCCTCATTTATTCTGTTGTACAGTTTTATTTTCAAGTTTTATGCAGCCTTAGGTTGTCATAGAAAGCTGGGAGATTTCAATTGTCATAAGTCATGAGAAGGAATTGGAGATTTTTTTTTGTGGTTCCAGGAGATTGGACATATCAAGCTGGGCTGTCAAGAGAAGCTACTTTCTGGCTCCTTTTTCTTGTTATTTTTGAGGCATTTGAACCAAGGATGGTAAACTCTAATTGTTGCACCTTTATGTCTATCTATGCTATCATCAGGAATCACTCAAATAACAGATTACTTTAGTGGTCAAAAGTTTGAATGTGTCAAGACTCTTGTAATGCATTTTACATTTATAGCAAAACTGATCCCCCAGTCAGGAAAACAAACCAGATATTGATTGACTGACTGACTGACTGACTGACTGACTGATTGACTAAGTCATATATTTATTACATGAAGCTTTTCAGCAAAAAATTAGATCCCAAAGAGAGAGTCACTTAAATATATAGAGAGAGGTATAAGTGAAAGATGGCTGTTCATCACCAGGTTCTCTAGTTGAAACTAGATAGCTAGACCCTTTCCATGCAGGTTGAGACTTGCTTTGGGCATCCAAATAGCCACCGTTGGCCTAACACAGAGGTGGAAAAACTCCCTTCCCGCTTAAGTTTTGCCTTACCTCAGTCTTGTCCTGCCAGTGCACACATTCCAGTAGTGGGTGTGGCCAAAACAATTGGAAAGTCAAGTGACAGAAGAGAAAAATAACACCACATTCAATGGGTTTAGATACACAGTGTGATGCAGTGGATGAAGTAATGGGCTAGGATTCTGTAGAGCAGGATTTGGCCATGGAAACTCACTGAGGGGAGCACACTAGGTAAAACATCTCACTTACCTTGAAAACATTATTAGGGGTGCTATACGTCAGTTCCAACTGGATCACACTAACTAACAATTGGTTTAATGATTACTTTGGACCAGGATAATAATCATAGGTTTTGGACCACTGTTGGGGGCACAAATCCTCTGTTTCTCTGATAGTTTCTTTAAGTGCACAACATGTGAAAGAGTACCAAAATGAAATAATTTCATACATTTACAGATGTGCAGATATAGGTGCGTGTAGAAAATTTCGTCAAGCCAAATGGTATCTCAGCCATAGTGCTTCCTCAAGCATCGTGATGTATGTTTCTTAATGAACCAATCAAATTGTGTTGCTCTGCCATGGAAAAGTGCTAAATTTTGTGTCTCATATGCTCTATATTACTATAGTGATTGTTCTTTATGAAAGAGCATGGAGCTGATCAGAGGGAAAGAGAGGAGCTAGAAACTTTCAGGACTCTTTCTGACTATGTGTCTTCCCTTTGACAATTAATCAGAATAATAATAACAATTAATTATAGCTCACACATACAAAACAGCTTCCAGCCTTCCTTCCACACCTACAAGTATGATTCATCATGAATCGGGAGTCATCTAACATCCGACACACAGCAACAACACCCTAAGGCATGAGGACAGGAGGAGAAGACTCTTGCTTGGTCCAGTTGAAACGCAGAAGAAAAGAGTTCTTGTTGCTTAAATCATGTTGATTGTATGCTTAAGCACATCTGCATAAAATGCTATGCTGTATTAATACCCCACTCCCGCCCAGTGACAATGTATCTTTTAAAGAAAGATCACCCTACTCCTCATCGATACTCTTGCAAAGAGTTGTACCGTGACTCATATTGAAGAGCACCACACCTTTTGAGTCATTGTCACCAAGTGCTTCCTGCAACAGCTTGATCCGCACGCTGATGCTTTCATTTCTTGATGTCCCTGTCCATCAACTGAGAAGTGATTCAGCCTAGTCTTGTTTTCTTCGTAGGATGGAGATCCCTGTTGTGTTGGTACTCTCTATACAACAGAAGGATTGTTGATGAGGAAGGCCCCAATGAGAGAGAGAATTTTAGGATTTCAGGTATGCCTCTGAAAATGTGTGTTTGGGCACTTCATTATACAGTGGTACCTTGTATAAAGGAATTAATTCGTTCCAAATGAAATTATGTTAAACAAACTTTCCTTTATACAAATTTCCTATAGGAATGCATTGAAAGAGTACTGTAATCCCTAATTGTGACCATTTTTATGTTGTACGGATACACCACATCAACGATTCTGCTAAGCAAATTTCCCCTATCTCCAGAATTTTTTATGTTGTACAGATTTTATGTTATACAAACTGTTTGTTATACGATGGTCCACTGTACATGAAAATCACTTCCCTTGCTCAAACCTTAATTCAAACCTGCTTCTACCTTACAAGCATGTATAAAGAGCATTTACAGTGGAACAATGCAAAATGGTTAGAACTGTCCCCCCAGTTTTTAAAAAGTTCTTGTTGCATATAAAACTTGAGATAATATAACTGGAGAAATGTTCTTCCAAGGCTAGAATGGTGATTGGAGCCATTTCCCCATCAAATATCCCACTTGCACTTTATGCAATAGTTTATGAACTACTAATATTAATCTCTCAGATTATTTTCAAAACTACATGACCCTGAATGCATCAACAGGCAAAAGGAAACAAAAAGGAAACTTTGTCCCTCCATACCATGGGGTCTGCACTGTCACCGCCCTGAAATCAATCAATTATTTGTGTATCAATTCCCATATATAAGTACAGTATTTTCAAAGTGGTTCACAGCAAAGCAAGACCAAAAGAACAATGATAATAATTTATTTGTATTTTAACAAAAGATGAGGCATATTTTAGGACATGTACCTAATTAAAAACACAATGCAAAACTAAAGCAGGAAAAGACATTGTGGCACCTTAATGACTAACTGCTATATTTTGATGTCATGAATGCTTATATTGAAATCTAACACTTGGTCTTTTAAGTTGCCACAGTGTTTGGGAGTTGTTGTTTTGCTTTTTTGTTTTGTGTGTGTGTGTTTCTTATCAAAATGCTTACACACTTACACAGACTAATATGGCTACAACTCTAAAACTATGTACTGTACTTAAAAAATTAACAGTGTAAAAACAATTGATTCCTAAATTGATAGCTGTTGTAAGTTTGAGATTCCTAATTGTTGAGATTCCTAATTACATTGCCAGCTAAAACAATATTGCATAAATGCATACCTTTTCCTAGTTGGCAGCCACAGGGAAGGTATGGTCCTGGAAAGTGTTTTGGATAATGTTTCTGTGAAGATTCTCAGTCATCCAGGTGAGTTTATCTGGAAGTTGAGTCATGGCTACTGGACATATTTTTCTTGAGAGACAAAAATGTTTCACTGCTCATCCAAACAGCTTCATCAGTCTGAATACATCTAGTGTGGGGCCTCCATCTTATAGTCAGCTTTGACCTCTTGTCACCCTGGTCTGAGATAGGCTCTTAAGATGAACAATGGCCTGAATAGGCTTGTTAGGTAGACAATAGTATCCATAGACTTAAGGTGAACAATGGCCTAAAGTGCTGAAACCTATAAAGTATGGGTCATTAGCTATGGCCTTGGTGGTGAAGGCTTTTTGATTTGTCTAGGTATTGTTGAAAGCACACCCTGATAAGTAGCAGATAGACTATGCTTGAGGCCACCACCTCTGTTGAGAGAGGAGGTTTCAATGTTGCATGTTCCAGGAGGGGACAGGAACAGGGCGTATGTGTGAAACTGTGGTATGGATTGTAATCTACAGATAGGAAAGCCCTCTCCTTTCCTAATTGCTTGTGTCTCTGCTGACTCCAACCTTTGCATACCAAATGGGAAGGTCTGAAGCAGGAATTTGGGCTGAGCTTCTTGAGCTCAGGGAGGATTCTAAGGCCATTCGTCCACTTTCCTATTCTGAAGGTCCTAGCTGATACCTCTAATGTCTGATTGGACACCCAGTGTGATGTAGTGGAGAAGAGCAACGAACTAGGAGGAGACCTGTGTTTGATTCTCCTGCTCTGCCATGGAAACACACTGGGGGTTGAACTGGTAAAACCGCTCCTCAAATACCTCACCTTGACAACTGACAGGGTCACTGTCAGTCAGTTCTGACTTGATGGCACGTCACAACAACATCTCTTACCCTTGTCCACACCCACCACATAAACATAGACATCAAATTTCTGCAGCACAGGGACTTTGTATGTTATTAGTGGGATATCCTTGCTTTATTTACGTAATTATTAGCAACATTAACTTTAGCTGCACAGAAGTGGCCTCTGTGTTTCATCAGGGTAGAGCCAAGCCAAATTAGGGGCTAGTTTTTCTTTTTAATCAGCATGGAAAGCATGACAAATGAATGCATGTTTGCAATCGACTGGGGTTACTAAGAAAAGGCCAGAAAAAGTGCCCTGCTATGTAGAGGCTAGGTGTGCTATTAACCAAATCATTCTTCTTCATAATAATACAAAGTGGTTTAGGTCTCTGGCAGTGGAACCAGTGGTTGGGAGTTCAATCTCCCACTGTTCCTCCTTGCCAGGGGCCAGGGTCAATGATCCATCGGGTCCCCTCTCCAGCTCTGCAGTTCAAACATTATTATTGTTGAATTTGTGGCTGTAGCTTAATAATATCTGCCTTAAATATTGCAAGCCTCTAGATATTCGCCAAAGCAACTGGAACTTTTTTTTAAAATAATCATGCTTTATTTATAACAAAACATTAGAATTTACAATTTCTCTTCTCTTACAAATTTTCATACATTTTAACAAATATTTCACAAAGAAGACACAGGAAAAAGGAGCTGAGTCCAAACGACATCTCAAAGTCTCCATTGAAAGTTCTTGAAATTGGGATGGAGGGTGGTCCTAAAAAATGGGCAGGATGAATTTTGGGTAGCCTTTCACTATGCCTAGGCCCTTTTGGAATGGAATCCCTGATGGAGACGATTACAATTGATTTGAATTTGATCCAGCACTATTGTCTGGCCAGTTGCATCCTTTGGTTAGACAAAATCAAAGCTGTCCAGTATTCAAAGGTTAAGGAAGGTTGTAGGGTTCACATGCAAGGTAGGGAGTGCATTAGTACTACCTCTGATGAAGGAAGGAAAATGAAGAGGAATAGAGCACGGCCCAAAAGGCGAATTGTTGGGCCATCTTCCTTAGAATGACAAGGAAGCAGGCAGATGCGTTCTGGAAAAGGAGAGCTGTTTTGGCAAACAGGGCCATGCCTTTCATCCGCCGCCTTCTCACTCCCTTGGCTGCAGATGTCATTTAACTTGTTTATGTGGGGGAAGATAAGGACCAGGGATCAAACTGAGCTTGTCTGCAGGACACCTACGCTCAACAGGCTGCATATTGTAAATAAGCACAACTATAACAAAACTGCAGGGAGACTACAGTGGTCCCCATCCCACAGAATACTTAAGTGGTGCTGCTGCACCTCAGAAACTTCTCACCACTCCAAGAATGGGATGTGCAGTGCTAGCTGGTACTATTTAAGAGGCCAGATTTGCAAATCCTCCTGTTAGACTCCCTTAAGATGCAACCTAACACATTTACGACCAACCCTGCTCAAATCACTGCACTCCAGCAAAGGAATGGGGAAACTCTGGGATATGAGCTGATAGGGCGAAAGGTTTCCATCTGGCCACTAGAGTCCTGCTGGCTTTATCTCTAGTCAGTGATTAGAGATAAGGGGTTTCCCCTCTTCCCTCCTACACTGTTTAGAAAGCTTCCCTGGGGGTGGGGGAGCGTTTTAGGTAAGGGATGACCTCCCCCCCCAGATGTTCTCTCTCCTCCTCATTGCAATTAAGCTTTCCAAAGTCTCTGGACCCCAATCTAATGACCATCTGGACAGGTCAAGATCTTTCAATCGGACAACAAAGGAACTTGTCCCACCAGTTGCTCTTTTATTGATCATTATCAGTGCCTGGCCCATAAAATGCAGCTATCTCCCCCCAGGTAAATAATAAATTACTGATCATAACTGCCTACCTACCTTACAAATCATCTACAAAAGCGAAATGCTCTTTCAGATTCAAGCAACAGCCAGTAATGACTATTTGATGGCCTGAGATCATGATTCCAAATCCTTTGGGAAAGAGCAAATTAACATAGAATATTTTTTAAAAGGGGGTGGGGGACGAAAGGTTTCCTACAGTCATAGCCCAAACACACTGCAGCTTAAAACAACTGTTTGTTGGGTTCAAGGATTGCTTCTTCCATAAAGCAAATGCAAAGGATATGTATGCACACAGAGTTACCAGCTAAACCTACTCTGTGAATATGCACTTATTCTTATTGATTGTTTGGGGCTTTCTCCAGTCATGTGCTGGAAACCTGCTGTAATATCTGCTGAGCTGTTCCTCCTCTTCCCAGGATCTTAGGTTGTCCTATATCATCAAGCAACTTCTTGCCGGCAGCAGTCAAATCCAAAATGGATGCCATTTTGCCTTGCTGACCCAGATCTATCAGTACAACTTGAGTCTTAGGTGTTCTATTCACAGGCGAGCTTCCCATCAAAGCTGGACAGGGCAATGGCAAATGCCTGCACAGCACAAAGTGGGTAGTTGTAGTCCAGAGTAAAAGCATCATCAGCTACACGGCCAAACTGCAACACGATGTAGTCAGCTGCAGGAAAGGAGATACAACGGCATCAGTTTAGCAGGCAGACTAAGAGCTGGTCTTCCTACAGTGCCAACTAAATTTTTAAAAATGGCAGTTTATAGTCCCTATATGACTTTCTAGACAGGATGAGGCAAAGATGGCAAGAGGAACACAAAAGAGATTGGTCAAGGTGCCATACATGTAAATAGCATGGAAATGTTGCCATGCTCCATGGCAAAGTGTTATCCATTGTAGTGCTACCCATTCTGGAAGGAACACATTACCAAAACCCCAATCCAGGGATGACAGGACAACCTAGGAAACTAGCTATGGACTGCAGTCATTCCTTTCTACAGCACTGCACTGGTGTGAGCCCAAACCCTGGTACTTCACTGTTTTACTCCTTGCACTGTGATCAGTTGCACTTCTGATCTTCCTGAAAGAAAGAAAAATCCATGAGAAAAAAAAATCTCATCAAAAACCCACTCCCATGAAGACAGAAGGTACAGGAAAAAGAACAATGCACAAAAATTTTGAAAGAAATTCATCTGGCCCAACCAATGTCATTCTTTGCTACATTTTGGGTCTTGTGTAAAAAGTTCAATTAAAAAGACATTATTATTGTGACACATGGGCCCTGGTTTTGTAGATACAGTAGGACCCCAGTATCCACCGGGGATTGGTTCCAGACCTTCCCATCGTTAACAAAAACCCTGGATAAGAGAGAATGCCAGAAAAATCCCAGAACTGCTATTTTGTGACAGTACCTTGCTTTATGGCTGCTAATATATGATAGTAGCTTGCTTTATGGCTGCTATTTTATGATAGTAGCTTGCTTTACGTCTGCTGTTTTATAACAGTAGCTTGCTTTACAGCTGCTGTTTGTGACAGTAGCTTGCATTGTGGCTGCTGAATTATTTATTTAATTTTTTTCCTGTGCCAACCATGGGTTAATGAGTGAGTGGATACGGGTGTCCTATTGTATTATCCCAGATTTCCTAGCAGTCTAAGGGCCACGGTTCCCAGGGTGGGCTGTATGACCCAAATGGCTAATTGCCATGTGTATTCATTTGAAATGAATCTGTCTGAAATGGGTATAGTTCTTATGTGCTTTCAAGGTTGCTGCAGTATGTTTGCATTAGCAGAAAAATGAACTTAACTTTAAAAAGGGAGGCTTTTTGAACAGGATATGTCCCCTCTAACCCTTCTAATGACTAATTTTTGGCAGCTGGGGGAGTCAGGGCAGTTGGGGGTTGTGGAAACCCTGGAGGAGGTATACATTTTAACCACCCCTGTTCTTTACATTTGAATGTAACCTGAGTGCTGTTAAGATGTTATTACCCTCAGAGGTGATGAGAATCTGGGGAGAATTTATCTTTTCTGCACTGTTTGGAGGGTGGTGGTGGTCTTTTTCCACAGCCAAGGCTGTGCTTGTTGCATGTAGTGGAACAAAGCCACTTTATGGAAGACACTCCTGATCGAATGCTGTGAAGCAGAGGGTATGATAGGGCTGAGGAGAAGATCCCCACAGAGTTCAGAAGTTGACCAGCCACCTGCTGGGCAACACATCACTGTTTCTTCAACAAAGCGACCAAGTCTGTGTGCCTTTTTCCCCCAACCGGGTGGAGTGAGCTCAAGAACCAGTATGTGTTGCCTCCCCTCAAGAGACCTGCCCCCTCAACAGAATTCCTAAACAAGACATTGGTGGCATTCTAGAGGTCTCCCTGACTTACTGCCTTCGGTCATGAATCTCTTTTGTTACCAGTGGGTGTAACAAGAAATTTGTAAAAATAACTGGGGCCCCGAGCAGGTTCTTTCTGTCCTGTAATCCTATATCCCAGACATTAACATCTCCAATGATTGGGCTGGACAGGTGACAAGCAGTAAAGTCACATGCTCTCGGGGGGGGGGGGGGGGGGACGACACCCTGCCTGCCTGTTTCTGTTTGCTACTCTGAAATGGATTCCACAGAGCCCTCACAGCTCTGGCCCTCTCAAGGGGGAAGGAAATGCCACCAACATATGTTGCCCTTGTATTGTGTCAGAATTGCTGCTGTAAACCTCTAAGAGGGATCCTGAGCTCCAGCCAAGAGGTTTAAGGCCACAGTCATAGGGACCACATAAAATGTTTTCTAAAGTGTATGGACCTCACTTACACTGAGCATCACATCAGCCAATGATCTTTGGAGGCAGGCTGAGGTGGAGTGTGGCAGGAAGTTTCTAAGTGCATTAGAAAACACAGCCTGAGATCTGTGATCAATGTCGTCCAAATTTATAGCTTTCCTAGGAGGTTGTCATATGGGACAAATACCATTCACCTAATTGTGGGAATTTGTGGGAGTGGCTTTTTAAAAAATGGCAGGGCTGCTGGCCTAGACCACAGCACCTGAGGAGGCTTAGGGGGATCCTGATTCTTTCTCTTTTTATTCACCCCTCTTTTTTGCAGTGGTCCTGATCATGAATAAAACTCAATCTATGCTATCTGTATTGGTGTGTGTGTGTGTGTGTGTGTGTGTGTGTGTGTGTGTGTAGCTTCTGCCATTGGACATGGGAGCTTTCCATCCAACCAAAGAGCAGG
>JAHTLZ010000129.1:54996669-55033652 GCA_023846285.1 Phrynocephalus versicolor
GCTTCTGCCATTGGACATGGGAGCTTTCCATCCAACCAAAGAGCAGGAGTGGAGATGATCTCAACTGGAAGGCGGAGGGAGAACAAGGGATGAAAAACCGTACTGTCAGATTCCCCAGTCAGAGTTTCAAACTAAAACAAGAGCCCCTTGGGCCTGCTATTTTACTTTTTATAGCCATTCTTACAATTGCCCACTTGGTGAAATTCATCTCTTCTGATTTTCCTTCTGGCTCCAGTTTTTCTGGTGTGACAGCCCCTAAAGGAGCATCAGCTCTGATTTAGAGCTGGAATAAACCCAATGGATGAAAAGAATCAGCAACCCTCAGCTGGACCAGCAACTCTTGGCTCTCCCATTTTGTTGCCCTGGGATCAGTGATAATACAAAGCAATAGTTTTCATTTTTCTGCCTTCCTGAAACCAATTCCCATCATTCCCACCGACATGTAGGCATCTGGAGGGCACCAGGTAAGGTCAGGGTACACTGATATAAACAATCTTGGAATTGCTATTTTGGGTGCAGCATGTGAGCTGTGTGAGTGGCCCAAGTCACTCGGTGATGGTATAAATAGATTTGAACATCCTGGAATTCCTTGTTTACGTAATCAAGTGTTTTACTAATTCAGAATAACAATTCTGTGCTAAAACGTCCTGTATCTTGACTGTGTAAACATCTACACTGTGTCTGCATGCTTCTAGCCTCCTGCAACCTGACAGTTTCTTGCCCAATGAAAAATTCAGGGCTCTTCTCTTGGGTTGGAACACAAATGAAACACAAGTTAAGTCGCCAAGCTGTACTCATTACTGTCTATTTTAGACACACAGGCTGTTCTGAAACTGGATTATTGTCTTGAGTTATTAGAAGAATAGTTATTTCTTGGGGTGGAGCATTGTGCAGCATACCCAAGAGAGAGACTTCCATCTTAAGACATAAAGCCTAATTTGGTTTTTGGTGATGGAAAACTGTTCAACAAACTCCCAATCATTTCCATCTTTTCCTATTGTTATGCTCCCTCTAGTGGATCAGTGATGCATGTCTGGAATTGCAAAATTAGGTTACTGGCCATACTTTTATAGGCCACTACAGTAGTCATGGATTTTAAAAACATCTAAAAGTTACATGCTGGTAAAGCACATCTTTTACCATGTCTGAGCTTCTGGGACCTGCTTTGTTATTTAAACTTGAAATGTCAGAATTGCTGCTGTAAATGTTCCTTGTTTTTTTATTTTTAATAGTGGCTTATAAATGTATCGCCTGCGACCTATTTTTGCAGTTGCAAAAATTACAGAACACAAAGATGTTACATTTGAAAATTTTCAGACACCCCTCTCCCATCAACAGCCTCGAAATAAGGTTCCTCAAACATCTCAAGAGATCCCAACAATCCCATTTCTACATATTCTAGCATTAATATTGGGAGCTCCCACGCCTTCCACTGGCCTATTTGTTCTCACAGAGAGGATGTTAGTTCTAGTGAAAGACACTGCTCCAAATAGAACACTGATCATGCAAGCTGGGTTATCCATATGAGTCTTGTCAGCCTTTCTCTTAAGTGTACAGCTGGGTGGAAGAGTGGTTTGAGAGATAGTTTAGGCATCAGGCAGGTTTGTATTCAAAGAAAGGTGAACATAAGAACAGCCTTGCTGGAACAGGCCACAGCCCATCCAGTCCAGCATTCTGTCTCACACAGTGGCTCACCATTTGCTTCAGGGTATTCCCAAGCAGATGTCTTCACCTGTTTAAGATTCCCTGGAAACGGCATTGAGAGAAATCCTGCCTGTCTCTCCAACCTGGAGGTTGTCCTTAGGCATCCATAATGATAGCCATTGATACCCTTCGTCTCCATGAACCTGTCCAATCCTTTCTTAAAGCTGTCAAGTTTGACAGCTGTCACCACTTCTTCTGGCAGGGAGTTCCAGAGACCAGTGATCCTTTGGGTGAAAAAGTACTTTCTCTTATTTGTTTGTGACCAAGCACCAAACGTTTCATGGAGTGCCCCTTCGTTCTCGTGTTGTACGACAGGGGAAACAGCTTTTCCTTATCTAGTTTGCAGGTGGAGCCTGCAAAGCTGACATTTGTAATGTGTCTGGTCCATTGGCAAGAATAGCCTGGTGATTAGAAGGTGTGCCGAAATATATTTTGTTCTTCCAAGGCAATACAGTCCCACAGGCAGACCAGGCTGCTGGCAGGAGCAACACAAGCAAGAACCACCCACCAGGCAGGATCAGGTGACAAAGCCCATGTTCCTCACTGACTCTCTGTTTGAATGAGGAGTATGGCACCGTAACCCCTCTTCCATCTCTGTCTATTGCTTGAAGCAGTAATAACTTTTCAGCCAGCCTTGCTCAATCATCTCCTCAATGGCATTAACACAGAAGTCTTCCCCTTCACAGGCTGCAATGTTCCACAGGACTTACGGTCATTGCTGTGCACAATCTGGAAGTTCTTGACAGAAGCATGAGTCACTCTGCCATGGAAGTTCAGTACATAAGATTGGGTCTCATCATTCCACACGGGGGCTTTGTTGTGCAGTTCAATTAAGTTGTCCATTATCCTATTCTGCCACCTGATGAGCAGCCCATCGTTATCCTGGGGAGACATGAGGAAAGCGGGAGAAGTATTATATTCATAGTTACACCTTGATCCTCTCTGAATTCACACATACACAAACACAGGAGCAAATGTGGACACATGCACCAGCTGCCACTAGCTCAAAATGTGACCTTGGGTGAGCTTTATTTGTCTTTCTGGATGTGACTCTTTGATATGCAGCATTAGACATGGGCACGGAGCGGCAAAAGTTTCATTTCTGTTACCGTTTGTCGTTTCCGTTACATAACGAAACGACAAACAAAAATTGTGCTGAAAATGCAACAAAACGAACAGAACCACGGAAATTGTGGTCGTTATCGTTTTTCGTTAATGGCAGCCGCAACGCACAATGAAATGAGCTGTTTTAAATGTTAAAAAATGCCCTGGACATCCATGAAAACGCAGCGATAATTATTTATATTGTCTGATAATACCTACCAGGGGGGTTGGGGTCCTTAAAACGTTTGTTTTTGTCTTCTCCTATCGCGATGTATTTTTCTTTTCCCTTTAAAATGGATGTCTCCACCAGCCACAAAATGGAGGCAAGCCATGTGATGGGATCATGTTCAACCAATAGCATGCCCAGGTTGCAGACTGGGCGGGCAGGTCTGGCAGCCACAGAGGGCATAAAAAGCTCTGTCAGCCCCCGTCCTCCTTGCAGTCTCTGGTGGGAGTTAGGGTGGGATTGCTGTCTCTGCTGCGACTCTAGCTTCAGTCCTGCAGCCTCCCTGTGTGTGTGCGTGCTGTGTACCTCTCGGTGAGTACTCTCCCTTGCCCCGCAGTACAGTCACTCTGAGGCTGCCTTGCACCTTGGGCAACGCCCGCCGCTGCCTTTGCAGCCTCCCTGCATACCTAGTCTATACTGTGTCTCTGCCAGCATCCATTTTTTTAGTGTTTTCCCTCTGGTCTGGGGCGTTGGGGGATGCCTGCGCACTGAAATGCTTTAAAAATTGTGCAAAAAGCGGGTAGAAATGACAAACGAAAATACGAAAAACGGTAACGAAATTTTTCAAAAAATTCACGACAAATGGAAACGAACCGAAACAGACCTCTCAACGACAAACGAAAAACCGAAATGCCATTTTTCTCTTTCGTGCCCATCTCTGTGCAGCATATATTAAATCTGGATGGCATTTTAGCCATGTCTCTTTTTAATGGCACTGTGGAGCGGAAAATCAATCTTTTAAGATGCTTTGATATTAAGGGACTAAAACATAAAGAGGTTTTACACTATCTACAGTTTTAGGGATTGCAAGCCACGTCTTTGGGTCTAAAACCTATATATCCCAGTCACTGTGTTGTGTTGCACTGTGTTGCCTATTCAATCTCATTTTGCCAAAGGAACTCCTCTCCCTTGTCTATTACATGTTGCTGAGATCCTACAGAGCAAACCTTTCTTCCTCCAGCAATTTTGAACTAGAATTCCCCTCACCAAGTGCCAGCACCAATAATGGCCTGGAAATGATTGGAGCTATTGTCCCATAGTTCTATGGCACAAGAGTGCTAAAAGCTATTATACTGTAAAGGCACACCTCCACCTTGCTGGCTTTCCCCCATAGGCTCCGTGTAAAACTCTGATGACAGAACACTAGTTGAATGATTAAGGTAAAGATAAAGGTACCCCCGCACATGTGTGCTAGTCGTGTCCAATTCTAGAGGTGACACTCATTTCCATTTTCAAGCCAAATAGCCAGTGTTGTGCAAGTCCGTGGCCATGCGACTGGCATGGCTGCATGGAACTCTTGTTTCGCACTTTTTACAGCAATACCTATTTATCTACTTGCATTTACATGCTTTCGAACAGCTAGGTTGGCAGGAGCTGAGGTTAACAGCAGGAGCTCTTTCCGCTACATGGCACCTGGGATTAGAACTGCTGAGCTACTGACTTTGCAGCCGACTGTTTCAGTGCTCTAGTTCGCTGAGCCACCACACCCCTAGTTGAATAATAATGCATGGGCCTTTCCACATTGTGACATTTTTAACCACACGTACCATCAGCAGCTTACACTGTGGAGCTATGCACATTCTGCATTGCCACTGGGAACGTCAAATGCAGTCTGAGACTATTCTAAATGGACTGTGCTTTGGGTAGGTACTCTTTGCAACTTACATTTCGAGGACGGATAGGTACCCTCTCATTGTCAGAATTCATGCCTGGAATGACCACAGTCATTTTTCGAGGTCCTCTGAACCCCAATACATTTGTTTCCTGAAACAGAAAACCCATAAATCTGAAAACCTCTATATATGTACACTATGCCATCCGTTCATTTTGCATTCCCATTTGGCATATTTACAGAGCATCCAGTTCTTGAACAACTTCAAGCAGCTAATCCTCCAATCCCAAGCTAGTACTATAGCAGTTGCAAACCCAGGACAGCATACGTTTATTATCCAAACACATGAAACAGAGAACATATTGCTATGTTCACTTAAGAAGAGGTTGACATGCTGCTTCTTAAGGCAAGAATGGAAAAACCTGGCCTCGATATATTGCTTGTGGTCAGCAACTAGCACCATCCATCTCTACTGGCTTTAGGGGTGAGTTAAGGCAATGGGAGTTGCTGCCAGCTGCATCTGGAAAGTGATATGTTCCCCACCTCTGCCTGAAAAGTAAGTGTGTGTCACTGTGTTCTTAACCCTGGCAGGCCTGTTTTGCCAGGGAGGAGCTAATCTCAAATGGGAACACAACGTTGGAATTAAAGAAAAGGGTGCCTCTGGGCACATGCTCAGCTCAGCTCGGGATGTTGGCCTCAGAACCACAGCTGAGCTTACAGATCTTCCCCACTGAACTCCATTCTAGATTTTCCATCAAGCTTCCCCCCAACCTTTCAGCAATGTGAGGTGCTAGCTAACATCTGGAGTGGAAATAGTTTACATGATCTTTCTTCCTGACAACTAGAAGGCAGTCTTAGGAGAGGAACTGTAGTAACTTAGTCTTTGAAAAGGTGGTGAAGTGGGTGGTGGTGGTCGGGTAACTTCGCTGTATCTGTCAGTTGCTATAAATAAACCTTTTTCTTGCCTCAAAGGATGAGGGATGAAAAATAAACAGGCACAAAGCCACACTCCATTGGACAAAACTTGGGTGGAATGGTTTACAGAACTCTTACAAGCTTGACCAGGTGGTAACACATGCCTTGCTATAAATTAATATAACATTCTGTTTGCTGCAGCATCTTTGGAGAGTAGTGGTGAGTGTCATTCCGCCACCTCTTGGATTGTCTGCAGGTTTTGCATAGAAGAGACACTGCATATTTCCTTTGCAGTACATTTCTAACGATCCTTTAGATAAGCTTTCTGAATCTGAGCCTCTGTAGGACAATTTTCTGCAGTGGATGGAAAGTGTCCCCACCCCCACCCCACAATTCCTTTGAGACAGAGACCCACAAGAATGAAAGTCTGGCACGTTCAAAGCAGGCAAGGGCTAAAGGAGCACAGACTGGTTACTTACGTAAATGACTGCAGCCAGCTCCTGTCGTACATTTGACCAATCTGCATTTGCTCTTTCTGGATTGACACCATTGTCAAACACAGAAAATCGAGTGCCCATCAAATTGGATCTAAAGTGAAAGAGGGAGATTAGATGGGTGGCCTGAGAGTGAGGGCTCTGCACCTATTGCTCTTCTGTAGCAAAACCCACCATCTCTTGGAGTTCCCCTTTTTATCCTTGAGTGAATTGTAGCAAGTATATGTGGGGTGCATGTGAGTTGGGGTGGGGAGAGGATATGTGTCAACTGGGTAGAATAGGACAAGGCTGGCTAAGGTCACCCACCAGTCAGGAGTCAGGACCTTGGCGGTATTTCCAAATGCCCAGGTCTGTGAAAATGTAAAATACCTCTCCTCTCCTCTGGCTAAAACCAGCTCAGCCACTTCTTTCCTCCGGGCCCCAGGGATAATCTCAGTACCAGATCTGATAACAGGATGTGTCTGGTTTGTTGTTCTAGGGGCCAGGATTCTCAAGCTGGGTGGAAGGCCCTGGAATCCAAACTCACAGACAAACTGCTGCACCAGGGAAAAGAGGACTCACATGTCAAGGAAGGCATGGTCTATTGCAGTGATGGTGAACCTTTTAGAGACCGAGTGCCCAAACTGCAATTCAAAACCCACTATTTTTTTTGCAAAGTGCCAATATATAATTTAACCCGTATACAGGTGGCTATGAAGGGCCGATGTCGGGTGCCCACAGAAAGGGCTCCGAGTGCCGTTCTTTGGCACCCGTGTCATAGGTTCGCCATCACTGGTCTATTGTGTGGAAGCACATTATTTCCATGTAGAAGGTAGACGGTTGCAAGTTTAATCCTTAGCCTTTCCAGGTAGATCTGCAATTATTGGAACCCCTGAGAATGACTGCCAATCGCTGTAGTAACATTAGATATTGCAAGTGGGGGTCTATGTGTACATATGTTCATGTAACCATAAAGATGGCTCATGGACAGACAGGGCACCCAATCCCAACGTATCAAATGAAAGCATCTACTACTCTGGCCATGAGCCTGCTGTGTGTCACCAAGACCAGGACTCATGCATGCTCTCTCTCTCTCTCTCTCTCTCTCTCTCTGTGTGTGTGTGTGTATGTGTGTGTGTGTGTGTGTGTGTTAAACATGTTTAAATTTGTTCTATCTTGCTGTGATTTCAGTCCGTACTGACTGCATTGTGGGTTGCTGAAAAATGGATCTATTTGTTCCAATTGCTTATTTTCCAGACAGCCTTGCAATTTAGATCCATTAGGTGCCAAACCCACCCTTCCACATCAGGGCCCTGGTTCCAGAAAGGGCACCCAATATCTACATGTTTCTTTTTTTCCATATTGGGTGGAAAGGACAGAAAGTGGGTGTGGCCTGTGCTCAAAGCAGGAAGGATGGTTCCCTCCCTCCAAATTCCCAGATATCAAGGGCTGAGGCCAAAGACTCTCCAGACCAAGAAGTTCCTTCTTGCCAAGACAGTGCATAACGGAGAATGACAGTTTCTGTAGAGCAGAGGGAAAGCTTCTGAAGACCACACCCAGCTCATCACTGGTGTAGCCTACATCCTAGGAAAGATAAATAGGTCAGGAATATTTCACCTTCCAGATGTTCTGCACTTCACCTTCCACAAGACACAGGTGTCACAGCTAAAGGCAAAGAGTTATTGGATCTGTAATCCAAAAGGTCTAAAACGCCAAAAGCCCTGAATCGGATAACTGACTAAGGAAGGGATGGGATGTGTTTGTGTCAGTGCTTCTGCTGTTTTCCTCACTGTTCCTTTTGATACTTATTCTGTTGACGATGGAACACTTGTGGATAGAGGGAATCTTTTGCATGAGTACGTGTTATATTTTGTTTGACCAACAGGGCTTGTGAGTTTTTCTCCATAGTAGTTCCAGTTGAATTACTTTGCTTTTTGCTTTTGTGATTGCCTGCGTTGGACCTTTAGGGCCATTGGTAGGCATGATTTGTGATCTGAATGCTAGTCAAAGGGTGGTGATAATGGCAGAGATGACTGAGTGGGATGGGGAGGGCAGGATATGTGAAATGTGGACACTTGAAATGCACCTTACTGGGCTAATCGAACATTTCTGTGTGCCTGACTGTGATTTAAGTGTCAGGCTGCAGTCTAGAGAAGTTTTCATCAACCCAGGACAAAAGTCCATGTATTCTGATTCTACTCAGCAGAAAGTCCTTTCAAGGATCAAGTGGAACATCCATGCCACAATGTAAAGGAGGGAGGCAAACACCTCTCAATTCCGTTTACAATTCCAGCTGCTGATTCTCCCCAGCATTGTTCAAAACTAAGTGTTAAAGCGGAGGCAGCCAGTTTTTATCCTGTTTGACATGAAGGGTCCGTTCCTCACCTCAGCTTTCCAATGAAGTTCTCTCCATCTCGAGACAAATCAGTGGGATCAATGGAGACCAAGTAATTAGACGTTGTGCTCTTTTTGCGCTTCCGTCCAGCCAGCAGGAACACCTGTGAGAGGTGAGAAGAAGAAAGGCTTCAGGCTTAGGTGGATTGTTCCAGTTTCCATCCATTTCATGCAGGGTGGGCAACGTGTGCCCCCCCAGGTGTTTCTGGTCTGTTTCTCCCTTTAGCTCTAGCCAGCACAGCCAATGAAGAGTGAGGAGCGCCAGGACGGACAATCCAACCTTGCCCATTCTTGGTGGAAAGGCTGAATCCATTCAAAGATGTTATAGAGTCCCGTTAAGTCATTTGCACAACCACCTGATTCTTCCAGATGCATAGCCGTGAAGATGATGGAAACTATGGTGCAACTATAGCTGGAAGGCACCAGATTGGAAAAGATTGGTTTGTCAGGGATGACGCTGGAGGACTGCACTTTTAATTCTGACGATATGTTATTTTCCCATAATCAGATGGATGTAAAACCAAAGCATCACATTATCTGGCAAAGACAATCCCGATAAGATATGATCTAGAATGTTTGATTGCTTGTGTAGACATTTTAGATCCAATCTTCATTGTTACAGACACCAGGTGAGCAAATATGTTAACTTAGAAATGCCTCTTATTATTAGGGACTAATAATCTCCAGGTTTAAAAACAGGGTACTTCAAGGGCCAAATGCAGGGGAGTGGTATCAGGTATCTAGTCTCATGTGTTGCCAGAGGCATTTGACCGGGCCTCTGTGAGATACAGGAAACTAGACTAGATGGGCCTTTGACCTGATCGAGCAAGGCTCTTCTTATATTCTTATGTTCTTATGTAATGGAGGCCCTCCCTGCCACTTTAATTAGCAGTTTAATTCTTGCAACTTCTATTTCTCATTACATCCTGTTCCTCATTAGCAACAAATTGCCCTTTATCAGGTTGATTTTATTTCTTCTACAAAGAATGATGTTAATGACAGGCTTCCTTTCACAATGGGGATGTGTTCAGCTATGTATATTCTATGGTTTATCAGAAACCTATGAAAGCCCGCCCTTTTTTACGACACCAAGGGCATTTTCATGTGTAGTTCTACCTCAGAGAAAGGGAATTTTACTTTTTCAGATTGCACTTCCCAGAACGCACCCAGTCAGCATAGCAGCTGTACTTCAAAAATATAACATCCCTGATTGGTGGCTCAGCAGTTCTTCTCTTCCCTAAGCCATATAGCCTTTGGAATGAATGGGCTACAGTGGTGGAAAAAAATAATTAACTTTTCAAACCTAAATAAAGCCCATGGCAGCATGCTGACCACAAGGAGATTCAGCATATGTTCCAGGTATGTTAAGATTTCAGTACGAGTCATGGAAGCCAAATCAGCCAAGAGACTTGTATAGTTTAATGACCTTAAAAGCTAACAAGACATACATTTTCATGAGACCATAGCCTAGTTTTTCATATGTGCACAGCTGCTCCTCTGGAAATGTCTGGAAAAAGATCTAAATTATAGTCCAGATGCCTGAAGGCAGTAAATCTCAATGACCCAACAACAGACTGTTGATGGCCCATGAGGATGTGTATCAGGAGGAAATGGGTCAAGTCAGGAAGCCACAGGTGATGGTGAGAGACAATACATCTTTTATTTTTTCTACTACAGTAGTAGATTATTCTGGAAGGAGGCCTACTTTTCTCCTTCTGGTTTTGGATATTGCAGCCAGCAAGAAAGGCAAATCAATGGGTTCTAGATCAAATCAAGCCTGAATGTGCAATAGAAACTAAAAGGACTAAATTGAGAATATCATATCTTGGGTACCTCATAAGAAGATTCAATGCACAGGAAAAAATAATAATGCCAAGAAAAGTGAGGAAAAGACCAAACATGATATTGATTGTCTTGATAAAGGAAGGCAAGGCTTATTATTTGCAAGATCTGAACAGGGATATAGGTTATATAAATTATATAATATAAATTAGGAAAAATATAAGTTATATAGATATAATATATTTATATATAAATTATAAATGTATAAATTATATGAATATAATATATTTATAAAATATAAATTATATAATATAAATTAGGAAAATATAAATTAAATGAATTGGGAAAAACTTCCTGTTAGATCAGTATAACAACAGAACCAAATACCTTCACAGGTGCTGAGCTTTCCAAAGGGGGAGGCACTCAAGAGAAAGCTAGATACACTTCTGTCAAGATATATGTGGATTCCTGCATTGAGCAGGGGGTCAGACTTGAGGGACTTATAGGCGGCCCCTTCTTACTCCATGATTCTCTGATTGGACTTTCTGGATGTCACTAATTGATAGGGTTGTCATGCACTGGAAGGGAATAAATGGCACATACTGTACCTACCACAACAAAAGGGGAGGATATTGACGATGGTAAGTAGAGATGGGCATGAAACGACCAATTTTTCGGATTGGTCCTTGGGGAGGGGGCCCAAGGAAGGGCAGCGCTTGGCGGTGTTCTGGGGGTGGCAGCCTGTTGGGGGTGGTGACCGGAGCAGCGCCCGGCTCCAGGAGGACTCCCCGTGGCCACGGGATTGCTCTCCTGCTAGCAGGCTTGCCACCAGCTCCAGTGGTGCCCGGCCCTGGGAAGGCTCCCTTCGGCCGCAGCTTGCTACACCCAAAAAACGAAGAAACGGAAAAGAAGTGGGCCCTGGGGGCCCGGAAAATAGAAACGGAATGAAGCGGACCCAGGGCCCGAATAATGACCACGATATGCCATTTTGGCATTTCATGCCCCTCTCTAATGGTAACAGTCAAGAAACTGCTCCCTGACTGCACTGCTGGCGCCACACCATGGAATCACCAGAGGTTAAGCCTGAAACATTGTGTTTGTTTGCTCTCTAAGGCAAAAGGAGAATACAATGTGTGCATGCATGCACATGTACACGTATGCACATGCACAAATGAATTCAAGGCAGTGTAGCTGTGAATCCAAGTAAATTCCTTGCTTTGATAGATAGGAATGAATTGTGTCCTAAAGTGATCCCACTGCATGTTACTCCACCCCTTTAGACACTTACCTTTTTGTCATTATCAAGGTGAAGGTAGTAGGTGGGATAAAACCCTCGATCCATTCCCTTCTTGTCTCGGGTGACCCGACATTTGATGGTCACTCCTTGTGGAGCTGGCTGCATCACAAATTCCTCCAGATTGTCCACTTCTATGACTGGGGAAGGTGGCCTCTCTTCCTTCTGGAGTTCAGCACCAAGACAGGGGAGGGGGGTTATTACACATACTCCACAAAAAAGCAACATGTTCTGCTTATATACAACCCCATACCACTTCAAGTAGTCTCTGGGCGGTTTACAGTTTTTTAATTACAGTATGCACACTACACATTGCCCCCTCCCCCAGCAAGCATTTTACCAACCTCAGAAGAATGGAAGGCTGAGTCAACCATGAGCCGGCTACCGGGGATTGGACCCCAGTCGTGAGCACAGTTTTACCTGCAATACAGGCATTTAACCACTGTGCCAGAGGGCAAATAAGATGAGATGGTACTATTTTATGAGTCACCAATGTTTCTGCTTCTCTAGCTTCTTGTACTCCTCGGTCGTTGGGTTTGGGTACTGGGTTGGTTCCTTTTTTGGACCACAGTTCCCAGAAGCCCACAGGCAGCAGAGCTACTAGAGTTGTAGTCAAGAAGAGAGTCTCATCTCATCTCTGTCAGCAAATGACACTCAGGAGAACGCTTAAGGTGAGCATGAGTAGAGATGGGGAGAAGTTCCTCTTCTCCAACCAGCCTGTCCACTAGCTAGCTGTGATATTTAGGGAGTTGTATGGGAAGTCATCTCATCTCTGAATGGGATAATTCTCATTCTTGCTACACTTCTGCTGACTTGGCTTTAACTTACCATATTTTTCTACCTATAAGACGCTACCATGTATAAGACACTCCCCACTTTCAAACCCAAAATTAAAGTTTCACACCCACACAGTTCTGTCCTCAGTTTACTTCCGTGTATAAGACGACCCTCATTTTTTAGTCTTAATAATTTTATACAAAAATATAGCCTTATGCATGGGGAAATACTGTAATTGTCTGTGGAAAAAGTTGATCCCATGTAAAGAAAGGTGAGGAGTATTAATTGGGGAAGCAGGCCATACGAATACCTAAAGATCTCATTGCTCTTCTGCTTTCTATTTTTAATGCAAATAGGTACATGCCACCACTTCTCCCCTGCAGCCTCCATTCTGATTTGGGGGAAAAGTGGTTTCACTGAGATCTGAGTTTGTGAAAGTGCCCTTCATTTTCTCAGCTTTCAGCCAACATTGCAGTCCAAAGGGCCTTGAGAAATCTTCCTTGCCCTGCAATCATTCCCAGTCCGGTTACCTTTTTGGACTTCTTGGCTTTTCCTTTCTTATTGGTGTTCTTCTGAGTTGCTTCATCATCCTCACTCTCATTTTCAGTGGCCTTGTGGGGAGCTGCAGACAGAAGAACCCAGTGGTGGGCCAGTTAGTATATGGCTGGCAGAAGAAGGGTGCACTCCCCATTCCTTCTGGAAACTGTGCACCATATTCACACTTTGGTATGGATGGAAAACCTTACATCCTAATAGAAATATTTCTTTCACTGTACTGAATGGTGGCCTTTATTTATTTATACTGTACTTTATTTTACTCATTTCTAGTCTACTTTTGGCATACAGTGTTTACAGTCCAGATTATATTACATTTCAAAGCCTAAAGTAATTATTAAACCTGTAGAAAGGATAATATATATGAACCATTAAAATGGTGATCAAATGATTCTAAGGTTGTGGAACTGGGAAGAATGTTGCAGGTTGCAGAGGTTGGTATTTGCTCTTCAGGTTTGCTACAGACATTACTTTGAGTTTGCTACTATGTGTCTCCTGATTTTATAGCAGCAAAGATAATAACATCATGCTTTACTTCAGCAAGGTCTCCTCACCTTAGATACTTTGTAGTGCCTATGAATGCTGAGCTATTTGGTTCATTTAATCATTCGGTAAACAATAGTTATGATCCACATCTTTTTTAAAAGTCTATTTCCAGAGTAGACTGATTAAGTTTGCAGATAATACCAAATTGGGAGGGGTGGCTAATTCCCTCGAGGACAGGATGAAAATCCAAAATGACCTTGACAGATTAGAGTGCTGGGCCAAAGCAAACAGAATGAGTTTCAACAAAGAGAAATGTAGGATCCTGCATCTAGGTAGAAAAAAATGAATTGCATAGATATAGGCTGGGAGACACCTGGCTGGAGAATAGTACCTGTAAAAGCGATCTGGGAGTCTGGATGAACCACAAATTGAACATGAGTAGGCAGTGTCAAGAAAATCAATGTGATTTTTGGCTGCATCAACAGAATCATGGTTTCTAGAACAAGGGAGGTACCACTCTATTCTGCTATGGTAAGACCGCCCCCCCCAGGAGTACTGTGTACAAGTCTGCACTCCTCAATTTAAAAAGTATGTTGACAACCTCAAATGGGTCCAGAAGAGGGCCACCAGGATGGTTAAAGGTCTGGAACATATGTTTTACAAGGAGTGGCTTAGGGAGCTAGGAATGTTTAGCCTTTCAAAAAGAAGGCTGAGGGGGGATATGATAGCTATGTTTAAATATTTGAAAGGATGTCACATTGAAGAAGGACCTGGTTGATCTTCCATGGCTTCAGAGACTAGGACTCGGGGCAATGGTTTCAAACTACAGGAAAAGAGATTCCATTTGAACATTAGGAAGAACCTCATGACAGTTAGAGCTGTTTGGCAGTGGAATATGATGCCACGGAAAGTGGTGGTCTCCTTCTTTGGAGGTTTTTAAGCACAGGCTGGATGGTCATATGTCGGGAGTCCTGTGATGGGGGTTCTTGCATGGCAGGGGGTTGGACTGGATGGCCCTTGAGGTCTCTTCCAATTCTACGATTCTATGATTCTATGCTTCAAAAAGGATTAAAGTGAACGAGGAGAGAGTTCTAGTTCTGTCCATTTTCTCCTCCTGCAGGAGGCCAGATTCTCCCCGTCAATTTTACAAACACATCTGAAGACGACAGTCTGCTCTTCATGGAGCCTCTCTGTGGGATTAGGGTACTTGGCCTTTTCTCCCCCAGGACCACCAAATCACATGGGGAGACTCCACAAATGGCAGACACCTTCCTCCTCAAATAGACCTTCTCTCAGGCTCTCTTCATATAAAACAACAAATATTTAGTTGCAACATATGGGAGGTTATCCCACAGCAGCATCCCAAGTTTATTTGCAAGATATGGCAAGTGAGGAAATTCCATAAAACATTTTAGCACATGGCACCTCCTCCTTAGAACAATGCATGATGCTCCACCTACCTTTCTTCTTCACCTTCTTCTCCTTGGCACTTTCTCCTCCAGCCTGAAACATCGAAGCAGTACTCTTCTTTTTCTCAGCTTTCGTTGGTTTAGCGCTTGAATCGGAATCCTCGTCTACCTCACTGTTTTTCACATCTCCAGTGAAGCAGAAATTCAAATAGTAAGTCAGGTCGGGTTCTCTGTTGTGACGCCTGGGGATACCCTTTTAGGAGATCACCAAAAGGCTGGAGCCTCTCTCAAGCAAGGGAAAGCAACTCTTGTTGCCCAAGGGAAGTTTGTCTCAGTGGATTGAAGATGGTGTGATAAGGGTTACCTGATGGAGAGTGAGCTGGGCCCAGTGGTAGGGGTGGGAAGGGCCAGTTTTTCCTTGCATCTTCCCCACCACAAAAATAAAATGGCCAAAAACATATTAGTTATGCCTTCTGGCCGAATAAAGTTGGTGCCAAGCCCACCTGCCAAGTCAAGAAGTCAGCAGAGGCCATTTGATGTTGCATGCTGAGTCTCATAATTCAGCCTACAATAGCAAATGCATACACTGACTTCTTCACTTTTGGCAATTCGAATGATACCCCAGTTATGTTACTGTGCCATGAAAAAGCAACAGAACTTGGGCCAGTAATGTTTTTGGCCCACAGTCCTGAAACTGGTCAAGCCATCATGGGCTCTGGTGCTCTGGGGGCTGTAGTCCAAAAAGGAAACATTTCCAAACTCCCCCTTTCCCCTACCATTTCCTTACTCCAAATTATGCAAACATATCCTGTGATCTGCAACCCCAGCAGCACAAATATACAACTAGTCAGCCTAATGCAGTCCAAAGTACAGTATTTGAATACTACACTATTTTTAAAACAGGCAAATCAGTGTCTTCCCTGTTAGAAGTAGGAAGCAGCCAATGTTAATTCTGGCCTTAGCTGTGAAGGATCGGCTGCAGAAGCAATGCTTAAGAACAGTCACCTTTCTTTTTGACGGTTTTGTCTTTCTTGTTGTCCCCATCAACTTGGAACACAGAGGTTGGCTCCTTCTTCACAGTCTTTGTGGTTCTTGTCTTGACGTCCACATTGGCTTTGTCTCCTGTCCAGGGAAAAGAATGAATTACCACAACTGGGGCACATTTGATGGAGACGCCGACTGAAGAGAGGGTGAGGAGAAAAGCAAGTCACGGAGAAGGAAACGAGTTGGAGAAAGCAAAAAATAGATGTGTAACTGCAGGCTTAAGGAGTGAAAAAGAGAAAAGCAAAGAGAAACTTTCTGAAATTGATTAAAAGTTGGAAGTGGACAATGGTGCTTTCACCTGTGGAATACACACAGCAATTCCTTTTGTCTTGACACCCCTCCTTGGTTTTTGAAGAATCACGAAATCCTGTTCACACAGACTGAACAAATATGGTATTTGATGGCAAGAGAGAAAATGAAAGTCCGTGTTCACCATGGACAATGCACATGGTTCTATTATACCTTCAACTCTATGAAAGACTAATCTAAATGTATGTGATGAGAAGCAAAAGAAGAAAACAAATAAATGTGTTTGCTATTTTATACCTTTCCTTCATTACCTTTCCTTTAAGATATAAATTGTGTCTTCATACAGTAACAATAATTATCAGTTTACACTTGAGTGAGAGCCTCATTACCTTCAATAGGTAATGTATCTCAGCAAAGAGTTTACTTTGATTGTAAGGGGGGTAATGTAGCAATTTAAAATAAGAATATATATCTGCATGACGTTGGTTGATTTTTCAGAAAAATATAATGTATCACGTATTTTTGTCAGCAAAGTCACTTAGCCTCTAATAAATTATGTTTATTTCCTGTGTTCTGCGCATAGAATCCTAGTTGTAATGATCATGCAAGAATTCTGAGTCAGGTGATGTGGGCTGAAATCCATGGAAGCTTATGCCAAATCAAATCTGTTCATCTTTAAGGGGCCACAGGACTCTTATTATTCCAATCACTGCAATATGTTATATCACTAGTGGATGCCAGGAGGTACAATAAAGAATTAAGCTGAACTGCAGCATCCTCTTTTAAGGCTTCACACCAGTCCCTCAGATCTGAAAGACTTTATTGCAGACTTTATTGTTTTCTTGCTTCTTACATTCTTTTATCTCTGAGGCAGAGTTTAGCTATTGTTTCCATTTTATGAGCTCCAACCAAAAGGCACTGGTTAACTTTTGGTAACAGAGAACAGTTCTTCTCATGCAAGGCAAGGGGTTTAACCGAACTCCCATATCCACTGCAAATTTCTGAAAGCTATTCCTGAGAGATGAGAGACCTTTTGAAAGAGTCTGGGATGTGCTAAAGATAGCTGTAGGAAATGGGGAGGATTGGGAAAGACTTTCAGTGAACAGAAGTACTTTCTGTTAGGGAAAATACAACACAAAGAATCCGATTGAATTGTTTATGATCACAGAGGGACTCTTATCACTGAGAACAGTGTTCTGACTCATGATAGTGCTATAGCCCTGCTAGGTTTGGACGACCATGCATAAGTAGTTCAGTACGTCGGGACTGAACCTACTGAGTATATCTTAAAAGGAGGCAAAGGAACTCTGTGATCTTCAAGGCATCACATTAACCTACCTCAAGGAATATATGAAAATCACTGATTTTCTGTTTGGAGCTTGTAAGGATGGAATGCATTGTTTGTGATCATGTGAAGATACAGGCATAAATTCTTTGTCCCACGGCCTCTGCAGTTACTTCATGTCCTTCTTTGTGCTGCAACTAGTTTTGTACCTTGAGAACGTTGGTCACGATCATATGATTTTGTCCCTGTTTCAGTGTTCCCATGGTTGTGACAAGTGTTAACTCACAGTCTTGTACCGTGACAAACACTGAATTTGTCTAGCTTCCTTTCCCCTTTTTAGGGGGTTTAAAAATTTATTTTTGATTATTTCGATTTACTGATATTCTGGTTTTCATATGCCAGTGCAGCAGCATTGATAATGTTTTCTTTCATATACATTTGAGTTGCATGGTTTTTCCCATAGGGAAATTAATGACATATGTCGCTTCACCCACTAACCACTAGATGGACAAAAAAGCTGTGCTAACAATGCCCGCCAGGTTACCACTACAGTTGTTACTTCATGTCCCCTTAACCGGGACAATAAGCGGAACAGAAGAGGAACAAGAGAAAACCCAACCCCAGCGCTAGGTACAGATTTGTCTCGCTTAGCACCCATTGGGGGGGGGGGCGTGGTCGAGACAGATTTCAGTTGTTGCGAGAGGGACATGAAGTAAGATTTTTTTGTATCACTCCTAAACACAACAATTACATAGACAAAACGGACGTGAAGTAACTACCTTATAGTTTGAATATTTAGGAACCTCTATAGCCTACCTGTCCAACAGGTAGACCGGGGGCTACCAGTAGCCCGTGAAGGGTTCAAAAGTAGCCTGCCAGCCATCAATAAAAAATGTGAGGGGATAAGTTCTCCACCCCTACTTCCCCCACCCCAAAGACCACCACTGCCCCAGCAAAGCTCTGGGTCTGCCAGCCCACTGTCTCAGCCGAGCAGGGCAGTTCAAGGGCCATAGCACAGTCCCCTGCTCTCCCTACTGGCCAGGTGCAGAGCGGAAGAAGGGGAGTGGAGGGGACAGCAAGGGGTGGGGTCATGGGCATGCCCACCTCCTTTTCGTGGTAACATTCCCCTTTTCTCCCCTCCTGGAAAATTTCTTCCTCCCACCCTTCCATCCTCCTCCCCCTCCTCCCACGCTGCCTCACAGAGACTGTGACCTGCCACTCCCCTTCTGAGCCATTCCTTCCTCCTTGCGCTGCTGTGGTGATGTGATTGCCCCACTGCTGGCTTGGCCCATTGCAGCTGCACAGCGAACATGGCAGAGGTGAGTGAGAGCTATGAGCGGTGGCAGCAGTGGCAGCGAGGGGGCTAGAAGGGAGAAGGGGGGAAACAAGAGGAGAAGTAGAGTCAAGTCAGGCCCCGGACGGGTTGGGAGGGAAAGTGCACCTTTTAAAAAAAGTCTTCCAGCAGCCCAAGCAAGCAACAGGGGCGATCTGCGCAAGCATGCACACTCCTCCCTTGCACCCATCCACACGGGCTTGAGCGGGTGTAAGGGAAGTGTATGCATTAGAGATGGGCACGTCCAGAAAAAATGACGTTTCAAGTAGTCGTTTGTCAGAGCAGGTCCGCTTCGGGTCGTTTCCGTTTGTCGCGATAATTTTCAAAAATTTGTCGTTTCAGTTTGTCGTTTGTCGTTTCCACCGCAATTTAGCGCAATTTGACATCCCAGAGCATGGGGTTAGGGTTAGGGTTAGGGTTAGGGTTAGGGTTGGCATTAGGGTTAGGGTTGGCGTTAGGGTTAGGGTTTGTGGGCTCTGGGCTGCACCTCTGGGTGCCTCTGACCCACTAAGAAGGGAAGTGTACTGGCATACAGGTTAGGTGTAGGGGTAGGGGTAGGGGTAGGGGTAGGGGGATAGTGGGCTCTGGGAGGCACCTTTCTGGGTGCCTTTGACCCACTAAGAAGGGAAGCGTACTGGCGTACAGGTTAGGGTTAGGGTTGGGGTTAGGGTAAGGCTTAGGCTTAGGGTTACGGTTAGGGTTAGGGTGGGTTAGTGGGCTGCACCTCTGGGTGCCTCTCTGACCCACTAAGAAGGACAGTGTACTGGCGTATGGGTTAGGGTTAGGGTTAGAGTTAGGGTTAGGGTGAGTGGGCTTTTTATGCCCTCTGGCACATCCAGAAGTCTGTCAAAACTTGGCCATGCGATTGGTGGAATGGCTCAAAAAGTTTTTCATGGTCCCATCCCATGGCCAGCCCATCATTGTGCAGGTGTAAAAAAATAAAATAAAAATAAAATAAAATAAAATCAATGGAGACGTTTTATTGCAAGAAAAACCCACTGCCGGTACTATAAAAATCCAGGCATTTAAAAGACCTAATTTTCACATGTTTTTGTTGTGCTTTGGTGTGTTTTTGGATCCCGATTTCAAAATAAATGTTGTGGTCGCCATTTTGGATCTCCCCCCACTGCATGGCACATGGAGACGACGAGGATGACCGACCCCCCCCCCAGCCTGGTGCAAGTAGCCCAGGACAGGAGAGGGGGGAAGGCCGCCCCCCCCAGAAACCACCCCTCTGGTAGGTGTCCTCAGGCAGGCATATTTTCGCCTGCTTTTTTGGCCGGGAATCGGTTTTTTTTTTTAACTTTTAAAAACTTTTTTTCTGTACTGCTGTTGGCAATGACATCGTGCGATCGCTGCGATGCCATGAATGACAACGATAAACCTGAGCCAATTTTTCTTTTTTCAGGTCGGGTTCGAGCTGGAGCGGAGTAATTCTCGTTACCGTTATCTGTAACGATAACGATAACCGAAAACGGAAACGAGAATTTCGCCGCTCCGTGCCCATGTCTAGTGTGCATGGTCAGCCTTACCATAGGAATGCATTGAAATATGTTCCCTCCAGAAAGGATTTATTGATTTTCAATGCGTTCCTATGGGAAACTGCTGCTCTACTTACAATTTTTTTTACTTATGAGGGCCTTTCATTCTGAATACAGTAAACCCCCACCTATCGCAGGGGTTAGGGATCCAACCCGACCCGCAATAATTGAAAAGCCGCAATATGCGGGTGCTGGGTCAGGTCGGGATTGGGCGGGCTCTCTAGGGGATCTTGTACTTACTCCAGGCCTGTCGCTGCCCCAAACAGGCCTGCAAGGGGCTTTCCAGTCCCCCAGAGTTCCCCAAAGTGGTTTCTAGTGATCTGGAGGTCACTTCTGGTATACCGGAAGTCACTTCTGGTTTGCGGGGAAGCACTTTTTGGGTCTCTGACAGGATTGGGAAGGCCTTTCCTCCTTACCCCAGGGGACCTTTTTTCATATACTGTGGACCCGCGATATACCGGGACCACCGTATATGAACTTCGAAAGAGCGGGGGACAACTGTACTGTATATCCATCTACAAATATCATTTTTATGGCCCTGGTTTTCCCTCACAAAAAGATTGGTAGGATCTGTAGTTTGGTGCTGAGAATTTTCTGTCAGAAATTGGTAGTGTCCCTGATTCAGTTCTCTGAATCCTTAGAGAGGGGACATGCTAACAAAGATGCCTTGTAACATTCAAATCACTTACCTTTACTCCTGAGCTTCCTTTCCTTAATTTCACCAGATGGGGGATCTTTGTGGATCTTTCTTTTTGGCTTTTTGGGTGGGTCTTCACTTTCTCTCTCATCATAATCATCGTCCTCCTCCTCCTCATCTTCTTCAGAGTCCTCTAGGTTACAGTTTGAACAAACAGGCATTGAAGGAGGGAGAATACCATGCAGAATAGCCAGTAACTGTTATTTTTTAAAATTAAGGGTTTATCCGAAGGATCCTACAAGGATGTCCCAAATGAATTTCTTTTCATTTGCACAATCCTCCCCAAACCTCTTAATGAAGCTAGATATGAAGGGGACATGCCTTATGTTAGAGGTTTTGTCAATTTCATCATGGTGGCACATGAAACCAGTGAGGATTTTTTAAAATGTTGCACTGGGGAATTTTGCATTGTAACTGCAAAACGTTTCACTGCTTTTAGGTTAGGGTTATGACTGGAATATGTATTGCAAGTCTACAATGCTACATGTAGAAAAAACCCCAACAACATCATAGATCAATATTTTGCATCTTTGGATGCCTGGGACTCAACAAGGATACAAAAAATTCCTTTAAGAGATATGAACAAGCTTCAACAACTATGGTTCTATATAGCAGCTATATAAGCAGAGTGAAGAGGCAACCTGAACTGAGATAAAGCAAGCTTTGTTCAGGTCTAGAACAAAAAACATATGGGATTGTTTCACCATGAGCAGATATCTCACATTTTCAGTTTGGGCGAATATTTTACTACTCTCATGCAATTGACCGATGCCACTGTATTGGCCTAGTAAATAGTAAATAGGTATTTGAACTATTTTTAATAATTTTATCTGTTTCATGCTTACATTCCTTTATATTATATATTATCTCTTCTTCCGTCAATCCCATTTCTACAATTCTGCATGAACGTCCTGGGCATACAGTGTACATACTGGCCAATACTGGCCAACAAGTTCCCATTTTGGAGGCAATTTTCATATTGATAAGCTCCGAATTACTTTCACTGGGAGGCCCCATTGTATTTCCTCCATGAATAATTAAAATGTTTGTGATCTGATATTGGCATGCATGAATTCTTCTAGAGCTACTAAAAGATGTCCTTGCTTTACAGGCCATTTTAAAACCAGCACCTAAAACTGAACTCAGAAACATATTACTGGAAGCTGGTGTGGCTGAATGAAGACCAATGGTATTAAGTGCACGTCAGACAATAGTCCGGCTGCCACATTTTGCACGGGCTGTAACTTGTGAATGTTTTTCAAAGGCAGTTGCATGTGGCCACACCCAGGTTCCTTAGGAAGGGACAGTGGTTTCATGCAAATGCTAAAAGCAGAGGGGACGATTCTAACCTTTAAGCTCCCCACTACTACAGCGCACACCCCAAAAATAGGGAGAAAAGAATGCAGGCTCACCTCCATCTGTCGGAACAGCCCCATAGTGATTCCTGTCTGTTAAAGGGGTGGTGGGGACAGCAAAAACAAACAGAAGGCAGGAGAGTCCAGCATCCACCACAGCCTTACAATCCGCATTGGAAATCTTTTTACCTCCAGAGACCAGGTACTTGTAAAATGCGCTGGGGTGCGCTTAGGTGGGCATGGTCATACTTAATTTTTTAAAAGCCTGCAGCTGGTGGGAGAACAATTTTAAGCTCTGCATCTGGGAGCCCTTTGCCTCGGATTTTAGGGGTCGTGTAAAAGCAGCCAGAGTTGCTAACAGCAAGGAGACTGAAAAGCTGACCATCAGCACCATCCTTTGGCTAGACAGGAACTATTGGGAAACAATTCTCTCCCCCAAGTTCTATAGTAGACACATGGCCCAGAAGGATACCATGATCTGTGATATCAAATGCTATTGAGAGGTCCACCAGAACTAAGAGGGATGGTCTCCTTCTGTCTAGTTCCTGGAGTGAGTTATCTACCAAGCTGTGCAAGCCTGTTTCTGTCCCTAATCCCGTTCAGAACCCCAGATTGGAATGGATCCCAAATGGAGCCCTTTTGGGGAGCCCACTGCTGCTTGAAAGGCTGCTTCATAGCCTGGCTGATCCCAGTTGGCGCAGAGGAAGTGGCCGTGCCCTACCTTGTTTCTTCTTGGGTGCCTTGGTCACATGGAGATGGGAAGCAGGCTTTTCCTTCTTTTTAACGGGATCCTTAGTCAGCTTGGCATTTTGGTCCTTCTCACTTTCATCTCCAGGCTTCTCCTCTTTCTTCTTTCTCACTTTTCTGATGGCAGCTTAGGATAAAAGAGGCAGGAAAGGTAAGGGAGACAGCTAGGCTCACTATATAATGACAGATAGATGACACACCGTTATGGGGAATTGGGCAGGTTCATATGAAAGCCCTTCCTACAATGTGTAAGGTCTTATATCTTATGATGGCTCATGAGGCTCAATTAACATATGGGGGAAAGGGACCAATCATCCTTCAGAAAGAGGCAACCTCATTGGCTTTGTAAGGAGAGAAAGCAGACCTTGGCACCAACTTATTATTTTAACTAATTAGGCTACTCTGACAACTTTAAACTCCCAAAGGGCCAAATCACATTAAAATGATGACTGAAACTCATTAGGACCTACCCAGTTTAGCATTCACCCAGAACTTTAATTGATTCATTTGTTCTATTCTACTAGGGTTGGTAGAATAGGTTTCTGAAGGCACAGAGAGCCGAAACCATCATCAGGGATGGAACCATACGTTACCTCAAACTAATTTTATGTAAAATTAATTAATTTTAGGTACAAGCATGTTTACCCCGCCTTTCTCCTAAGAGGGGACCCAAGGCAGCTTATATCATTAAAATGCAATATTAAAGCTGGAGCAGTACTCATGCATAAGAAGAGGTTTACGGTGTTAAATACATGAAAACAACAATATTACGTAAGTACTATTAAACCACAGATGTAGTGTGTCAACAGTCACTTTTGTCACTTTGCATGTCATACGCCTTTCAATTCTTTAATGCAGCACACATTGGCTCCAGTTAAAACAGCCTTCATTCTTCAGCCAAGCAAGTCAGCCCTCCCTCTTCTGCAAGGCTTGTTTGTTTGCTGGGCAGCTAGGGAGCATGGTAGCCATGGAAAGTGGCAGCAGCCAACATGGCTGCCAACCACCCAGCTTCCAGCTGGACAAGCAAGCCCTGCAGTGAACATAAGAACATAAGAAGAGCCATGCTGGATCAGGCCTAAGGCCCATCTAGTCCAGCTGCCTGTATCTCACAGTGGCCCCACCAAATGTGTCTAGGAGCACACAGGACTAGATATCTGTCTCCTGATACCACTCCCCTAAATCTGGCCCTTGAAGTACCACGGTTTTAAGCCTGGAGATTACACATTTCCATCATGGCTTGTAACCTGTGATGTACTTTTCCTCCAGGAATCTGTCCAATCCCCTTTTGAAGGCATCCAGGCCACATGTCATCAACACATCCTGTGGCAGGAAGTGGTGATGGCATCCGGCCTGTTTCACATGTTGTGAATGAAGGGCAGCCTGCTTCACATGTCGTGAAAACAGAGCCAGCAAAGCTGACTCCTTGCCGGGCGGCTGTTACTGGGTGACTTCCCAGCTACTTCAGCACTGCCTAGGGATGCTGTTGCTAAAGACAGCAGCCTGAAGAGAGATGTGGGATCACTGAAAAGGTATGAGACTTATGCTTCAGAGCAGCAACCTGGCACTTTCCAAATACATTGGGACTGCAAATCCTACTCTTGTCAGCTAGCAACTGAATTATGGGATTTGTAGTCCATTGCACCGGAATACTGTCAGGTTGGGGAAGCTAATTTAAATTATAACATAGTTAATTATAATACCCTCCATTGATATTATTTCAAACAAAATGAAGTTCTTAGACCCTCTAATTAATTCTAATGAATTAAGCCTTATCTAGTAATAGTCCAGGAATATTCCTAACAGGAATTCAGCTCTCTATTTCCCAGCCATTGGGTGCAAAGGCTCTTTTCACTGGATGAGCCTGGTCTACTTTCTTGTGTCTCTCTTTTCCTACATGACCCACCACACAGAACTGTTTTAAGGTGAAATAGGAAAGGAGGACACCAACTGTAGCTAACAAGCTTTGTATGCATGAGGATTCCATTCTAGCATGTCCAGCTGAGTTTCTCAAATAGTGTGACTAGGAAAGAACTCTGTCAAGTGTCAGGAGAGCCGGTGAGTTACTGCCAGCTAGTGTGGTCAATGGTGGAACCAGTGTTTTGATCCAGTATAAATCAAAACAAAAAGCAGTGTTCTGCTTATATAATGGCCCATAGTGCTTAAAGCACTCTCTGGGCAGTTTACAATATATTTATGTAGGCTACACATTTCCCCTCCCCAGGAAGCTGGGTATTCCTTTTACTGACCTGGGAAGGGATAGAAGGCTGAGTGAACCTTGGGCTGGCTACCTGAGATTGAACCCCAGGCCGTGAACGCACTTATAGCTGCAGTACAACAGTTTAACCACTCTGCCACGAAGAGGTTGGTTAAAACAAGTGACACAATTGGTTAAAAAAATTAAATTGGTGTGTTTCTATGGGGCTTTTGGTTTAAAATAATGAGGGAATACACTGTAATCATGTTAGAATGTCAGACCCAAAACAAAATAAAAAGTAAAGTAAAATAAATAAATAAATAAGACAAAAACATTGTGGGTACTCAAAGACTAACTACTACATTTTAACGTGAGCTTATCATGTTAGCATGAATTTCTTTGCCACAATTAGGATTAGACCCTTAGATCCTTAGTTTGAAAGTAAACAATCAAATGGTTAAGTTAACAAGAAGGACAAAGCAACTCTACATGTTCGGTTAGGATAAATCCTGGACAACTGACTGTATCCCTTACCCTGAGTGGGAGGCGTGAGTTTGTCTGCAGGTCCTGATTCTTTTGGCTTTTTCACTCTAGATTTTTTTGGCTTGGCTTCCAGAGTGGCTTCTTGCAACTTCTTCTTGGGTTTCTGTTCCAGCAAATATGACTGTATGAGGGAACACAGCTTGTGAGAACCAAAGGAAACACAATATCCCTCTCTTGAGATTGTCCTCTGCATGTATTTGTTTCTCTTCTTTGTCTTAAACAATTGATGTTCCTTGAAAATGCTAATTAAAAGGCAAAATCTAAATTGCTAAATTGCTAATTTTATTCCTGGGGAATAATTTGTGGGACTTTTTGATATTTGGGGTATTTTTGACATCTGCTTATGAGAACATGTACCACGATATATGTATTCTTGTGTGCATGTGTGCAAGCAATCATGCACAATTCATTCTGGATGGGTACAAAAACAAGCAAAATAGAAAAAGGACTTGCACCATCAGGATATCAGGATAGTAACCGAGCGTGTTTCAAAATAAACAACCCATGTTGCCAGTATAAGAAAACTCAATCCACCACTGCCAATCCCACATTAGATATGGGCACGACTCAGCGAAATTTCCGTTTCCGTTTCCGTTTTCCGTTTCCGTTTCCGTTTTTCGTTTCCGTTACGTAACAGAAACGGTAACGATAATTAAGCCGTCAGAACTCGAACTCGAACCAAAAAAGTCGGGTTTTTCATTTTCGTTTGTGGCATCGTGGCGATCGTGCAATGCAAAGCACAGAAAAACTTTTTAAAACTTTTTAAAACAACCCCGAAAATATGCCTGCCTGAGGCTTTGCCACCTACCAGAGGGGTGGTTTCTGGGGGGTCCCCGGCCTTCCCCCCCTCTTCTCCTGTCCTGGGCTGCTTGCACCAGGCTGGGGGGGGTCATCCTCATCGTCTCGCCATGCCATGCGGTTGGGGGGGGATCCAAAATGGCGACCACAATTTTTCTTTTGAAATCGTGGTCAAAAAACACACCAAATCACCACAGAAACATGTGAAATTTATTTATTTTAAATGCCTGAATTTTAATAGTAGCAGCAGTGGGTTTTTTATAGCAATAAAACATCATATTGATTGTAATTTATTTTATTTTATTTTTTATTTTTTTAGACCTGCCCATTTGGGCTGGGCATGGGATGGGACCATGCAATTTTTTTGAACCATTTCACCAATGGCATCGCCAGGTTTTTGACGGACACTTCTGGATGTCTCAGAGGGCATAAAAAGCCGAGGCACCTTCCAGAAATCGCAGTCGGGTGTATGGATGTGGTTGAGGGAGGACAGCTGGCTGCTGGTGCTGGTGTGATCCGATCGAGATTGAGGAGGGAGGCTGGAGGCTTTAGGATTTAAGTTAGGCAGGCAGGGAGGGAATTGAATTTAGAAAATAATTTCTTTGATTCCTTGCAGCTTTGTCTGCTGAAGGGAAGAGCAGTTTATTCTTTATTTCTTCTCTGGCAGTTTGTGAGGATTTTTTTCTGATATTGGTTAAAGAGGGAGGTTCGCCTGGGAGTGGGAGGTGTGGATTTATTTTAAAAATATATTATATACTACCATTTATTTTCTATTCTCCCAACTTCAATTTGCTTGCACACACACACATTTGGGTGCAAGCCAAGAACAGAACCTCTATCCTAAGTGATATCCTAACTGCCCACTCGCCCGCCTGCCCGCGCTGCCACCCGCCTGTGGCCTGCACCGCCGCCCACCCACTCACCCGCCTGCGGCCGCCGCCCACCCACTTGCCCACCCGCACCTCCCCCCTGCCGCTGCGCCCGCCCATGGCCCCCCGCCAGCACCGCCCTCCCGCACCTCCCCCCGCCGCCCGCCCCCCATCCCGCCTGCCGCCTAGGGCGCAAAAACACCTAGCGCCGGCCCGGATTGCGGGACGCCCCTATGCTCTGGGAAGTCAAACCGCACTAAATCGTGGTGGAAACGACAAACGAAACGACAAAACGACAAATTTCTGAAAAATTTCGCGACAAACGGAAACGACCCGAAACAGACCCATTCCGACAAACGAAAACTCGAAATGTCATTTTTTCTGGTCGTGCCCATGTCTATCCCACATGATTAAAACAAAGAGGTTGGTTAAAGCAAATTAGACTTGTGTATTTCTATGTAGCTTCTGGTTTTAAATAATGAGGGAATACATTATAATCATGTTAGAATGTCAAAAGAAAAGAAAAAAACAAAAGAAAAATTTAAATAAAAGAATAAAGAAGATAAAGAAGATAAAAACATTGTGGCACCTTAAACACTAACTGCTACGTTTTAATGTGAGTTTACTATGTCAGCATGGATTTCTTTGGAACGGTCAGGATTAGACCCTAGCTGAAACTAAACTATCGAATAGTTAAGCAAGGAAGAAGGATACTAAGGAAATGACAAACACATCCTACCTGGTGGATGTGTATTGCTTCCAAAATATAGTGCACAAATTAAAGACAAGTAAATGCATGTGGGATTTTGATGGAATCGGAGAAGAACAAGTTGATAGTGCCATGCTGTAAGTTTGATGCTTCCTAATATTCCTGACAGTACAAGTATGCTCAGCTAAACACTGGTTACCCAATAGTATATAATCAAGTTTCGTAATCCAGACAACATAGAAGAGTATAACTGTTGCAACAGTGAAGAACTCTCTGAGCCAGATCATACCATGCCATGCCATGCCATTTTTAGTTACCTGTTGTGTTCTACTGTTAACTGAAAAGATTTTAAAAAATCCTCCCCCCTTTTCTCCCCCCACTTTTTTTGGACTACAGCATCCAGAATCCTGGGGAACTGGATTGATAGTCACAGAACAACACTGAAGGGCAACACAGAGCAGCACAGAGAATACATTTCAAAATCAGCTGCATAAAAATGGTACAGAGCCACTTGATTCCAAAATATTTAAGGGCCCATTTCGATTTAGGACTTTTTGATTAGAACCAGAAAGTTTACATTTTCCAGCATCTACCAAAGACAACACCCTGTCTTTCTGTGTCAAGGTGTATGGTCCATTTAATAAACAATAATAAGCCTACAGCACCTCTCTGAGGTAATGATTATTAGAGCTGTAACAAAAATTATACCACTAAATGCACTTTGAATTCTGAAGTTGGATGTCTACTGAATACTCAATATCCACTATTTGGTGTCAATACTGGAGACCCAATACTTGGTAATGTGGCCAGTTTAACAGATGGTAAACTGTGAAGCTCAGCAAAGGACAAACCATAGTAAATCTTGCCTCAGTTTTTCACATGTAAACAACAGACACACACAAATATGTTCCTGAAATTCCATATTCAAATGAAATAGTTACAGTCAGGTAAATAACTTACCAATCAGAACCCCAAACGATAGCAAAGAGAGAAACAAATTACAGTATATTTATTAAGTTGGTCAAAGCGCTTTTAAAAAGCAGATGGTTAGCTTTTGACTTTTCACAAGACAAACTGGTGAGGTACTACTACAGACACATCTTACAACATAGCAGGCTTTCTCTGGTTGACTGGTAATTGGCTGTCTAATCGAGGACTTCCATAATGGGGTTTAAAAATTGGAATATTAAGTATCTTGTTGCTTTAAATCTCCTTCAGCAATGCATTTAGTTAACATTTGTAGCACAATGTTTATCTAACTTGATTTTAATATTTGAATAATTTATTGTTTCAGTGATGTAAGCTGCCTTGGGACCTTTTATGGAGACAGGCAGGGTAAAAATATTTTAAATAAATAAATATGTAAATCTGCAACTGCTCCCAAGGTAGCTTGAAGAAACGGAACTCCGTCTCACATGTATTTTTTTTTCTGCCTATGACAGAAGAAAGAGAAAAATGACTATATAAGGCTGTTCCTAACTGCTTTGAATCATTAACTCCACATAGATATATGTAGACAGGTACACATTTTTTTTAAAATTAGAGCTGATAAAAAGACTTATCCAGTAATAAGCTTTATACTCCTTCACATCTCTTCAGTTAAAACACTTTTGCCACAAATCAGCACAGTGAATGTGCCTAGATTTGTGTTGGCATATTTGGTCTAGAACTTCACATTTAGAAACTTTTTAGGGATATCGCTGGGTAATTATACCCAGTGCAGTGTATTGGATAGAATGACTGACTAGGGCTCAAGAGACCTGAGTCTGAATCCCTGCTCAGCCATGGAAACCCAGAGGGTGCTTGCGTGTAGAACTGGTAAATATTTATCTCAAAAGCCCTATTAGGGTTGTGATAAGCTTGTTCCAGCTTGATAGCACATCGAGCGCACAACTGGAGTGCCAATGACATTTGTATTGTGCTGAATGGCGTAGCAATTAAACAAAGGCCCTATTTGGATGTTTATTTACCCTTATTTTCTTATGTGCTATCTAGTGAGAGGAGACAATGACCTTAGTAAAGCTTTTAAGGCAAAGAAGACATTTAAAGAGGGGTTTTACCAGCTCCACACACCCCAGTAAATACCATGGCTGAGCAGGGATTTGAACTCAGGTCTCCTGAGACCTAGTCTGTCACTCTGAGTCATGGTCCCAAAACATAACATTTTAAAGCTCACCTGTCATACTAGTATGACTGTTTTTTCTTGGACACCCAAACAGACTGCAACTAGAAGACATTTTGCATGGTATATTCATTATGTGTGCACGCTTATGTCCACTTTGTGGCACAGGAGATTTTTAAGACTAACAATGCTCCAAACCGATTCTTTGGATATATTGAGAGTCCTGTAATGTTAAGTCAGTGCATTCCATAGGCATCTTTAAAGACAGCCTCAAGGAAGACAGATGCATCTGGCTCTGGAAAAAAAGGAACAACTCTGGAAGTGCTGGCATGCGTATATGGAAAATGTTCCCTGAGAAAGCTGCTGGAGTACAAGACCTACCTTTAAATAATAACAAAGCAAGTGGCAGAAGGCTCTCCATCCACCCATTTCACAGCTTCCCCTCATTACGCAACATAAATCAACTTAGTTCTTAATTTCTTATTCATCTGGACACACATGCCTAAATTTGAATGTCTCAAGTGATGGATTCCATTTATTGGAAGTGTTAAAGAAATGTCACCCTTGCTTCCTCTCATTGACACCATGGAGGAGACCATGATATAAATATATTCGTTGTGAACTTACAGAGCTCTAGTGAAATGTAAGCTGATTTGAAGGAGAACTATGAGCTTCAAAGGTGTTTGTAAATATCTTGCAATGGCACAGTTGCTCTGAGATTGAGGTCACTCAGAGTGATTGTGCAGAGGAAGCAGATGGGACAAGATAAGACACACTGACTCTAATCCCATTTTTCAAAGGCTATAAATAATATAAATAACCATGTCTGACCAAATGCAAATCATATGGCTTGGGCAGTTACTGTACTAGTGTGGAACTTTTGGAAACCTAGCACAAGTAGATAAAAGTACCAGTCCTTTTGTGAGAGATTATTTATGGCTCATTCATTTGAGTAAAACTAATGTATTTCAGCTCTGTCTCTAAGCAAAAGGTAAGACCAAGATTTACAATCTTATCTAGGCTAGGAGGGACATCTGGCTCCCAGTGTACATTTAGCCATGAAGCTCTCAGAGAGCTGCATGAGCTCTCAGTGTGAAAATTTAAAAGTCCTTTTTTGAGAGGAGAAGAAGATAACCTCATGGATTTAACCACAAAGCAGTCAGCGAAGGTGTGAAAGTCCAATATAAAACAGCTCAGGATTAAATTTTTAATACAGTAATCTAACTTAATGAGCCTCAAATAGATAAGTTGAAAATAGTGTCAACCAGACTTCTTTGGGGCACGAGCCTTTTCTGTTATGCTTTAGGAATCTTTCAGCTTTCCCCAAATTCATGACTATTTGCCAATTAGGGACATCACCTCACATTTATTACTGTACACAACCACTATCCTGCTGCCTTCTTTTCTGTTATCAGATGCCCCGAAGCGCTGTGGTAGCAATCACTCTTGAACATAGCAAATGCCCTATACCAGTGTTTGTGAATCTATGGCTCGGGTGCCAAAAGTGGCACTTGGAGCCCTTTCTGTAGGCACCCAACATTGTCTTTAAACAGCCACCTGTATTCAGGTTAAATTGCTGTATTGGCACTTTGCGAAAAATTAGTGGGTTTTGAATGGCAGTTTAGGCCCTCGATTTCTAAAAGGTTCACCATCACTGCCCTATACCCTTCCTGACAGCTAATACTGACATGACCATAACAGAGACACACACAGTAGCCAAAGTCATTGATTATCTTTAATATTAGAAGCTAAGCATGCAAATCAGGTCAAAAGCATGAGTGGGACATTTTCTTACCGGCTTAGCAAGTCTCTGCTGGTGAGGGCTCCCAGCTTCTTCATTTGTACTAATGGAAGGGGGAATTAAAAATGAACAAACACAACAGTATTAGGTACAAGGCCGTCTGACGTTAGCTGGCAATGTGAAATATTGGAGCAATCTTTCATCACATTATTGTCTGTATAGGAACACAAACAGTTATGCGGTCTCGAAATCAGCTTATGATCCTGTCTCGTACCAGTAGGTAGCTCCATGCTATCAAAGGTATTCCAAGGCAATCCTATTGTGGATTGTCATCACCCATTTTGTGACCTACATGCTCATTTATTTGCATTGAATACGTTCAGCTCATCATTCTCACAGTGATGATGATTCTTTATTGAATCACCAGTCATTTACTCCCTACTGCACTTGCACTTGGTTTGTGCTTAGTGCTCGGTGTGAGACAATTAGATAACTGGAGACCAGAGGAGATTTTGTAGTTGTTGGCCAGATGCAGGGGAGTGGTATCAGGACACAAATATCTAGTCTCGTGCACTCCCAGACGCATCTGGTGTGGCCACTGTGAGGTACAGGAAGCTGGACTAGATGGGCCTTTGGCCTGATCCAGCATGGCTCTTCTTATGTTCTTATGTTCTGTGCCATCAAGCTACCTCCTTTTTATAGCAACTCTATAAATCAGTGGTGGTGAAGATTTGGCACTCCAGAATGATGTTTTGGACTCCCACATTCCTTTGTTATTGGCAATACAGGCTTGAAATTCTGGGAGGTGTGGTCCAAAACATTTGGGGAGTGCCAAAGGTTTGTCACCACTGCTATAAATGAATGAGCTCCAAAATGTCCTGTTTCCAACAGCCCTGCTTAGCATTTGCAAACTCAAGCCTGTGGTTTCCTTTCAATCCATCTCACATTTGGTCTTCCTCTTGTCCTAGTAGTGCCTTCTACCTTTCCAACCATTCTTGGCTTTTCCAGAGAATCCTGTCTTCTCATGATGTGCCCAAAGTAGGACAGCCTCAGATGCAACGTTTTTGCTTCCAGGTTTGACACGCGTTTGTCTTTCTGGTTGTCTGGAAAGCTCTCAGCCAGCATCATATGCCAAACAAATCATTCCCCACCCCCACTCCAGCTCTCACACCCATACATGTTGATTGGAAATACAAGAGTGTGGATGGTCTTGATCTTGGTCTCCATTGACTCCATGTGTCTAAAACCCTCCTGGTCAGATTTAAATTAGTTTCACATTCTTGCCCAGTTTTACATTCTTGAACAATAAAAAAACCACCAATTGGTCAGTGGTACTTTTATTGTTCGAGTCCAATGACCCTAATCATTATAACTCAGTGGACATTATACTTCAATACAGCAGGAAAAAGAACTCTATAAGATAATGAGGAACAATAACAGATCTCTAGGGGAATGCATAACAGTAATTCTTGAGTGCTCAGGAGAGATTTATACCTATTAAAATGCCCCCTTTTAACGTTAGATCTGTATAAGATTGATGAGTATTCCACAACAAGCAGGAGGTGGGGACTTAAACTGAGATATTGTGGCTTGCCTACAGCTACCTATAGCTAGTTTGCTCATAGCAGAGAAAAGAATTCAATCAGAACCAGTTTGTTCTCAACTGGTGGTCTCACCCACCCTTGACTTATACTCCCCAGATGAGTTGAGACTGTGGTTCCTATCACCTCCTGGCATCGTGCCCCAAAGGAAAGTGGACTGGCTATAACATGAGTTGGAGACACACAGAGATGGGCACTGCCAGCCTGAAACAGGTAACTCAGCACTTATAAAAAGTCTGCTGCTTCCCCATAGAGTGATTTTTAGTAGTATATTTTAGTCTCAATGGCCTGCAAGACCAGGTGGTACCTTCGTTCAATCACCCAAACACTGAACAAACAGTTGATGTTATGGTGTTATGATTGTGCCAAGTCTGTTTCTTGTCATTTAAAATGCAGTTTATAGATTCTTCCAGCCCACTGCTACCTGGTGTGGAGTTGTAAGGACCACATTGGCCTTTTAAACTTCTTTACTGTATACCCATGCTCTTTAAATAATATTAGAGGCTATGTTGTTCAATGAAAGTGGATTTTGAATATAATCATCTTAAAGCCTCATTGAAAAGAAATGTGAAAACATAAAACCTTCAAAATGTACAGTTTTATTTGTATATTTCTGATACATTACACTGTTTAGTTAGTGAGTAGTTCATGCTTTCAAAGTGGTTCTGTGATCTAAAATCATATCATATTTTTTCCAGTAATAGCTTTGTTGTTACAAGAACACCTACTAAAGAAAATTAGTGTTGCAATTAGCATATACAATCTCCTTCTGATTGTCTGCCTCAGTTTTTATTATTGGAGCTCTTGGAAATCGGATGTAGATAAATTGCTGTCTCCTCTGAATAACACATCTTGTTAACAACCTGGCTGTTAACTGGACTGAATGAGATCAAAATGCCAAAAATGTTTAAAGAATCAGAATATTAAAACAATTTTTATTTCATGGATTGGCATTTCCTTGAAAGAGAAAAAAGCATGGTACTCTTGATGTTGCAGACATGACTCACTGCAAACATAACCAAATCTGCATTTGTACAGATCACAAGATGGAGCAAAGCTAAGAGGTAATCTTGTTTTCAAGCATAGAGGTTTAACGTAGTTCTCATTCATCCATTTTAAGTGCAGGATACAGATTGATGGACAATTTTGTGCGACTGTGAGAGACCAACAATGGGTGGGCCTTCAGGATGGAGAAAAAAAGCTCTCCACAAATACCTGCCATGGTGAGTGAGGAGGGGAGAAGGACCTTAGGGCTGCCTTCCCCTTAGAGGCATGGGTTGTTGTGGTTGGGCAGCTGCTGAGCTCCAGAGCACTACAACCTCCTGGCCTCCCTCTTTGCTGTCACTGCCTGGAGCCTCTGTTGACATCTTCTAAGCACGGAACAATGACCGGACAACAGAGCAAAACCAGCCTCATCTGCCTGCATTGTGCCCTCCCTGTGGAGGCTTATGTGGCTTGGGCCCAGAAAGAGAGGACAAGGGGATGCATGACGGTGACCGTGTTGAGGAGGTAGTGAACTCTCATGGAGACCCATTGGTACATCTTGCCCACACTCTAAATCTGGAGCCAGAACTAAAGGATGTGATCAAACAGAGATGCCATTGCTTCCTGTCCAGTGGTCACAGCAGTGCAGAGTTTGGAAAAATGCCTTATTGGGATTGCATCTCCTCAAGTCCTTATCCAGCCCGACCTTTTTTTCACACATCCCCCCCCCCTTTTGCTCGTGCTGGCTGAGAGATTCTGGGAGCAATCGCCCAGCATAGATACTTAACCCAGGTTCTGCTCTAGGGCCCATCTGTCCTTGACAGGGTAGAGGAAAGACCTTGCACTCACCCATCTGATGTCCACACCTCCCGGAGGATATCGGACTGAAGAGGCATTGCAGATGGCTCAACGCCCTTGTTCAAGAGGAGTGAGGACTTAGGGCGCCAAGAAAACAGTGGAGGCCCCTTGATTCCAGGAAAAGTGCTCCTCCCTTCCTTCCTTTTCCCTCTGGTGCTGGCTTCAGTGAAGGAATCTGCCCAACAGATTATAGGATCCCAGTGCTGTGTCCATCAAGGGGGAGACTTCAGTGCATCCACCCTGGTTGGAGCTAAGGGTGCTGTTCCCTGTCTTTGTCATCCCTCCATCCTCAGAAGTCTGCGTTAGAAACTCATCGTGACACTCTATCCCAGAATTTGAATTGGATTCCTTGAGTCACGGGCAGCCTTGCCTGCTTGCCTGCCTGCAGCGTCTGACTTCCGACCGGGATTCTTTGGTTACTCAGCAGAGCAGGTGGTGCTTCAACAAAACAGATGAAGAGCGGGAGGTGGAAAGCCAGGGAGCTGATGAACTTTTTATTTCTTGAAACTAGGTAATAGGATTTCAGGGGGTTTGGTGGATTGCCAGCCCAGCAGGCCTGCTGGGGAGCTTCTGAAGAATGGAACATCTGTCACTCTAATTCATTTAAACAGGGCCAAGGAAAGATTACCCATAGCTGTGCATCACACTGTTCCTGCCCTGTCTGTGAATGATGGGTGAAAAATGGTGAAATCACAGGCTCCATATGGAATATTCAACATCTGTATCAGATGTTGAAAAAGTGACTTATCTAGGCTATAATTCAAAGGATTCCTGCTGGCAGTCTTCTGAGTATGCTAGAGGATTCTCCTATTTTTTTACAGCTATTACAGGTAGGGATTGTCGGGTGGGTGGGTGGAGCAGCTGAAAGTCTTCCCCCTTGTGTGTTGCAATCCCAAATTGGTTTGAGATCTTGTATAACTCTTGTAGAATAAAAGAACAAAGAGAGGCTTAGTTCACCTACATATAATATATTTGATGCACTATGTGATTTTGACCCTTGAGGCCAATTTGGATATTACGTTTAAAAAATGACTTTTTCCTCCAGGCATTCAAATGGATTAGCAAATTGTATCCATATTTACTTGCCAGTGATCAATGAAAAATCAAAAGTAAGCTAATTTTCAAAATGAGGGAACCAAGCTTGCACTAGAACAGTCAGACATTTTATCTTTCTTCAAGGTGCACTACTTCTACTCACATGCTAATTGTGCCATCTAATTCGCATCTCGGTGCTTTCTTTGCCAATGCTCACGCCTGGGGTAGGTTTCACTAGCACATCTCATTGTCCAGATGCAAATGAGATAAGGATCTAACGGGACTGGAAGAAACCCAAATCCACAAAACCTCAAATCACGAAAACAACAATTTATCCCTAGGTGAAAGCTTCCATAAAAGCATAATTACACAGTGGTACCTCTGCTTACAAGCAGCTCTACTTACGAGCAATTCAACTTAAGAGCGGAAAACCGTTGGCCTTTTAACTGCTGTCTTACAAATTTTGGATGCAGTCTGCTCAACTTACATTTCCCCCCAATTTATTTATTTATTTATTTATTTATTTATTTATTTATTTATTTATTTA
>JAHTLZ010000129.1:55033662-55047531 GCA_023846285.1 Phrynocephalus versicolor
TTATTTATTTATTTATTTATTTATTTATTTATTTATTTATTTATTTAAAGATACGGCTGCTCTGCTTACAGGTTGTTCAACTTACGAACATGCATTCGAAACGGATTAAACTCGTAAGTAGAGGTACCACTTCAGCAGGTAAGTTAATTGCGATTAATGAACTCCTTTCCTGACAGTTTCATATCGCTGAGGCTCCTTCTAAATCAGTGACAGAACAAGCCTTAATTATACAGCACTTCCCTGAAATTAGTAAGTCAGCATGTGGCTCATTGGCTCACACTTTGCTTTAGGTTTAGAAGTCATGAGCTTGTCACGATATACACAGCAGAACCAGTGAACAGAATTTCCAATAATTGGTGGGAGCTTCCTCTCTTTCTTAATATAACCTCCACACAATCTCAAATGGAATCTGAGAAACAGGTACACACTTTATACAGAGACCAGATTCTAGGTTACAGCTAAGAATAACCTAGCTGGCTCCATGCCTGACCCAGTAGGTTCCTTTGTCCAGATTCCAACATTCTTATTTGCTACCCTGCCCGATCTCTTTTGTATCTTTTGAAAGAAAATTTGGTTATTGATGATCTCTTCCCTCTTGTGAGGGAGGAGGGTGTCTGTCAGTCCAAAGTCTATAGTGTGACTCAAAGTTTGGAAACATTACTTTATTTTTTAGACTGCAACTCCCAAAGTGCCCCAAATAATCCTAACAATCCCTTGGGAAAATGTAAAATTTGAGAGTCTTGGAATAAGCCATTGGAAGCTGATACTGGTAAACAGGTGGGTTGTTGTGATGGATCTGTGATATGCAGATTACCTACAGCCTCCCATAATTAGTGCCTCCACTTGATCATTCACCATTGCATTCCTGGTGGCAGATTAGAACCTTCCCTTCACCCTCTTCCAGGTCTTCAGATAAATCTCTCTGCACAGCGTTCGGCTTCTCTGGGCTGGCAAGAATGTGCTTAATTCGTCTAAGCATTTCTGCTGAATAGACTCCATCTGTAGCCGTAGAAAGGAGATTAGGGAAGCTATTCTGAGAGTGTCAGGAGAGCGGTACTCAACCTCTCAGATGTAGGATGTCAAGTATGATCACCTTAGGGGAGAGCCAGCCTGACAGCCACAAGGCAACAACATAATACAACTTTCTTGGCATATTAACTCTCTCCAGACCTGCTCTTCTAGGGGCGCTTTTACACGACCCCTAAAATCCGAGGCAAAGGGCTCCCAGATCCGGAGCTTAAAAATGTTTTCCCACCAGCTCCGGACTTTTAAAAAAATTAAGTACGACCATGCCCACCTAAGCATGTCCCAATTCACTTTTCAAGTACCTGGCCTCCAGGAGGTAAAAAAATCTTCCAATGCGGATTGTAAAGCTGTGAATGCTGGGCTGCCCCGCCTTCTGTTTGTTTTTTTGTCCCCACCACTCCTTTAAGATACAGGAATCACTATAGGGCTGCTCAGGGCTGCTTCGGAGGGCAGACAGAGGTGAGCCTGCATTTTTTCTCCCTTTTTTCCTCCCTCCCCTCACGCAGACAGGAACAATGGAGTGCGGAGGGGTGGGAACACAGGAAGAGCAACAAACCCCCACGATCTCTGGTCCGAATTTAAGTTGCCACCAGATTTTAGAGGTCGTGTAAAAGCGCCCTAGGTCAACAGATAAAACATAGTATAGAAGACTATTACTCGCCTGTTTGTCTGATCCAGGTTTTGAAAGTACCGGAAACAGCTGAAACAAGCTCTGCAAACTATATATTGGCTGTTTTTCTCGTGTTCTAGATAGGAATTATAGAAGGTGAGATTCGGATTTCACAATGCTGAATGGAAAAAGCGCAGTATGGTTCAAATGCTTATGGTCTGGGATCCATTCATTTTTGATTTTGGGAGCGTTCTACTGGAAAAGCTCATAAAGTCATAACATAACATTGCTTTTGATTTCCCGAAGGCAATCAAACTAATTAATAAATAATATTTCCTAGCCTCTTCCCAGTTTAAAGGATTTGATGCAAAGATATCTTATCCAATCACTGCAATGGGGGCAAGTGACTTGTGGCCCTTCATGTGTTGCAGGACTGTAGCTCCTATCAGCTCAGCATGTGCAATGCAGACAGATCTTACTAGGCAGATCCCACAGGCTGCTGTTGTTGGGAGAAGGTGCTGGCTGTACCATTAGGCAGAAGGTCACTATGGAGAAGCTGATCTGGGGTCTCATGAGTGTGGTTGTCAGATCAGCAGCATGCTACACCTTGAGATTTCAGGGCCAAGTTCTAAGATGGAGTGAACTCAATGTCATCACAGGGACAGACCCATGATATCATGGAGATTAGACAGGCACAGGAAATGAATAGTTAGTTTTCTCCAGGTGTTGGCCTGCTGCCATGCAGGTTTATCCACCAAGCCATTTCAAATATTGTGATTCTGGTGCACCACTCCCTTGCTATAAATGGCAACAGTCCCAACCCTCATAATAACGTAGAGCTGGGAGCAAAGGAAGGGGAAGAGGAAAGAGCAGTTAAGTGTACCTATTTTGGCCCATGCCATTTGGAATAGCACACATGCACAGATATCTTCACACTTGATTACCAGCTGGGAATGCAAGAAGGTGGGTGCCCAGGCTTAAAACTCACCTCACCCACATTTTAAAGAAAGGTCTCATCGGTATAGCTTGATTGGTTGATTTCCAGAAATGGTGATCACTACAGTACAACAGTGGTGGTCAAGAAAATAGGTAGAATGACGCAACTAACTCAGGAGCACATGGTGGGTGGGTCAAGGTGGCAATTCTCCATGCTGTTTGTCTTCAACTCCTTGTGTATTTTGTCCCCTTGGAATTCAAAGCAGTCTTTCTCTTTCTTTAAGAGAAAGATGGCCATTGGGTTGCCTCAGGTGTGGTGGAGGATTGTCTGCCTCTAGGATGTGGAGGGGGAGCTCTTTCAACTGTCTCTTCATTTGCCTCAGACACCAAAATGTTATGAGCCACAAGTCCTGTTCAATGCAACCAAGGCCCCCAAGATCTGCTTTGTCTGTTTCATCCTAAGGCTCAGTGGCTGACAAGGATACCCAAAACATGGACTACCACACCTCTATTCCACAGCCTCCTCAAACTACCTCTCTTACATTTTGTGATAGTAGTTGAGAACAGAAGTGTGGTCCATGCTTTGGGTTTCCATGTCGCGAAACAATTGCAGCACCAGCGGTTTAGTCTTATTTCATGACTTTCCTCCCACTAGGTGGCGCTTTACTACCATACAGTATATATTACTCATACAGACCTCAAAAGAAGGCTTTGCATGACGTGGATCTTGGGTGGGCTTGGATGATGGAGAAAGACAGAATTCTGTTCCTCACCCTGGAAAGACAGAAGAGGCATCCCTTTTTGTTTTGAGAGCATAATGGAGCGTGAGCACTTGGGCTCCCTGTGTGGGGCCAAACAATCGTTTTAGCTTCTTTCACCTCATAGTATGTTCTCTGTGCTTGCCCTTCTCCCTGTGTGATCATTGGTAGTGGCCCAGTGGGAATGCTACCTGGAGGAGTGATCAGCTCCATAGGAGATCGCCTCAGGAATATCCCTCCCTCCCTGCACATTATCCAGGTTTGCACTTTTGTTGTGAAGGGTGCTGGTTTCTGAACCCTGTATGTTACAGACTTGACAGCTTCCTTCATCTGGCCTTCTGGAGCAGCCAGCGCTTTCCTGAGAGGCAAGCTGTTCCAAGGGCAGTAGATGCAGATTTGGTGTCCTTTAGAGGAGCATATCATGGAGACCTGTTGCTCTGAAGAGAAACACTAGCTTTACTTATACATGTACACATGTGGAATGTAAGTGCCCATGAACAATAGGTACAAAACTGTCAGGACTCAGGAGAACCATGTCATCTGAACCCAAAACCTTCTCTAGCACATCATCCTTTTCACACAGTGGCTAACCAGAAGCCTCTAGGGCGGCTGTCATCTTCTTTTCCGCAGCAGGAAAAACTCTGTGGCCTAGTCAGGCCAGCTTAAGGTCAAAAGGGAGCTTATATCAGCAACAGTCTTGAGAGGGACAAAACAGATGCATACTCAGGGAAGCAATAAGTCATGGCGAAGTCCTACCATTCATTTAAGTCAGTACAGAGCAGGACGTTCTATGGTGATGGTCAAAACAGCCCAGAACAGAAGAATGATAACAAGCCAAGGAGAATCCCGCAGCAAAATGATAAACAATCCAAGGTCATACACAGCAGAGTAGTCACAACATGGATCAGGAATGCAATAGTTGTCTGGCTTGAGTATTGATTTCAGTCATGTGCCTGAGCCATCACTCAGGATTTTATGTGATGGCTGTCCAAACTATGCCCTGCTTTGCCTCTTTGGAGAAGGGCTTTGCCCTTGAGGAGGTCTCCCTGTAGCTGACCCTTCCTCCAGGTAGCCTTCCCACCAAGTCTGTGCCTTTTCTTGATCTTGCTCCTGTCAATGGGTTGACAGATGGCCACATCAGCTTCATCCAGTGGTGCCTTCCCCTGGAACAGATGAGGTCCTGGGTCAACAGGGACATCCATCTCTATGCTCTTCTCGGGCTTGCGGGGGCTCAAACTCTTCAGAGGAGGAATTCTCCAATGGGCCTGAACAACACCATGAGTGCAGTTGCACCCTCCAACTCCTCTTACATTCCAGAAAATGATCTACAGAACCCCTCTGCTTCTGATGCAAGAGAAAATCATACTTACATGTCCCAACTAATAACCACTGATAATTCTTGAGTTTCTGAAATGACTTGATCCTTTTTTTAAAATCTGGCCAAGTTACATCTTATGGTACTGAATGAACACTGTGTAATGAAGAGCCTCCTATTAATCTATACTGAATCTCCTTCAATACACATCCATCGCAATTTTGCTGGGATGACCTACCTCAGACCCCCTTTGAAGAGACTGTACATTTTTGCCATGCTTCTAGAGATGGATGTTTCATTTTGGAAGGGTGCCTGGTTCCAAAACAAAACATGATGTTTGGAACTGGGACCCACCCTCTGGAACAAAATCAACCACAGGCTTAACTTCCTTTGGGTCACACAGGGTGAAACTCCAACAAGGAAGCAGCCTCCGATGCATTATCTTTCCTTCTCCCTGGTGCTAGCCAATCAGGAGCTGTGCAAGGACGTGCATCATCCCGCCTCCCTGTCTGACTGGCCAGCACCAGGGAGAAGGAAAGATGATGTGTTGGAGGCTGCTTCCTTGTTGGAGTTTTGCCCTGTGTGACCCAAAGGAAGGTAAGTCAGTGGTTGATTTCATTCCAGAGGGTAGGTCCTGGTTCTGAACGCATGTTCCATTTAGGAACTGGACCCCTTCCGAAACAAAATGCCCATCTCTACATGCTTCCTCTTCACTGAGGATGTTTCTACCTGTAAGTATGGAACTTTTTTTGCTCTCTCTCCCCTGTTCCTGAGAGACACGGTAGACTCTAAAGGAAATACACGATTCACCATTCTTTGTTTTCAAAGCAACCACAAATGGGGTGGAGGGTACATGTGTAGATCCCTAATGTATGGAAAGTGGGATGTAATTCTTGTCTCTTGTGATGGCCCCATCAAAGCTCACAGCCTCTTCCAGCTACTCCTGGCCTCAAGAGAAAAGCAGCCATTGGCATGAAGGGTAGCTTCCCTATTAAAAAAAGTCCATCTTCTTGGGAATTATTTTTCATTCTGAGAATAAGGGAGGGATTAAACCAGCCTCCCCGAATACTACAATGCTGATTATCATTCCCACAACCACCAGGAAGCAAACAGAATGAGATTTAAAAAAACATTTATTTGAAATACTATGCTGGAGGAGAGCTTTGTGGGTATCCTGGAACAATGGAAAGATGGGCAAGTGGGTCCTAGATCATAGTAAGCCTTCTCTCTGAAACCAAAAATGACAAAACTGAGCCTGTCATGCAATGGGCACATGAGATGGAAAATGAGATCAAAAAGACAATAATGAAGGGAAAAGTTTAAGGCAGCAGAAAGATCAAATATGGGTCAGATTGACTCCTTAAAGGTGACCATAGCACCTGAGCAGGTCTGTTGAGATCAGGAGGTCACTCATTAATAGGCCACCATAAGTTGGAGGTGACCTGAAGAGCAATATCTCCCATTCCACTGCTACGTCTCACCCACAGATACAAGAGGCAAATTATATGAAACCAATGCACTTCTGTTCTCAAACATCTTCCCCTTTTCCTTCTAACTAGAGTTCATGGTGTATTACTTTCCTCAAGCTCTGATGACTCACTCTCCCAATCAAACACAGAGAGCCTTTTCACACGACCCCTAAGATCCGCTGGCCACTTAAATTCGGACCAGAGATCTTAGGGGTTTGTCGCTGTTCCTGCGTTCCCACCCCCTCCGCACTCCTGGCTGCTGGCTGCGTGAGGGGAGGGAGAAAAAAAGGAAGAAAAGAATGCCGCTCACTTCCGTTCTGCCGTCCCAGCACTGCATTCAGATCTCTTAAAGGGGCAGGGGGCAAAAAAAGAACAAACAGAAGCAAGGAGAGCCCAGCAGTCACTATGTTATATCTGCATCAGGAATTTTCACCTCCGGAGAGCAGGTACCTGAAAAGTGTGCTGGGACGCGCTTAGGTGGGCATGGTTGCACTTAGTTATCTGTAAACTCCAGAGCTTGTGGGGAAACAATTTTAAGCTCCGGAGCTGGGAGCCATTTGCGGCGGAGTTTAGGGTTCGTGTACAAATACCCAGAGATAGTGCCAGTAATCTGCAGACCATTTGCTCTACGGCAGACACCTGACAGGCCACTGGAGGACAATAACTAGAAACCCAATTTGTTGAGAGAATCACAGATGCAGAACTCTGTTCCCCAGTCCACTGTTATCAGATTTGCTGTCATGAGGCCGTTTTTCAGCTCTCAACTGTGTTTAATTTTTCTGCAAATATAAAGCATGCTCATTTAGGACTAGCAAGCAACACATTCAGATACACTCCTGTCTAAAGGGGTGGTCCCTTAAGAGACAAAAAAGGTGTAACTGATGAAACACATTAAAAAGAGACGCAAATATACCATTAGGATTATCTCTGGGATGTAAACAGTGGCTTCCTTCCTTCCTTCCTTCCTTCCTTCCTTCCTTCCTTCCTTTATTTGTATGCCACCTTTGTCTTCCGAGTTCTGGGGTTATGCAATACAAAGGAGATCACATTGCTCAAGAGAATTGTAGTTTTCAAACAAGCAATCATATAAGTCTGTGCAAGCCTATTCAGACAAATAAACCAATAAGATAAATAAATAAGAATGCTTTAGCACAATAATGACTGTCATATTTTAGTGGGAGCTTTTGTGTATACATTCAATTCAGGCCCTTCTTTTATTTATTTATTTATTTATTTATTTATTTATTTATTTATTTATTTATTTATGGGGTGGGAGGCTCTGTATATGTTAGTCTTTCATGTATCTTGGTAAATTATAAGAGCAGGAAATACATTTTTTTAATCTCTGCAATTTAGTTCTTAGTGTATCCTGGTTAAGTTTAATAAAAGGAGAGGTAATTGTATCTTGGTAAGTTAAGTTTGATAAAGTCAAATCAGGGGTTTCTGAGGCAAACAGAAACAGATGATTTGTTTATGGTTGCTACAACCCATTCAGTGGTGGCAAACCTTCGGCACTCCAGAATTCCAAGCCTGTGTTCCCAATGACAAAGGACAGTGGGAGTTGTGGTCCAAAACATCTCGAGTGCCAAAAGTGCACCACCACAATGTCATCTTCCCCCAAAGTGCTTCAATCTAGATGAAGCTTTTTTTTTTTTTGGTACAATTATCCCAATTAATTAGTGTACTTTTGGAGGTGGTCCAAACAGTATCATCATTTTATAACCTTTCTGTGTTTTTTCACTGTGTGTTTCTTTTTTCTTTTTTTCCATTCAAAAACCAACCTCCCAAACAAAATCATTAGGGTGAAAAAGAGGAGAGTACATGCATCATGGAACTTGACTGGTAGCTTCTGCAAACATTTATCTGGAAATATCCTACTAAACCTAGCCTCCAAATTATATCATTGGCATAAAATAGGATTCTCACAGCAATATGATCATAAATGTTTTGAACAAAGTACTTAAAGTCACCATAAATAAACAAACAAATAAAATTAAAAAAGCATCATTGTGGCTTCCAGAAGTTATGTAAATAAAGAGCACACAACTTTAGCAGACATTAGTCATATCAGAAGCTGAACCGGGACTGAGCTGTAGCTAATTTTAGCTGGATTGTAAATATCAAAACAACATTTGGGCTTTTCAGATTATTGCTTTTAGCCTCAAAAATGTGCATCTATTAGTCTGCTTTGGCAGGGGCCTCATATATCTTTTCTGAAACTAGTGCTCATCAATTAAAGGCAAATGAGGCCATCTTCAGAGCAGAACTTCTGTGCTTGAGAAACTGCCTTCCTCATCTCAGCCACCCCTTGCAAATGGTACGCAGAAGCTGCTTTGTACGAGTCACAAAGACATCCCACCCCACCTGTATTCTGAACCTCCAAACCCCAACACGCAGGCCTAATAACATCATAGGTCTGAAATTATATGTAATTATATGTAATTTTATTTTTATTTTATTATATTTTCTATATTTTCTATATTCTATAACATAAAATATATTTTCTATGTTTTATGTTATTTTATTGTATAAATTATATGTGCTTATATTGTATTGACTAATTGTTGTTAACTGCCCAGAGTGGCCTCGTTGCCAGGTGGACAGTGTAAAATCCAATAAATAAATAAATAAATAAATAAATAAATAAATTACTGCTTTGCCTTTTTGCAATGCAGTTTCTTGCTCTTACAATTTTGTATTCCTCCCCCGCCCCAGTTTATTCTTTAGAGGCTAAAAAAAGATGAAAGCAAAATAAAAGTTTTTTAAAAAGTGGTGGCACCTTAAGGACTAACTTTTATATTATTTAATGTGAGCTTTTGTGGACAATTCCACTTCATCATTGGAGTCTACACGTCCACGAAACTCACATTAAGAAAATAGAAATGTTTTTAAGCTGCCACCATGTTCGCCTCTTTTTTTTTTTTTTTGGCTTTTTACTTTTGTTTTCACACATAATGCTTGCACAGACTAAATTGCTACCCCTTTTACAACAGAAAAAAATAGTGGACCTTTTGGTGGATCTAGTGCATTCTCTGGAATTCCACCCCCCACCCCCCATATCCTAAACACTAGCAGCTAATGCTGCCCCTATAGTTATGCCTTCACAATTTTACAGATTCCAAAATAACAGCAGCTGCAGCAATGAGGAGGAGTCATTTTGGAGGACAGTAACTGGCATCCTCTTCTGCAGTTCTGCTGGTGCAACAACAGTGAGTTCACCTACAGTGACAAGTTGTTACTAATTCAGGAGTTCCTTCCTGGATTTCAGGTTGAGCGTGACTCATGCACGGTGAGAGGAAGCTGTGTGCAAGCCCAACTGAGGCAGGAACTCATCCATTAGTGCCAATCTGCCATCACTGGCGACATAGCTCCCAGTGCAACAGCAGAGCCACACGAAAGGATACTGGCTTATGTCCTGTCTCCTGCACTCTCAAATTGGCTGTCGAATTGCCTCTAGTTTATAGCAAGCCTAATGAGTTTTTTCCAGGTTTGTGAGACATTTCAAGAGAGGCTTTACCACTGTTGTGCTCTACTGGGTGTTTGAATCCAAGTCTCCCAACTCCCAAGTCCTATTCTTTTGCACTATCCACTGTGCCACACCTAGCTCTTATTCTGAAACTGACATTTTGTGTACCTTCTTGTTTCTAGTTTTGATAGCAGAAGAGTAACATTGACAAATGCCTAAGGAAGATGTAAAAATCCTGCTTTGTAGGGATTGGATGTACTGAAGGGTAAGATAATGCAAGAGGGGAAGCAATTGTGCTTTCTATGGCTGTGCGAATAAGGCACTCTCTGCCACAGGATGTGGTGACGGCATCTGGCCTAGATGCCTTCAAAAGGGGATTGCTGGACTAGATGGGCCTTTGGCCTGATCCAGCATGGCTCTTCTTATGTTCTTATGTTCTTATTAGTGAGAGCAAACATTTCATGGATTTGCAGTTCTTCTTTCATTCCATACTGAGCATGAGTGAATGGCAGTTATCTATGTATTTTTACCAAATGTTCTCACAAATCTGTCAGGGCAATGTTATTTCAGTTATTAAACTATCCCCATGAACTGAAAGGACCTCAAGGATATATTCACAGGTCCCACACATAAAATGTCATAGGCATCTTTGCTGTTTATATCATCACATAGAAAGAAAAGGAAGAAAATATCTGAGTCGACTGCTGCAGAAAATGTTGGTTCTACAAGTATATTATGGAAGTCTCAGACTGCAGAGATAATGCATACAAAACTGAATTCAGCAGAAAGTAGATATGGGTACAAATGAAAGGGCTATGTTTCATATTGGGAATACTGTACAGTACAAGGGTAACTCAGTGCAAAATAAAAGCTTCATTAGACTGATACCCAGGTATGACTAACTGCAGAGGCGTGGGGGACTGGATTAGATGCACTGAACCCATCAGGTTGCACCACCTTGATTTGCAACTATAATTGTTCATTCTAAAATCATGCAGCATCTGTGGCTTTTTTCCATTGTTTAGGACAGTGATGACGAACCTTTTAGAGACTGAGTGCCCAAACTGTGATTCAAAACCCAGTAATTTTTCACAAAGTGCCAATACAGCAGGGGTGTCCTCCAGATGTTTTAGACAACAACTCCCAGAATTCCAAGCCTAGATTGCTAATGACAAAGGACTGTGGGAGTTGTGATCCAAAATACCTGGAGGCCTGAAGTTTGGACACCCCTGCAATACATCAATTTAACCTGAATACAGGTGGCTGTGAAGGGGCAATGTCGGGTGCCCACAGAAAGGGCCCCCGAATGCCACCTTTGACACCCCTGCCATAGGTTTGCCAACACTAGTTTAGGAGGTGGGCAATGCCCTATAACACACTGCAACAGCTTGTCTCACAGTGTTCCTTGCTTAAAGCAAGGAAGTACACATGCTTTGTGCAGTGTCAGTAGTATGGGGTGGAGGTTTCGTCATGGGGCTGTAAATAGTGGTTCCCAGCCTTGGATCCCCAGATGTTCTTGGACTAAAACTCCCAGAAGCCTTTGCCAGTAACTGTGCTAATCAGGATTTCTGAACGCTGCAGCCAAAGATCCTCTGGGACCGAATTTTGGGGGGGATAAATCATTTCTATTTATGCTTTTAGTTGCAGCCATGTGCTTCGCAGAGCGGATTTTGACAGTACCAAAGCAACATAGCAGACATGCATAAACTTGTCTTGTGTGCAGTTCTCTGTAGGTCCATGGACCACGTTGCCCTATATGGACTTATTTATTTATTTATTTATTTATTTATTTATTTATTTATTACACTTATATCCCGCCCATCTTCCGGAATGGAACTCTGGGCAGCTAACAATAAAACAAAACTACAATAAAAAAAACAAGAAAAGAGAGAAAAATTCCAATAAAATGGGGAGGGACAATACCCTCCAAAAAAAGATGACACGGGCGGATTAGCAAGGGAAGTATTAAAAAAAAAACCATGAGCCATGATATGGTGGAAAAAAAGTCAGATTTTATTTTTTATTTCATATTTTGACACAAGTAGGGGTTAAAAGTTCCTCTAACACTGATAAGTGCTTTACATCATTGTAACAGATGTTTTGAGGCCCCACCCTCTGAGAAAATGCACATCACAACAGCACCCCTGAAAAACAATCCACTTCTGTGTCACACCAGTGATGCACTATCTTAAGCAGCATTCAACTAGCCTACTCAGTGAAGTGTTCTATTTAGTAAGAACTGCTCTCACTTCTATAAGGATGTAAAAAAGTTACCTTTCACTCTGCAGAGTCTATACTAGTAATTTATTATGTTATTGTGCTGTTTTATTGAGAAGCATAGGTTAATGCTGTCCAGACCAATTTAAATTCTGCTGGAAGCATCTCCTTCACACAGCAAGAATGAGGCACTGAACACAGAAAAATAACAGAACTTGCAGTGCTGCCATAAATGATTAATAATGGTTTGTGCTGTACTTGTACTACATCAGAACACAATTCTTCTGTGGGGTGCTCGATTAGAATGTTATTTTTAATTTTTTATTTTGACTTGTCAAAATACACACATGTGTAGACAGGTGAAAGGAGGAACCAGGTAGACTGCCTATACTACATGAGGTTAATGCCACAACAGTGCCACAATGTTTTTGTCTTCTTAATTTTTCTTTTCTTTTTACTTGAGATAGTGACTTTCCATCTCTCATTGTCCTACAATGTAACCACAGCTAAACATGCAAAATTCCCAGACTCTAATGATCCCTTCAATTACTGTATGTACTTGTGTGTCCACAGGCACACACACAGAAAGAGGCAGGTGAACTGAAGGCAGACACAGGATCCACAAGTAGGCACAACAAATTTTTGATAACAACATAAGCCCAGGTTTGCAATAAACATGACAGATATTTGGATCTGCAAATCGAATACTGCCTATTGTCTGTCTTTTCCCCATCTTATGCTTCCAAAAAAATAATATTTTTTTTAAAAAGCAATAAAATATGGCAAACACAGATATAGTGTTTCTACCTCATTTTCTTAAAAACACAAATATCTAACATTGGTTGTAAAGTTGTCTTGGATACTGGTGTGTTTCTGCATGGACTCATGCACACTGAGATGTGCGCAGCATCACTTCTTCTAAACAATCAGCACACTTTGCAAATGTTTTTCCCTTGCTTCAAATCTAATCACAGAACCACATTTTCCAAGTTTAGCCAGAAGACAAAAGAGGTATGTATATATACTAAATATGTTGGGAGTAACTACCACACTACTTCCTTGCTCTAAAAATGTGGCATGCCCTCACCCTCAAAACACATGACACATGCACACTTCTGCATATGTACAGCTCCAGCTGTAAACACCTCCCCTATCCTCTAATTTAGTTATGGAAAGGAACATACATTCATTGTTTGTGGCAATAGAGTTGTTTTGCCTTTAGCTGCATGGAAGAGAGAGGATTCAAATGTCTGCCTCAATATCAACATCTCAAGGCCAATTAGATGAAAAAGAAACATACCCAGAAAGCCTGTGGCTTCAGAAAACATATGAAACATGAGAGGCGGGAAGGGTTATATATTAACATCACCTTTATGGCCATGGCATCTAGGTTTCTGTTGCATTTGCAGCAGGCTTTTGAGGACACTTCAGAATATTTTCACAGCCCCACATCATTTCCCCTATGTGCCGAGCAAGGCTAAAAGCAGCTTGTAAGAAGATATTTGGTACCACTGTCCTTGCATCATTGAAGCAAGGCAACTCCCCCTGAAGAAGGATGGGGTGTGTGCAGAGTCTGTGGCCCTGAGGTAGATGGTGGCCTGCTCTGCTTTTTCCTTTCTAAAGGGCAATAAAAGCAAACAAACCGTTCCCCTCACTCTTTGAAGGCCACTTTATGTCATTTTTCTCCTGAAAGAGAGAGAAAATTTCAGACAAGATGAAGTGCTTTAAAAGGCAGCGCATGAACAACCACATTTTTGTCTCATTCTGAAATTGAGAACTACTGTGTCCCAGTGAGGAGAGGCTGGATTAGAGATATGGGGGTGCCCACAGATCCATTGTGCAGCCTTAGGAAATTTAATGTGAGGTAAATAATTAGTAGTACAAATACAACACACAAAGAACACCACCACAAGTATCAATTTTCTGGCTTCTCAACATGCACTCTGGGAGTGATACAGAAAATTCACAAAGCCATTCATATAGTCTCTGTGTGTGTGTGTGTGTGTGTGTGTGTGTGTGTGTGTGTGTGTGTGTGTGTGTGTGTGTGTGTGTGTGTGTGTGTGTGTGTGTGT
>JAHTLZ010000129.1:55053887-55116877 GCA_023846285.1 Phrynocephalus versicolor
AATAGAGGGAACTTTGCTTCCAAGGTATCTACCAGCACATATTAGGAAATTAAGACATAATTTTTAGGAGAGCATTAAAGACCTAGATGTACAAGGAATATTTTGGAGATTGCTGATTGAACGTTTACATGGTTGTTGTTTGTTTGTGTTGTCTGTCCCACCCCTTTTTTCTTTTCTTTTTCCTCCTTGCCAGACTCTGTGTTTTGCTTTGTTGTTTTTTGTTTTTTGTAGCCATTACAGTTTTTAAATTTTTATGGGGGTTGTGTTTGGGCAAGTTGTTGCTGCAAATTGTACACTGCCCAGAGTTCCCAAGGGAAAATCGGGCAGTTAATAAGCACAAAAATGAATGAATGAATGAATAAATAAATAAATCTAAATCTATGAAAGTCTCCATTGTTTCCTGCTCTTTTGAAAATCTCAGTTTTGTTTCTAGTCCTATTGTATTTGTATTCCAGCTGTTACATGTGATGTTTTAAATATTTAAGTAATTAAAAAAAGGGAAGAGCAGTAATTAATTGCTCTTTGAAGTTTACCCACAATATTTTGCCACTGCTTCAGACATGTTAAAATTCAGAAAAAGTTTAACTGAAAAAGAAATAAATTGGACCAAACAGAAACCACTAATCAGCATCAGTGGCCTTCCAAACTTCATACAGTGAGATCTGTGTTTACCTTGTTGCAGTACTCAATAACTTTAGCATACTCTCGCATCTTCAGGTAGCACATGGCAAGATTGAGGAAGGCTGCAAGTAACAAGGATTCTGAAGATTTGGATTCTTTTTCTGATAAGCCATATTCCATTTCTAACCAGGATACAATCTTCCCATACTGAATCACTGCCTGTGGATACTTGCCTTCCTTAAAATAAAACAGACAACATCAGACTAAGAACGATATTTTACAAAGCATGAAGATGATAACAGCAGCAGTAGCAACAACAACTTTTTTTATGCTTATTACCATTTGAATAGCCAACAATAAAGAAGAGTTTCAGAAGTCAAACCTATAGCAAGTATGGGAATTGGAAGAGCCAGTGCATTGCTTAGAGTGCCCAATTGGAACCACAGAATATGGGTTCATGTCTCTACTTGACCGTGACATGCAATGGATAACCTTTCACCATTCACTGCACCTCACAAAGCACCGTGTGCTGCTTATACACATCTCCAAGGCACTCAAAGCTCTTTCTGGGCAGTTTACAATTTAATTGTGTAGGATACAAATCGCCCCCTCCCCCAGTGAGTTCAATTTAACAACCTCAGAAAGATGGAAAGACAAGTCAACCTCAAGCCTTTCCTGAGCCCATGATCAAATTCAGGTTGATGGAAGTCTTCATTGAACAACTGCAGTTTCAACCACTGCGCCATGAGGCTCGCAACACTGTTGTAAGGGTAAAATGGAGAAGAGCCATATATGGCTTCTTGGACACATTGAAGAAAAGATGGGATAGAAAGAGAACTAATAATTAAGAGGACACGAGGAAATAACAGCACCAGAAAGCAATACTGACCAATAGCCTTGGTGTTGCCACATCCTGCCATTTTTTTCTAGAAAAGGCAGTTCAGAAGACCTCCAAACCAACTCTCACTAAATAATGCTGCTGTCCTGCTAACTCCCTCTCATTTCCAGCTGATGGACAACTCCAAATTTAGGAAGACAAGTTAAACTGGAAGTTGCAGCAGAAAAGGGCAGCATTAGGGTAGCATAGCACCAGTGAAAGGGTCAGCAAATTAATATGCAAACTGCTTATCGGAGAGGAAAAATCATTGATGCTTAACACTTCTGAGCATGTTGACACAGACCTTGAAATATATAGTCCCTTTCGCTTTCACAATGGCAGCCTGTTCAAGTTTCTCTTTGGTGTCCATCTCCCAGGATTCTTTGGCCTATAAGCAAACATTTTAGCAACAATCGGATACTAATAAAAAGAACAATGCAAACCATCAGAGCAGCTTTTTTGAAAATTGCACAGGTAACCTGAAATATAGTTAGTTATACAGTACATTGCAATTTAGAACATCAGCATTCTTGGGCACCCCATGGGCAGTGACATTTTTCGTTGTAGTGACCGATTAAGTAAGTAGCAAGCGATTGGGACCATTATTTTTACATTAAAATAACAGAGCTGCATCTGCTGCTGAAATTAAGCCAGAGTAACATTTGGAACAAACACAGATAAATGGAATTGAAATAAAGTTTTGGAGTCACAATCTGGTTCCAGCTCTGCCGAAACCGTCCAGGAAAACACAGATCTCAAAAAGAATGATAGGTGTGAAAGAGTCCAGAACGGAATCCTTTAACAATCCTTTTGAACGCTGAATGGGCTGAGATGAATCAGCAAAGCATTCTTGTTGAAAACTTCGCCATTGTAAGCTGGTAGAGGCGCTCTACCTTATGTACATCTTGTTCTTTCCCTGTACTGTACCACACTGACATGGGCACATTCTTCAGGATCCCAGAGAGGGCACAGCCTGTTCAGTAATTCTGCCCTGCCCTCCTTTCAGTAGTTTGGCAGGACACACGTTTTTTTGTCTGCTGTCCAACCAGGAAAAAAGGTACAAAAGGAACAAGTCTAGAACAAGTCCTGGACCCCGCCCAAAACAATAAAGCAAACTAACACATAAGAACACTGTGATCTTAGTCGACATATCTGCTTTACCAAGCTTTGTCAAAAAGGCAATGGAAAGAAAAGAGAACCAGGACTTTCTAAGTGGTCATGCATTTTATTTTAGTTGCAGAAAGAAACTATGGGTAAATGTCATGGTGCTTGGATCTGTTTACCATTTAAAGAAATTCCGTTCTTACCTTTTCAAAGCTTTTCAATGTAACTTCGTAGACGAGGTCAGCATTTGGCCCGATGCCAAATTTACGCTTCCCTGCTTCACCAAAGCCATATCTGAAACAAACCACAGAAATAAAAGACTAGCAGAAACGGCATAGGGTAAAGCATTTTATTCATCATTCTGAATATTTACGCTCACATGGAGATAACTGTGGCTACACATCAGGCCCTGGAGACAAAACAGATGTTGCCTTGGAAACCAGTGGCTAAGTAACTCATCTATGGCAAAACACAGATTTTACAAACTCTATTGGACCCAACATTATGATTTGTATTCAGACTGGATGTCATTATACACTACACATTCTTTCTAATTTAAATACCTTTTCAATTGGTCATGCATTTTATTTTTCATCAACATCATTTTTCCACATTTCTTGGAATCTTCTAAACATTAAATGGTTCTCCTTCTGTCTCTACCCCTTAAAAATCAATTTTTAAAAAATGCTTAAAAATGAAAATTGTTTACAAAGCAAAGCAAAAGCAAAGTGTTCTGCTTATATACCGCCCCATACTACTACAAGTAGTCTCTGGGCGGTTTACAATTTTAATTACAAAGTGCAGGCTACACATTGCCCCCCCAGCAAGCTGGGTACTCATTTTACCGACCTCGGAAGGATGGAAGGCTGAGTGAACCTTGAGCCTGCTGCCGGGGATTGAACCCAGGCCGTGAGCACAGTTTTACCTGCAGTACAGGCATTTAACCACTGCGCCACGAGGCAAGTAAAATTCCTGTTGCCTTATTACAGTCATATGTAGGTTTGACACAGTTTACTATTAAATCCTTTTTAATTAAGGCAGCAAATTAGCACAGTTAATATGCAGAGTTGACTCTCTTTGACAGATGTTAATTACGTAAGTTAAACTAAGGTTTAACAAAGTAAAAGTTGCACAAAACATGTTTACTTAGGTTGAAGTGATACATAATAGAAGCTGTGCAGTATAGTTGGGTATGTTGCATGCACACATGTTGAATGGAGTTATAAATATGTGCAAGTTTTCCATAGTACCTTTTTATTGGCAAGATGTTAAAATTAAGAGGAGGAGGGGCAAGGAAACATCAAAATGATCTTAAGTCCTTGTCTGCATGTTCCTTCAGGATGTCATGGAGGATGAATGCTCACAGGGTGATAACAATGGCCTTATAGTTCATCTGGAAAGCCCATAGACTCACCCCCCCCCCATTTTAGATAATAAAAGTCACCCGCACTGAACCAAAATCTTCATCCCTGCTCTCAGGGCATGCAGGCTCCTTGGCCAGACTCCAGGGTCGAATTTCAATGGTCTTCAGTACAGACAATATAAAGATTGCTTGTTGGCCATTTGTTTTTCATTAGCCAAGGAGGCTATGGGGTAGCACAGCTATCACTGCCTTTGTCTACGTATTATGTGTGAGTGATTGAGGGTAAGAAGGGTTGTCAGGCTCCAAAATTTCTTACTGTGCTCCAATATGCAGAATGCATTGTTCTCCCCTCTGCATCTTCTCCAGAGCTTTGTCAATTCCAATGGGAATGTCATGGTCTTCGCCTTCTCCTACAGTGAAAGCTACGTCTCTGCAATCAAACCTTCTGCCATCACAGAATCCTTCCAGGTGGACTATAAGGAAAAGAAGAAAACCATAGACTGAAAAGCACTGTTTGCAGAAAACTATTTGATATGCATTAAAGATGTACAGGACTAAGATGCATTTTGATATCATTCTTCTGACACAACAGCTGGTAGGTGTGATGACTTGATCTCCAGATCACATTATTTCTAGCCTCTAGCATTTCTAAAACGAGACCACCACCCACCAGATATAAGGGGCATTAGCTTGATTTCAGTAGGACTTGGATGTTTTAAGAGGCTAAACATTATCTTCAGAACTGAAGAAACTACTTGCTATGGTGTGGCAGTATTGAACAAAGGAATGAGGCTATGACTGGTGAATAAGAAGTGGGTCCACAGGTTGATCTAGACCAGTGGTTCTCAACCTTTGGGTCCCCAGTTGTTCTTGGACTGCAACTCCCAGAAGCCTCCACCACTTGCTGAGCTAGAAGGGATTTCTGGGAGTTGCAGTTCAGGAACAGCTGGGGACTCACAGGTTGAGAACCACTGATCTAGATCAATGGTTCTCAACCTGTGGGTCCCCAGAGGTTCCTGGACTGCAACTCCCAGGTGTCTTCATCACTAGCTGAGCTGGCCAGGATTTCTGGGAGTTGCAGTCCAGGAACATCAGGGTTGAGAACCACTGGTCTAGATCTAGTATATTAGAAGGTCTAATATATTACAAGGTCTAGTATATTAATACCGCACAGGTAGGATAAATATTTCTCCAGTCTCCCATGTGGAAGAAGAAGGCAGACAGCTCTGCCTTCCTTGTCAGGGAAAGCATGCTACCTTGACTGATGCGGAACAACCGCACCATTGTCTCTGTTACAAGCTTATCAAGTGGATAAGTGTCTGAGACAGTTTAGATTGCAGAGGCAAACACTACAGTTACAGTAAAATATCCCCAACAAAAGAAATACTACTAGTACTAACAAACCTGTGTGGGGATCCTGAATGAAATCTGCCTGCAATGTCAATGTCAGAAAGAAAAAAATTGAAAGCATTTGCACAGGAGGAATAGATAATGTTTCTTGGCACAAACTAAACCATACATACTCATTTGTGGACTTTCTGGTTTGACAAACACATACACATCCCAGCATGGATATGAAAACCACCCAAACAAATCCAAATATTTATGTAGCCAGTTAGCAAGAGAATATTCCTCCCAAAGCATACATAAATAGCAAGAAAAGATAGTTGTTTTTTTTAAATTCAGTATAAATCCTGAAATTCCTTCTCTAGACAACAGAGTGATTTGCTGAAATATATTATTATCTTCATCCCAGAATGCATTTTGAGGGCCCTAGTAGTGATGGTGCGGTAAAAATCCTTTTTCTTTTAGCTTACTAATTTACATACTTATTATATATACAGGTATATGCTTTCTGCACCTAGAGAATCTCCTATGTAGAAATCATTCTTTTATTTTTGGTTGACTGAGTTCTGTTTTCAAGCTGACAGATACTTGATCACCTGAATTTGTTGTTGTTGATGGAAACAATTACATACGAATTCAGCAAGTGTTTTAAATACAGGAGGAGAAAATTACGCAATTTGTTTATCAAGGTTTGCTTAAGTGCTATCTAAAAGAGATTATCTGGATAGAATTATAATTGGATTACACAGCAAGAAACCACAGCCAGGCTAGGGTACATCACTTCAGCAGCTGAGCTGACTTATTGTTCTTGCAGTGCCTAGAGCGATTTTGTTTTGAAGAGCACAGAACGCTGTGTTCTGAATGTGGCTGGCACATGAACGCTGTGCAGTGTGCACTGACAGCCATTTGTACTCTGATTAAAACAGCAGAGGGGCTGCAAGGCAACTTTGAATGCTAATACTCAACTGCAGTCTAGGTTTTAGGGAGTAGAGGTGTGAGTTAGTCTCTCTCATTAAACTCAATGCTCTGAAAAATTAAATATGTGGATGCAACTACTACCTCCTGTTTTAAAATATTGCCCAGTAACTAGTTCTAGTAAAGAATGAGAACTTGACAGCAACACGGTGAGGCAAATCGTCGTTGGGGTTTCATCACCTGCCTGGCTTCAAAAGAGTCGTAACTACTGCTCTGGTTTTCTACCAACAATTACCAGTACTATATGTTACTATTCCACCCTATCTGTATCGGGAATCTAAAATGGGATTCTCAGATGAGCTGCTTTTAATTTCTGGAATTTGCAACCATATACTGTATATGCAACCATATACTGTCTCTCAAGAGCATTTTATATCTCCCTGGCACCTGACTTCAGGAATATTGTTAAATTTAAAGATAAAACAGGTACAGACTGGAGAGGAGGCAGGGAGATGGGAACTCTAAGTGACACTGGTAAGGCTATCACTACAGGTGCCCAGTTTCCGCTGGTTGTATCTCATGTGTTCTGCACAAGGCCATCAATAGCTTTATTTCTGCAATTCTTACTTACTAAAAGTTGCTGTATGGAAGGTAATTAAGGCAATGAATCAATGTTGTTATGTGTGAATCAAGTCCTATCAACCTATTTAGTTGTACTAAGTAGTGATTAATTAAAATATCATGAGGAAATACGTTAGCCCCCGTTCCTCCATTGTTACTTGAGAAAGAAGTGATGGGTCTGAAGAGGAAAGCGGCCTCATCTAGGCTTAGAGTGTGTCTACATCAGACCCTCTCCCTCCGCATATAAAAAGGCCTGCTTCAGACATGTCCCTTTGCGAGCAAAGTAAGAAGAACGTGGCTAGTTCACTCACTAGCCAGATCCAAGTCCTGGCTGATTTGCCTGCTAATCAATGAACCACAAATCCTAGCTGTGTCTGCTAAGGAAACAACATGATAGGCTCGGGGTAGACACAAGCCACTATTTGATCCCTCCATCAAATGGAATTGAAACAGACATCACAGCCCCCACCACAGGTAGGCATGCTGAAGACTTTCACCCCAAGGGGGGGTGGGATCCTGGGGGGCATGCACACGGCCCCTTGCCCTCCAAACAGGGCCACTGGGAAAACCTACCACAGTACATAGCCTTAAGAATGCCCTCCATTCCCTAAAAAAACAACTCCCACTTTAAAACAGACCCAGGAGTAAGTTCAGGGTCTGTTCCATCATAACCCATAATACTTCACTGACATACAAGGAGCAATTACTTTGGGGTTTTGAAGTTTTGTTTGCTTTTTGTTTTCGTTTGGGAGTTTTAGGCCAACATGCATAAACCAAGGGGAAGCCAAAGTCTTGGAAATGTTCCATTTGCTTGAAAAAATTATGTTTCAGAAAATTGCACAAAATTGCTCTAATACATGTTGAGTCCCCCTTCTGATTATTATTATGATGATAGAAGTAAATCCATTAAATCCAACTATTTCACCTACACCTTTGTTGTGTAAGCAGTAGAAATAATTAGAGATACAGTATTGTGGAGGAGAGAGCGGGTGCACATCTTGCCCCGTTCTCAGAGGATACAAAAGGATGATATTAGCAAACTAATGATCACAGTTAAGGTACCTGAAGTTCCTGCCAGTCACTGCCTGACTTATGTAGTCAGTTCAGGAGGAAAGATTATTGTATTAAATAAGTTATGCTTGCAGGTCCTAATTTTAATCACAGAAAGGACTTGGGTTATAAAGGGCAGTGGATGGTATTGCCCCAAGCGCCACTGCTGCAACGATGTTTCCAGGAACAAGCACAGAACCCAGTAAATATATTTCAAACAGGGACTACAGCTAATATGAAAAAATGGCAAGGTCTTATGTGCTCACTTCCTCAGCTTGCTATACACTGTTATTGAATTTAAAGCTGAAAAAAATGTTGCCCCAAATCACAGGAGATGTTACAAATACAGCACTGTTATGACAGTGATGATAACTTGTTTCAGGAAACATAACAGCAATCCTCTGATTAAAAAATCACTGGCCTGAGCAACCTATAGGCTAGGATGTGTGTGTGTGTGTGTGTGTGTGTGTGTGTGTGTGTTGTGTCATTATAGTCATGGTCAACTCTTTGTGACCTAATGTCCATTGAGTTTTCTTAGCAGGAATTACTGGAGTGGCTTGCCAGTTCCTACTCCAGGCGCCTACAGCACCTGGTATTCCCTGGTGGTCTCCCATCCAAGTACTAATCAGGGCCGTCCCTGATTATCTTCCGAGATCAGGCGAGTTTGGATGTGCTTAGGATGGAGTGGTATGCAAGTCCAATCAACCCCCCACCCACCCGCCCATAATATTTTCCATTAAGCCCCAATTATCTTTGCATTTATACAGTTCTATTTATCAAGAGAAATTATTAATTATTTATTGTGGGACTTATATACCGCCCGTCTTCCTGGTCGGGAACTCCGAGCGGTTTACAACATATTAAAAAACAACAAATTCCACAATATTATAGAAACTAAACAGATAAGACAGCGAAGTGCAGGAGATGGCGATGGCGGGAAGAAGGAAAAGAAAAAAAAATCATCCAAATGCCTCCCGGAAGAGAAAGGTTTTAAGGGCCTTCCGGAAGGCAGGCAGGGACTCTGCAAGGCGCACTTCTGCTGGTAGGTGGTTCCAAAGCGTCGGGCCAGCCACAGAGAAGGCTCGGGAGCGGGTGGAAGTTCTCCGAGCCTCCCTGGGCGTGGCCACGCACAGCATGTGCGCCCGCGACAACCTAGTTCGACGGGCCGAAGTTGACCGCTGGTCGATCCGCTCTGTCAGGTAGCCAGTTCCTAGGCCATGGAGGGTTTTGTAAACCAAAACCAGGACCTTGAATCTGATTCGGGCTGCAACGGGTAACCAATGCAGGCGGGCCAGAACTGGGGTGATGTGCTCGAATCGATGCACAACCGCCACCAGTCTGGCCGCTGCATTTTGGACCCGCTGCAGACGCCGAATCAGATTCAAGGGCAACCCCATGTAGAGCGCGTTGCAATAGTCCAGTCTCGAGATCACCAACGCCTGGACCACTGTTCTAAGGGAGTCCCCATCCAGGTACGGACGAATCTGGGCAATTCTACGAAGGTGGAAAAAGGCAGCCCTGGACACGGCGGACACCTGGGCCTCCATGGTGAGCGCCGGGTCCAGGACTACTCCCAGATTCCGGACAGAGTCCGATGGCCTGAGGGAAACACCCTCCAAGGTGGGAAACAGGCCACCGTAGCTGGATGGGGTAGCCCCGAAGAACATAACCTTGGTTTTATCGGGGTTGAGTTTGAGCCTGTTAATCCTGGTCCATTCCATGACTGCACCCAAGCACCGATCGAGGGTCTGGACAGCCTCATCTGCAGCGGTGGAAAAGGAGACATAGAGCTGCGTGTCATCAGCGTACTGATGACAGTAGACTCCATGTCCCCTGATGACCTCTGCCAGTGGCCTGATGTAAATGTTGAACAGCATGGGAGAGAGAGACGACCCCTGTGGAACCCCACAAGGGAGTATCCAAGGAGCCGACATCTCGCCCCCATGCTGAACCTGCTGGGGACGGTCCCCGAGGAAGGATCGGAACCAACTGTGAACAGTGCCTCCGATCCCAGCCTCGGAGAGCCGATCCAGCAGGATACCGTGGTCGACGGTATCAAAGGCCGCTGACAAGTCCAGGAGGACCAACAAGGAGGAGCACCCCCTGTCGGCCCCCCGGAGGAGGTCATCTTGCAGAGCGACCAAGACTGTCTCGGTCCCCCGACCGGGCCTGAACCGGGCAGTCTTTACTTTACATGCAAAGATCAAACAGTCGAAAATGTCTTGCTACAGATTATTAAAAACAAACCATCACATAATCGTCTTTCAGACCCCGCTAACAGTTGATACTGAAAAAGAACACTTGTTGAACAAATCTCCCAATTAACATGAAGTTACAAATTTCATGCGTAATATATAATTGATAGTATATACTATTGGTATAAGCAGGCACTTTAGCCTGTGAGAATAAAGGTCAAGGACATTTATTGCGGGGGTGGTCAATATATTTCCAAAGCTCTCGCATTCTCTAGCAGATTTGGGCAAATATTGAATTAAGAGGATGTTTGTTCTGCTTATACTGCCCCATACCACTTCAAGTAGTCTCTAGGTGGTTTATAGTTTTAATTACAATATGCAGGCTATACATTGCCCCCTGCCAGCAAGCTGGATACTCATTTTACCGACCTCGGGAGGATGGAAGGCTGAGTCAACCATGAGCCTGCTACCTGGGATTGAACCCCAGGTCATGAGCACAGTTTTACCTGCAGTACACTACAGGCATTTAACCACTGCGCCATGAGGCTCCATCTATAATGAAACTATAACCTTTAATGTAATGTTTTTGTTACGTATTATTAGACATTTTAAGTTTAAGATTGTTTTGTTTTATGGTCTAAAAAATTAAAACTGTAGCATCAGGAAAAATCTACCACACATTAGAAAAAATGTAAAAGGTGAACATTCTGACTGAGTCTTGCTAGAAATAAAGTCTACTAGCCAGGATCTAGCTAAATATAGATGTTGGGCATATTACATTTTGTCAAGACACTTGATGATGTACAGCACCATTATGAAGTTGCGGTGACAGTAGCAAGAGAGGAAAAATGTTGAGCCCATCAGAGATTTTCTTTTTCATACAACTGCCAAAATCCTGCAGTGAGCATGGTCACTGGGGATTCGGTACTGTACTCCAAAAAAGTAACTTTCCTAGGTTCTGAGCTTTCACTTAATGATATAAAAGATACATCCATGATAAAATAGGAAACAAGTACCTACATAGAGGTGATGAAGAGAGATAGCAAAAATCCCCCAAAGCACTGAAAGCATATCAATCATCAGTCTACTGAGATACAGTTTTGCATCCAAATCAGCACTCACTTTGTACAGATGCTCCTTCATTGGGATTGGAGTATCCTTCACCTTTCTGTTTGATTCTGCGGATGATGCCTCCATTCTCAAATAAATCCTCCCCTTTGAAATCAAGCAGTTCAATCTGAGGGGGAAAGTGCCAAACTTCAAAGGAGTGCTAAGTTTCTGAGGGGGAAAAACTATTTAATTGCTATATTTTGAACAAAGGAAGCATAAGCACACACTTCAGAGCCAAAGGCTGATCTCCATGGCCACTCTTTTAGCCAGCTGTTTCTCGCTTGTTCATGACAGAAGACCATATAAATTATTCAGTCCAACTGCAGCATCCCCTCAAAGTGAATAATTTAAACAGATTCACAAAAAGCAATCGAAAAGGTGTTAGCTGAAGGTGAATGAGAAAGAAGTGATTCTCTGAAGTTCCACAATACAAAGCAAGCATACCCCTTCCTGCATCTTGTCCTAGAGGATGGTGCAAGTAACCCACATCAGATTCAGAAACTAAAATTCCCAGATTTAGGGTACTCCATCACATATTTTTAAATCCTAGGATTGGGTTTTGCCATTTGCCTTGTGTATATACTATTAGTTTCATAGTGAATACGGGCTCACACAGACAGCAGGATTATGAACAAATCCATGTGCTCTTCAGGGAGATTCTGCCATGAGGAAAAAAGGCAATATGAACCTTGAGAATCAGGCTGCAGTTTTTAGGGACTAGCAGATTCTGAGAACAGCCCATCTATCTCTTCAGCATTTCAGAGAAAACTTCCCTATTGTTGACTCTGGAGTATCCAACTACATTAGATGGTGGTAGAGGCTGCCCATTACTTCTCATGATGGAAGTGCAGTTATCTACAATTAGTCAAGAGAATTAGCTCACTATCATGTCGGTTCCCAATAAAGACTTAGGCGGTTACTTCACGTCCTTCTTTGTTCCTTGACTAATTTTGTACCGTGACAGCGTTGGCCGTGAACACGTGGTTTTGTCCCTGTTTCAGTGTTCCCATGGTCGTGATAAGTTGTCTCTTGACAAGGGTTATCTCACGGTCATGTACCGTGACAAACACTGAATTTGTCTAGCTTCCTTTTTCCTTTTTTTGGGGGGGGGGTGTTAAAAATTCTTTTTTGATATTTCGCTTCTGAAAAGTAAAAAAACAAACAAACCCAGACACAGTTTTCTGAGAGAAATGAATGTTTTGTTGGGCGACAGTCATTACTACCGGGCATCTTGTCTCGGAACAGATAAGCAGGAACAAACAGTGACAAAGGAAAACCCTACCCCAGCATCAGGTACAGTATTGTTGCTCTTAGCACCCATTCCGGGGGCATGGTAGAGACAAATTTCAGCAGTTGCGTGACAGACGTGAAGTAACATTTTTGTACCGCTCCTGAGTGCAACACTAACAGAGACAAAACGGATTTGAAGTAACCACCTTATTGGCTTTGCTGCATCTGGTGTCTCCCCCTTCTCTCACCAATAACACAGTGGGTGGGTTGAGGGTAGGTTTTGGGCCCATGAGTGTGATAAGTATAAAACAAAATACTTATGGTACATTTCAATGTTTACTTCCCATGGAGCACAATAATGTTAGGAAATAAACAATCCTAATAAAGTTAAAATTTATTACCCTTTATTTGTTACAGTTTATGTAAACCATAACAAATTTTCCCAACTGTTTGCTTCAGCACAATCCTTAATCACTAGGAGTCTATGCTCGATAAAACCAATTAAGATATATATTTCTTTTTCCCTAGAAAAAGGATGTAGTGACAGAGCAACAAAGAACACAGACTTAGGATTTTTAACATAGGTAGGAACTAGGGAGGCTCTTGAAATTTCTTTTTAGGTCCTTTCCAGAGTTTGGAAGTGTGCTAGCTAGAGAATTATGGGGATTGTAGTCCCTTTCACAGAAAAGCAAAAAGAATTTCTCCATGTTGAGGATCATTTAAAGGCGTAATGGAATGTCAATGTGACAAATAGGATCCATTAAAAATGGCCTTACCTCAAAGAAGAGTGTTGCATTTGACGGGATCTTTGGAACACTTCCAGCAGAACCATATGCATATTCTGGTTTACACAGCAAGTGGCAGATCTCCCCTTTCTTCATGGTGGCAACCCCAATATCCCATGCCTTGATGACCTGGCCTAATGACAAGAAATTTCAAGCAACAGATTTGGTCAGTAAGTCTGTCACAGCAGAGATATATAGATATACATCTGTAGACATTGTAGATATATACACATTGACATTCTGTGCACAGTATTAATTGAGACCAGTGATCTCAGGCCAATTTCTGCAGTATGAGAGAGATTTTTGCTTCTATTATCACCCTCACAAGCCCCAGAACTCAATGTGCCTTTTGTTCTCTCAAGTTGCTTCCAAAGTATGGTGACACTATGAATTAGTGACCTCCAGAAGGAATAAAAAAGGAAAAGGTTCCCCCCGCACATGTGTGCTAATCGTGTCCAACTCTAGGGGCCAAAGAGCCAGTGTTGTGCAAGTCCATGGCCACGTGGCTGGCATGGCTGCAAGGAAACACTGTTTTACCTTCCCAATTTCTACAGCGGCACCTATTCATCTACTTGCATTTAGATGCTTTCAAACTTCTAGGTTGGCAGGAACTGGGGTTTTCAGCGGGAGCTCACTCTGCTGCGTGGCACCCAGGATTCGAACTGCCAAGCTGCTGACTTTGCAGTCAACAGTTTTGGAGCCTTAGTCCGCTGAGCCACAATTATTGTAAACTCAAGGTTGTGGTTGCTTTTACAGTCAATCCACCTTTTATTTGAACTGCTGCCTTTAACTTTTCCTGATGTTACTGTCTTTTCCAGTGAGTCTTATCTTCTTTTGATTTGCTGAAAGTTAGATGCCTTCAACTTAGCCACTTGAACTCATGGTTGATTTGATCTCACCCATTTACATTATTTGACTCAATGCCTGTTCATGGTATAAAGCTGTTTCTCAAAAAACACTTTTCAAATGAATCCATTCTCATCCATCACTTTCTTCACTGTTTCAGCTTTCACATTCAGACACAGTAATACAGTAAGTCACCTCCATATAGATCACTGGTTCTCAACCTGTGGGTCCCCAGATGCTCCTGGACTGAAACTCCCAGATACCCCTTCCAGCATAGTGAGTGGTGAAGGCATCTGGGAGTTGCAGTCCAGGAACATCTGGGGACCCACAGGTTGAGAACCACTATTATAGATTATCCTTGCTTTGGTCTCTAATGACACATTTGTACTCTTGAGGATCGTTTCCAGTTCCTTCATTATTGCTCTTCTGAGTCACTTTTTCTGTTTTCGGCAAAAGTCTCCATTGGGATTGAGGACTGAACCATGTCAGTGTGCAAGATTTTAAAGCCCTACTCCTATCCTACAGTATATCTGTGTGTGGAGATATCAGAAGTTGTGTGAAGCATGTGTGACCTTTGGCTTTCTAGTCAACACTGCATGCAGTCTTTGGGGCTGAAAAAATTGTGCAGCCCTGGTCTACCTAATCGTCTGATTCAGACATAACATGAAACCATGGTTTAGGATTATGTGTCGAACCCACAACAAACCCTAATCTCTCAATCTATCTCTTCCTCCCACCTTTATACATGAAAAAAGATTTAAAGCTCTGATCATATTTTAGAACAAACCACTACAGTATTTTCTATTTTGTCCCAATAGAGAGGAATTTGGTTTATACAAGCAATGAAAAAAACATAGGGGAATAAGTGTGATTTATGCAGAGGACGCTAAAAGGCAGTTTAATACTATGTCTGAGTAAGGTCAGTATATGTATTATTTAAAAACTGCTACGAAGCAATGAGTAGGATAAATAGAAAGTATCCAAATGAAAACAGCATAGATAGAGCATATATTAGTTCCACACATGGTGAAATGGACAAAGTCTCTACAAAATACATAATGGCTCTATGGAACTGTTGCTACTCATTTAGTATAATTCATCAATTCCTAAAGGACTCATTAATTATAGTGATATATGATGAAATGTATAAGATAAAAAAGAGACAAGTCAAGCAAACTAAGCTATTATATGCCTGCCTAACCCCTCAAATATCTGATGATTAGTGGCAAATACGTTCACAAACTTGTGGGGAGGGATTCTTCATAGCTTAGACTGAGTGGCAGTAAATACCTCCTGAAGCAACCCTTTAAAACACGCAAGTAGGTTTTGCTACAAGGAGGGCACTCTAAGATGACCACACCAATGACTGGATTTGCCCAATACCATCAGTGGCATATGTATGAATCCCCTCTAGGTTATAGGAACTGCTAATTAATATTCTCACAGTCACTTGAATTCAAATAGAGAAGAGAACTTTAGGAGGAGAAAATCTTCTGATTCTATAGGCCAAAAGAATCATAAGTACCAAGGGCATTTTGATTAATCGGTGTAAATAATATTAACAAAACCAAGTCATATGCTATAAAGAATCATCTTAGTTTTTCAAACGTCTCCAAGCCTCTTTGTTCCTTTTGTTTCTGTGGGCTAAAGGCTCTTCTCTGATAGGGTATTTAAGTTCTCCTTCAGAGACAGATTATAATGAAATTCTCCCTGACATCCAGACCAAGCTTTCCTTATTTAATGTATTCTCGAAGGCTTTCACAGTTGGGATCTGATAGCTGTTGTGGGTTTTTCCAGGCGGTTTGGCCGTGTTCTGGAAGTTTGTCTTCCTGACATTTCACCAGACTCTGAAGATGCCAGCCACAGAGTCTGGCGAAACGTCAGGAAGAAAAACGTCCAGAACATGGGAAAACAGCCCCGAAAAACTCACAACAACTATTTCCTTAATTAACTTTGTACTATTGTACTTCTTTTTCTTCTTTTGCAGACCTTTTCATTCCTCCCTAAACCCCTGGATTACTTTTGTACCTCTTTATTCCAGTGAGCATATGGCACCTTTCTTCATAGTACAAGGTTTTCTTTCTTTTCTTCTTCCTCCCAAGGGGTTCTTTGACTGCTATGCCAGCCTACTGCTTTGGTGGCTCCCCAGCCACCGAAAAGAGGGGGTCATCTTCATCCCCCAATACCCATGGCTTCCTTACCTACATTTTCCCTCAGTGGATCTTAACAGTCTTGAGGTTTTTTTCCTGCTTCTAATCCAAGGATCATAGGTATCTGTCTTCTGGCGTGCTGGTGGATTTTGAGTGTGTTCCTGATGGACTGCTGAGCATTGGTGCTGCATGGCTGGTGTGACTGCCCTTCCCTTTCTCTGCCTTCTGGTCTATCCAGCCAACCATTCCCCCTCGCTATCAAGAGGCGCTTGGAAATGGAGGATGATTCAATAAAGCAGGAAATGCTACTTTCAGAACATTTGAATCCTGACACGATTGTGTGTGGTAGCTCCCCACTGAAACCTGGAGGAATCGGCTCATGGATATGAATCACTGTTCTCTAAGACTTGACTGTCTTACAGAGAACAAAGGGGAGCAGGAAAAGGCAGTACCAATGAATCTGTCTGGAACAGCCCTAACATAACCACCATTTTTGTAGTACTTGATAATGAAAACAAATTCAAGAAGGCTTTGGTTGTTATGCATTTCTAAAATTATAGCTCCCCTGTCATCAGATCAAGTTTAACAAAAATTCTTCAACAACAACAACAAATAGCATTCCTATTAGTATTTATTTTACAAGCCAGGAGAAACAGAAGAATATAAATTATCTTACTGCACCTTTGACCTGAGAAGATTATTCAAGGTAAACTCCGTTAACATCTTTCCAGGAGATATGTTAACTCAGTTAACATCTTTCCAGGAGATATGTTATGTCTAAAAGAAATGCCCTAGCCATAATTCAGTAAGCATTTAATTACGTTTCTAACATTGTTCACTTGTTCTAATGTTGAAGAACACTACCACCATCCAGTTCTGTGAATTAACTGCAGGAGGGGTAATAAGCGTATCACCAAGTGGCATATTTGGTAGCCTGGTAAGAAAGGAGAACTACAGAGAGTGGTTCTCTTTCAGATTGTATATGAGTTAATTGGATAGCCTGTTGACCTTATTCGGTGTAAAATGATTTCGTACCTTCACATAACTTCCTGCCTTTGAGCATGCACTTTGAACAATTAAGTTCTTTTGCTTGTAACTCAGAAATTATTTTCATTTTATCATTCCAGAATGCATATTGAAAAAGGAACTCACAACCTCAGGGTTAGAACAACTGCCAGTTTTTGAATGTTCCATGAAAACAACCAATACCTAAAGGATTCTTCAATCAGAACGGATGACATACTTATTCCTTGATTTGCACAACTTCAATCAGAATTTTCCCACATTGAAATAATTTATACAAAATTGACATGTCAGGAAAAAAGTTCAAACATGTTATTTCCCCTCTTGCAATTAAGAACATCACAGTACTTCTGACAGGGTAAACTCTGGTGACAATTGAGATTAACTGGACTTTTTAAACAAAAATATGGCAACAAAGGGTGGATGGAGTTAGATTTTCCCGTTGGTTCATGCACACTGCACCATCAGTCCTGCTTGAAGCAGAAACAGCCCTTGTTTCTGCTGGTGTGTGAACCCATGCGCTGCTCTGAATCATTTCTCTTCTGATAAGCTAGAGATAGAATCCACAAGCAACCTTAAAAGAAGCACCGGATTCCACCTGTGGTTTGTTGGGACAGAGATCAGACTGGCAGCTGCACCTGGTTTTGACTAATACGATGCATTTGTTCTGTGGCTTGTTTAAGCACCTTGCTGCAGGAAGGAGCAACATGCATATAGGTAGCCCATGGTAACAGGGCTCCTGCAGATCCTTGGCTTATTATGTCCACCGGAACACTTTGATGGGGGGAGGGAAGGAATACGCACATTTGGAAAAAAAAAAGAAAAAAATGGATACTCTGCCTCTTTAAAGATTACCCATGCTTATATGTCAATATCAGAGGACAGGTTGTTCAGGAACATATTTAGTTTTTGCATACCTTCTGGATTAAAACAATGGATTCGGCAATACTTCCCATTTCAACAGGAGCCCCCAAGGGCCAGTATGTTCACCTGACTGTTTGAGAACAGCCCTTCAAGTTTGTTCATTTTTGTTTTGATTGCTGAACTGTATTTGTTTGTTTGTTACTCCCACCCACCCACCAACCTTTCTCCGGGCCAGCATTTTATTGTGGAGCTCTGTTCATATAGTAGGAATGATGTCCATCAGGCAAATAAAAGAGAGTTCCTTTTTTTTTAAATTTAATGTGTGCGCACAATGAGATGAAGCAATACAAACCCTAACATTGAAAAAACGAACTGTTGCAATTGCAGAAATCTTTCATTGACTTCATTCCTGTTGTACTGGCAGAGCTTGCCAAGAGAATATTAGGCAACTATAAACACTGGAAACACTTTGAAACAACTTTACAGTTAAGACAAAAATCAGCAAATGGAAGACCTGGAGAGCTCTCTGCTTACTAAAAGCTTTGGATAGGCATATTAGATTCCTCTGATGTGATTTTAGTAGTATGCCCTATCCTGAGAGGTTACAAATATTTGGATCAATCAGTCTGCATTAGAAATCTAAATTATAATTAAACATTAATTAAATTATCCAAATCTAAATTAGAATTAAACAAGCAAGATAGGATAATTTCCTTCTATGAAAATATGGGACCTGTAACCTTGTGAGGATGAAAGATTCCTCCTTTCCAAGATTTCTAGTCTCCAGGTGACAGCAGTTTTCCCAGACTATGGTAGGAAAGATGAAAAGTTAAAAACTGTTTCAGTGTGCTCTGTCTGATGATTAGTGTCTTCCCTATAGTTATCAATTATATTTCACGATTTGCATCTCTGCTTCTCCAAGGAAACAAACAACAGACTTTCACTGAAGAGGCAAAATCAGATGTTTGCCAGTTCCTGGTCCTTCCTGTTTCCTCTTGCACTCCCATAAAACTTGTATGGAAAAAAAAAGATTATATATATTGTAAGAACTGTTATTTAATTGACAAGAAGCCACTTTCGATCCCTAAAGCTCTCTTTACCTTTCTGCACCTTTTCCACTCTTTACCTTTGCCCAGGCTGAAGATAAATGGCTCATTCCTGTCACGACTGGAATCAAACTTTTTCCCATTGGCCAACTTTCCTTTGTAGTGGACATAGACCTTGTCTCCTATCATAGGAGATTCATCCTTATTCCCTGGCCTCTTCACGATCTAGAATGAAAATATGGAAAAATAAGTTGATTTAAGTTAATACGTATCCCTAGCCACTTTAAAAGGATACTTCCATATTAATAATTATATAGACTTGTAAAACTGATGTTTTGCATCTGATACTGAGAATGAAAACTGGCCCAACAACTGTTAGAAGGCAAGACAGGAAAGTTAATTTTCAGCTGTTTTTTGTCCATGGCCATAAACACAATATAAAATAAATATAGACCTAATCAGGACTGAAAAAGTCTCACAGCAAACCTTGTAAGGTGCCATGTGAAGAATTGTGTCCAGTTTTTGGTACCCTTCATATGTGCCAGGGCTTCCCAGGGTGCCATATGTCTGCCATAGAAGACTATATGATGTAGTAGAAGGAACCAAGATGGAATTATTTATACTTCAGGCAGGGGTTGGCATGTGCAGCATATGAAATGTGCAATTTTCTAGCAAGCTTGTTTCCTTTTCCTTTTTTTTTAGCAAGAAGTATTACTATTAAATCAGAGAAATCAAAAATATATCCCAAAAGAGGTACTAAGTGAGCTGAAGAGATTGTTTATTCATTGTATTACACAGAATGCAGAAAGTGGTCAAAGGGCTAGTTGGGAGGGCCTTGGTTTGCTGGTGATAATACATATTAGCTTAGGTTTCTGCCTTACCTTCAAAACCCCTCGATCTTTGTTTGGTGTAATATCCTCGCCTTGTTCAATAAGAGTTGTTGCCTGGACCTCTCCTTCTTTCTTTGCAGCCTCATCAGTTGTCATGGTCTCATTTCACAGGCACAACCTTTGCAAATGAACACACAGACCCAAGTTATAAATGAAGGTTGATAATCTTATCTACCAGGTTTCAGAACAACAAATAGAATGCTGTTACATGTCAACATGACATTGTAACATTCTATTAAATGAGGCAACATGAATAGCATAACACAAATTGGGTCCTTACTGAGGGTCAGTGGAGTCTTTCTTGCTAACAAGAGCTCCTTTCTCCAAGAGAAAAAGAGAGTCACAAGCTGATGGGATCCTCAGCTGTCATCGCTTTCCATTTCTCTCTCTTTCTTTTCTTTCTCCTTGTTCCCTGCATCTCCCTCACCCTTTTTTCTCTTTCTACTCTCCTTTCTAAACACAGATGGAATGCCAAGGGACCTTGTTGGATTCAGACATGGCCTGGATGAAAGCTGTGCACCATGGGTTCCTCAACTTTATTAACATACATGGTTTTCCAACAAACATTCAGAAGTACAGATGGGCACGAATAAAAAAAAATGGTGTTTCGTTTGTCGTTTGTCGTTTAGGGGGTCTGTTTCGGTCCGTTTTCATTTTTCGCAATTTTTTGCAAAAAATTCATTTTCGTTTGTTTTGTTACCGTTTTGTTACCATTTATTTCAATTTTTTGTTTTTTTTTTAGCATTTAAAGCAATTCAATGTATTGCCATAACAAAAATGAAACGGACGACAAAATTTCTGGTGTTTCTGTTCGTTTCGTTTCATTTTAGAGACAAAATTCGTTTGTCATTTCGTTACGCAACAAACAAAAAACAGAAACGGAAATGAAAAATTGTTCATTTTGTGCCCATCTCTATTCAGAAGTACAGTATACAATATATGTGTATATACCGGCAATAAAGATGAGCTTATGATGCTGTAGCAATCAATTCAACTCTGGTTTATAAAACCGCTAAGAAAAAGAACAACAACTCTGGTTTATAAAAAAAATATTTTCCACTGTACATAGGAGGCTGGAACAGCAGTTCAAACAACTTCAGCTTTTTAAAAAGGGCAAACAAAAAAGAGGTCTTTTAAAATGCTCACTACCTATACCTTCAAATGTCATCTTTAAATATGTGGAACAAATCACTTAACACTTCACAGTCAATACCTCTCAACCATAAACTGTCACAAAATACACTTACAATCCTTTTTTTAATTGCAATGACATATTTTGTAACGGGAGTTCCAATAAGCAGGAATTCTCCCAACTAGACATGAAAAATTTCCAGAAATTTGGAATCCATGGAGAAAATTGGAGGGAAAAAATGGGAAAATTGAGAGAAACAACAACAGCCAAGGTCCCCCGTTCCCTTCCCCCTCCACCCAGTTTCCAGAAATTTTACACTTCTGCTCCCAACTCAAGACAGTTTTCATATTTCTGTTCCTTTTCCTTACTGGACAGAGAATACAGCACTGGCATTTTCAAACAGACAAAGGTAGTAAGACTATGGATGCTTTAAGGAACCCCTGATTCAACAGCTGTTTTCTAAGAGCAAAAGAGGAACAGACAAAAGATGAATTAGGTTGTATTGCTAGATCTGCAGGTGATGATCAGCAGCAAGAGTATCTAACTCTCAGTAGCTTAACAAGGACAAGTGAAATTGTGGATAAAATTTCACTGGTATGGCGGGCCCTATGCCGTTTTTCACTCAATCTCAGTATTCCATGCCAGTAAATAGGAGTTGGATGACACGATAGGTATAGAGGCTCCATGAATGTAAGCCAACATAGATATCTCCAGGGGCAAGAGAAAAGTATGAGAAGGTTTTGGTGGGGGGAAAACAACTTCTCAAAGTTTGTGGAACACTTTGTTAAATAAAAAAAACTGTTTCCTAGTAATTTGTCATCAGGAAATGCATGACACTGAATAAGACAGCAAAACTTCACAGAGAGCAAATGCGAAAGTAATATGACTTCAAAACTTCCCACAACCTTTGAAAATAACACAACCAGCAGGAAATTTAATTAAGTAGAAAAGAATTGTATACAACTTGGGCGGGGGGAAGCATTCGATTAAAAAAAATAATGGATAGCCCAGCCCACAGAACCGTAACAGACACTGTAAAACAATAAGCCGAGTCACAACTAATGCTAGTTAGTGGTTAAGATTGTTAAAACAGACTATTTTCTCAAGGTGGAACGTCATACAGCAATATAACATTTTGATAATCCTTGCCCTCTCTGGCATCCAAATTTCATCTCTATACAAGGAATATACATGAATAAAGCTATATGAGGTCATCAGCTGTGGACGTTAATTTTCTTTAATATAATTTTTCTACTCCTTCACCACTCCCAGCTTCTGAGGCACCCTAGGGCTCCCTTTGAATCTGGGAAAGATTTTAGAATGGTGGAAATGTTTAATATCCAAAAACTACTGCTGGCGGTCCCTACCATCAGGATCAGAACTATACAGATATTGAAGGTCCCCAACATACATACTGAGGCTCCTAAAGGCTTCCTCGGGGAGCCTTGGACCTGGTGGAGGGTGGTAGGAAAGTATATGTGTTAAATATAAAATTCCACAGGTGATTACATCATGAGCTTTTACATGTGTGGAGTTCTTCATTGGAATCCCAGCCACTCTAGTTATTTAGGTTGATTCAATGGGGGAGGGGGAGGTTTTTTTGTATTATGTTTCCTGATTTTGCGACAGTGTAGGATGTTCCTCTCTAGCAATCCAGTTTTTAGATCTGTTTCTCCTTATGGTATCTTTACTGGCACAACAGGTGTTCTGCAATTCAGGGCTGTGTCCCCTCCAGTGGGTGCCCACACAAAGAGAGTTCTCCCACTCCTCTGCCCTGCCTCCTCTGGGCACTGTCTCTCAGCGGGTGCCACACGAGACTGCAGGTTTTGGAAGCACTGAACGCATGTCTGGCTGGTCAACAAAGACGGATGAACCACAGAACTGGTGATTTGTGCCCACCTGTCTCTGGAGAATGTGGATACAATCCTAAACCTTTAATAGAATGAGAATTTCTCTCCATAATTATTGTCTGAAAATGGTCTGCCTCTTCCTCCCCTATTATTCAGTGTCACATTTTTGACTGACCTACAGCTCTTTCTCCTCAGGCAAGTGGCTGGCTTCCTGAGTGGGATTTTTATATGGACTGTTATGCCTTACTGCTTCGAATGTGTTTTTTGTATTGCATGTGTTTAACATTTCACCAAGTGGCATTTGTTTGATTCCTTTTGGTATGTGTATACTCATTGTTTTAAGCTTTAAAATTTTTTAATGGTTTAAGCTGCCTTGGATCCTTTTTAAGAATGACCAATTATCAGACAATTTCAAGCCAATCTCTTGTAGCCTTAATGTCGAGATTCTATTAATTGTTTTGGGCCTTCTAAGCTCCCTATTCTGATCAATTTGTGCAACATACTACTTCCCATTGTTTATATATAAACAAAATAGTTACAATTAGGCTCATGAAGGTAGAAACTCATTTACAAAGCTGTTACAGATAAAGAAAGAAATGGGATATGCAACTCATTTGGTTTGCTACGTCTTGTTGCTATAGATGAACTAAATATGCACAAAAAGGTGTGGAAATAGGCAAACCCACTGTAGAAAATATTTGACAGTAACTGAACAAAGGACCAACCAATGGCTTCTCACAATGTTTTGGTGATGTAAAAAAATCCTGAGAAATTTACAATTCTCATCTCAACTCCAGCTAAAGAATACAGTACTACTATTTCAGTTCTTGAATCTATTTCATTTCATAAACACAACAGCAAATGAGCATAAGTCACAGGAAATACTGGGTCTCCTTGAACATTTTTATCTCTCCAGACTCCTATTAAAGGTGAAGGTTTTCCCTGCACTTGTGTGCTAGCTGACTCTAGGAGCAGTGCTCATCTCCATTTCTAACCCAAAGAGCCAGTGTTGTGCAAGTCCATGGCCATGTGGCCAGCGTGGTTGAACGCATTTCTGCACATGGAACACTGTTTATCTTCCCACTTTTTACAGAGGTACCTATTTATCTGCACACATTTACATGTTTTTGAACTGCTGCCAGACTTCTGTTAGGAGGAATCAATGCATTTTATATAGATTATTGTCTGTATTAATATGATCTGAGTTCAGAATGCAAAAATGTAATTAAAAAGAATTTTGAAAACAAGATCAGGTGTTCCTCTTTTAACATGAAAGAATCCATCTAAGAAGAACAAGCTGTATCCAACAGAATCACTGTGTCTTCAGGCTCAGTTTCTGGAAGCGTAAGCTGGATAGGATAATTTCCTCTTCCTCTTACAGCCCTTCCCCACTTTATAAAAACTTTCTCTGGCAGGACAGAAAACTCCTAGATCAATTTTTAATACTAGAGAGGTCTGAAAGTGGAGGGGCATAATATCCTAAGTGCATGTTGTAACAGAAAAATTATAATGCACTACAGTATACTGTATTGAGCAGGAAATGCTGCAGGAATGCGTAACATGATAAAAAGACAGCTAGGGCCCTTTCTTCCAGTTCAAACAGCAGTAGTATTCTGTTATAGTATTCTGTTCAAAATATTTTTAAATTTCATAGTACAATTTCTGTTAGCTAGCTGACTCCCTTCTATTTATTAGAATGAAAACTTAATCGTGCTCCTTTCCTCCGAGATAATCTTGACAATCTGAAGTGATGTCCTGAGCTGTGTATTTGCAGAGAATAAATATATCCATTATATTCAAACATTTTAAGCACCATGTACACTTTTTTAGCTCTTGAATTTAGCTTTTTCTGGAGAATCTCATAAATGACACATAAAGCTATTCTATAAAGCTGTTTTATATTCTCTCAAGAGCTGCCTAGATGCCCTAAACACATCCGATCTTGCCTGATTTCGGAAGCTAAGCAGGGTAGGTTCTTGGATGGGTGACCACCAGGGAATACCAGGTGCTGCAGGCGCCTGGATTAAGAACTGGCAAGCCACTCCAGTATTCCTGCCAAGAAAATTCCATGGACATGGAGTCACAAACAGTCGATCACGACTGTAATGACACAACATGCACACACATTTTATATTCTCATTCTCTTCTTCCCAGCCAAGTCTTTCTTCATCTTCTTTGTCTAACACAACATGAAAAAAAACTCTTTGTACAGCAATGAAGACAGCTCACTCATAGATTTTACCTCTCCATTAAGGAAACCATACTATGGACTAGAGATGGGCACGACTCAGAAAAAAAGTTTCGTTTTCGTTTTCGTTTTCGGCTAGGGTCTGAGTTGTTTCGTTTCCGTTTTCGTGGGCTAATTTCAAAATTTTTCATTTTCGTTTCGTTATGTAACGAAAATGGAAAAAACGAAAACGAAAACGAAAATTTTTTCGTTTCTCCCCATTTAGCTCAATTGAGTGCTTTTCCAGTAACGAAAAACGAAAATTGGCTCGAAATTAGTCGTTTCGTTTCTGTTTTCGGTCCAGGTTGGTGCCGATTTTCGTTTTCGTTTCGTTTCCGTAACGAAAACGAAAAATGAAAACGAAAACGAAAATACCGCTAAGTCATGCCCATCTCTACTATGGACTTCTAAAAGTTCTTGGTTTATATTCTTTGCCATTTGGACAAGCATACACACAATTGATAAGGGGATTGTAATGAAGGAATGTAATGTTCAGCACATGGGCATGGACAATTTTCACACTTAGATTTTTGCAGTTTTAGAAATTGATTGGCCAAAACCTGTTTCATCACTACACCCTTTGTAGCTGCAAACTGTACATTACAAAGTCATACTGAGGAAACAGTTACAGAGGTACAGTGGTGCAATCTGTAAAAGAACTAGTTTTGCAATCAGAGAAATGGGCTGCCTAGGAATAATTTTTGAAGATGGGGTACCTTATATAATTACAACCCTAATGAATACCATACAAGTCAAATAGGCAACTGAAATGGCAACAAGATTTATTATTAAAAAAAAATAACTTCAATGCCCCAAACCAGGGGTGGGTAGTCAATTAAATATCACAAACTGGTGAATTTTTTGAGTCCTGCAGGTCTGTTCACCATGTTGGCATTTAGCTAGCCAAAATCAAAACACAGCTATATGGTCGACCCTGCTTTGGGATTTGCACATGTACCACAAGTGCCTTTTGGGTGTGTTTGATTTGTAAATTACTTCAAATATCCATGCAAAGTAGGATCTACCCAGAGGTCTGAAGTCTGTCCCATGTTCTGGACCTGTTGTCAACTTCCAAGTGCAAGGTAATCAACTCAGCCAGCCTTCCACTCTGACCCTGCTGCTGCTGCTGAACACTAGGTCTGCTTTAAATAAGGCTCAGTTGATCCAGGATTTAATCTCGGATGAGAAGGCAGACCTAGCCTGTATAACTGAAACCTGAGTAGGCTCAGAGGGAGGCCTGGCCCTCTCTCTAATATGCCCACCCAGCTATGCCATCCTACATCAGGACAGACTGAAAAGGGAGGGAGAGGAGTAGCCATTAGAGATGTTTTTGTAGCTTTTTGTTTCATTTCATTCGAAACAATTTTTTTTTAAAAGTTTCATTTTTCATTTTTATTTTTTTATTTTTTTTACAGCCGACCAGCCTGGCTGGTCAATGATTTTTTTTTTGTTATCCTAGCACCAATCAGCTGGCCCACGGGCCAGATGGCACTTTTTTTTAACCTAGTGTCGACCAGCCAGCCCATGGGCCAGTCAATGCTTTTTTTAAAAAACCTAGCACCGACCAGCTGTCCCATGGACTGGTCGGTTTCTCTTTAAAAAATTAGCTGCCCCACAGGCCAGTTGCTGCTTTTATTTATTTTTATCTAGTGTTGACCAGCCGGCCTGGTCGGCACTTATCTTTATTGTTTATTTTGACAAGCGCCAAGATCAGCTGTTGTCAAAATAAATAATAAACAAAAATGAAACAGAACGAAATGAAAATTTTCATTTTGCTTCATTTCATATTTTAAAGGGCACTTTGTTTTTCGTTTCGTTCTGTAATGAAAAGAAAAACAAAATGAAAAAAATTCATTTCATGCCCATCTCTAGTAGCCATTATTTATAGAGACACCCTTGAGGCTGTTAGGCTCTCTGCCCTGGCGATTCCAGGTCTGGAGGCCCTCCACATGATGATTGGAACTAGGGATGATTTGGGGATCATGCTAGCTTACCACGCTCCCCACGACCCAGCACTTTTCCTTTCGGAACTGGCGATCCTTGTCTCAGCAGCTATCTTGAGGTCTCCCAGGCTGTGTGTCCTGGGCGACTTCAATGTACTTGCCAAGGCAGGGGTCACAAGTCCAGCTCTAGAGTTCTTAGAACCATGGTTTCCTTGGACTTGTCCTAGCTAGTCAACATTTCCATTCACATGGCTGGCCACACCACACACCTGGTGTTTTTTTCAGCACAGAGAGTGGACCAGTGGTGACTGATCTCCGGATGGTCCCCTCGTCATGGTTGTACCACCGCCTAATAAAATGCAGCCTCATAATTGTACTTTCTCCTCATGGGGAACAAGGATCGATTAAGGACTGCCCTTGCAGGCTAGTGGATCCTGTTGGTTTCCAGGAAACCATGGTGTGTGTGTGGGGGGGGATACAGGCTGATTTGGTTGGTAGTCCTGTCAATGCTCTAAAAGAACCGAAAGCCTTGAGTTTATAAGAGCTGACCAGAGCAGTTGAAGACCATGTCATTTGGAAATAATACATTCATAGGATAGCCATGAGTCGGAGGTGATTTGGTAGCAAACAACAACACTAATTATTGCAAGCCAGTGGATGTTCTAATTCTCCCCAGCAACTAAAAACAAACAAATCAGAAGACAGCACTCTCCACCCAAACAACACCATCACAACACAGGAATTTTACAGATTGGCACCTACATTTTCTAGGCACTATCAGAACATATGTCAGAATCAATTTCTGCTATAACTGTTTGATAAATAAAATGATTTTTCCTTTTCACCCAAAAATAAGGTTGCCAAAGAAAAGAAAATTACTTTAATTGTTAGATATCATTCTGATGAAATTTAATGTCTAGCTTGGGTGGTAACTGTATTTCTCTACAGCAAGATGTCAAAAGATAAGCTGGCAATTTCACAGAAAAACTACACTCTGGAGTATTTGTAATGTGAAAATGAAAGACACGATAAAATTGAGAACCATGCTATTCCCACACTGATGGGATGTGCTTTAAAAAACAAGGCTAAGATAATAAGGGATACTTTGGAAAGTAAGGTTAAATATATATTTAACATTTCTTTTAAAGAATTTCTTTCCTCTGATTCAAAGCACAGACTACAATATAACTAAGCCAGAGCTTTATTATTCAAATCAACATTTCAGGCTATGTATCTGAAAATGAAATTCTAAACAGGTGGTTTAGGTAATATTCTGAAAATGCATTATGCAATCTCAATTTAAACTATAAGGACCCTTCTGGTACCTTATAAACCAGTACAGTAGTTTCCAACCCTGGGGCCCTAGAGGCTCTTGGATTTCAGCCCCCAGAAATCCTGACCAGCTCAATTAGTAGTGAAGGCTTCTGGGAGTTTTAATCCAATAATATCTGGGGATCTAAGGTGGGCAACCACTGTACAGTGGACCCTCGTATAACAAACGGTTTGTATAACATAAAATCTGTACATCATAAAAAATTCCAGAGAAAGGTGAAATTTGCTTAATGGAATTGCCTATGGGGCGAATCCGTACAACATAAAAATGGTCGCGATTAGGGATTACTCTGTTTTCAATGCATTCCTATGGGAAATTTGTATAAAGGAAAATTAGCTTAACATAATTTCATTTGGAATGAATTAATTCCTTTATACAAAGTACCACTGTACTAACAAATGTTATTTGGCATAGGTTTTTGTAAAATTTAGCCCACTTTTTCTTTTTTAAAAAAATATTTATTCACCATTTAGCAAATAATAAAACAAAACACTACATAATCAAATTGTTTTCAAATTGACTGCTGTCAATTGATGGTTGACAGCAGTTCTAAAAACTTATACGCTTCAACAGATGGCATCATATTTAACTAAAGGTTTTTTTCATTTATTCCTAGAAAAAGTTTTAAACCTCTTTTCTGCAATCTAACCACGTATAAAATTTATCCCATATGAGCGCAAATTTGCTTTCTTCCTTTTCTTTGAGTTTATAGGTCAATTTATCCATTTCGGCACATTCAAGTATTTTATTTATTACCACTTTCATCATTTGGGGTTTTATCTGCTTTCCACCATTGTGCCCATGCTAATTTTGCCACTGTTACGACATGAATCTTCAGGTAGCTATCTTCACTATTTCTTGTCCTTTTAGCCCACTTTTTCATATGCATACAAAGATTGCCAAAAGAGTTTTCATTTGCTTTGCAGCAACAGATAGCGTGGCATTGCCTGGAAATCTTTCAATGAATTTTGTTACTTTACAAGTCAAATCCACCAACCAGTTTAATTGCAGAAATGGCCAATGATCCAAAGACCTATTTTAGATAGATCTAAAGACCATAGCCTTATGTTTTTTTTTTTTAAAATTAATCCCTTAAAACCAGCAATTTCCAGGCTACATCTCAATCTACTTTTAAAAGTCTCCTCAGTTCCCGAAGCAGTTCAGCAGATGGCATCATCAGCTGCTGTTTGAGAAATATAAACCAAAATTCTGAGGGAACATAAACAGTTGTGTGGTTCTTTCCAATATACATAGGAGAGCAGTGGAAAAATGAAGATCTTTGAGCCCATAAAAACACGCAGATGGAAAAAACAATAAGTTATCTTTACAAACTTCTTAAAATCTGATTCAGATTTCTAGCTGGGGTCTAACCAAAGCCACTTGAGCTACTTAAGCTCTTAAGAATTCATGCACATTCAGGGTTGATCATATTAAAGCCTTAGCACTGCTTTGCTTGTGAGCATATTTCTTATATGGACTTAATTTCTGTGTGGGGGGGAAAGTGAATACTGGTCCTAGTAAATTTGTGTGAAACTAGCAAATACTTTTTAAATAAATAAATGAGTCAGACTCAGGAAGCCATTATATATATAACCACTCACAGTGACAGTACAAATGATTCATATTTCCCTCCCTTCAAGGCAATCATCATACAGTACATAGAGATGCACGCCAGCTGCCATATATCAAAGCAAATTTCCCCATAGGATATGATGGAAACTGGGTCCCCAGAATGAATCATTTCAGTTTCCATTATTTCCTATAGGGAAATTTGCTTTGCTATACAGTTGTCCCCCGCCATATCGCGGTTCATATACTGGTCCCAGTATATCACGGGACCACAGCATATGAAGGCAAGGGCTCCTGAGGCAAGCTGTGTGGGCCTGTTTGAGGCCTCCTACACTTACCCCAGGCCTGGCACTACCCTGAGCCGGCTTCCGACGGGCTTCTTGGTCCTGTCAGAGGCCCCAGAAGTGGTTTCTGGCAAACTGGGAGTGACTTCCGAAAACCCGGATGTGCCTTCCAGATTGCCCAAAACCACTTCTGGGGCTTCCGACAGGCCCAGAAAGCCTGTCAGAGGCCTGTTTGGGGCAGTACCATGCCTAATGTAAGTTTAGGAGGCCACAGACAGGCCCCCAGTCCCGATCCAACCCAGCATCTGCATATTGCTTATGTTCCTTTATCATGGGTTGGGTCCTAACCCCTGCAATAAACAGGGGATTACTATACAAGTAGTTTGGTTTATGAACATGCTTCTGGAATGGATTATGCTCATAAATCAAGGTACCACTGCATCCATTTCATTTCTCATAACAGTTTAGAGTTATTCCTAAATAAACTGTTGAATATATCAGTTCTGAAGATATAGAGCGTGTTTAACAGAAATGCTTCTTGTAATCGGTAAAATTTTTGCACACATTCTTGATGATTCCAGCAAGTGTGGTTCCCACATAAAAATACGTTTGCCATCACAGAAACAGTAAGAGTAACACTGGCGAACACCACAGTACTACCCAGGAATGTACCCTAGCAAAGAAAAGGCAGGCAAGATCCTCAAATGGTGGTAAAATAGTATGCACACAGTGACTCTATCTTGGAACGTTTATTGCAGAGAAATACTTTCAAGACTGTCATACAGAGGAGGGGCAAGATCTGTTCTCAGTCAATCCAGAGTGCAGGACATGCAACCATGGGCTCAAGTTATAGACAACCAGATTTCAATTGAACATCAGGAAACTCTTCTGGACTGTTAGAGCAGTAGGGCATGGAACCAATTGCCTGGAGTGGTGGTGAGTACTCTTAACACTAGAGCAGGGGTGTCCAAACTTTTTGCAAGGAGGGCCAGATTTGGCGAGGTGAAAATGTGTGAGGGTTGACCATTCAGACGCATTTGGCCCCCGAGCCAGATATTGGACAAGTTTCTATAACATGCAAGGAGGCAGGGAGGATGCTGCAGCAATGGAGCCAGGGGCGGGTAGGCTGGGAAGGTGGCTGGGTGGTGGTGGATGGAGGCAGGGAGGGCAAGCAAAACATAAAACAGCAAGATGATGCCTCCATCCGGCATGGGGAGGGGCCAGCTGGTGGGGATGCATGGCAGGCTGAGTCGGCAGGGAGAAGAGGCCGCGGGCCACTTGAAATTTGTAAACGGGCCACATTTGGCCCCCGTGCCTGACTTTGGACATGCCTGCACTAGAGGCATTCAAGAGAAATGTAGGCAACCACCTGGCAGACATGCTTTGATTTGTATACACCTGCATGGAGCAGGGGGTTGAATTTGATGGCCTTGCAGGCCTCTTCCAACAATATGATCCCATGAAATTAAATGGGCTCTAGTCTGCTGTCACACTGAAAATTAATATATATAACTAACAATCAACCCATTTTTCTATCTGACAGAGCTAATTGATGTTCCAGTACATATTCCTTGTGAGATTATCACATGCTAGAATAAGAATTATAGTCAACCATTTTCTCGTCTTCACAGCTGCCATTAAATAAGGAAACATCTTGGCAAGCTCCGCTGTGCTGTTCTGCAAAGAAATGTATTTAGCACTCTGTTACCACATTACTCAGTCGTTTCAATACCTGACTCACTATGAAAAAAAAGGCACATTGTGTTCTTTCTGGAACTTCTTCAAAATTAGTAAGACAGCTCCAAACAGCAACCTCAGGCATATACAGTGGTACCTTGTATAAAAGAATTAATTCGTTCCAAATGAAATTCTGTTAAGCAAATTTTCCTTTGTACAAATTTCCCATAGGAATGTATTGAAAATGGGTTAATCCCTAATCGCAACTGTTTTGTTGTTGTTGTACGGATTCACCCCACAGGCGATTCTATTTAAGTGAGTTCCCCTTATCTCCAGAATTTTTTTCCCCTTTAAACAGATTTCCTCTTAAACCGGGGGTCTGCAACCCGCGGCTCCGGAGCCGCATGTGGCTCTTTGGAACATATGCCGCGGCTCCGGGAGGGTTCAGAAATTTCAACACAAAGGCGCCGAATCTCGCGAGGACAGCCCGTCCTACAAGGTGGCGCGAAGCCAAGCGCGGCCACACTCTCAGCGCGCTCCCTCTTCATCAGAGCAAGAGAGAGAGAGGGAGGCGTGGTGGAAAGTGCACCCCCGAACGGCAGCCTTTTTTCTTTTTTTTTAACTGCAAGAAAACCTCCCAGATCTGGATTGTTGCCTCCCCCCCCCCCCCGAGAAAAAAAGACGGGAGGAGAAAACCCTCCTTCCTTCCTTCCCCCCTTCCCCTTCCTTTCTTGCTTGGGTGTTTGGTGGGAGGGGGAAGAAGCGACGTGTGTGTGTGTGTGTGTTGTGTGTTGTGTGTGTGTGTGCAACGTGGAGGAAGAGAAAACCCTCCTTCCTTCCCCCCTTCCCCTTCCTTTCTTGCTTGGGTGTTTGTTGGGAGGGGGAAGAAGTGACGTGTGTTTGTGTGTGTGTGTGTGTGTGTTGTGTGTGTGTGGTGGGGGGCAGCGTTTAGACGGGAGGGTTCAACGTGGAGGAAGAGAAAACCCTCCTTCCTTCCCCCCTTCCCCTTCCAAACATTGCACATGTGCAGTTGGCATCTCTCTCTCTCTCTCCTTTTGCTTCACTATAGCCCCCCCCCAAAAAAAAACTACGGCTTTGCACTAACTTGCCGGGATGAAGCTCCAAAAACGCGGGGGAGCGGGGGCGCGCACGGCGTGTCTCCGCGAAAGAGAGAGAGAGAGAGAGATTAGAAATTCCCCTTCTCTCCCTCCTGTACTATTTTTTTGGAAGATTTTTAAAAACTGCCCCCCCCAAAAAAAGTGGAAGCGGTGTGGGCATGATGCACTCGGGCTGCGCTTCCCTCCTCCATGGAGGGTGGGTGCGAGAGGAGGAGGAGGAGGAGGGAGAGATGGAGTGTGTGTGTGGGGGGGGGAGAGTCAGACCATGGCTGCAGGTTCCGGGCAGAAGGCAGCGAGGGCAGAATGGGAACCTCAAGAAAGGTGGCGTGGGGAGGGGGCCACGGCTAGTCTTCTCTCTCCCCACCACCCACCGCCGCCACCGCCGCCACCCTGTTTCCTTGCCTGGTGCTGTCAGTTCTGGCCCAACAAGCAAGGGGTTGGTGGTGGCGGGAGCGGGGAGTGGCAGTGGCGGGGGAGAGGCGAGAAGCAACGGAGGAAGTCGGCTTTTCTTTTTCCTGCGCGAGATCAACTTGGCAGTCGAGGGACGGGGCGTGACAGCTAGTTCGAGCCCGCCCCCCCGGCCCGAGGAGGGGTCTCTCTTATTAGACTTCCAGCGGCTCCCTCCTGGAGTCAGCCGGTTTCGACAGCGGGGTGGGGGCGCCGGGCTCAAGTTGTTCAGGGGCCCCTGGCTGCCCGGGGAGGCCAACGGCGCGCCACCTGGCTTGAGAAGCTGAGCCGAGCTGAGCGGAGCGCCTGTGCACCTGCCTGCTTGTCTCGCTCACTCTCGCTCTCGCTCTCTCCGAAAGCCCGCCAGCAGCTGCCTTCCGCTCCATTCCAACACACAGAACGTGCCTCCTGCGCGCCCACCCACCCCCCAGCCCGGCCCTCCCCGAGGCTGGCGGACACGCAGCCACCCCAGTTGCGCGTGCAGGAGAACTTGAGGCAGGTGCGCACCTCGATGGAAACTCTCGGGGACAGGGTGGCGGGGTGGGGGGAGGTGGTGGCGGCTCGGGCTCGCCCACTTGCTCACTCTCCCGGCGCCCAAAGTGCCGAAGAAGCAACTTTCATTGGCTTCCTTCTCAGAAGCCCTTCTGGGGTGCCCGGAGGAGCCGCAGCCGCCGGCGCTCCTTCCCACCCCACCCGAGCCCGGCGCCGGGGCACAGCGTGTCCAAGGAGCGCGCGAGGGAGTGTGTTGCTTGCGAGTGCCCAAAAAGCCAGGAGCGAGGGGAGGGGAAAATATATTTGCAGTGTTATATTTGTTTTAAATGTCACAATGGTTTTGCGGCTCCCAGGTTTTTTTTTCCGTCGGAAATGGGTCCAAGTGGCTCTTTATGTCTTAAAGGTTGCAGACCCCTGTCTTAAACAAACCACTTGTTATATAAGAATCCACCATATTGCCCCAAATACTGGTTTCATGGTGGGGGTATCCTGGCTGCAAAAGGGGAGGGCAGAAGCTCTGTGGGGGAGACCTCCTTGAAAACGAGGTGATTTTTAACTGGGGAATCCAGGCTGCAAAAGAGGAGGGTTGCAAATGAGGTGATTGGAACTGTGAAATCCAAGCTGCAAAAGGCAAGGCTTGCAAACAAAGTGATTTTTGGCTGGGGAATCTTGGCTGCAGAAGGGGAGGGTGGGGAGAGGCTCCCTGGTGGAAGTCTCTTTGCAAGCAAGGTGATTGGAATTGCACAAACCTGGCTGCAGCAGGGGATGGGAAAGGCTCCGTGCAGGTAACATCTTTCTAAATGAAAATCTGTGATATATATGTAGCGGAGGCTACTGTATTCACTCTATAAGATGCACAGACATTTCCCTTTCCTTTGGGGGGTGCATCTTATAGAGTGAAAAAAACTGTATGTCATATTACCTTTCATGTTTTTACCATATTCTGTTTAAGAATAACAATGTCTTTTATACTTCTTATTAATGAAGCCTATGTACTTCTACCATTTTCTTACATCCTTACATATTTTATGTATGTGATTTTATTTATTTATTTTTATTTATTTACTCTGGGTGGTTCACATGAAAGCCAAATAAATAATTAAGAATTAAGAACAAACAAATCAATAAGCAACAAACACATAAGACTAAAGCGACAATGGCATACAAAGACCCAGAAAGAGGCAAATACCAAGGGGTGGAGGGCAAAAATACAACAAGACATGGGTGGGGGGAGTAATTTAGTATTACCCTGTGTTTCTTGCCCCTTAGCCAGTTGCTGATCCAGGACAAGACCTGTCTCTTTATTCCATGACTGGCAAGTTTATTCAAGAGCCTTTGGTATAGGACCTTGTCAAAAGCCTTCTGAAAGTCCAAATAAATAATGTCAAGTGGATCACCGTCATCCAAATGTTTGTTGACACACTCAAAAATTCCAGCAGTTTAGTGAAGCGTGATTTAACCTTGCAATAGCCATGTTGGCTCTCCTTCAGCAGTGCCTTCTCTTCTACGTGCTTATCAATTTTATCTTTCAGGATGGTTTCTATCACTACCTGGGACACATGTCAAAATAACTGGTTGGCAATTTCCTGGATCACCTCTGGATCCTTTTTTAAAGATTGGTGCTACATTTGCTACCTTCCAATCATCAGGCACAAAGCCTGATTTGAGGGAAAGATTATATATTTTGGCTATGACCTCAGCAATTTCAGCTTTAAGTTCCTTGAGAACTAGTGGATGGATGCCATCTGGTCCTGGTGATTTGTTAGCATTTAGTTTAACAAGACATGCAAGGACCTGCTCCCTGGTTATTTCTATCCGATTATTATTCTAACAATAATAATAAACAAGGAAAAAAGAAAATAACAACAAAATAAGCTCTAAACAATTACAGAAAATGAAAGTAAATAAAAGCAGTACGAATAGAATGGAGAAGCTGCAGCTGGTAACAAGGATCAGGAGAGCCAGACATCAGATGAAACCAGCACAGCATACAGCAAGGAGTCAATGGAGATAGCAGTGTTTTGCAGTATTATTTTAGTTTTATAGTATTATTTTAAAAGACTTCAGACCCTTCTTACATTTTGTTTTGTTAAATTCAACATCACAGATCACATGCTCCTTCTAAGCATCTAATTTTCTAGATGCTAAGGAATATTAATAGCTATAGGAATGACACAAACTATCTCCTGTAATTTAGATGTATTTTATCCACAAAAACACAAATTTCTTTTATGATATCTTCAATATTAATAACTGTTCTACTGCAACAAAAGAAATGTCATGTTAGCAGCATATAGAGGTACCTGCCAAATGTGAAATTATTTGCAGATGCCATCACTATTATACACATCATGCATTCCTTCCGTTAGTCAGTATTAGAAGACAAGCCATCTAGCATCTGAATATAAAAACCAAAGAGCTGGCTCCAATTGATGGCAGTGGGATGGAGTAATGCTGCAATCCTTATAAATTCATCTGTACATTTTAATGGCATTTAATTTTGAGTAGTCATGGATAACATTGCTCTGTGAAAGGCATATACAGTACTAACGGCTCATCCACATTAAGCATTTGCTTCATCACACCTATGATACCAGGGCTTTTCCCAGTGTCTACATGATGCAAGGCAGAAAGTAACAGTGTCATAAAAAGGACAAAAAGCCTTTTTAAAATAGTTTTAAAAATACTGTATACTATCACTGGGTGGTGGGGTATTTTTTGTTCTGCATTGGATATCTTCCCCCTTCCAGCTCTACCCTGCCACCGATAACTCCTTCTTAACACAGCCTTCCATTGCTCGAGGTTCTCAAAATAATTTCTCTTACATGTCCCACCACCCCAAAAGGATGAACTGGTGCTAGGGCCCTCTGGTTATGGAACAGCTTTCCAGAAAAAGTTAGGCAGGCTAGTTCAATTTCTGTTCAGCTTGCTATAGGCAGGTAAAACTGTACTGTCCCTTGGTCTCTAGAATTAGTTTTCAAAAATAAAGCAAACCCATCTTTCTTTTAATATATTAAAACTTGTTTTGAATGTTTTAATCTGTTCTGGATAATTTAAAATGTTCTAGTAAATTGCCTTGGGAACCTTAATGATCACGAAAGTGATGAACAAATGCTTTAAATAAAAATAAACAAATGCTAACCCCAGTTCTATCCAGTTATAAGTTCCAGAAATAATTTGGAATTTTAAACTGCCCTAACTCCCCCTAGAACAGTGTAGAGCATCACTATAGATCAGTGTTGGCGAACCTATGGTACAGTTGCCAAAGGTGACACTCGGAGCCCTTTCTGTGGGCACCCGACATTGCCCCTTCACAGCCACCCGTATTCAGGTTAAATTATTGTATTGGCACTTTGGGGGAAATTAGTGGGTTTTGAATTGCAGTCTAGCCACTCCGTCTCTAAAAGGTTCACCATCACTGCCCTAGTGGCAGTATCACTTATTCAAAAGCTTCTGTAGTATGAAACCAATGCTTCAACCAGAAGGACTCTTAAATTTTTAAGCAGCATGTCTCACAATTATTGCACCACTGAGGAGGATTATGAACCAATTGTTCGTAGAAGAACTGCAGCTGCATGTGGAGAGGAACGAAATTGCCTTCAAACATTATGAGCCAAAGAAACTCATCTGAATTTGAAGTGAAAGTGTTTCTGTGGCACTGAGCCACTGAGCATGATTAAAAGATCAGACACTGTATGATTCCATTCCTATGGAAACCTCCTTGGGAATAAGACTGATTTAGATGAGTGATGGTTAACGGCAGGTAAATATGTACAAAATCAACATATATTAATGTTTTTCTTCCAATCTGTACATTTTAAACTCTAAAAGCAAGTTGATTTCATTCATTGAGACTTCATGCTTACAAGCTAGTACTTGGGTGTTCAAGAGCACCCAAGTAAACATGAATAAAATGCTATCACAAAATCTATGTGGCCAAAAAAAGAAAATGATCAACAAACCAGGAAGATTTCTCTACGGATTTAGAATACAGTATCTTTTATGAGAGGAGGAACCTTCTGAAGCTGTAATGTCTAAATATATGAAATGGAACTTAACTTAGCCACTTTATGTAATATGAAACACTGCTATACTCTTCCTGACTCTCTCAATTCTTGGTCCAATAATACATCAAAATAGTTGAGAGAAAATTGGGTTTGAAAGATCATCTACTTGCTGAACGCCTGCCCAGAAATTTCTACCTACAAGATTGGTGCTTGGCATGTAAAATACTACACTCCCATAGGATGGAAAATAAATACTCCTATTTTGCTGGTAGACTAAGTTATATGCAATCATTTCAGAATTAAGCAAATTGCAGAACTGAGTTTAGTCAGAGGGTATGAAACAAAAATATGAGATCATTCAGGAGGGCTATAAATCCCAATGTGAATAGAGGACATTAATGCACCATTGAATAGCCAGGCTCCAAAAACATAACATTGTTTACAACATCCAAAGGGTCTTTCTCTGTTCCAAGAGCAATTTCCTTTGAGTCTTCCAAGAGAACCAGAAACCCCTCTAAGGTAGCATAAAACATAGGCGACCCTGTGCAAAGAAACATGGGGATGTAGCAAATCACCGTTTGGGGAGTGGGGCATCCAATTGTTGGGTCAAAAGTGTGGCTGTGGGAGCAAAATTGGCAACCTACTCTTTACACAACTGGCACAAACTTGGGTAGATCACGGTTTGGCCACTTGTCCTCCAGATGCCTAAAATTATTTTGTATATGTACACAGAGAGGTCAAGGCCCTGGTGGACAACTCTTCCAGCAAGGATGAGATGCAACCCCCCTGAACCTGACATGAAAAAGGACTACTGGATTCTGCAGCTCCTGGGCCTTCAGGAGTTGAGCAAGCTGCCAGATTTCTGAGAGAAGTCAGCAATCCAGCTATACCTTGCTTTGTTAATCCATTTGTTTGGCATGTTTTTATCCTTTATTTCAGTTCAGGTGGGTGTTCTCACTGTCCAAAACATTTCCTATTTGCCTTGAAGTATTTTTGATTTTTTTTTTTTAGAAAAAACCCACTAAGTTTAGCACTAGATCACCCTATCACTGCATTGATGTACTAATTTAGCACTGGATTACCTCTGCATGAAGAAATGAAAAAGATAAACAGAAAAGCAAAAAAAGCAAAGTGTTCTGGTTATATACCACCCTGTACCACCTCAAGTAGTTTCTGGGCAGTTTACAGTTTAATTACAGTATGCAGGCTACACATTGCCCCCCGCCCCCCGCAAGCTGGGAACTCATTTTGCCACCTCGGAAACTCAGTATGAAATAGAAACAATTCTGACAAACTGCAGCACACTACTATGTGTCTGTGGTATGTGTTTGCACCTTATGGAGAACTTTGGAAAACTATTTCTTTTCCCTAACACCATGTAATACTGCCTTTACAAAGAACCACAATGTATTGACAAAAATTGGAATCAAAGAAAGGGGGCAATAGAGTGGATTAAACCATACTGGATTGGTCAGCACCAAAACAATCCACACTCTCTGTGTGATCACTTGATCTGAATAGAAGCATAAACAGACTGCAAATCAAACCACAGCAAAGCTGAATTGTTCAGAATCAGCTTGGCAGTATACTTGCAGTCTTAGCTGCCTGGCAATGCTCTAAGCCAGGCATGTCCAAACTTCAGCCCTCCTGATGTTTTGGACCACAACTCTCAGAATTCCAAGCCTGTATTTCCAATGGGAAAGGACTGTGGGAGTTGTGGTCCAAAATATCTGGAGGACCAAAGTTTGGGCATGGCTGCTCTAAGCACATCAATTCTTGCCTGATTTTGGAAGCTAAGCAAGGTCGGCCCTGGTTAGTACTGGATGGGAGACCACCATGGAACAACAGGTGCTGTAGACACCTGGAGTAGGAACTGGCAAACTACTCCAGTAGGGGAAATTAAATGTGAAATGTTGATGCATGTCTGTTGTTCTTGATGATTTAAATTGGGAATTGTGAACTTTTGGCTTTGTAGGTGCTGCCGAACAACAACTAGTGTATCACCCTTGCTCTTGGCGATCATAATTAGGGCTAGTAGGAGTTGCAGACAAATAGAATGTGGAAAAAAACAAATTACCCATCCCTGGGAGTATATGTTGAGTTTTAACATTGTGCTGTAATACTACAGCCATTACAGTACAATCTTCACCACTCAATCTACCCAAGTTGTTCACCTTTGCTTCTTCAGATAGGAATGAATGACTGCTTTTTGTGCCTATGGGGAAATAAAATCCTGCACTGGTAAATGCCATAATCATGGGGATTTCATTTGATCTTTCCCTTCAAAACTGGTGACCTTTATTGTATTATTTGTTTGCCAGAAAGACCAACATTTTGCCACTAATCAGTTTGTAAGGACTCCATCCATATTAGACAAAGAACCACTGATTGCAAGCATCTAGATTAAGCAAGAGAATAAAACCAAATTTATTCTGCTTTAATTCATATTGACCTGTATGATTTTCACAAAGAGAAATCCCCCTTGTTCTACAATGAGGCAGAACACATAATTGTTGATTGCAAAAGAAGCAAAAGCGGAGTGGAGTTGAACATGTATGCTGGATTTCAGGCTAATTTTAATAAACTCAGAAAAAGGATAAGGCTCCATAGCAGAAGATCCTAACAAGAAAAGTTCAAGACGGGTGGCAGTTTCTTTAAAAGGAAAATTTAAAAGCACAATTACTAACTATCCCAACAAGAAAAAAAAGTGGGGGATAGCAAAAAAAATATAGTATTGCAGCTTCACAAAAAGCCCAGTTACAACCTGGAAACAAAAAAGGACATATATAGAAAGTGGACGAAAGGCCACTCCACAAAGGAAGAGTACAAAGGACGGTGTTAGACCAAAACTGGTAATGATCTGAAATTAGCAAAGGAGGCTAAATGCAATCAAGAATTATTTAGGCATATGTAACTGTATAGGAAAAGGCAGAGAAAAGAAATAGTGGCTCAGCTACTTAGTAGCAAGGAAAAATGATAGCAAATAACAAGAAAAGGCAGAACTGCTCAATTCCTCTTTTAGCTTAGTCTTTTCCCAAAAGACAGTCTAAGACAACCCCCCCAGGCAAATGTGAAGAGCAAGTGGAGGGGACCAGACTGCAGCTTGAGATTGATAAACAGTGTAGTCAAGATATACCTTATGACAGGAATGGAGAATCTACGGAACGCATGCCAAAGGTGACACACAAAGAGCTTTCACCTGGCACGCAACATGCTCCCTGCCCCCCCCCCACTTCCCCCTCTGCTGGACCAGCCATGAGGAATTTGCGGAGGGGGAAGTGGGGGAGCAGGGAGCATGTTGTGTGCCAGGCCGACCCTGCTGCCACTCCCCGCCAACCCCAACCCCACCTCTGCCGACCCCACTGCCATCACCAACGCCATCCCTTCCCCTCCAGCCGCCACTGCCAATGACCCTGACCCTGCTGCCCCGTCGCCCTTGCTGCCCTCACCCTCGCCCCCACCCATGAACCCCTGCTGCTGCCAATCCCGACCCCCCACTGCCACCGTCCCCATCGCCATTGCCCCTGCTGCCACCAACCCGCCACCGCTTCCGCTGCCGCCACCACCACCATCCCTGCCCCTCCCACCATTGCTGCCGATGATCCTGACCCTGTCCCCCGTCGCCCTTGCTGCCTTCTCCCCCTCCCCCCGCGGCCGCCAATCTCGACCCCCCCGTGCCGCTGCCGCCGCTGTCCCCATCACTAAGTTTGGGCACTCGGTGCCAAAAAAGTTCGCCATCCCTGCCTTATGACTTTGAATGAGTACAAATCTCCAGGGCCCAAGGCACTGCATACAGGAGTATTAAAGGAACTGGCTGAGGAACTCTAAGAACCTTTGTCTATGATTCTGATTCTGATTCTGATTGAAAGCAGGGAGGATGAGTGAATTGCCAGATGATCAGGGGAGGGCTAATATTGTGTCTATCTTCATAAATGGTAAAAAGGAGGAACCTGAGAACTATAGACCTGTCACCCTGACATCAGTCTCACAGAATATTCCAGGGTAGATTATAAAGTGGTCAACGGTAAATGCCTTGAAAACATGCAGCAATAACTAGAGGTGTACACATATTTGTCAAGAACACATTATGCCAGACTAATCTTAATTTCATTTTTTTATTGGGTAGCCTCCCTGATAGATGTTGGGAACACTGTAGAATAAAATACAGCAGGCCCACCCAACAGGTAGACCGCGGGCTACTGGTAGCCCACAAAGGGTTCAAAAGTAGCCCGCTGGCCATCAATTAAAAAAAGTGAGGGGACAAGTTCTCCACCCCTCCCTACCCCGTCCCAAGGACCACCACTGCCCCAGCCAAGTTCTGGGTATTCCAGCCCACTGTCTCAGCCGAGCGGGGCAGTTCAAGGGCTATGGAGCATTGAAATCTGTTCCCTCCAGAACAGATAAATTGGTTTTCAATGCATTCCTATTGGAAACCGCTGCTCTACTTACAAAGGTTTTTACTTATGAGCATGTGCTCAGAACGGATAAAATTCATAAGTAGAGGTTTTAGTGTAGTAGCCCTCAGGTACTTTGGGCCAGAAAAGGTAGACCTTGGCCTGTTCAAAGTTGAACAGCTGTGAAATACAGTATCTTGACTGCAGCAAAGCTTTCAATAAAGTCCTCCATGACATTCTGATTAAGAAACAAACTAGATGTGGGCTGGCTAGAGCCACTATCAGAAGGATACAGACTTGGTTACAGAATTGTGCTCAGATTTCAATTGAATATCAGGCAAAAGTTTGAAACGGTTACAGCAGCACACTAATTGAACCAATTGCCTCATGAGGTGGTGACCATTCCAAAGACGCCCAGAGAAGGGAGCCTGGGACTGTCAGGAGGGAATTGGGCTGAGGGCACTTCCAGAACACTGAGACTGTCGTCTACCTAACAAGCCTATTCGGGCCATTGTTCATCTTATTAGCATATTTCAGACCAGGGTGACAAGAGGTCAAAGTGAACTATAAAATGGAGGACTCACAACTAACTCTCTTCAGACTGACGAAGCTGTTTGGATGAGCAGCAAAATGTTTCAGTCTCTCAAGAAAAAGAAGTCCAGTTGCCATGACTCCACTTCCAGATAAACTCACCTGGATGACTGAGAATCATCACAGACACCTGTTCAGGATGCCTGCATCAACAATGAAGGAACAGCCAAGTTCGTAATGTGATTTCCGGTAGCAACAGCAGTTTTAGAGCATGAACAATTAACCAAGGTGCTTCTGAATATCTTGGTGGCACACCCTGAGACCATGAGAATGAGCCCTCAAACTTTCTGTTCCCAGGGCAGCATCATCTAACTGCCTAAGATTTCTGAGCCAAGGCCTTAGATCAAGAGAATTAACCTTAAAACCTGAATTTCAGGGTCAAAGCCCAGGAACTGATAAGCTATGTACTTCTGCATTTTAATGTCACCTGTGCAGAAAATACTCATGGATGCACAACAGCACAAGGCTGGAAGCTTTCATCTTGAATGCAGATTCCAGATAATAAGATAAGGAGAAAATGTTTCAACTGGGTTGAAGTTGCAGTGTTAGACATACCAAATTCTATTGATGTAGCCATGTTTGTTTTTGCAGCAATACACCATGTCCTATGACGTTCTCTGAAGACTAACAGCTGTACTGTGGAATAAAACTTCATAGGCCAAATATATGAAATAGGATCACACTTCATGCGTTTATAAAATGGGTTCTAATTCAAGAAAGCTTATAACAAAATACATTTATCATTCTTCAAGGTGCTATATAACACTGTTGTTAGAATTGCAGTCCCTTAGTCCACAATGATTAAATTACTTATATCAGGCATGTCCAAACTTCATCCCTCCAGATGTTTTGGACAGCAACTCCCACAGTCCTTTGCCACTGGCAATCTAAGCTTAGAATTCTGGGAGTTGTGGTCCAAAACATCAGGAGGGCTGAAGTTTGGACATGCCTGACTTATATCTAATTCCTACACGTATTCATGTAAAACAAACCTAAATGAATACGTCTGTGCACAACTGCACTGTTAGTGACAATATTCTTGCAGAGAGGGGGATCATTCAATGCCCAGGAGTGGCAGGGAAAAGAAAAGGGAGATAGTGATTGGGAAGGATGTCAGAAACAGTCCTAAACTAACCAGAGGCAACTATAGGAAAGAGCTGTTGTATCTGTATCATTTTGAGAAATGTTGGCCCATAGCATTTTGCTTTGCCCAGCTATTTTGATACATCTATACACCATCAATACATTACAAAACAGATACATTACATTGTTACTTTTGAAGTATCAAAAGCAAAGGATTTCACAGCATTCCAGCAGAAGCAGATGCCTCAGACTCTCCAATGGTATGGCGGGCCCTGATCATGAAATGTACTTATAGCTGCTCTGGGAAGGCATTTATAAAGGTGTTGGTAGTTGGAACGAGAAAGCTCCTAAGCAAATAAAGAGCTAAGCCCTTGCCATCTAAACAGGCATCAGATGGTTGTGTAGGCGACGAAGAGCAAGGTGTACCTTTGTACCTCCCCAGGCCAAAAGGGGAATGTTTCATAGCAACACAGTACCAAGGGCATTGTGTTTCCACTTCCAAATAAATGCACTTTATGTTGCTACCAGGCAGCTTAAACCTTTGGCTCTCTCCTATAATCACTGCACAAACAAGCAGTTGGTAATCACGACTGAACTTTTATTCCTGGAGAAAACAACTCTAAAGTATACTGGTTTCTCTTTAATTTTAGCTAAAAAGACAGGCTTGTCTCTTCCTTAGTATCACTGCATTGGGTAAAAGAAAGTGTAATACTGTAGTATGAATGACTATTTCCAGCTGGTCGGTGGACAAAAGCCCATGTTGTAGCTTAGGTACATAATTCTTAGTTTTTTAAAAGAGCCCTTGGACCTACACCATGGTTTACTGGGTTCAAATATTAAAGAATAGGCAGCTAAAACAAATAAAATAATATGAAGGTTGGTAAAGATAACAGAAACAAATATTTTATTCCATTTCACGTAAAATGCCAGTACCAGAAAGCAACACCTAAATAAATTTCCACAAACATATTTAAATACTGTACTAATCACAGGTAAAAGGATCTTTCTAGATCCAGACAGGACTCTCTTGACTGAGTAGTCTAAGAAATTCTAAGGTTCCATGTTGCATTTGATAGAATACTATTCGGAAGAGGACTTTGTTAATATAGGCCAGGCATGCCCAAAGTCAGCCCCGGGGGGGGGGGCAAATGCGGCCCGTTTTCAAATTTAGAGTGGCCCGTGACCTCTTCTCACTGGCTCAGCCTGGTCACACATCACCGCCAGCTGACCCTTCCCCATACTGGATGGAGATGTCAGCTTGCAGTTTTATGGTTTCCCTGCCCTCCTTGCCTCTGTCCATCCACCCAGGCACCTGCCCAGCCAACCTTCCCCCAGCTCAGTTGCTGCAGCGTTCTCCCTGCCTCCTTGCATGTTATAAAGACTTGTCCAAAGTTTGGCCTGGGGGCCAAACACGGCTGAATAGTCGGCCCCCACACATTTTCACCTCACCCAATCTGGCCCTCCTTGTGAAAAGTTTGGACACCCCTGATGCCCAGAATCCTAAATTGATTTATTTTATTTTACACTGTATTGAAAAGATGCATGTAATACATGTGAATAACATTAATGCACCAGGATGTAGCTTTGCATTGTTGTTGTTGTGTTGTTACAGTTGTGACCGACTCTTTGTGACCCCATGTCCATGGAGTTTTCTTGGCAGGAATACTGGAGTGGTTTGCCAGTTCCTACTCCAGGCACCTAGAGCACCTGGTATTCCCTGGTGGTCGCCCATCCAAGTACTACCTAGGTCCGACCCTGCTTAGTTTTCGAGATCAGTTGAGATAGGATATGCTCAGAAAAATTCCTGTTGACACTCTTCTGTAGACTGTAGATCAAGACAATCCAGAATAACGTACCTAAGTTTGCAACCCTGAAATTCCCCTCATGCCTTAGGGTCAAACTGTGCATAACTACACAACCACAGATAACACAGATGTTTCTGTACTCCCCTTTTCTTTGTAGAACAACCTCAGGGAAAAGCCACCATGTAGCACAGTAACTGCAAGGAGAAGAGAGAACCTAACAATTCTCTGTCAAGTACCTCTCAACTAAATCACTCATGTTCCCTTTTCCCATAAATTGTTGAGCTGCCTAGATGCCCTAAGCACATCTGATCTCGCCTGGTTTCAGAAGCTAAGCAGGGTCAGCACTGGTTAGTACTTGGATGGGAGACCACCAGGGATTACCAGGTGCTGTAGGCGCCTGGAGTAGGAACTAGCAAACCACTCCAGTATTCCTGCCAAGAAAACTCCATGGACATGGAGTCACGAAGGGTCAGTTACGACTGTAATGACACAACACAACAACAAACCTCATAAAAAAGAAAATTCTTTGAGTAACCTCTACTTCTTTGGATATCTACAGAAAAACTCCTGACAATTTAAACAAACTCTGAAACGTATCCTTATTTCCCTATACATAGAACTATTTTCTGAATGATATGCATTTGACTATTGTCAGGAAATTTTGTTTACTTAAGATTTGTTTTTAAACCCTCTGCCTATTGTGTTACAATTTTACATTTTAACTCTTTCTTTTTAAAAAAGGAGTATGGGGATTTATATTGAGAAGTGCACTCAAAGAACATAAAATGACCAATCAGGCAAAAAAGAGTGCAGTTTAGTGGAATGCTTACTATATTTATTTGTTTGTTTATTTATTTTTCACATTTACTATAGTGTTCTATATTTAAAACAACTTTTCTACGGAAAAATGATCCAAATAATGATTCATATAGAAAGTTTTATTCTGTTTTAGGCTGAAATATGATACACTATAGAGAATTTATTTCAGTTTTATGATTCCAATAATTAGCAAACATAATTGGGTAAATTATTTTATTATTTAAAATGTCAATTTTATAGTACAGTATATCCATTTTCAAAAAAAGGAAGAAAAACATAAAAATAAAAGCCAGAAACTAATTGTCAAAGTTTACTTTTAGTATTGTGTCATCGATCACCAATATAATCATTTGGCTAGTTTTCAAATTTATGGCACAATTCTGTGGTTTTTCTCCTGCACAGACCCTACTAAAATAAATAAAAGCTCCATTAAAAAAAACCTAATATGCTCCATTCCAACTACTACAATGTTCTCTTCTTGCTGGTGGTATCATCTGGGCTTTTGCAAAACAAAAACTAAAACTAAACAAAACAAAAACCTACCCTTTCTAATAGATTTTCCTCTTTATAGTCACTGGGACATTTCTAGGAAGGCTTGAGACTCTTCTGGCAAAGTATAGAATATTCACAAAGTGTTGTTTTTCCTCTCCTCTGGAGACAGAAAATATCATCACATCGCAGTTTCTTCAACTTCTCTATGATTTGGGAGATCAAATTTATACAAATGTGCAAAAGGCAAAATGGGATCAAAATTTAAACAAACATCCTATTACAAACAATGTTTGTGGAAAATCCAACTACAATAAGTGCATCACAACTTGCAGCATATCCTGTGGTTTGGATAAAATCTAGCATACCTACACAGCTTTTTGTCAACCATTCTCAAACTCCTAAACAAAATAAAATAGTCTTTCATCCACATTGACAGCTACAGTTAAAACACAAGCAAAAAGCAAAGAAGAAGAAAAGAAAGAAAGAAAGAAAGAAAAGAAAAGAAAACAGAAAAAAGAATAAAAAACCACAGACTCAGAAGCTTCATAGTAATGGAAGACCCACAATCGGTCCTTCACAGGAACTGGACATCACCTAACAAACAACACACAACTCCCCCCCTCCCTAGAAACTGCAAAATATATTGAGAGAGGAGCTATTCCTAGGAAAGCTCACACACATTACTTGAACAGAAGAAGGGTTTGAATGAAATGCCTCCTGCCCTGTTTCCACAAAATCTGGTGTCCTATCTTTATTCAAACTGGTCTAGTGGTCTCGCTCCACATCAGCCACTCTATCCCCCCCCCCCCCGCCGTCAGGAAAAAAGAAAGTAACACGAGAGCTTAAAAATCCCCCTCCTCCCCATTTTATCGCCGCCACCCTCCTTTGATGGATGAAGAGAAGTGTGGGGGGGGGGAACACTCGCGGGTGGTGGCGGGGAGGGGAGAGAAGGCTAGTCGTGAGCGACCTCATTACCGCACTTTCTCCCGGTAGTTCCGTGCGATAACTATGACTAATAAGACAACAGCGGTTGCAAAACAGTAAACACACACACGTACACGCACGCATTCCACACACACACACACACACACACACACACACACACACACACACACACACACACACACACACACACACGAAGCCCAGGGTGGAAAAGGCAGACACGTCCAAACATCCTCAGAAGCCGCGATTGCTCGCTCGATGGCCATTATTTTCATCCTCCGCAGGCGACCTTCCCCCCCCCCGCCCCCCCCCCCCCGAGCCCTGGGTCTGCCGGCGGGTCTCCATCCAGGCTCCTCCGCGCAGGGACTCGCTGCCTCCAGGCATGCCCGAGTGAAGGTGGGGAACGGGTGGCCGGTCCGTCCCCCCCTCTTCAGCTAAGCAAATAACAAACCACCACAGTTGGGTTTTTTTTTTTAAAGAGTGGACTTCAGAGACATGGCATCGACAGTCCCCAAAGCCACCGGGAACCCGGGTGGGAAGAGGGATCGGGGATGAGGATGGGCGAAGGGCGCTGGAGAGACCAAGCAGGGGCGATCTCTTTCTCCCCCCTCCCGATCCTCCCTTGGCCGGGCGAGAGCAAAAGGCGCCACGGCGGCCGCCGGTGCCCCTGGGCAGCCCAGGAGGAGGTTGTTCCCACCCCCACCCCCCCGGGGGAAGGAAGCGGTGGCGGAGGAGAAGGGCCTCTTCTAAGGGCACCGGAGGCGGGAAAAGGGAAGAAGACTGGGGGGGTGGGGTGGGGTGAGGCTGCGGCGCCCCCTGAAGCCGAGAGAGCGAGGCAAAAAAGGCTGGAGGGTCTCCCTCCCCCCCCTTCCCGGTGTCGAGAAAGCGCGCCTCTTTCCCTGGGCAGAAACCGAACGCGCCCCCCCCCAACCCGCCGCTTCCTCCCAGCGGGAAGCCCGTTCTCGGGGCGGCTGCTGCTGCTGCTGCTGCTCCTGCCAGGTACCTGCCCTCCTCCTCCTCCTGGCCGCCGTCGCTCCCGCCGCCGCCGCCGCCGCCTTACCCGACCGGGAATGACACACGACGAGCTACCGGCGTTGGCCGCGGGTCCCCCTCGGCGAAAGCCCCTCCTTCTTCCCCCCGCCCCCGCTGCCGACTGGCCCTGGCGCTTGCCCGTCCGCAGCAGCGGTCCCAAGGCGCCTCCTCATTGGCCCGCTGTCCCCTCCCGTATGCAAATAGCGCCTGCTCTCCCCCCTCCCCTCCGCGAGCTTCTGCCGGAGGGGAGTCCGAAGTCTCGAGGGGGGACCCCAACCCCTCCCCCTCCCTCCCTCCCTCCCTTTCCCCCCTCCCTCGGGGAAAATCCAGGAGGGGCTCGGAGGGACCGGAGAAAGCAAGAGAACATCCCCATCACCCCCCTCCCCTCCCCAAATTCCCGCCCGAGGCATCCCGGGTCCCGAGGCTCCCCTGGCCGAGAGAGCGCTGCAGCCTTCGGGGATGCCCCCGCGGCCGGCTCCGTCTGCCTCGGCGTGGCTCAGTCCCGGGAAGGGACGCGTTCGCCTCCCGTCACCTGCCTTTGAGCGGGGATCGCCCCCCACCCTCTCTCTCCCTCCCCCCCTCCCTTCCTTCGGGGGAGAAGGGACTGGCGCTGCTCCGCTCTGAGCTCCGACGGGGTGGGCTTTTTTGTGTGTGTGGGGGAGAGAGACGAGGAGTACGGAGGGGGACCGATTCGGAAATCTAACCGAATAAATATCCTTCCAACCATCCTGAGCGAGGACTTTGGAGCGGGCCAGGTCAGGATCGCCACGGGCTTGGGTCCAGGAACCAGCTCGCCCCGAAGATCATTTTCACGACGGCTGTGGATCTGGGTGATCGGGGTGGCTGATCCGCTGGAGCCGAAGGACTCTTAACAATACCCCTGATAAAAGAAAGAAGAAAAGGTATTCGCCTCTTCCCCCCCCCCATGCCCCCGCACGCCTGAAGTTGAGATTTGGCGACAGACTGACACCAGACCGAAGGCTGCGTGGCGGGAAGGCTTTCCGAGGATGATGTGTTGGTGGTGGTCTGAGGAGGCATCATTCAAGGACAGACCCCCCCCCCAGCCGTGCCCTCCTTCCTAAACCCCACCCGCAGAGAGGCTATAAGGCAGTTTCCCCCCCCCCCAATCGTCACGGAGACAGGTACCCTGGATCATCTCTCTCCAACCACGGAGAAATTGCTCCAGGACTCCAGCGGGATAATTTGAATGTTAAATTAAAGTTGGTTTGATAGTCTGCGGTTTGCAACCAGGCAGGCAGGCTTCCCTCTGCCGTCTCGTTTTCCCGGAGGTGACACACTTCGCACTGTGATCCTGGAGTGCGGCAGATAGTTGTTGTTGTTTTTACTACTTGACACCCGTGGCCCGAAAGCGGGTTGCGACGTGTGTTTGCGTTTCTTTTTCTCTCTTCCCGCCGCCACCCAACCCCCCCCCCCAAAAAAAAACACAAACACACTTTTTTCCCGGAAAGTCCATACTGTTACGAAACCTCGATCTTTTATGCTTGGCCAAAATTCTTTCTAAAAGGGAGACAACTTCAGTCCATTCCCCCTCCCCCTTCCGTCCCGTGTATAGGAATGTTTACGACTGCACACTTTCGAAGAAAAAGAGAAAAGGAAACACGAGTGGTCGCCTCGAGGCAGCTCTGATGGGAATAAAACCTGTTGTAGGAGGCCGGAGAAAGCTCTATCGAAAGAAAAAAAAGGAGGACGTTTTGTGGTACCTTGGGGGGCGGTAGCACTTGTGCGATTGTGTGGCTGAGGGTCAGAAGTGAGAGGAGATTTTGAGAACCAGGGCAGGCGAGGGTGGTGGCGGCGGAAATGGCTTTTGAGGATGAGCCCCCAGGTTAAGTATCCACACAGAGCATTAAAAATGAAAAATCGCCTCTCTTTTACCTCTCAGGAGGGGTCAGGTCAGTGTATATATATCCCTGCTGTCGCCTGGTCACCTAAAGCCCCCCTTGTCCTTAACTCACCCCTGGAGATGTCAGTGTGGTTAATTGCCTTTGCACATCTGGTATGCCACTTTTTTGGGGGGGGAACCCCAAGGGGTGAAGAAGATGGAGCCTTTCGGAAAGCAGTAAAAACCTGGCTTTTCCGAGAGGCGTTTGGTGACTAAATTCCCCCCCCCCCATCTGTTATCTGCTGTTGTTTTGGTCTATTGATTGATTGATTGCTACAGTTTTTAAATGTTTTATTTAATTGTTTTTGACTTTGTTTATATTTCTTGTTGTGAACCACCCAGAGTTCCTCCGGGAAGACGGGTGGTATACAAGTTTAATAAATAAATAAAATAAATAAAATACATGTGAACTTATTTTCCTTGGTTTTCTGAGCTTAATATTAGACTGGCAGCAATATCTGAATGCTTAATTCTTTCCTGCTTGGTCTCCTAGGTGTGTGCATGTTTTTGTTTTTATATATACTGTATCTCGGTGCATTCAGAGATAGCGTTACAGTGGGCCCTTGTATAACAAACTGTATAAGATAAAATCAGTACAACATAAAAAAATCTGGAGATAGGGGAAATTTGCTTAACATAATCACCTATGGGGTGAAGCCGTACTACATAAAAATGGGATTACTCCATTTTCAATGCATTCCTATGGGAAATTCGTATAAAGGAAAATTTGCTTAACATAATTTCATTTGGAACGAATTAATTCCTTATACATGGTACCACTGTATCCTTATACAAGGTACCACTGTATCAACTTATCATATCATTTCAAAAATTCTTCAAATGTGAAATGGTAGAAAACAAGAAGATTGTATTTGTGGTAGACACAAGAATTTTCTTGATTGACTCTCCCTAAAAAGTATGTTACTTAATTTTAAAAAGAAAGCAAGGTAAATCATGGGGGGGGGGTTGATTGTTTTGGCAATTTGGTAATTAAGCAATTGAATCTGCATGCATTTACATATGAATAGAGGAAACTGTTCTTTATTAGGTGACACTTGGATAGACTGATATTCAGTCCTCCCTAGTCAGTACTCTCTAGTTGTTTTGAATGACAACTTCCATCATTCTGCACTTGTTGGCTGGGGCTGAAAGCAATGGCAATCATCCAATACGTGTGTATGTTGCAATAGGAAGGATCTTTGGAGAATGCCTCTTCTAAAATAACAAATTAAAGGATAAATAAAATTACCAAAGGGAAAAAAAGAGTATCTCAGAAATCCACTGTACAGAGATTGTTCTTACTATCTAACCTGACATTTTTGTTTCAGATATTTGTTAATACAAACATTTTAATAACATATTTTTATCTAGCATTTTTAATGTTTTTAAAAAGAAATCTGTGGCTAGTGGGTCAAGGGAAACATTTCATTTGGGAAACCATGTTTGTAATCAATTACTCTTATTCCTTAGACACCTTAGCAATTGTTGCCTTCTTCCAAATAATGTTTTTGGGGCTGTTAATGAATCATTGGGTGGGGTCCAGACTTTGAATTCCCCAGTGAAATCACTGTATAGCATCCCTTCCAGTAGTTCTGAATCTAACTTATTTCAACCCCTTGTGGAGCCTGAGTAGCAAGACTAGCAATTTGCCTCCTGTGACCAACAGTTCAAAATGTGGATTGAATGTATCAGAACTGAAGTGTGTTCTCACCCATGGAAATAAAACTGGCAAAGGCAGTCCACTTCTGCATCTGTGATATGAATATAAAATCTTCAATTTATATATTTAAACCTTATTTTTCCTCTAATGAACTGGGGGTAGCCCACATGTCTGTTCTCAGTACGTTTTCTCCTTACAGTCAGGATGTGAGATAAATCCGATGGTGAGTGACTGTCCCATTGTCACCCTGTGAGTTTCAGTCTTGCTGGGGGATCAAATTCTGGATCTCTAAAATGCCAGTCCAAACCTGACTTTGAAAACACTGCCTTCTGGTTTGTCTCCTGAATGACTATTTGCACAAAGGACCTCTCCAAGTTTGAGACACAGGGAATTCTTCCTGGTTTTTTTTTTTTAAAAAAAAGCTTCCCGTGCATGAAAAACATGAAGAAAATGCTCACACAGGGTGCAAAATGTGGTATATTTTAAAGAGGGGACACTCTCTGAATGTGAGATGTGGTCCGAAAGGCCCTCCATGATAGGCTTTATATAAATAGGGCAAGAAAAGTTCGCTATAAGATGGAGGACTCGCACTAGCTGTATTCAGACAGAGGAAGCTGTTTGGATGAGCAGCGAAACATTTCTATCTCTCATGAAAAAGAAGTCCAGTAGCCATGACTCAACTTCCAGATAAACTCACCTGGATGACTGAGAATCTTCACAGACATATCACTAGGCATATTTATTAGTGTCACCTGAAAAGCATGGAATTGTTTTTTAGTAGTGGTGGAATGACTGTGAGATTGCTTTGCTACCACCCAGCTTGTAATTGAATCCACATGTCTGTATCATGACATGTGGCTGAAAGTCAACTGTCAATTAAGATATGTGCTGAAGTCTTCCACGGATCTGCTCAAACTACATTCCAGCATATCTGGGTATGAGTGCCTCTCATTGTTTCCCCCCCAGTACCAGTGGATTCATGCAACTGTTTCCCCTGGCTGCTGTCTTCTGCAGTGGAAGGAGAAGGTACATTGTAAAGCACTGTGGATGCTGTTTAATGCCAGGATTGTAGCATGTGAATTCTGAATGTGGTACTAGACACGCCTTCCAGCACCTGAAAACCTTAGCATCCAACATTCAAGAAACATGTTGATGTTTAAACAAATAACTTGGAATTCTGAAAGAATGCAAACACTGCAAGCAAAAAGTCAAAATCCAGGTGGGTAGCAGAGCTGGAGGGAGGATGGGCTCACAGTGATTTCCTGGAGGCAGAGCGTGATTTTCATTGGGTGAGGTGTCTAGTATCAATGATAAAAGTTTTTATAAATATTTTTACCAAGCTTCCCTCTTTGGCACATGTGTGTGTGTGAGCACATATTTCAGCCCCCTCCACACAGGGCTTTCCCTCCCCCACGTACCCATAGCAACTGTGTTTGCTCCATTCACAATGGAACCTGCATGTGTGTGTGTGGGGGGGCAGTTGTCATGCACATTGGGACCAAACACTAGAGGAGACATTGCCTAGATTGTTTTAAGAGGTTACAGAACCTCTCTTGGTGCAAAATGTAGCTTTTCCAGCACAGAACAAGAAGAATATGTGTATTCTGAGAACAAAAAGAGATCCCGTGTGTGAGCACCCCCGGCTGCCTCCTTCACGACGAACCAAGGAATGCTGCTCAGGACAAAAACTTTATATTCTAACTCCAACTTTGGAAGAGCATGGGAGCGGGCTAACTGATGCACTCAGTCAAACTCATCCTACTCTGTTCACAGCTAGTCCTTCACAGGCCCAGCCCTAATACTGTACATCTTAGGGCTGGGCAGAAGTGTGTAGAAGCCTTTACCAGAACCATCACCCTAACTGGGTGGACCAGGCAAGGCATGCCACAACAGGTATATTGTACACAGAAACCAAAACTCAGCCCCACAGACAGAAAACCTACATTGCCACTCTGGTAGAGCCTCACATTGTTGGGGCTGTCAGTTTCCTGGAATCGGAAAGTCACTGCACCTTCCAGCTCAAAGGTGCATGTGGCGCTGGCATGTGGGCAGCAGGGCATGGGCTGGTCTGTCACATGGCTCCCCAGAATGGCTGCCGGACCTGCTGGTTGACTCTTGGGGCTGCCCTTGGCTTTCCCATTGCTGTTGTCATCGTTGGGCACATCTTTGGGTCTGTAGCTGACAGGCCTGGCACCTTGTGTCAGCCCTCCATAACTACTTCACCTCCCGTGTGTGTGTCTGGGGGGGAGAGCTGTGTAGGCTGACCCACTCACCAGTCCAGGGGTTGTGACAGCTCACCGTCCCCAGTTACCTTTCCAGAGGTTCTAGGTTGGGACCATCTCTTCTGCCTAGCTGGCATCCTGATCTTCAGATGCACATGCCTCATCTTCCCCACTGCTTGAGCCCTGTTTCTCCAGTCTCTCCTCCATGGTCACACCTGCAGCTCCCCAAATGCACTCTGCAACTGACTTGTACCAGCCTCTATCACTGGGCAAGCTGTGCACACCTCGCATCGAGGCATCTAAGGTGGAGTGCCCACTTACTTAGCACTTGGCTGGAGCCAGGGCGCTCCTGCCTGGCTCACACCATGAAATAGTGAGTAGTCCTTCCCACAGTTTGCAGATCTAGGATTGCCTTCCAAGGACATAACTGCTCCAGTGCATTACTAGAATGAATGCATTAATATAGTGTTAATAATAAGCATATAAGAATCTGGTAAGGAGTACTGCCTACTGTATTAGAATTGCAGCTTAAAAATTGTAACAATGGTCTTATCCAAGGGCATCTTTGTGCCTGCAAGGACAATGCCAACCCTCATTTCCCCATCCTTGGATTCTGTAGTACCAAGTGCCTTGATCATAATCTTTTCCCCAGTCTCTACTGTGCTCCAAGAGAATATACAGATATGGCAACAAAATGGTAACCTTGAGGCATTGTATCACATCATGGCATAAGCAAGAAAAACATATACAGTATTTCCATTTTTTAAAACAGAAGGTCTACTGCAACTAGTATCTGGTGATATTTTGGAAGCAGAAGAGCAACAATGTCCTTTCCTTTCAGGCTTTCATCCCTGAGCTTCTCTTCAAACTGTCTTACCCCTTCTCAAACCTGCATGGCCTGTCTAAGAATTATGCCTTTGGTCTTTGCTCCTTTCTTTGTCTCCTCCCTGCTCCCCAACCTATGCACATACGTCTTCCTACATGGTCTCTGACTCTGACTCTCACCCTCTGCCTATGGAATACTGTTCCCACTCCAGAAAACCTCTAGCTCCATGTCTGTCCCTCTCTGTTCATTCATTTATTTATTTGTGATTGTGACATTTACATCTCCCATTTCCTCCAGTGAACTGATGGCATGAATGACTTTTCTTCTTCCTCCTTTATCTTTATAACAGTCCTGCGAAGTAGATCAGGTTCATAATTTTTTTTATTTATTTATTTATTTATTTATTTATTTATTTATTTATTTGATTTGATTTGATTTGATTTGATTTGATTTGATTTGATTTCTATACCACAAAACCATCTGACCCAAGGGCCACCCTGGGTGGTGTACAATATCATTAAAATACAATAATGTAATACAATATTAAAAATAAAATAGTGAAGAAAGACAAAAGATAAAAAAACATCAGATCCAAAATTAACATTAACATATGCACTAAAATGTAAACAAGCATGATCAATAATAAAGTGTTCTGCTTATATACTGCCCCATACCACTTCAAAGTAGTCTCTGGGCAGTTTACAATTTTAATTATAGTGTGCATGCTACACCCTAATAATAATAATAATAATAAATAATGAAAGGGGGGGAAGAGCCAGTGGGGAAAAAAACTGACAAAGACATGGAAATAGCAAAAGTACAGACCAAAACAACACAAGTGGACCAGTAGTATATGTCATTTACGAATAAAGTCTGGATAGGCTATCATGAACAGCCAAGTTTTTCATTGGTGTTTAAATGACGGGAGTGAGGGTGCCTGACGGTTAGCAGGGAGGGTGTTCTACAGATTTGGGGTAAGCTCCCCGTCAATACCTTCCGGGTCTCTCTCAGGGTCAGAACCCTCAGCTGTCCCACCAAGGATGCACGGGTGACTTGGGCAGTTCTGTGTCCCTCTGGCGCAAGGTCACTCAGGGCTCAGCTAAACAGCATAATATTTCTGGTTTTGCATCAGGCTTAGAACACAAAATCAATTTTAAAATATTCCCCCTACACAATGTACAGCTAAGTGCACATTTTGTCAGAAAGTGAGTTTTTAAAAACACCCATCAGATGTTGTTTATGAACACAACTCATTTTGAATTGTTTTGGGATGTGTGAATGCCTCTGTCAGAGTAAATTGTACCCTGTGGGGTTTAACAAAATGGGTATCAGAATAAGAAGTTATGAGTTGTACGATATTTGGCAGTCCAAACTTTTCTTTTTTTTAAAAAAACAATTTCTGTTTTATTGCTGCATTGATCTAGCACTACACCAGTTCAAAACTTAAAAAAAAATACATGAATGTTGACAAAAAATTCTGTCATGTAATTTACCATTTAGGCCAAAGTTTTTCTAGTGAATATTATGCCAGAGATGGTACATATGAAAACAAAGCATGTAGTGATTTATGTCAAAACTGCAGCTAGAATTCTATATGCTATGTACTGGAAAAAGACTGAGATACCGAAACAAGAAGAATTGATGGGAAAACACCTAGAAATTGCAAAAATTGACATGTTGTTGGAAAAGTTAAAAGACCAACCAATGAAGAAAGTAGGCAAAAGCTGGGACCTGTTCTACAGAGAAATCTGCAATAAGTTATGAAAGAACTAAAAAAGGGGGAGGCTAATAGAAATAGATGATGATGGCAATTCCTAAGAGTAATAAGCAATTGAGTAGGGCTAACATAGTATATAAGCAATCCAATTAAGAAGGTATGTAACAAAGAATGTGATTGTACTCTTTTCCCCTCCTCCCTTTTCCTGTCTCTCTTCCCTCCCCTCCTCCTGTTTTTTGCCCCTCCCCTCAATTCCTTCCTCTCTCCTCGACTTAATTCATAAAATAATAAAATAAACCTTAAAAAATTAAATATTGAAAATGTAATGGACAGGCTGCTGCTGCTGAAACTGGCAGCCCCACACTAAAACTTGAGATTCTTGCTCCTCCAATCACTTTCTGGAAACTTCCCCTTGCTGGAATATGGGTTGTGCTCTCCCTCTTGGCTTCATGGTGGCTGAAGAAAGCGGGGTGGCTGGTCTTCAGAAGGAGGAGGAGCTGCTGCCACCTGTACCTGCCCTTCCTTGAGAGATGCCTTCGCCGAATGGAAGGTTGGGAGATGCTTCCCATTCCCATTTAGATACAGAATGGAGGCAAGGCATGGGGGATGCACAAACAACATGTGATGTTAGATCAATTCTAAAAAAAACCTGAAGCAGCTCACAATTTAATTCAACACTAGTTGAGTCCTTAGTCAGGTGATTATTTTAGCGAAGTGGGGATTTGAATCAAGTTGTCAAGAATCCCAGTCTGAGACTCTAAAGAAAGACACTCTGGCTCTTTGGATACTTGAAGTTGGAAGGGGCCTACAAATCATCAAGGCCATTTTCTTTGTCAAGCCCCACAAAGATTTGTAATAAGGGTCACCTGCTACACACAGGCTAAATTCTCGTCCCCTATGCATACATTCATAGTTTACTATCAGATGTGTCAGTATGACGCGTGGGTGTATATGTGAAGTAGATTAGCCTTCTTTAATCTACTTCCTGATATTTAAAACATCTATGAATAAATGTGTAATTGGTGAATAAATCCCACAGCAAGTCAGTTGCTGGTGTTGGTAAGCAGGGCAGAAAGTAGTAGGAAGGCCAGTTATAAAAACACTAATTAATTTCCACTAATTAAGAGTTGTTTCCTATGAAGCAATGGAAAAGCCAGAAATTCTTGGGGAAACTGGGCACTCCGTTGATCAGTCTTATCTTTGTACTTTTAAAGTCTGAGATGTCTTTGTGAACAATTGCTTCAGCAAAGATAGCGAGTTGCTATAATTGTTGTTTTCTTCCGGTTGCTTCATTATTATTTTCCTCCTGTACCCCTTATCCTCTTACTATTAACTTCCCCCTGCAGCCCTTATCCAAATGAAGTTTAATGAAGTTGGTGTGCTTAATCAAATTAAAATAGCACATTGTTAGAAACAGTGCACCTAGGCTGGCGGAAAAGGATATGAATTTAGAAAGGAGGAGGTTAAAATGTAGCACTTTTATGCAAAAATATTGATGACTTTATAAACAGCTTTTTGCTTTGGCAACCACTGATTTCCTTCAGGGAAGCTTTGCATCATTTTGGCTCCAAGAAGGTTGGATACTGAACTTTTTGGAGGACCACAACCCACAATTTTCCTCCAAAGAAAGCCAACTATACATATTTCCCTTCCTCTTCCTCTCCATCTTCATCATGACACTCTCTCAAACAAGTTAGGCTGGAAGACAGGGACTGGCTCAAAGTCACCCAGAGAGTTTTCATGGCTAAATGGGAATGTGGGAATGAAATCTGAATTTCCCACATCCCAGTTCAATGCTCTAACCACTAACCACAAAGGCACTTGTTAGTTCCATGCAAGGTCAGTCTGAAGGTACCAAGCACAAACCCCTTTATGCCAATTATACTGAAATGTTGCCGGTTTCTATGATATGTATCAGTTTTACAAATATTGTCCCAACAAAACCTGAATGGGTGATTTCCATTTTTCTTCTCCCTCCTATACAGGTTGCTTTGGTACATCTGTGCATCCTTTACCTTCCTGTCTGTAATGTGTGAGACTTCCCCCCACCCCCCGGTTGTAGGATCCATGGTGTTTTCAAATCTTCATCAATCCAATGAAGTTTTGCCAAGAAATTAACGTGTTATTGGCAATTCCCTCTTACAATTTAAGGGGTACTTGCAACAAAAAAAATCCTATGTACAGTACTTAATTTCTACTACATTTATCAGTCTTCAGCCTCTTGGAAGGGGCTATTATGCTTACAGATTCTGTCAAAAGACAGTCATGCTACAGTCATTTGTTGATATCTCAGTGATTGTCCACAGGGAGTCACAAAGCTCTATATTTTCCTAAGAGCAATTTGGACTCGGACTTGTGTCAGACTGGGAAGCTGCCAAAACTGCCTGAGTGAAATTGAGGGGCTTGCCAAATTGACCAGTTGGGGGCTAAATCAAATCTTGTGGTCAGTTCATGATGGACGAGTGGGCTGCAGTACATATTGAGGTGGCCCCTGAGATCACACTGGGGAGAGGAAGGGCGATAGTGGAAGCAAAGGCTGTTTCCAGAGGAAAGAACAATGAATACCAAACTGAAACACAACTCTTTCAACCTTCTCATTTTAATCAGTCATAAAATGGGCCTCATTTTTTCTACTAAACAGATGTTTTATTTGAGCATGCACAAGTCTAGCAAAACATACCTCAGTCTTTCTCAATATAGTATTCTCCAGAAGTTTGGATTCATATGCCAGATTTTTATTGGTTTAACACAGTGTCAAAAAGGCCATCACAAAATAAGTAAGCCTTCTTACATGACTTTCTGTTGCACACGTTTGCTTGATTGGGTCAGGAAAAGAAGTTGACTGCTTGGTCACTTAATGGACAGCTAGCAAAAAGTGTGGGGGGAATCTGTAATTGCTCTTACATGCACAGTTCACACACACACACACACACACACACACACACACACACACACACACACATCCAAATAATATTTTGGCCATAGGTGTCTTGTGTGACCAGGACAGTAAGGAAAACCCTCAAAGATGTTTGGGTGAAATGGCTCATCTGTTCAACCCACAAGCTGCCCCCCTGGTTTGACTACACATCCAATTTCAGTCTACAAATCACATGCTGGGTGAGGATAATTGAGCTTGTGACCCAACATTTCTGGAGGGCACCAGGTTGTGTGGTGGGTGTCCCAGATGTCATCCAACAGCGGTCCTCTGTGTATGGAGTAGCACAGCAGCATCGGAGCCCAGAAGAACCTAGATTTTAATCAAAAGTGACAATGAAAGAAAATGAGTAGGCCCAGAAATGGCAAGAAAAGGAGAAGAATGATCTGCACTATAACCCAGACCAGTGGTTCCCAACCTTCTTAATGCTGTGACTCTTTAATAAATTTCCTCATGTTGTGGTGACCCCTTGCCCTGCTTGGAAGAGGCCCCAAGCCCCTTTGACAGGCCATTGCCACAGGTGCCATAGAGAACGTCCCTCTACAGGCACCCTCAGCCAACTGCAGCCTCCGGTGCCATTGACTGACATCCCCTCCAACCTATCAAGCTGTAATTCACTCCCCCCCGTTCCTCCCCCTTCTCCTCCAGACCCAAGCCATTTGTGCCTTTATCTTCACTGGATCATGGTGACCCCTGTGAAATGGTTGTTTGACCCCCAAAGGGGTCCTGACCCCTAGGTTGGGAACCACTGCAGATGATTATTGATATAGTCCAATCTTACCCTGGGGCTTAATAGCCTTGTGGGTGAGAGTCTCTTATGAGACAACAGTCAGGAAAACTGTTTTGTTCCAATGGAGCAATGACTTCTAAAACAGGGACGAATATAATAGGGATCTGCCATGTCCACATACATCTCTCCACCTTCCACCCAGCCCAGTGTTCTGTATACATTCAAGAGGAGCATCTCAGTTCCTATAGCAATCTATAGAAACAGGAAACGGCGACAGGAAAAGGGCCAGTCGGTTTAGTGAGGGGAGACTGTGGGTCATGCATCCGGCACAGCAAGAACACCCCTGGCTGGGGCCTCCTTCCTCTGTCTTCTTCCAGCAGCAAATGTAGAGAACTTTGTAGCTCGTTTCCCTAGTGAATAATTACTGCAAGGATCCAGGCATTGCTTAATATAATGCCAATTGTCTCACGGAGCTGAAAAAGCAGTTTCATCATTCAGCGGCCTGATAATTATACCTTTCCTTGCTTTGAACCTTTATTGCTATTTCCAGTGACAAGACATCTTCGTTTTTAAAAAATTCAGTGGCGTTAAAAGGGCAAAGAATACGCTACATTGAATGAGTTCATTGCTATAAAAGAAATATTAAGGTTGACAATTAAAAACAAACCAAAACAATGTCTCTTCAAATGATCACCGGTAGAGATGGGCACGAATCAAAAAAATGGCATTTCGTTTGTCGTTTGTCGTTTGTAGGGTCCGTTTTGGTTCGTTTCCGTTTTTCGCAAATTTTTGAAAAAAATTCATTTTCATTTTCGTTCATTTCATTACCATTTTGTTACCATTTATTTCATTTTTTGTGATTTTTTTTAGGATTTTAAGCAATTGACTCATATTGCAGTAACGGAAATGAAATGCACAACAAAATTTTCGGTGTTTCATTTTAGAGACAAAATTCGTTTGTCGTTTCGTTATGTAACGAAATGAAAAAACAAAAATGGAAATGAAAAATTGTTCATTTCGTGCCCATCTCTAATCACCGGTCTTCAGTTTCAATGATAGAAATGAGAAGTGAGCAACCTCTGAGTTATCCTGATTTTATGTGCAGCCTGAGTATAACTTGCATTCTTTCCTGCCAGTTCCTCTTTGGCCACCATCACTGCTGCAAGGGCAAGAAAGGTGAGAGAAAGCAAGCAGGCAGGCACAGGTGTGAGCTAAGGGGCTGACACAGAGTATAAAACCGAGATTAGTGCAGTATCTTCCAGAAAGATGCCTTTATTGTCAAACTCCATGCTTTGGCTACCAATCTCTCTCTCTCTCTCTCTCTCTCTCTCTCTCTCTCACACACACACACACACACACAGTTACAGTTGCAGCAGCTGGATCTTATGCCAGCAAGCTGAATGAGAGACAAGCTAAGAGAGTCCAAAGATGGCGCTGGACAAATACTCTAGTCACCACATTCTGTGGACAGGATGCCAAACCTCTATGCCCATCTGCCTACTTCACCATCTTTAGTTGTTCAGTCCTCATGATAGCCCAAGGTGGAATGGTCAAAGCTGAGAGACAGCAGGCGATGATGCATCCATCCTCTTCAGGATTAATTCTTCAGCAGAATATAATGGATAGCTGGAGTGTTAATGTAGACAGAGAAGCTTCTGAAAAGGCAGCTCCTGGGCTGCAGTAGTAGTAGTAGTAGTAGTAGTAGTAGTAGTAGTAGTAGTAGTAG
>JAHTLZ010000129.1:55116887-55161392 GCA_023846285.1 Phrynocephalus versicolor
TAGTAGTAGTAGTAGTAGTAGTAGTAGTAGTAGTAGTAGTAGTAGTACATAAGAACATAAGAACAGCCTTGCTGGAACAGGCCACAGCCCATCCAGTCCAGCATTCTGTCTCACACAGTGGCTCACCATTTGCTTCAGGGTATTCCCAAGCAGATGTCTTCACCAGCTTTCGATTCCCTGCAAATGGCACTGAGAGATATCCTGCCTATCTCTCCAAACCTGGAGGTTGTCCTCAGGCATCCATAATGACAGCCATTGATACCCTTGTTCTCCATGAACTTGTCCAATCCTTTCTTAAAGCTGTCAAGGCTGACAGCTGTCACCACTTCTTCTGGCAGAGAGTTCCAGAAACCAGTGATCCTCTGGGTGAAAAAGTGCTTTCTCTTATTTGTTTGAGATCTAGCACCAAAAGTTTTATGAGTGGCCCCTAGTTCTAGTGTTGTTGTGCAATAAGTAGTAGGAGGTGGCACTGGTACAGGATCTTTCACACACAATGGCAGTGATACTCAATCTAAGATTTGTTAGTATTGCAAAGAAGGCAACAATAGTAAGCCACTTCCAAATATTTCTTAGCTTGAAACGCTTATGAAACAAGAGGTGAGGCAGGAACATGAGACTTCCAGGTTGGAGGTCAGTCGGTCACCTACTGGTGAAGAGCAAAGGACAAGTACAAATAAAACTGTAGCTAGTGGGTACTAAAGTGAAAGGTCAATGCTGAAAACACATATAATTGGAACGTGGGATGTAAGATATATGATTTGAAGCATAAAGTGATATATAGAACATTTGAATATTGCAGTACTTGGTGTGAGTGAAGTGGACTAAAATAGGACATTTTCAACCAGACATTTATTTATTTATTTATTTATTTATTTATTTATTTATATACCACCAGATTTTCCGAAAAGGGAACTCAAGGTGGTTAACAAGTCTAAAATTCCACAATACAGAGTTCAAAAGAATAATAATCGGTTCCAAAAAATGAACATAAAAATAATGAACAAACCAACAGCGGAACCCAAAATTAAAAGGAAAAACTAACAAATAATCAGAATGATAATACTAAAGCAAGATGGCGAAAGAGAAAAAAAAACAGGTGGACATGAAAACCCAAATCCCTACTCAAAGAATAAATCAACCCCCTTGATCGCTGAACGGAGCTATATAGAGCCAGGTTTTTAGTAACATAAATGCTTGGAGGGACTCCACAGTCCTAATGTTGCTACGGAGATGGTTCCACAATGTGGGACCAGCCACAGAGAAGGCACAATTTCTGGTGGAAGTTTTACGCGCCTCCCGGGGAGTGGTGATCCAGAGGGCATGGGACTGTGATGTTCTGGTGGGTCAGGCTGATGTTGATCTTTGGATGATACACTCCATCAGATATTCTGGTCCCAAGCCATGGAGGGTTTTGTAAATCAAAACCAATACCTTGAACCTTATTCAGGAGGCAACGGGTAGCCAATGCAAGCAGGCCAGAATGGGGGTGATGTGGTCGAATTGTCCAGCACCAACCACCAATCTGGCCGCAGCATTCTGCACCTGCTGCAGTTGCCGAATAAGGGTCAAGGGGAGCCCCACATAAAGAGTGTTACAATAGTCTATCCTCGAGATGACCAGCGCTTGCACAGCCGTTCTCAGAGAACCCTCGTCAAGTTAAGGGTGGAGCTGGGCAATTAGCTTAGGTTAGTAAAAAGCTGCCCTAGACACAGCAGCCACCTGGGACTCCAGGGACAATGCCGGGTCCAGGACAACGCCCAGATTCCTCACTCCACCAGCTGGAGAGAAATCTCACCCAAACTGGGGAGATGGCCACTATACTGTACCTATCGGGGGAACCCCCGAAGAACAGAACCTCGGTCTTCTTGAAGTTAAGCTTGAGTCTGTTAGACCTGGTCTATTCCAAAGCAGCATCCAGGCAGCAATCAAGGGTCCTCACAGCCTCTGTTGCAGAGATGGAAAAGGAGAGATAGAGCTGCATGTCATCAGCGTACTGATGACAGCAGACTCCAAATCTCTGAATGACCTCAGCCAGCGGCCTCATATAGATGTTAAAAAGCATGGGTGAGAGCCCCGACCCCTGTGGTACCCCACAAGTGAGGGACCAAGGAGCCGACAGCTCTCTACCCAGGCTTACTCACTGGCCCTGGCCCTGGGGGAAAGAATGGAGTCAGCACAAGGCTGAACCACCAATCCCCACCTCCGAAAGCCTGCCCAGGAGGATACTGGGGTCGACAGTATCAAAGGCTGCTGACAGGTTGAGGAGGACCAACAGGGTAGAGCAACCCCTGTCAGCTCCCCTCAACAAGTCATCTTGCAACGTGACCAGTGCTGATTTGGTACCATGATTGCAGCCTGAACCCGGATTGGGATGGATCCAGGACATGATCTTCTTCCAGGAACGTCTGGAGCCACACAGCAGCAACCTGTTCAACCACCTTACCCAAGAAGGGAATATTGGCTATCGGACTATAATTTTTTTAAGGACAGGCTTTACCACTGTCTCCTTGAGGCGACCAGGATAAACCCCATCCCTGAAGGAGGCGGAGGCAATAAGCAATGTCCACTCTTGGCATACTCCTGATTTCTTAATTAACCAAGAAGGGCAGGGGTCGAAGGGAGAAGCCTCCGGGTGGCAATAGGCCAGAGCCCTGGAGGTGTCAACAAGAGACATAGGCCCAAACTCAACAAAACGAGGGGACCGAGGGGGTGAAGCACCGGTGATACACGGGGATAGACCAGAGGAACCGGAGTCCAGACCAGAACGGATGGTCTCTACTTTAGCTTTAAAAGGGGCTGTGAAGGACTCACTGGTGAAATCACCAGTGATTTATAAAGCCACAAGGCTCAGTTGTGGGCCTGTTGCTCTTTAACATTTTTATTACTGACTTGGTTGAGGGGGTGCAAAGAATGCTTATCAAATTTGCAGATGACACAAAATTGAGAAGAATAGCTAATACATTGGAAGTCAGGAACAAATTTCAAAACTCTTGAAGGGCTTGACAGCAGGACTGAGAACAACATAATGAAATTTAACAGAGATAAGCGTCAAGTTCTACACCTGGGGGGGATCCAAATGCACATATACAAGATGGGGAATGTATGGATCAGTAAAAGTGCATGTAAGAAAGATCTTGAACTTGTTGTAGATCACAAGTTTAATATGAACCAATTATGCAATGCAGCGGAGAAAAAGGCAAATGCTATTTTAGGATGCATTAACAGAATGTCCAGATCTTGTGAGGTACTAGTTCTCCACCATTCGGCACTGGTTAGGTCTCATCTTGAGTACTGTGTCCAGTTCTGCACATTGTAATTTAAGAAGGATGCAGATAAACTGGAACAAATTCAAAAGAAAGCCAGGGGACTGGAAACCAAACCGTATGAGGAAAGATGGAAAGAACTGGGTATGTTTAGTCTTGAGAAATGAAGAAAAGTGATCAAACACTGAGATAGGTTATGTAGATAAGATAAAACATAGATGACTGGAAACCAAAAGGAGGAAAGAAAGAACCAATCATTGCTGAAGAATTTGGTTTAGAAGTTAGAAATGAAGCATGAGAACAGTCCACAGAATTCTGTGGAACGAAGAATCTGTTTCAGGCAACCAAGCTGACTAACTCATGATGAACATCATCAGATAGCCAACACAACATTCAAAAAGACCATGTAATTGGAAGAAATGAAAGAGCTATTTTCTTTCTGCTAAAACAAGACCAAACAAGACCATGAAGTGTTAACATTAAAATTAGACCAAAGCTGAAGGAGGAGACAAGAGAATTATAGTGTCAAATATGATTTCAGTCAGCAATTTCCACTTTTATTTGTAATGGCCCTAAACACAATGTGAAAGAAATACACTATAGGCTGAATCAGGATTCTATGAGTTGTATAACAAATCTTGTAACGTGGAGTCTGAAGAATTGCTACCAGTCTTTGCCCCTTTCTAATGTAAGGCAATGAGAGAGTTTATTTTCTTGGGCTCCTTGATCACTGCAGATGGCGAGTGCAGCAACGAAATAAAAAGACGCCTGCTTCTTGGGAGGAAAGCAATGGCAACCTAGATAGCATCCTAAAGAGCAGAGACATCACTTTGCCAACTAAGGTCCGGATAGTCAAAGCTATGGTTTTTCCAGGAGTGATGTATGAAAGTGAAAGCTGGACTATAAAGAAGGCTGATCGCCGCAGAGTTGATGCTTTTGAGCTGTGGTGCTGGAGGAGAGTCTTGAGAGTCTCCTGGACTGCAAGGAGATCAAACCTATCCATCCTGAAAGAAATCAACCCGGAATGTTCACTGGAAGGACAGATTTTGAAGCTGAGGCTCCAGTACTTTGGCCACCTCATGAGGAGAGAGGACTCCTTGGAAAAGTCTCTGATGTTGGGAAAGATTGAAGGCAAAAGGAAAAGGGGATGGCAGAGAATGAGATGGTTGGACGGTGTCATCGATGCAACTAAAATGAATTTGACAAAACTCCAGGAGGCAGTGGAGGATGGGAAGGCCTGCCGCGCTCTGGTCCATGGGGTCACGAAGAGTCGGACATGACTGAACGACTGAACAACAACAACAACAATGTAAGGCCAAAAAGAGAGGAAACTCTAGTCCCAGGATATGGAAAATATAATGTTCTTTATTCCAGTGTAAAAGTTTTGACACGTTTCAAGATATCAATATAACTTACTGGGAACAATATTATATAAATAAATCTATGCATTCATAATTGTGCAGCACATCCATATATTTTAACTGCATTCCTATGCTCATTAATAATATTCTTTTCTAGAGTATTGCATCAAGATGTTAAAATTAGGATAAGTGAACATTAAAAACTTTTCATGTATTGTACTCTGTAGTCATAAATATCATCAACATATGTCATGTTTATTAAACTGCAATTAGTTCACCTTCTGTTTAGTCAGAAATGTGACCAGCTTCATAAGATCAGTTCTATTATAGAAGGCGGAAAGGGCTTGTAAATCCATATTTTCAAGCACAGCTGTTAGTCAAGGTCATACTATTATCATTTTAACTGTGGGTTTGCAAACAAGCTGAAGTGAAATAAACAGAAGTATAATTAAAGCAGGGGAAGAAAATCTATCCCTTCACTTAATCTTTTAGGGATTAATGTGTTTAATTTTATTGTCCCCACTTTATCTTTATTAAGAATAAAAAGTGACTTGCCCCGCATTCTGTAAACAACTCTAAAGCCCAACACTGATTATCTCTTTCTGAATGGCTGTTTTCCATGAGATGGACTGGCATGCATCTGTTGCAAAGTGCACCAGTGAGTTCTCGCTAACGCAACCAGGACACATTGACCCTTGCTTGCAGTTTGTCACTGGTGCCACCATCACCTTGGAGATGGGAGCCAAGATACCAGAAGATATCTACCTTCTTTAGGTTTTCTCCATCTATTTGGCGTGTTCCATCAGTGGTAACAGTCTCTAAGTACTCAGTTTCCTTGATGTTAAGGTGGAGTTCAAAGTAGTTGAGGCAGTAATTCCATGTCTGAACTTGCCACTGCAGTTTGTTCCTAGTGGCAGTAGCAAGCATGATATTCTGCTATCCCATGACCACTAAAAACTGCTTCAAACTTCTTGAAGATGCAGTTAATAAAATTGTGTCCCCGCGGGGAGCTGGGCCCACTAGTTTGGGCCCATCCCAGGAGGCTTCTGGATCCTGCTTTGTTCTCGGAGGCCTTTGGGGACTTACCCGATGGCCTGGCTGACAATCCGGGTGATATCCTGGTGGAAAGGTTGTATGATGAGGCTACTCGGGCTGTTGACCAGATCACCCCCAAGTGCCTCCTCCAGTGCCGAGCCTGCCCTTCACTGTGGTTTACAGCTGAATTGTGGGTGATGTAACAGGAACAGAGGAGGCTTGAGTGCAGATGGAGGAAAGACTGGACGGCATCTAATAGGGCTGCCGTTCGTGTGCTGACCAGGCGCTATGTATGAGCAATTAGGGATGCGAAAAGATCTTATGCATCCCACCAGGTGGAACTCTTCCGGGTGGTTCACGACCTCACTAATCCCGGTCAACCTGGGCCTCCTCCTAGTGATTTGCAGCCTACAGTGGTACCTTGTATAAAATAATTAATTCGTTCCAAATGAAATTATGTTAAGCAAATTTTCCTTTGTACAAATTTCTCAAAGGAATGCATTTTAACCCCCTCCTGATACCTCAACAAACCTTGCTTCCAGGAGCTCAAGGTCTGTCTGCTGAGGTGTCAGGAGGGGGTTAAAAACTTCTCTTTGGAAACAGCAGCCAAGCAGCCCAAGGTCGGTTTGATGAGCTGTTAGGGGTTGGTTAAAAACATCTATTTGCAAACGCAGCTGACAGGAGCAGTCCCAGGTTTGTTTCCCGAGGTGCCAGGAGGGGATTAAAAACCTCTTTTTGGAAGCGAAATGCAGAATCCTCAGCAAGGGCTGCTCCTGCTGGCTCTGCTGGCAAAGAGAGGTATTTTAACCCCCTCCTTGCACCTCAGCAAACCTTGCTGCCAGGAGCTCAAGGTTTGTTTGCTGAGGTGTCAGGAGGGGATTAAAAATCTCTCTGTGCAAGTGCAGCCGGCAGGAGGAGCCCCACCTCTGTTTGCTGAGGTGCCAGGATGGGGTTAAAACCTCTCTTTGGAAGCCTGCTTCTCTCAAGGAAAAAATGCAATATACTGAGACCGTAATATATGAACCTCATTGCGGCAGGGGACTACTGTAGAAAACAAAACAATGGCCCAAGGGATGGAATTGTTCAATGTGTATTGTAATTCCCAAGAAAAAGAGATGCTAAAGAGTAAAGTAAGTATGGAAGAAACTGATACTCAAGTTTCTACAACAAAGACTTTTAGTATATATGGAGCAAAAAAAAATACTGTTTATCAAGGTGGGTTCAAAAAAGTGTGAAGCATTAGAAATCATATTGCAAATCTATTTTTGTTACTGGTGAATTTCAGCATAAAATCATATTGTGCTTTGTAGGGTACAGTAAAGCCTTTGTTTGGATCATAGGTAGCACTGGAAAAATGGGTGTGCCTCAGCATTTGATTGTCCTGATGTATAACCTATACTGTGGGCAAGAAACTACTTGTTAAGAATATGGAGAAAGAGAATAGTTTCCCATAAGCAAACATGTCAGATATTTTACTTTACTTTCTCCACTGGGGTCAAGAGTTAATATTGAGGATAATTTGTTTGGGTGGGGCTTTGGTTGTTGTTATGCACTATTAAGTAACTTCCAACTTACTGCAACCTGACAGAGTTAAGTAGGATGTTCAAGGTGTGGCATACCATGGCTGATTCTCAAGGTGACTTTCCTGTGACTTTTCATGTGAGGATTTGAACCCAGGCGCCCCGAGTCCTAGCCTGACAGTCTATCCACCACACTGCACTGCCTGTCAGGATTGTGGTACGTACTGTTCAAACCTCTTTACATTTCTGTGAAGAATGCCAGACAGTTTCAGCACCCAGATAAAGAAACAGCAGAAGGAGTTGGATCAGTACGAAGTGAGCCCACACAAAAGATGACCGGATTTCTCCTTAAAAGTTCTCCTTGTATTGTGCAATTTTGTTTTAACCCCCACTGCACCCCACCCCCACCACCCACCCCTTGTCATCGGGAGAGAACAAGTTGTCTGGAAAAGGTGACTGCATGGACACTTGATTCTTCCCAAACCCCTATTTCGTAAGGCAAAACCTCCACCATTCAGATTATGGTGAAATTGACATAAACTGACAAAAGCCAGGACATGCTCCATTAAAGCAGATAGGCTATCCTCAGTTCACCCTATTGTTGTCTGTGTATTGCAGCAGCACATATGTTATATAAGATCGCCAAATTCTGACATCTCAGTAAGGCTTATTACGCTAAACCATTTGAGTGATGATCAAAATACAAGCCTCAGAACTGTTGCCTTTCCCCACCTCCAGCTGAATAGGGAACAAATGCAAAAGGGAAGCAAAGCACTACTTAAGCTCAGACTTGGTTGTCGTCAGCCTCTCTCACTTGGCCCTTACCTTTGTAGGGCGCACCTTCCTTTGCTGTTAGTGCAGTGCCATCCTTTACCATCAGAACTTGGAAGTAACTTCTTAAAGATGACTATTGTTTGTTTGTTTTTTTGTTTTATACTGCCCATCTGGCCAAAACCTTTGGGAGGTTTACAGCACAAAAATAACAACAATCATAACACAGCACAATGCAGCTTAAAAGTGTGTGTGTGTGTGTGAAATCTAAATAGACAGTACATTTTAAAATGCATAAGGGTACTTTAAAAATCCAGCCAATACATTGCTCTGTGGAAATGCGATCCCTGTATAACCAAAGTAGGCTGTTATCAGAGCTCTTAGTATTGCATATTGGAACTCTCTTTTCCACATATTATGTTGTGAGTATGTCATTTAGTGAGGGATAACGTCACTCCATTTGTGGTGTAACTGTAATTTTTAAATTATTTTTATTGTTTTGGAAGTGTTGCCTACCTAAATGCAGCCCTGTGGTCATCAAGGAAAGCAAATGGGAACACAAACCCCCTGAGTTGTCCTTGGCTACCTCTTCCTAATGGTAGAGCAAGCCCTGAGGTAAGTCAGGGGTTGGAAAACAGAAGCTATGGGCAAGACAGTAATTGGGACCAGAACAGAAACCAAGAAAAGGGATTGAGGAGTAAGGAAGGAGGCAGGAATGAAGATGAACCAAGATCAAAGAACACAACAGTTGTTGGGAAGTGAAGCTCAGCTAGAACAGGAAGTCGTTTTATATGCCTTCCTGCCCAGATAGGTCCAAGGTCCAGACTAAAAAGTGAATATCAAGAGGGTCAAGGAAATTTGCTATGGATCAAATTGGGAGATACATTTATCCTGCTGTTCTTGTTAATTTTTTGTTGTGCATACTGTTCTTGTTAATTTTTTGTTGTGGAATGCAGGAGAAAAGGCTTATCAATAAATAAAAGGCACCCCCCCCCCAAATAAAAATCTGCTCACTCAAAACTTTATCTGACAGTAATTCCTTTTTCTTGATAACCCTAATTAGTTGTAAATGATCATTAAAATAATATTCTGTATAGTAACATCATGGCATATGAGGGGATAAATATAAGAACCTTGTATTATGAGCTGGAGTTAGATTTCACCCTTTGGATTTTTATTTGCCAAACAATTGGTTATATATATTTTTTAAAAAATGCTTTATTAAAGACAGCGAAAGTGACAAAGAGAATGAAGTTCCAAAATAGTTTCAAAAAGTACTTGGAGCAAACAATCAATTTGAGGCTAAAGCTGAAGCAGCAAAGAGAACACACACTAGAAAATAAGAAAGCTAGCTAAACGACATAGTATTCACATGTCAACATCGTATCAGCATGGTTCTGGTGCATGCACAGAGTGCTTTGCTCCTGGCACAGCCTAACGGAACAACAATTGTGCACAGCATCTGCGAAGAGGTAGACTAAAACAATTAAAATAATTTCTGGATGTCTTTTAATACATGCCATTATTGATGCCTCTAGAAGGCCAGGTTTTGAGTTCCCTCAAACATTCAAAATGATAAAAGCAACTTCCCCTTTCAGTTAGCACAGTATCAGGGAACAAGTCAACTTGGCCTTTAAGGCTTTGCTGGGAAAAGACTGTTGTAGGTGCTACTCCCTTCTCATTACTGGCAGAAACTGTCCTCTCCACTCCTAGCCAACTGTTTTCAGGCACTGACAGAAAAGCTTGCATCTTCCAGAAGGGTCCTATATTCCATCTTCCCTGATTTCTCTGTTCATTCACAGCCCAAAATAAAGCAGCACATGTGTCTTCTTGCACAAAGAAATGTTCATTGATTCTGCACTTACTGTGACAAGCACAGGAGTGTTGGGTGCTTATTGCTAAAGAGTTAAATGAAGAGAGAAGATAATCTGGGGGTTTTTGTGGAGTATAACCAGTGCTGGTCATTGCAAACACTCTTTTCCAACAACACAAAAGGCGACTCTACACATGGACATCACCAGATGGACAATAACGGAATCAGATTGACTATGTTCTCTGCAGCCAAAGATGGAGGAGCTCTATCCAGTCAGCAAAAACAAGACCTGGTGCTGACTGTGGCTCAGATCATCAGCTTCTTATTTCAAAATTCAAACTTAAACTGAAGAAAGTAGGGAAAATCACTGGGCCAGTTAGGTATAACCTAGGTCAAATCCCATATGAATATACAGTGGAAGTGAAGAATAGATTCAAGGAACTAGATTTGGTAGACAGAACACCTGAAGAACTATGGATGGAGGCTTGTAACATTGTACAGGAGGCTGCAATGAAAAATATTCCAAAGAAAAGAAAATGCAAGAAAGCAAAGTGGTTGTCCAATGAGGCCCTACAAATAGCGGAGGAGAGAAGGGACGCAAAATGCAAGGGAAAGGGAAAGATACAGAAAATTGAATGCAGACTTCCAAAGAATAGCAAGGAGAGACAGGGTGGCCTTCTTGAATGAACAGTGCAAAGAAATAGAGGAAAACAACAGAAAGGTGCTGCATACGATATGCCAGCAAATTTGGGAAACCCAGCAGTGGCCAGAGGACTGGAAAAGATCGGTCTACATCCCAATCCCAAAGAAAGGAAACACCAAAGAATGCTCCAACTATCGCACAATTGCACTCATTTCACACACTAGCAAGGTTATGCTCAAAATTCTACAAGGCAGGCTTCAGCAGTATGTGGAAAGAGAACTTCCAGAAGTACAAGCTGGATTTTGAAGAGGCAGAGGAACTAGAGATCAAATCGCCAACATGCGCTGGATTATAGAGAAAGCCAGAGAGTTCCAGAAAAACATCTGCTTCATTGACTATGCCAAAGCCTTTGACTGTGTAGATCACAACAAACTATGGCAAGTCCTTAAAGGAATGGGAGTGCCTGACCACCTTATCTGTCTCCTAAGAAATCTATATGTGGGACAAGCAGCAGCTGTCAGAACTGGATATGGAACAACTGACTGGTTTAGAATTGGGAAAGGAGTACGACAAGACTGTATACTGTCACCTTGCCTATTTAACTTATATGCAGAGTACATCATGAGAAAGGCAGGTCTGGATGAATCACAAGCCGGAATTAAGATTGCCGGAAGAAATATCAACAACCTCAGATACGCAGATGATACTACTCTAATAGCAGAGAGTGAGGAGGAATTGAAGAAGCTCTTAATGAGGGTGAAAGAGGAGAGTGAAAAAAAAAAAACAGGCTGAAGCTTAACATAAAAAAACTAAGATCATGGCCACCAGTCCCATCACCTCCTGGCAAATAGAAGGGGAAGAAATGGAGGCAATGACAGAGTTTAATTTCTTGGGCTCCTTGATCACTGCAGTTGGCGACTGCAGCAACAAAGTTAAAAGACACCTGCTTCTTGGGAGGAAAGCAATGGCAAACCTAGATAGCATTCTAAAGAGCAGAGACTACACTTTGCCAACTAAGGTCCGGATAGTCAAAGGTATGGTTTTTCCAGTAGTGATGTATGGAAGTGAAAGCTGGACTATAAAGAAGGCTGATCACCACAGAATTGATGCTTTTGAGCTGTGGTGCTGGAGGAGAGTCTTGAGAGTCCCCTTGGACTGCAAAGAGATCAAACCTATCCATTCTGAAAGAAATCAACCCCGAATGTTCACTGGAAGGACAGATTTTGAAGCTGAGGCTCCAGTACTTAGGCCACCTCATGAGAAGAGAGGACTCCTTGGAAAAGTCCCTGATGCTGGGAAAAATCGAAGGCAAAAGGAAAAGAGGACGACAGAGAATGAGATGGTTTGACATCGATGCAATCAAAATGAATTTGACAAATCTCCGGGAGGCAGTGGAGGATAGGAAGGCCTGGCGAGCTCTGGTCCATGGGGTCACGAAGAGTCGGACATGACTGAACGACTGAACAACAACAACCAGTGCTAGGAATGCCAGGATGAGACAGTTGCCTCAGGCAGTGGGGTGCTGAGGGTGGCAGAGGTTCCAGCTTTCCCCATTTTCAGGCAGGGGTTACAGGTCCAGCTCTAGAGTTCTTGGAATGGAAACCATGACCTCCTTGGACTTATCCCAGCTAGTCAATGTTCCCACTCACATGGCTGACCATACCCTAGACCTGGCGTTTTCTTCAGGGCAGAGAGAGAGTGGACTGGTGGTGACCGATCTTCAGATGGTCCCCTAGTCGGACCACCACCTAATAAAATGCAGCCTCATAATGGCACTCCCAACTCACAGGGAGCAAGGACCCATTAAGATGATCTGCCCCCACAGGCTGCTGGATCCATTGGGGGCGGGGGCAATACTGGCTGACTCGGTTGGTGGTCCTGTCTATGCTCTGGTGGATAGTTGGCAAGTTGCTGCCACCAGGGTGGCTTACATGATTGCTCCTAAATGCCCCCTCCCCCACTGAGTTCGCCCTTCTCCATGGTATAGTCAACATCTCCAGGTGATGAAGCAGGTAAGGAGGAGGCTAGAGAGCATCTGGAGGCAGGACTCAAAGGAGAATAATTTAAACACGCAAAGATCGCATCTAGAATTTTACCAAACCAAAGTTAAGGCTGCTAGAACATCACATTACTGTCCAGATCAGCGAACCTAGTAACCATCAGGCCGAAACTTTCTGTATTGTATGCCATCTATACAGTGATAGTCACAGTGATATGCCTCCAATTAGCATATCCTGCAACCAATTTGCAGCCTTTCAAAAATCCAAAGTTGAGGCCATCCACTGGAACCTAGACCGCCACCCTTCAGCGATGGTACTGTACCATTTGAGATCTCCTCTGCATCACCTTGTCCGATGTTAACGTACTTTCAGCCAGTGATGTCTTCTGAGGTGGACAGGGCGCTTGACTGCTGTCATGCCACCACCTCCTCCCTCCACCCTTGCCCAGCCTGGCTAATAAAAGAGGCCAGGCCGGTGACTATGAATTGGGGCACAGCAATAATTAATTGGTCTCTCCTTGAGGGCTGGGTATCCCTGGCCTTCGAGGAGACACTCATTAGGCCTATCTGTAAGAAGGTGAATGCGGTAGCTGCCGATATTAATAGCTATCGACCAGTCACCAATGTTCCCTTCATGAGTAAGGTCTTAGAGAGGGTAGTGGCAGATTTAGTCTCTCCTGGATGAAACTGATGCCCTTGATCCATTCCAGTCTGGGTTCAGGTTACGGCATGGCACGGAAACAGCACTGGTTGTCCTGCAGGATGATCTATTGAGGGAGGCCAGTGGGGGCAAGATGTCCCTATGGGTCCTCCTTGATCTCTCGGTGGCCTTTGATACCATCGACCATGGTATCCTTCTGGAGGCACTGTCCAAGTTAGGTATTGGGGGCCATGCCTTGGCATGGCTCACATCCTTCTTGGAGGACCATCCCCAGAGAGTGGAGACTGGTGAGATGCAGTCCATCTCGTGGACCCTCAAATGTGGGGTTCCACAAAGGTCAGTCATCTCACAAATGTTATTTAATATCTATATGAGGCTGCTGGGAGGGGTCATCAGGGGTTTTGGACCTTTGTGTCATCAGTACGCTGATGACACCCAGCTCTATTTCTCCTTTCCATCTTCTGCAGTGGATGCTGTTCTTATCCCTTGAGCACTGTCTGGATGCCGTTCTAGGACAGATGAGGGCAAACAGACTGAGGTTGAACCCTTATAAGATGGACGTCTTGCAGGTGGGGGCTCCTACTATCAGTGGGTTGGGAAATTTCCTCTCTTTTGGGGGTATGACTCTACCTGCTCAGAATGAGGTGTGCGGCTTGGGTATTCTCTTGGACCCAGCACTATTTATGGATTCTCAGGTAGCATTTATGGTCCGTTCCACCCATTACCATCTGTGGCGGATTGCTCAGCTGTGCCCTTATCTGGACACGGGAGCTCTCACCACGCTAGCCCATGCATGGGTAGTCTCGAGATTGGACTATTGCAACACTCTCTACGTGGGGCTGCCCTTGTGGCAGATCCAGAACACGGTGGCCAGATTGCTGACTGGGACTAGAAAATAAAACCATACTGTATATCCCCAGCGCTGGCTACCCTGCACTGGCTCCCAGTTTGGTTCTGCATCCTCTTCAAGGTTTCAACTGTGACATACAAAGCCCTAAATGGTTTAGGACCTCACTACTTGTCAGAGCATCTTCTCCCAGTGAAAGCTGCCCATAATACCCAATCTTCCCAGGCTAGGCATTTGAGGCAATTAATACTGCAAGAGGCCCGAAAGGAAAAAAAACAGAAATAGAGCCTTTTCTGCCATTGCCCCTTGCCTGTGGAATAATCTTCCACTGGACATCTGCCTGGCCCTCTCTTTGGCTGAAAACTATTGAAAACCTGTATTTAAAGCAGGCATTTCCTTAAGCTTAACATAAATCTAGTCTTCACCTACTAAAACACTTTTTAGCTGATTTAATATTATAGTTTTATGGAATTTATATGTTATTTTATGTAGTTTATTTTTATTTTTATTATTACTGCATTTTATGTTGATTATACATTATTTTATGAGTTATATGTTTTTTTATTATTATTATTTTGCATTGCATTGTACTGTATTGATTGGTGTTAACTGCCCAGAGTGGCCTCGCTGCCAGATGGGCGGTATAAAAATCCAATAAATAAATAATAAATAATTTTTTTACTCCTTGAGCCTGCCTACGTGAACCGGCGGCCGCAACAGTAGTTGTCGATGAGAGCCTTTCTTTCTGGGCATGATATCCCCACCTCCATGCCACCGCTGCTTCCTCTTGGCTGATACTTCACGTCCATCTCATCGCTGTTCACGGTCCTGCTTGGGACCGGTACAAAGTATTCTAACCGCACTTCCATTGCGGGACGAGGGGAGTTCGTCCCGACCACACCCCCTGAACTGTGATTTAAGTGGGATGAGAGATTCTCTTCCTTGGCTTCGGGAATCTGCTTGTCACGCTTCTTGTTCCGAGATGAGTGCTTGTGAGATAAGGCTCGTCACGCAGCGTGCCATTCTCCATCTAGTGGCAGGAGTGTGAAGTGTCATTCGCCAGTACATTCCCTATGGAGCCAGCAATGCAGTGGAGAGAGATTAAAAGACAAATGCCTCAAACTTAGCTCTGTAACACATTGAAGGCAAGGCTTCGGAGAATCGAAACATCCAAAAATGGAAGGTCGGGCCGGAAAAAAACCCGGAGAACAAAAGCATAGAATTTCACATCTCATCATGGAATGAGGATGTGCGGTAACAGTCATGCCGGTATCATACATCACGCCCATGCGTACACGGGACCACGGGACCACGACCGACATCAACACGCAACGAACTTCCTCCCGGGATGAGAATGGACGTGAAGTAACCGTCCTTGACTGCTGGCCCAAAGGAGCCCATATTGTGGAGATGGGGAAGCAGCTTCAAGAAGAAGATGAAGAGGCCATATTTAGGGCATGGCTAGGAGAAAAGGGGCACTGCAGTAGCTACTGGCAATCTTGTCATTGTGGCTGTAGGCCCAGGCAGCAACGGGGTTTGCATCCCTATTCTTAATCACCCTTTATTGCTTAAAAGGGCTCACTAAATCCCACAAACTCAGTCGGTATTTCTTCTTCTTCTTTATCTTAAGCACTTGTTGGCAAAGGAGCCACACAAAGAAAATGGAACCTCAGTTGTAATATTAATGAATACTACCCTTCCTATTCTTTAAAACTTGCATTTGCAGCCATCAGTGAGCAAATGATTTGTGGGACATAATGCATTGAAGAGAAAGAAAAATAGCATATTTAGAAATTTAGAAAATGGTCTGGGCATCTCCAACTTTTTAAGTCAATGTTATGATGGAGGAGGTATTGTGAGTGTCAGAGAAGAGATAGTGCATCAGTTGCAGTCATCAGCATCTCCATCTGGTTGTTGTAAAAGCTAAAGCCAATACAAAATGTGTTAATGGGTGTTTTTCAACCATGTGCTGTGCTTCATGCATTCTTAAAGCATGGGAAGATTTCAGGCTTGTATAAAGCTTATCATGGTTTTCTTTTGGAATACCATGGCTTAGGTCATTAGGGTGCTATAAGGATACTTTTTTTTTGATAAAGACGTGTTTTTACTCTAAAGTCGTCACGTGATTGAAGGTTTGGTTACAGAGTCCTCATGGGCATGGTATTAGTGGACAGATCTTAATGTCCCCATGTCCTAAAACCGCATTTTTAAGTTTGATCCTGAGCAAGTTTTAAACTTTTTTTTTTTGGCTGAGCCCCAAGTGCCCATCAGCTGTAGTGTAGGCTTGGGGCTGGCAAAAAAAAAAGTTTGAAAAAGCATGATCTAAATGCTTCCCTATGGTTATTGTAAAGTGCCATCTCAGGCTGTTCTTTTTGGTAGTAGTTAGTAGTAGCAGTGAGTGCACCCGAGTCACTGGCCATTGGCTTACAGCATTCACAGGTTTTTAATTAAAAGTAAGTATTTTAGTTTCTTTTGAGAGAAAGGAAAGTAAAATAAAAAAAAGCACAAGCTGGTAGGGCTTAGTCAGGCATCTATGGCTTGGATGTGTTGAGCCCATTTCCACATTGCCAGGGAAAGATTGTGGAGAGTTGTATATGAAGTGCAGGCAGTCAATGGCTGGGTAGCACGTACTGGTCAATGGATAATCTCCTGGCGAAGGAAGGATGCCTAATAGTACTTTGATCAAAGAGAAGCCCTTGTGGAGAACACACTAATGGGGTTGCCAGTGTTTTGGAGGTTAACAGCATTGTGTTGGCTCTTGAAAGATCCAAATCCTAATCCCCAATGAGTAGTGAAATTCACTGGGAGGTCTCGGACTAGTCACCCTCTCTCTATATCTCTGCTTCTTTCTTTGTCTTTATTGGATGAAGCCTGAGCATTTCACAAGGGCGTTGTGAGAGAAACTGGGGAGGAGTGCCATGTACACTGCACTGAACGTCCTGGAGGAAAATAGAATATAAATATAGTTGATAGATAAAATACTCCAACCCCCCCAACCTGATATCTAAACTGGAGATTGTATCTTAAAAGATTATATATGCATCCCCCCCCACCCCCAGACCAGGACACACATTGATAACAGCAAAGGTGCAGGCTATTTTAATCACCAATGCTTTTTCAGAATTTCCTCTGAAGACCTTTGTTTAAAAACTGGTGATGGATTATCTACCTATTCAGGTACCAAGGCTGAATTGAGCAGCAGTGTTACCATGGTTATTTCGCCACTATGTCGCTCCAGAACACTTAGAGCTCATTCAAATGCTTAGGAAAGTCACGTAATGCAATTCTCAGAAGACTACACCACCTTGGAATGCACGTGGAGATCACAGTGTTGCAATCAACATTGCTCTCCCATCTTAAGCGCTCCCCAGCATTTCTCTTGGATGCTAGCTTTTATTTGCACAGGATTCTAATATGAGGCTTATTAAAAACATCTGAGTCAAGTCAGAGAGCATGTCTGCAGTGCAGATTTGAGAGGGGCAGAAAAGCATTTGGTATTTTGTTGTTCTTCAGTCGTTCAGTCTTGTCCGACTCTTCCTGACCCCATGGACCAGAGCTTGCCAGGCCTTCCTATCTTCCACTGCCTCCCTGAGTTTGGTCAAATCCATGTTGGTTGCATCGATGACACCATCTAACCATCCATTCTCTGCCGTCCTCTTTTCCTTTTGCCTTCAATCTTTCCCAACATCAGGGACTTTTCCAAGAACTCCTCTCTCCTCATGAGGTGGCCAAAGTACTGGAGCCTCAGCTTCAAAATCTGTTCTTCCAGTGAACATTCGGGGTTGATTTCTTTCAGGTTGGAGGGGCCTCTCAAGACTCTCCTCCAGCACCACAGCTCAAAAGCATCAATTCTGCGGCGATCAGCCTTTATAGTCCAGCTCTCACTTCCATACATCACTACTGGAAAAACCATAGCTTTGACTATCCTGACCTTAGTTGGCAAAGTGATGTCTCTGTTCTTTAGGATGCTATCTAGGTTTGCCATTGCTTTCTACCCAAGAAGCAGGCGTCTTTTAATTTTGTTGCTGCAGTCACCATAGTTTGGCATAGTTTACATTAAAAGGTTCATCCACACTTGCTTGCTGATTGCATCCGACTCTAGGGGCGGTGCTCATCTTCATTTTCAAGCTAAAGAACCAGGGTTGTGCAAGTCTATGCCCACGTGGTCGGCATGGCTGAATGCGTTTCTGCACACGGAACACTGTTTGCCTTCCCGCTTTTTATGGTGCTACCTATTTATCTACTTACATTTACATGCTTTTGAACTGCTAGGTTGGCAGGAGCTGGGGTTAACAGCGGGAGCTCACTCTGTTGCGTGTCACCCAGGATTCAAACCACCAAGCTGTGCTCTTTGCAACTGACATTTCAGTGCTCGTCTAGACCGCTGAGCCTCCACATGCCCTTTATATATATATAACATTTTTAAAAAAATTACATTTACAGTTTACATTACTGTAGGACTAATGTGGATCCACCCTATGTGGAAGTTACAACTCTCAGAAACTCCTAGCCAGCATGACCATTTTGACTAGGTTGTTCTGGGAATTGTAGTCCCAAAAAGCAAATTTCCAAAGTTTTGTTTTAGCCTATTGCTTTTAAGAAACTCTGGTGTAGGGTGTTTCAAATCAAAGTGACCAATAAGGATTGTTGGAGTTTCTCCAAGCTTATTAAAAATTGAGAGAGGAATGAAACTTAAGGAAATTTTTGCCTCTAAATTAGAGGGCTGTGTTCCGTCTCCTTTGCTTTGATTAGCAGGCTTGGTTGATTTTTTACAAATTAGTGTACAGATATTACTGTTATTTAAACAGAGAATTAAAGATATTGCTACTACTGTGGCTTGGATAAAATCAGTTAACTTATTGCTATGCTCAAGGTTAACATCCTTTTCAACAGCAATCAGATTACTTCATATATTGAGGATAGAGGGTAATGGAAAGAAATTCCTCAATTGGTTACAAGCAATATACCTCACTTCTACTGAGAGATATGACACCAAGGCTCTTTATAAGTACAGTATATAGTTGGCTACTGGCAGTGGAACATCCCTTGAAGTTCTTATTCCATACTTGAAGTTTCCACAACCTGAGATTCATTCAGACGGGGCACTTGCTCCAATAAATATATTTGATTAGTCCATGAAGTTCTCTTATTTCCCTCCTACTACCTAGACAAAACTGTCCCTCTTCTAGTATGAACAAGAAGTAAGGAGGTGATTTCATTGGCAAATTATACAGGAATTGCTCTTGGTCAGGCCTAGGATGATTTGATTTGCAAAGCCAATGTGATTTAGCCCAGAATTTTCTCTCCAATCCCCCCCCCACTTGACTTCTGATGGATCTTTTATTTTATTTCTAGTGAACACAAATGCAACTACTCATGGGGTGTGATTGCTAACACCGATACATAAAGCTTCATCCTTCTATGGAAGAATTTGTTCCTGCCCTGGTCTGTTTCAAACCATTCCAACCATCTACAGCAGCAGTACGGTGGGACATCATATAGGAAACTGACTTTGAATTCTCTGTTCCTTAAACCTGGTGCCTGAATGCTTGTTTCCCTTTCCCATTGTTTCTATTATTTAAAAGCTTTGTTCTACTTTGCTAGGATATCTAGGAGTCTGGTAGAGGAGAGCAAGGAATCAGTGGAGAGCAAGAAAAATGTTAATGAACACTTCTTTGCAGCTTGTTAAGTTACCTCTGCCATGCCTCCTGTAAATCTAGATGGCCAGAGCAGAGCTACTTTAACAAGATGCAAACAAGACTGCCATTTTCCTCCCTTCTCTCTGCTGACTCCTGTGTGGTCAGCTTAAGCAAATTTATCTAGGATAATCCAAGCCCCCAGGTGCAACTTAACAGCAAATCTGTTTGAATTGCTCCCACTATATCATTGCACCATAACAGGGTTTTATTGGTTGATTTTCCTGGACCTTTTTGTCCATCTTCCACTCAGGGCTCAGCTATGCTACAAAATACCATGCAGTTTGAGCTGCAGTTGTTTCTGTCTATTTTGATCTATTTTCTATTGTCTGCCTCAAAGTTAATTGTGAATAAACCATGCCTTTTTTGTTTTTTTGTTTTTGGGCCCTTTCATTACGTTTTGTATGAGCAGAGGACAGCTGGATTTTTGTGGGCTTTTTTTTCTGTCGCTGTTTTTGTTCCTTGATAGTGATTCCACTAGGATGGCTTTTTTGTTTTGTTTTCTAAGTAGGCGTGTCATGGCCACACTGAGTTGATGTCTTCAAAGGGCATTGGTTGGGTGTGACGGTTCAGCATCACTTCCTCCATGTTTGTACCCCTAGGGTTGTCAGCATCTAAGTTTTTTTTAAGAAAAATAGGTGTTGATTTCCTCTTTCAGCCCTATGCCAGATCACTTGCTGATCAGGAGTGCCCAAATGACATTCAGGTATACTATTGTATATAGACTAGACTATTGCAATGCGCTCTACTCGGGGCTACCCTTGAAGAGTATTTGGAAGCTACAGCTGGCCTAGAACGCAGCAGCGTGGGTTATTCTTGGTGTCCCAAGCTTGTCACACATAACACCTTTACTGCATGATCTGCACTGTTTGCCAGTTTGCTTCCAGGTCCAATTCAAGGTGTGGGTTACCACCTTTGAAGTGCTACATGGCATGGGGCCAGGTTACCTGAGGTACTGCCTCATCCCCATTACATCAACCCATCCCATGCTGCAGACCCCGTCAACAAGAGAATTTCATCGGATGGGGTCTAGGAGACGAGCCCTCTCTGCAGTGGCCCCAGCCCTCTGGAACAGCATGCCTCCGGAGGTGAGACAGGCGCCTTTGCTCCTGGCCTTCCGGAAGAGTCTGAAGACTTGGTTCTGCCAGCTTGTCTGGGGAGGAACAAGCAGCCAGCAATGGTAGAGATGGCTAACATCATAGAGTCTATCTCTTTAAAAGCCTCACTGCTCACCCCAATAATTCTCTATATGTATATTTTCCTTTTTAGATTTTTTTTTAAATTAAAAAAAATTATTGTTTTATTGTGCTTTATATTGTAAATCACCCAAAGTCCCCTCTGGGGAGATGGGTGGTGACAAGTCTAAATAAATAAATAAATAAATAAATAAATAAATAAATAAATAAATAAATAGGCACAAACTTTGGACACATATACTATCATGCTTTAATGGGCTTGCAGGGGGACAGGAGAGTAAAAGTTAGTCAGCCTCTTACAGAGAAGAAGGAGGAATCACTCACCACCATCTCAAACAACCTCTTTCTAATTAGCAGCACTTTAACTGGGCAGTGTTGTGACAAGGGAGAAGAGAAGAGAGAGAACAGAGAAGGACGAGGAAAACTTGAGACATGCGTTTGTATGGTGGGTATGAATGTGTTTATCTTCACCAGACTAGTCATGTTCCTTCCCAGTTTTACTTGAGTGCTACATCATTTGCAAAGCTTCAAAATGAAGAGGTCTGAATGCCTAGATACAAGCTACAGGGACAAGAGTTTTGTTTGCCCTGCATGCATGTGTAGAACCGAACACTTTGCATGTGCTATGGACATTTGGGATTAATACATTTTTCCATATCAGCTCTTTGTGGGTGAATTGGCAGTGGTAGGTGCTACAAGGGGCCAGTGAAAGGGGCAGGGAAGAGGTGGTGACAATGGCAAAGCGGAGCGAGCTGGGGAAGGCAGCTGTGTGATCCAGGGGAGAATGTGAGCCTCTAATGTAGACTTTTATTTATTTATTTATTTATTTATTTATTTATTTATTTATTTATTTATTTATTTATTTATTTTAGAGTATTTTACCCCGCCTTTCTCCTTGGAAAAGGACTCAAGGAGGCTGAGGGATAATATACTGTACAGTCCAGTACAATTAAGACATGTTCAAGTATTAAGAAAAAGGAATTGAGGGACATCTTACAGCATTAATAAATAGACAACATTACAGTACATTAAAGCTACAAGGTTATAAGTAGTTATAAACACAAAGTCTATGTGATCCTGTAGAGTCATATAAAAGACACATAATGGTAGTCCATCATTCAGGGAAAGCTTGCCTGAAGAGAAAGGTCTTTGCCTGTTTTGAAATAGTGTATACCTTCCAGGAATAATGAAACATTTTCACATGAAGGACAACTGCAGGTTCAATGGAGACCAACTGCCAGGGTGCAATATACAGTAGAGAAGTTCAAATCAACCAGAGGTAAGTTTACTCTCTGGTCACACCCTCATTAAAGGCATTTGTTTGTTGTTCCACTTTGTCATGTTTCTTTTCCCAGTTGTCATCTCCCCCTTGTTGTTGCTTTCAACCCAACCAAGCTGGTACTTCCTTTCACATTCTAGAAAGCACCTTAGTCTCCTAGGACTAATCTGCCTGTTGAGCTGCCTTCAAAGAGTAGGGACAATTAGAAAGATCCTGCTTCCTGCATCAAATAAAATTTAAAAAGTGGGTAAGACTGAGGAATCGGATGTGGCCTTTGAGCTATGATTGGAAAGGAGTGAGAGAATGGAGGGAGGGAGACCACTGTGGGAGGAGAGACTCTGGGCAGAGGTTTCTATCTCATGTTGTGCTGCAGAAAGCTGGATTGGAGCCAGGTGTCCATTACTGCCATCACCAAGACTGCTTCCTTCTTGCCCCTTCCAACTAGTTTTGCAGATCTTTGTAATACAGTGGTACCCTGACATAAGAGCAGCTCAACTTAAGAGCAATTTGACTTAAGAATGGCAGCGTTTTAACTGCTGACTTACAAAATTTAGATATGGTCTGCTTGACGTACAAATATTTATTTTCATTATTTTTATTTTTTAACTTATTTTTTCCAATTTTTAGATAGGTACCCCAACTGAAGAGGAGTTCGACTTAAGAGCATGCATTCAGAATGGATTAAATTCGTAAGTTGAGGTATCACTGTACTTCAAACCATTCCAAACCGAGAAGAATCAGAAGTAGCTCTCAGCAATGTGACTCCTACAGTTGCAAAAGACTTGCTGAGATGACTCTTGCAGGTACCTCAATGATACTGATGATAGTAATCACGGTAGCGCTGCACTAAATGTTTCACTTACAACAATGACCACCCACATACGAAAACCAGATCCTGGAAATGTTATGTTCTGGACTATAACTCCCAGAATCCACCAGTCAGCTTGGGTGGTCTAAGAACTATGAAAATAGCCATGGGGATGACATGGCTCAATGCATTTCTGTGCACAGAATACTGTTTTACCTTCCCACATTTTACGGTGGTGCCTATTTATTTACTTGCATTTATATGCTTTTGAACTGCTAGTTTGGCAGGAGCTGGGGTTAGCAGCGGGAGCTGCGTGGCACCCGGGATTTGAACCGCCGAGCTGTCGACTTTACAGCTGAGAGTTTCAGAGCTCTAGCCCACTGAGCCACCATGTCCCATACTATACCCACTTGTGAAGGACTGGACTATATGACCCATAGAGTCCCTTCCAGCTCTGGAGTTCAAAGGTTGTCAAAGGTTATTACACTTCTTTTCAGTGCTCCATTTCTTCTTTTTTGTTGATACAAAAATGATGGTGGCTGTCCTAGATCAGAATAAAGATACATTACAAGGGTGTGAAAGTGGACCGGAGCAAGAAGAAAGGGACAGTGGTGCACCATCTTGAAAGGACAGTGGTGCACCATCTTGAAAGGACTTTCACTGAGCTCCCCAGAGGAGCAGCCACCCTCATTGTTAGAAGAACTCCCAGGGTTAAAACTGTTTATATTTGAAGAACCTGTCAATAGTAATGTGGAACGCGTGGAAATGAATGTACCTCTTGTGCGGAATAAAGAAGTTTATGTTTTTGAAAATAAATCTTTATTGGAAACTTGTACAAATGGAAGGGACAGTCGTCATTTGTGCTCGGAACCGGGCTATATTCATACCGAACCCTCACAAAGGGACTGTTGCGAGGGGCTGTTGCTTCTCCATCAGTACTGCTGTTAAGTTTCCCATTGGGCTGCCTGTTGCATGCTGTTAAATGGTGACAATGACAATTGATTTCGTCAGGGCGATACATTAAATACAAATGCATGCTCCAGCCTAAGGTTCAAAGACGAACCTCTCCCTTTCAAAAATCCTCAGTCCTAACCAAACCTCTCCTGCCACAAAATGCCACACTGGGCACTGGGCCATGTCTCCAATTCCATCCGCTCAGCCAGTTACCCAGTTGATTCCACTTGCTTGCAGAGGTGGAAAAACGGGAAATGATTGAGCCAGCCTTACAAAGGAATGTCTCTCACACAACAGGATAATGTCCTGTGTTCACTGTCAGAAGGTGTGATGACAATCATGAGCCTAGGATGGCTCTTAAAAAGAGGATTAAGGGAACAGGCTAAAAGTCTTTAAAAGGACTAGAGGTAAAGTCTACCAACAACTGTTATCAGTGACACCTAAGACGGCCTGCATTCTGAAGCAGGACGGCTCTATACAGCAAATGCTAGAGACAAGCTTCCAGACCTCAGATCAGCTTGCTGGGAAAAGTGTTTGGCATCCCCACTCCACCCTCAGGGCCACTACTGCGGATGCTGATGATTGCGGAACACCACCACTATAAAACAACAGCACTATTTAAAGGTCCTTCACCAAGTGGAAAAATATTGTGCTAGGCAGCTCTAGCAGCTGCCCTCTCCCTGCCACCCTCACATGTCTTTGGGTCTTGCCATAGTGTCCTTCTGCAATGCTTTGACCCTTATAGCTCAGTGGTCCAACAAATGCCTTGCATGCAGGATGTTTCAGCTTCAGTCTTTTCGGCTTCTCCAGGAAGGAAAAATGCCTGTTTGAAATCAGAGGCAGCTGCTGCTGGTCAGGGTTGACAATGCTGAGCTGTCTTCGGATGAGCTGTTTCCTATGTCAGAACCCAAAGGACCATCGGCAGACACTTTTAGAGGAAGTGTCTGCAGCATGTGTGCTATATACTAGAGATGGGCACGACTCAAAAAAATAATTTTTCGTTTTTCATTTTTCGTTAAGGGGTCCGTTTCGGTTCGTTTTCGTTTTTCGGGGGTTTTTTGCGCATTTTTTGTTTTCGTTTTCGTTACGAAACGAAATGAAAAAACAAAACAAAAACAAAATTTTTTTGTTTTCGTTAGCATTATTTTCATTGTGATGTGTCTGTCATAACGAAAACGAAAAACATGGCAAAATTTTTCGTTTCGTTTTCGTTTTCGTTTTGTTTTTTTGGAAAATTTTCGTTTTCGTTTTCGTTGCGTAACGAAAATGAAAACAAAAACGAAAATTTCGCTGAGTCGTGCCCATCTCTACTATACACTGTCAAGTTGGAAGTGACTCACAGTGACCCTAACAGGCTTTCAAGGTAAGTGTCACTGGGTGCCACCTATGGCTGCTGTCCACAGTAGGTTTGCTGGCATGCCCAGGGAAATCAGGACACTCCTAGCCTTGTTCCCCGTTCTTGAAGGTGGAGCCAGGCAAAAGTCTGAACCTGAGGTTTCACTTACTGCTGGGGCCAACCTCCTCATCCCACTACAGGGCATTGCAAGAGACAACACATACAGTGGAAGTGGGATTCTTAGGACCTTTGAGAATAAGGGCAATGTGTGTGTGTGACAGCCATCACCCCCACCCAAGATGGGGGTGGTGGGGAGGGTTTCCTCTACCATGGGGTCCATGAGGTCAGGCAACTGCCGCTACTCGAAATGGTCTTTCTTAAGAGGTGGCATGGGATACAAAAGAAGGTTGCAGGCCTGGTTCTCCCCATCACTCTGCAGGAAGGCTTAGTTCATTTCTGTAGCTTCGCAATGCTTTCAGTTCTCACCTGGGCCTGAGTTCCTGTCATGGGTTCTGTGCAGCTCACAGTCCATGACTGGGGTCTAGTTTTCCACATTGATTCCAGACATCTTTAAGGAAGACCAGCAATGCCAGGCCATCTATATCCCCTGAGCTCATCATGCTCCTGGTGAAGGCACTCCTTCTGCCATCTCTTCCACCAGTACCTTCTCTGGGTTGGGTTGGGGATGAGATTACCAAGGGGGCCGTCTTATTAGCCAGGGGGTTGTGAGAGTTACAGGGATGAAGAATGGCCCATCTCCCCTATGCCCTTTTCCTTGAGCAGTCCAGAATGCAACCCTTTCTCCATTCTAGAGGTTCTGGTCCTCCAGCAGCCGGTCCTCTCAAAGGGCACAGAAATTGGGCACAGGTTCCTTTGTTGCCTCTACCCTCTTCTCCCCTTCAGAGTCTGTCGAGAGTGACAAGTTGGAGCCTGAGTCTCCCATGTCTTTTTCCTTGTACTTTCTGCCCAGGTCCCATCAACTCAACCTTGACCCAGTCCATCTGCCTCCCTCCTTCCACCTGGGTCCTCCCTCCTGATCTCAGCTGCCCTGTTTTCCTAAAATTTGCTAGGAGTACTAGGGCCTGCTGCAGGTGGCTGGCCTGAAACTTCAGACACAAACTTTCAAAAATAAGTATATCAGCAGTGCCATTCTCTTCTTGCACATTTTCTGGGCACTGAGGGATTGTGGTGGAATCATCATTCCAGCCAGTTGTTAGTCTGTGGAACTCCTTGCTGCAGGATGTAGTGATGACATCTGGCCTAGAGTGGACAGATTTCTGGAAGAAATGTCTGTCACATGTTACAAGCCATGATGGGGATACATGTTCTCTCCAGGCTTAAAAGGAGGGTACCTCAAAATGCCAGATGCAGGGCAGTGGTATCAGGAGGCAGATATCTACTTTTCTCACGTGCTCCCATAGGTGTTAAATATCCCTTGGCCTGGTCCAGCAAGTCTGTTCTTCTGTTCTTCTGTTCTTAAATCCAGTAGTGAGACACACAACACAATCCTACTGATGGGAAGTCAATTCCCATCATTTCAATGCTGTATACATGGGCAACTCCCAAAATTTCCTACTCTGCTGCTTCACTGTGTAGAGTTAAAATGGTTGTGGACTCTTTAATAGCACCTTTGCTATAAGGGTCTGTTCAGGATACTATGAGTACAACCCTCTAGTAGAGGACGGTCATGAGGTGATGAATTGGCCTAAGCAAGGTGAACGCTCCTTTGTTCCTAACATATCCATTCAAGGCCTGATGGTAGCCAGTTGCACCTACTAAATGAAGCAGAACAACTGCAACATAACACCACCACCAAATAGAATACCCACTGAACCAAATTGTATCAGGAGTCTTTTCTAAAGTAATGTGCCTATTGCCACAGGGTAATCTCGTAGGGGCTACATGTTGATGGAACCGGCTAAAGCCAGCAGAGTGTATACGGGTGCAAAAGCCAAACATGGGCAGGCTGATGGCTTATACACACACACTTTCACTCCCAACAGGCTACTAGGAGTGGAAGGAACAAATTGCTCTTCAGCGGCCTCAACTAATCATTTGCAAAGGATTTTTTTTCATCCTAGGCTGAGCAGCAGCCTCTTCCCCTCTGTATTAAAAACAACATGGACAAAGCGCCTGAACTCCATTCAGCACTAAACCAGGAATTACCTAGCATTTAACTGAAACACACAGGGTTTCATAAAGTCACAGGCAGGTACTTCATATATATATATGTACATGCTTGGGTAGTTAGAACATGGCATGCCATCCTACATGGATCAATTCAATACACGATTGACAAGTCACGCTTCCAGATGGGTTGGCAAGCCCCTGTGTTCTTCCCATGGAATAACAATGTCTACAGATTGTTTTTGAATGCCCCAGTCGTTCCCCAACCTCTCTTTCCCCTTGTCCTTTAAAACACAACAAAAAACAAAAAGTTGCTGGTTCTAAATGGAGCCTGACTGGAGGCCTCTTGCAGATGAATAGGCTGGAGAAAGTATTGCCTCATGCAGGCACACCAATGTTGTTTTCTTCTCTCCTTGTACATTTTTCTAAAAATATTTGTTCCGAGGCTGGTATCTCTGCGTGCCAAGTTTTAACCCAAACGGGGAGTTGGGGGGGGGGGAGAGAGGGAGGAAGAGTACTTTCTAGTTTGCGCAAGACTCCTTTATGTTTTGGAAGTTTACAATGGGGAGTGGCTTAAGGCAGAGTGAACTGTGCAGCCATCGACAGCAGCGGCTGCAGCAACTGCCCTCCGAGGAACTGAGGCCTACACACGTCAGTGGGTATAGGCAGTGTTTACAGCTAGCGGAGCCTCAGCGTTACACAATAGCCGGCCTACTCTTAGCACATTCTGTACCCGTTGTAAGCTCTGGGTGCAGCTGCTTTAGATGACAAGAGCTACAATAAAGGCTGATCTAAACAATTTGCAATCACCATCCTCTCACATTAGGGGAATTCCAAGGTTTTCATAAAGGTGTAGCCCCGTTAGGCATTTACATGACTTTACCGCTGTCAGTTAAAATGAGGACAGGATGTACTACCTTAAAGGGATTAAGCGAACAGGCTAAAATGACTTTCAGGCGCCCTGAGCCTCCTGCATTCTTTCCCCTCGGAAGACAGGAGTGTGTGGAGGGACCTGCGGTACGTATTTCGTTTCCCAAACGAGTGGGCTGCATTTATAATGAGAGATGTTTTTAGCTGTGTGGCGCAAGCTTTCTGGGATGAAACCTGAGTGACGAGTTTGTTCCTGGTTCCCTATCCCAAATATTTACTGGTGACAATGTAAAGAGTACTTTATGTGCCATTGCCTGAAGTGATTCAGTATATGGGCAATCTGTGTCATCATAAACCCTGAGCTCCCTAATGAATTGTTTTCATTTTACGCTCTCGTAAATTGGTTTAGTCTTTTGAATCAAGTGGATTAAGAGAGGAACAGCAATAGTTACAAAACCACAGAAGAGATAACATGTCCTTGTTTTCCTATTGCTGGCCTGCTTGTTCCAGTGATAATATCCCAAATATTAATAAGATAACAAATACAAGCAATTGTAGAGGGAAAAATGCAATTAAACCCTGTTCTCCAAATGCTGCAGGGACTCCTTATCACATCCTTGAATGACTCCCGATAAGTTCTATGCTATTTGTTCAGAACTATACATACTGTGCCCCAGTTCCAAGCTACCACTCACACACACACCCCATACTGACGCATGCACAAAAACACAAAGGACATCCAGATTTGAATTCAAAATTAATTAGATTCATCAGTGACACCATTTTGTTTACTGCATTCTTTGACATTCACCGTTCCCAGATTATATGGTTTGTGAAAGGAGGATTGTATGGAGATGACTGATCCACACAATGACAATTACTCTAGCTGCACTTCTCCTCCAGAATGTGGTTGTTTACCAACCTTTCCTGATCTTGGCCCTAAATATAGTGTTGTATTACAACTCCCATCACCCACCACTAACATAAAGTTTAGCCTGTGTTAATGTGAGTTGTAGTGCCACATCATCTGGGGATGAAGGTTGAGAGGGGTCGCACACCAACCCCAAGTAGTAGGGCAATGTATTGTTTAATCAGGCAGTGGCAACTGGGTATTTAACTGAAACACACACACACACACACACACACACACACACACACACACACACACAGAGAGAGAGAGAGAGAGAGAGAGAGAGAGAGAGAGAGAAGGGGGAGGGAGAGGGAGAGGGAGAGAGAGAGAGAGAGGAGGTTACAGGTCCTTTAGATGCTTTCCTATGACATTTTCAACCCACTGTAACATTTCAAGTTTTTTTCTGTTTTGTTTTTCTCAGGATGCCTTGTGCTTAGCTACTTCAGCATTTTTACACAAGCCTTAACCCCTCTTATTTATTAATTGATTTCATTATTTCTTTTATTTAATGCATTTCATCTTAACTTTTAGGACAAACCTACATAATGGTACTTCAATGTAATTTTAAAACACACACACACAGATACAATAATAAATTGAAACATGCATGGGAGACTAGCATATGGGAGACTAGCTACAAGCACTTTAAAAATGATCCCAGAAGCAAATAGGTAACCAATGCAGCTTCTGCAAATTTGCTGCTGCCGATTATTAGCATTCTGGCAAGTGGATTTCACACCGGCCACCTTTTCCAAGCTGTCTTTAATGGCAGCTGGACAGGGAGCACTTTACAGCTGTCTAGTCTGGGTGTGCCCAGCACATATATAACCGAGGTCACAAATTCTTTTTTCTGGACAATCGCTGAACCCTTTAAAGCTAATAAAAGGCATTACTAGCCACTGAAGTCACTCATACTTCTATGGGTAGCACAGGAACCAAAACTATATCTGATTCTACAGAGAATATGTGTTGAAAAATCTCCATGTAGATTGGTGGCTTTCTAAAACATCAATAGCAAAAGAGAATTCCATTTGGATCCATAGAATTGCAGCCATTTGAACTAAGGACTTAATTTGAGGGGAGGGAGACATCAGAATAATAGGGGAAACAGACATATACATTTAAGCACCAGGTGATAGAAGGAAGCTCAGAAATCAGCAGAAGCAAGATTAACTCTCATTACCAGGTACATCAATGGACACACACTCTCTAGTTCTGAGCCTTTAACCTGGGGTGGGCAACCATGTCTCTCCAGATGTTTTTGGGTTGCATCTTTCATCACCTTTCACCATTGGCTATGGTAGGAGTTGTAGGCAAAAATTAATTAATTAATTAATCTAGAAGATGAAAACCACTCCTTTTAGCCAGAATATACCTGCAGATTTTAATTATTTCTTGTATTTGTGAGAAAAAAGCCTACCTCCTCTCCAGTAAAATCTCTTTCCATTTCTATCATGATTTGATGTAGAAAACACAACCACTGACCAAAATACTTCCTCAGTAGACCACATTCTTAATCTTTGCACTCAAGGAATGTAAGCAATTGTGCCATTTTTCTGCGTGAGTGGAACAACATTCCCCCAGCTAGCAAATGGATGTATTTCAAAGAAACTGGCAAATTGCATTCAGACCACTTTCTTGGAAATGAGTATAATCATTCCATGATTTGAAGAGGGGCCGTTGCTCAGTGGTAGATGCTCAGCCTGCTCAAGTTTCTGGGCCTAGGTTTTGCCATCTCCCAATAATATGGGGGAAAGACTCTCAATGGGTAAGCTTAAGAGCAGCTGCCAGTCATTACAGACCATCTGAGTGAAATAATCAGTTGTCCACCTTGGCATAAAACCGCTCAAGGACAGGGCATGGTACTGTGCTTCCAGAGGTAAAGGACAAGATGATGTCCTATCCTGTTCCACGTGCAGAACTCAGGTGGACTGCTGTTTAAATCTTATGTCATATAACTACTGATGGGACAGTTCCCCCCACCGAATCTGAGGGTGACAGTCTGTCTAAAAGCAGCAGTGGCTTAAAAAGGTTGCCTTGCTCTGCTGTATGGAAGGCCCAGACTTGAGGCAGGACATGTCTCAAGTCCATGCAGACAGCGCTGTTGCAACATGGAACCCCAGAAACAAGAATAAGGCTTTCTCTTCAGAAGCAGGTGCCTGCTTGAGATTTAGAATGCCAGCCATGAGGCCACTACCGCACTTCCTTAAGCAGCCTTCCTTGCATCGCCTTATCTCCTCCCGCAGTCATGTGGTCACTACAGCGGTTTGACAGTCCGCACTTCAGCGGTTGCTTAGCAACTGGCTTCCCGGTTCGCACTTGGCTGAACCGCTTTAAACTACGACAGGGAAACAGCAGAAACGGGGGGGGGGGCAGCGAAAAGGTGGCGTAGTATGTCCGCAAATACAACCAAATCGCTTTAAAAGGAGGTGCAGGGTCCGATTTTAAAAAAACACCACCCACAGTGGTAGTTGCAAGAAAACCCTACATAGCGGTCAAAAATAGGCATGGCCAAGGGGGCTCTTCAGAAAAAGCGATTTGGAATGCGGACAGTGATTTTTACGGCAATCTGTCTTTAAGGAAAAGGCATTTCAAATCTAAAGTGCCATTGAGGTTCCTAAGGACTAGTTCTTACAGTGTGAGATACAGGGCTATAGAGTGGGCAGGAACCACAGACCAGGCTAAGGCAGTTTCCCAGGGCAGTCTAGGCCTAGCTCCAGAAAAGGATCCTTCCAATCCAAGTATTTGGGCGTGGCTAGTTCTTTGGAGAGCATGGAATATATGACCTCATAGAGTGCATTCCATGGAGTCTGCTTATCCTTTGTGGCAAAGGGTGGTGGTGGTGAGTGTGACAATCATGAGATGCACTGGCAATGGGTAGTGGCACATATCTATCCACCCCTAGAAGTGTGAGGGCTTCAGCTGCCACCAATTTTATCTATAAGAATCTCCTGTCATTTCATGACTCTTTCGGTTGTCCCACCACCACTACCACTGTATAGTCATACATGCATCTTACCCTCCAGCACACTCAGTATATCTCTTGAGATACTGACAAGCAGAGCTGGTTATTCTATCTACATAATGCAGCAAAATTACTCCATCTATTATGCTGAGCTCATTGCAGTGGACAAAACAGACAATGGACAGCACAGGGATAATTGTGCGCCATCATGTCAATTCTGACTTATGGGGACTCTTTCTGGGGTAAAATTGGTTTATCATTCCTTTCTTCTGGGCACATCCTGGGACTACCCCAGGCTGGACAGGATCACTCTTCTGGGATGCACAGTGGGGGAATCAAACCTCCAGCCTCTGTTTCCACAGCCAGATGCCTCAATCACTGAGCTCTCCGGACAGTTCAATACATACAGGTACCATCCATGGTACTGGTGGTGAACCTTCAGCGCTCCAGGTGTTTTGGAGCACAGCTCCCAGAATTCCAAGCCTATATTGCCAATGACAAAGGACTGTGAATGTTGTAGTACAAAACATCTGGAATGCCAAAGGTTCACCACCACTGAGCTAGGCACTTCATGAAGATCTCTGGCCATTTACACTGTTTCATCCAGTCATTATAAGGATGGGAGACAGAATCTCAAGTCATTATAAGGATGGGAGACAGAATCTCAGGATGTATAAAAGTAGAAAGCAACCTTTATTCTCTGTTAAATCATTTTTAAAAGCTATGGCTCGATGCGTTTCGGTAGCAGCTTGCTCCTGAAGAAGGCCCCGCTGAAATGTGTCGAGCCAGAGCTTTTAAAAATGATTTAACAGAGAATACAGGTCGTTTTCTACTTTTATACATCCTGAGATTCTGTCTCCCATCCTTATATTGACTTTTCCACTGTTTGCACGTAGCAGCTATTGCCGTGACAGTGAGTGCTCGTGTTAATCAGGACTGCAATACTGTGATGCTTAAACTTTTCCCGGATGCTACATTTCTGATGGAAGTTGCCTCCCAAAGTAGTTGTTTGTGTTGAAAGGGGGAAAATGCACAATACATAGTGGCTTTATAGGAAGAGGAATTTCACTGAGGACAAAAACATGGGAAAGGTTAACTCTTTTGAACCTGCTTCAACCATGAGTTACCTGATGCCCAGAAGGCTGCCATTTGCAAAGGTAAAGCTAGTGGAGATGACGCACACATCTGCATCTTCCCATCTAGTCCGGCCTTAGTCCATTTGTTTGTCTCTCTCTTTCTCGGGTTTTATTTGACTTCCTCTCAAGCATTGAAATCTGAACCATGTGAGCATAACAAATGGCACTGCCAGCTCTGAATCTCTCTCCCTTTTTTTCAGTGTAGACAGACACTGAAGGTTAGCTACTGGCAACATCAAATTCATCTTGGCTCAGTTCATCATAAACAAGAGAAACAGGTGACTCCTAAATCCAGGCAAAATAATTTTGAAAATTTAAACCTTCAAAATCAAGTATATGTGCCTGCACACATGAATCTTGACCTTCATTCTCTCTAATCTTTTAGCCTTTCTAATTATGCAGGGACATACAGATTACCAAGGATACCGTAGTGCCAGTACCCTCAACAGCTGGTTTGGGTGCACTCCTTTTGCCTCCCTCTATACATTTTGGACCTTGATGTCTCAATATCTATGAAACAGAATGTTTCTTTGTTTTCTTCCTGAATTGACCAAGAGGGGAAGCCCTCCAGATGTCTTGACTATAATGCCCATCCTCCATGGCCATCAGCCGTGTTGTCTGGAGCTGACAGGACTTGTAATCCACAGTGTCTGAAGTCACCAGGCTGGGGAACAAGCATGTTTTTTTAAGCTATTGCTTTAGATTTGTACCTGTTGTCCAGGGTGAAACAGGCCAGCACTGAGAATGTCAAGAAATACTCTGATAACTCCATAAGGACACACAACAAGAAGAAGACATATATTGGTTTTAAGCAATCACCCTGTCTCCCTAAAGTATGCTGGGAACTGGAGAGCTGTGTGGTGGGAATTAGGCTCACTTTAACAGTGAATCCCAGCAACCATACCAAACAACAATTTCCTAGATTCTCGGGGAGAAAGCATGGAAATTACAAAGATAAAACACATTGATATGCTTTACCAGGAAGGTAGTATGAATGTCAAGAAAAGAGTAACGCATAACATAAAATGGCTATGTGCTTGCTGGTTTTATGCCCGATCAAGAAAACAGTAGGCAAAAGGACTTTTTCAACTACCCACTAAGGCAATCTATGATGCAAACGGTCTTTTTAATTTGGAAAGTGAGGTGCCTTTTCTATTCCATTTACCTTTGCAACAGTCCTGTAGAAATTACGTGTTTTTTTTTTTTTTTTAGGGTTTCTGCTTTACACACAGGAAAGGAAAGATCAAAGGCAGTAATTTACTCAGGTTGGTTCTACAGGTCTGCAAAGTCTCTAGTCATTGTGCTACACTTTTTTTCGGATGTTAGCCCTGAAACCATCCTCTTAAAGTGGAGGCTGTGAAGTCATTCCACCTTTTTTTGATGCAAGAGATATGAGAGAGTTCCAGGTGTTTTCCAGGCCTGGGTTTTTATCAGTGCACTGTAATGATGAAATGGAGCACCCATGACCTTCTGAATTGCCAAGGTCACTCTGAGCCAGCTGCAACCTGGGGCCCACACTTCCCCAAGCATATTGCCCACTTGCCTGCTTCATATTCCTTGCCCGGCCAGACTCTGACTCTAAAGTAAACAACAGCCCCTCTGGACCCCATTATATTGCCCTTTGCTAAATTGTAATTAATGGAGGGGTTTTTCATGGCAAGGAAATCTGGCAGAGACTGATCAGTTTGGTTTCTGCTCTATAAATGATCAGAATGTCTTTTTTTTCTTTTTTCACTTTCTTTTCTCCTCCTTTATTTTAAAGGACAGGTCATCTCTCTCACAGATAGAAGCAAGCAAGCCGACATACATAACTGACAGCAGGATGTAACTGAGCCTGGAGCAGGGAAGTATAAATAAAGTCCAGCTTCTGAGTTCTGGACCCAAGCCACTTGTAACACAAAGTACATTCCGGCCTGAGTGTAACAAACCGTACCAATCTCCTCCCAGGCTGTGACTTGAGGACTCAGAGTGGGGACCCGGGGGAGAAATCTTCCTGCTGATGAGGTTACAGAATGCAGAGTGAGACCGGTGCCCTGCGCTATACAGGGTAGCAATGGGAGCAATATTACACAGCAAGCAGCCTTGCTACTGCGACCCTTCTCAACAAACTCTGGGTTCCTTTCTCTGGGGAACATCCTCTCCCCCCCCCCCTTTAAGATGTCTCGTTCCAAAGATCTCAAACCTTTTACAAAGAAGGGAGCCTGCCAACAGAACGGGTTTTGGGTTTTGCTGCTTCCTCCCCAGCCCATGCATGTAACACTCCTTTCTGGAAATGCGCGTGAAACGAACCACGACACCCCCTCCCCCAAAAAAGGACAAACCTGGCTCACTTGGTAACTCATTTCCCAGCTTAGTTCGAGGATCCTGTTTTGATGAAGCAAAATAGAACACTGATTCCTCCCCCCCCCCTTTGGTGTTTTGTTTGTTTTGGCAAAGGGGGATGCTTGCCCACCTCCTTCCCACTGTCCTGGCTGACTCTGCCAACTGCCTGCTGCCACCACTGCTTTCCTCTTCTGCACTTTCCAGCTCCTCTGCTGCCACTACCATACTCAGAGACAACTGGCCCAGATTTCTTGCCAGGAGTCAGGCATTGCTTCTGAGCATGCACCCACTGTCCATCTGATATTTGGGCACCCCGGAGAATGGTGGTGAAAGCAAAGGAACTAGGGGGGCAGAAGCAGGTACCCCCCCACACACACACACACCACATAAACCAGAAAAACAAACAGCAAACTAGTCCATTTTTCTGGTCGTTCACGGTTAGCCAAGATTCCCATGAACCGTGACAAACCTCCAGTTTTTTTGGTTTGGGCCCATCTTTACTCCTTCATGATCACGGGATTAGGAAGTAATCTTCCTCCTTTTTCTAGTTTTTAATACCCTCTTCACACACTCCTAAGGATTCCACAGCCTGACTCTTCTGCCTTCTGAAAAAACAATTGGACTATCAGACCTGGCTGTGGCTGAGCTTTTCTCAGTAATATCCTTCCCCAGTACTCTCTGTAGAACTTACATTTGTGATCTGTGTCACTGCATGCCAATTTCATCATTTACTTCATTGCCATGTTAGCCAAATTTCAGAGCAGCCTTCCATTTCCTTCCTAGCTATAACCTGGATTGTAAAAGCACATTATAAAGCACGTTTCTCAAACATACAAATACATATAAGAACCACCTCTTTTTGTTTGCTTCTACTGATTACACAAATTTTATTGCTCTATTTCTAAAATACTGTGAAGGAATGCAGGGACGATGACAACAACAACAACAACAACAACTACTACTACTACTACTACTACTACTACTACTACTACTACTACTACTACTACTACTACTACTACTACTACTACAATGGTGAGCTTCCAGGGGTACTCAGACATAGTTTGCCAGTTCCTCATCCTGTAGGTGCTCAGGGACCACACAGCTTGCCCAAAGCCATACAGATGGTAGGGCACATCATTCCATCAGCCCTACACCCTTCAGATGATCTTGTTGGGTCTTCCTCCCAAGAGGCACAATGAGAATTGAAAGTCACTCCAGTCCACTGCAGTAAGAAAACTGTGGCTCTCTGGAATGTAGTCATACAGCAGCTCTGCCCTTCCGGTGTGGCCACCACAGCCACTGGCAAGGGATAATGGGTGTTGCTGTTTAGTAATGCCTAGAACAGGCATGTCCAAACTTTGGCCCTCCAGATGTTTTGGACCGCAATTCCCACAGTCCTTTGCCATTGGCAATCTAAGCTTAGAATTCTGGGAGTTATGGTCCAAAACATCGGGAGGGCCGAAGTTTGGACATGCCTGGCCTAGAAGAATCCTGCCATGATTTCACAGCAAGATTCTGCATGAAGGAAATACAAAAGTGGAACAGGTGATACCTTTAGGTTTTGTTTTGCATGAACTAACCAACTGATACGCATTTGACCTACAGCTTGTAAAAATTACTGCTCAGCAGTACAGCTTCCAGAATGCACCAGCCAGCTTTCTATGCTCCCAGTCAGCATACTGGACAATGCAGCACCCATACAGCTGCTTCATTTCATTCTACTAGCTTGGAAGGGTGACAGGGATTTTCTGACATTTCAGCTGCACCGGCTTAGAATACGGCATGGGGAGAATATGGCATCCCACCAGGAGTTCCAGGTAGACTAAGGCTAATAGACACACCATGTTCTCAAGGAACACATTTGTGTGCGTGCACATCTGCCACAGTGGAAAAGGAGGCACATTGGAGAGAAAACGCTTTATCTAGATGTCTTGAAAGCCAAGCCGATGGAGTACTGTAAGTGTGTGACAAACATGTGTCTCCCAGGAGACTGTTCTGTAGCCATGCATGTCAGCTTTGTACAAGGGCTCCTGTTGTTGAACTTGCTTGCCTCATTAGATCCGCAGGGCGATGGCGATGATTTACATTCTGAAATAACACACAGGCAGCAACAGGGAGATGACCTGAGTTAATCTCTGATGAAACTGGTGGCTTGCTGTCCTCAGCCATCATCCCTGGGCTTTTAACCCATTCTTATGCAAGGGGTGGTGGTGGGAGGGCTTCCCCCTGGCATTGCAGCCCCAGCTTCTCCCCACCCTATCCCCATTCCCCACCTCTGCAAAGCTAAGGAAAGGGGGCGGGGAGGGGGAGGATTTCTGAGCTGCAAACCAGCCCTCGGTGCAAGCTGAGAACACAAACAAGAGTGAGAAGCTGATGTGAGCTGGGCTACGTGCCAACGAGGCAGAGCTGGAACACAATGTACAGAGCGCAAGGCAGCAAAGGGAACAGCCTGACTCAGCAGCCGGGGAAGTGGGTGTGCTGTGTCGCTAGATAAACCACTCCTGCAGGCTTGTGGTCAGCAGCATCAGTCCTCCTGACACACAGCACCAGGCTTCTGAGACGGCAAGGCATAAAGAGAGACATTCATAAGTCCAGCTGTCTGACTGTCCTTGCTGTCTAGCCTCCTGTTTCCATGAGTATGTGCGTGTGACAGCGTGCACAGGCATGTGTGCATGCACGCACACGCACACACACACACATGCAAGGTAGTACACAAGGTTGCATTGCTGCACCTTAAGTTTCAAGATCTCTTAACTTTGTCCAGAGATCATCAACAGTTCTAAGCATCTTACTTTACCCACCCTTAATATGGGCATCGTGCTTATAACTGAGGTGTACCAAAGTACCAAATGCCTGCTTAGGCATGGCCATTTATGAATGGTCTAAATATTAAAAAAAAAAAATTAATACTCAGAATTAGTATCAAATGTCCTGTTTTCTGCCTCACAGGCATTCAGGAATGACAGAGATCAGTTAATTAATGTTCACTACATTTGATGTGTAGCATGACTAATGATTTGCTGTTACCACTAGAGATAGGCTTCTGCCTTGTAATTTATGTTCTTGAATTTAATCTCACTTTTCCAGCCTAATCTAAAATCTTAGGCACTAAAACCTTGTCATAGAATCATAAAATCATAGAATTTGACAAGACCTCAAGGGCCATCCAGTCCAACCCCCTTCCATGCAGGAACCCCCATCACAGTATTTCCGCTCCTTTGTCCAATCCATTTACTTATTGGATGTTTCAAGGTAGGGATGAGCAGATTTCTTGCTTACAGTATCAATTTATCCCCTCTGGAATCACATCGGTTGTAACCCCTGCAACATGATGGCTTGTGGTCTGCTACCATTAACCTATAGCACTCTGTGCACTGTACATAGTCACAATAATGTTAGAAAGACCAAGCTACATACGTCTGAGTGAATACAAATCAATATCTAGTCACACTTGACAAGCAAGGATCAATGAAGATGGGAGAAAAGCAAATCATGCAAGACCAATTACGAGATTTTTTTAAAAAAACCCACAGCAATTGTGATTTAACTTTACAAACAAACAAATGAGAAATAGACACCCTTGTTGAGATGCTGTAGATCACCCAGAGAGACCTGTCTCAAGATCTCAACTTACTTTCTACCCAACTTTGCTCTAGGAAGTGATATGGATCTGCCCTGCAAAAGTCAGTTTAGACCTAGGGGGAATGTTTTTGGCAGAGAATTCAGTGAGCCCTCCTGATTTGTAGAGGAACTCACAATGCTATTATGTGTGAATTTCTCTCTGGCTGAAGCCACAGGAACAAGCCCATTACAACCCAACCCTGACTGCAGATTGCTTTTACCTTGGAGTTTAAAACTGGGTGCTTTGTGTGAGCGCTGATGATATTTTTGTGCGCGCGCTCTCTCGCTCTCTCCTTGATTGGGCACAGATTCAAATACTTAGTAAATATGACCTCTGTACACATTTGTGGTGCAATGAAGCTTGATCATTCAGATCTTTCCTTCCCCTCAAGCATTTTGTGAACCAAAACGTGATTAAAAAAAAAAGAAAACAAGACCAGACAATCAACGGTAAGTTGCATATTATGATTATATGTCCATTTTAGACCGTTAACTCCAGCAGTTCCTTTCATCTACTAAGCATACTTCTCAGGATGTAGTTTATTAGTGTCCTTGGCATACTGCCCAACAGACAAGCCCAAGTGTACGCAAACAATTAGCAGTTGAAATGGTGGCACAATGTGGGTTCCTGGGCATCACAGGAAACAATGCGGCAAGAACACTGTAGGTTTGCTCTGCAGAACTGTAGTGACTAGAGATGGGCACGAAACGAACAATTTTTCGTTTCCATTTCTGTTTTTTCGTTTCGTTACGCAACGAAACGACAAACAAATTTTATCTCTAAAATGAAACGAAACGAACAGAAACACCAGAAATTTTGTCGTCCGTTTTGTTTTCATTACGACAATACATTGAACTGCTTTAAAAGCTTAAAAAACCCACAAAACTTGAAATAAATGGTAATGAAACGGTAACGAAACGAACAAAAACGAAAATGATTTTTTTGCAAAAATTCGCGAAAACCGGAAACGAACCGAAACGGACCCCCTAAACGACAAACGAAATGCCATTTTTTTTTATTCGTGCCCATCTCTAGTAGTGACTGTGAGCATTCTGGAGCTGCTTCTCTTAGATCTCTTAGATCTTGGTTTGGCTTCATCTTTTTGGTTGGGAGGATGGAGGTTTACTGGAAGGACAGGTACAGAATAAACCATCTCTTCCACCTTATCTCAGAAATGTGGAAAACCTAGTCTGACTGTAGAAACGAAATGTGAGGTGGGGGACAGGGGATATGTGGGGTGGAGAGGAGAGGAGAAAAGTGGGGGGAAGTGAGGGGAAGGCAGATTTGTGGCTAAAGCCAAGCATGGAAACATTACTTTATTTCACTGCAACTCCCAGACTCCCTTAGTTCTCATGGTCCACATCTGTGTTGCCTGGGGCACTCTGGAAGTCTGCAAAAGTAACTTTTCCAAGGTTAAGAAATGCCATTTCCCTCAGCTAGAAGACCTCAGCACAAAAAGTAGCCAGCCACTCCCAATTTCTTTTTTTCTTTGTCATCTATCTTTTCCTGCTGCTGTTCTCCATGTTTTTGTTTTCAGGGATCACTTGAACATTGCTGGGCGTCTTAGCAGAAAGCCTTGATAAACTTCTCTGTTGTTATTATTATTATTCTACAATCCAACACACATATAAAGCAAAAGCCATATTTTACTAATGTTTTTCTTCCACCTTGCCAACAACATCATCAGAAGCAGTTCTGTATTATGAGTCATGGCCTCCGAGCCAGGGACCTCTGTTAGGTAATCCAGTCCTGCTCATACGGCCTCAAGCTCCAATGAAGGGTGGTGGTGGTGGTGGTGAGAATACATGCACAACCAGGAACAGTTATTTTTAACTATTCTGAAACTTTTCCACCGGCTAGAGTTCATAGACCCACTGTGGTCTGAAGAAAGTTCTCCAAATGTAGATCACAAGAGACCATTTTTCGAGAAATTGTTTTCAGCAGAAAGACTGCATTTCCTAGTCCACGTAGTGAGAACCATGTAGTTAACTTCAGTTTGTGGTTAGAAATTCCTTCATATATGTTAGGTGATGTCAAACCAACCAGCAGTGTCCAGAAGCTTAAAAAATGAGTCTTTCTCCGCAATGCACAGGTTTATCCGTGGAGAAACCTACTTAAAGGTCTCTTAAGGCAGCATTCCACAACCTTTATGTCACCAGGGAACGGTTTCATGGAAGATAATCCACATACTAATTTTCTAGCTGCACAAGGCTTTTTCTTGTGTGTGTGTGTGTGTGTGTGTGTGTACGCGCGCGCGCGTACGTACGTACCATTACCTGGGCATTGCTCATGCAAAGGGTAACACATCTAACTGTCCTCAGAAGGGCGTGAGAAGTTTTTGGCACAGCGCTTTTTAGGGCCTATAAACCAATGAAAGGATTTCTGACAGAATAGAAACAGGGAAACCCACCGGGTTTGAGGAGCAAAATGGGTGAAGGAAAAAAAGAGAGAGAAAGTAAAAAGATGAAGGGTAGACCCAAGAGTGGAGGAGTGGAGCTGGAAGGCTGGCTGAGGAGACAGGATAATCTCTCAAGTGAGTCATACCATGAAGGGGAGGCAGGAAAGGGCAAAGGAAAGGTGCAACCAGGTGAAGTACAAGAGGTTCCCTTGAGAGAAGGCATAGGGCTTATCAGGCAAATGTAGATGAAGCAATCACAGAGTCTTGGGAGGAGGAGAGGGGGAGGAGCGTTCCATAATGAAAAGAAGAAAGGGCTTGACTGGCGCAGTGGTTAAATGCCTGTACTGCAGGTGAAACTGTGCTCACGACCTGGGGTTCAATCCCAGGTAGCAGGCTCAAGGTTCACTCAGCCTTCCATCCTTCCGAGGTCAGTAAAATGAGTACCCAGCTTGTGTGGGGGGGGCAATTTGTAGCCTGCACACTGTAATTAAAAATTGTAAACCGCCCAGAGACTACTTAAAGTGGTATGGGGCGCCGGGCGGTATATAAGCAGAACACTTTGCTTTTGCTTTTTTAAAGCAAACTTTAACTTCAAGTGTGTTTGACTGCTGTTTCCATTGTCCTCCAGAAGCATGGCAGATTGCTACACTGGTCAGGACTGAAGGGCTGCCCATTGCATTTGGAAAGTGGAAAGCTGGATAAGGCTGGGGTAGAGGGCGAGAGTGGGTAGGGTCCAGATCCACTCTGGGGTTCCTCTGCTTGCTTGCTTGTTTTTTCTTTAGATGGCAAAGTAAGATAAAAAGTTAAGCATCAGGTTTTCCCAGTACGTACACAGATGTGCCGGTGTTATGTGTGTTGTCTTCTGGATTTCTGCTTATCATGTGTCTATACTCACAGGAACCCAATCAGGAGGGAAAAGGAGGTTGGCTCTAATCTTTTCCACAGGACCATTCAGAGAGAATGCAACAGAAGAGTCAACGAAGAGGAACTATTCTGAGTACTACACAGCTCCTATTTGAAATAACCAGTCACTGCAAGCAGATTTGTTTTTAAAATGCATGGCAACATCTTTTTTTCCAACCCCCCCCCCCCAAAAAAAAAACCTGTATACCATTTAAGAGTTCTGGGAACAAGGGGAAATAGAATATCCTGGACCAAATGCTCCTGAACTTGGGCTTCATATGCTCTAAATCAATATTAATGGCATTTCCCCCCAAAGATGTTTAATGTTTTGAAGTATAGCTCCCAGAATATCCTCTAGAAATGCCAGTGGGCATTCTGAAAGTGGTAGTCCAATAAAATTGATTTTTTCCCATTTTTGATTTTTTTTTCATGCCATTCATAAATAATCATAGAATCACAGAATACTGAATATTGAAGGGGCCTACAAGGTCATTGCGCCCAACATCCTGCTCAGTGCAGGAATCCAAACTAAAGTATACCTGAGATGGTTGCCTAATTTTCTCTTGAATTCCTCCAGTGTTGGAGTGCTCGCCACTTCCGGAGGCAATTGGTTCCATTCGTTCTACTGCAGTTAGGTTTTCCTGGCATTCAACCAAAATCTGTCTTCCTATAACTTGAGCCTATTATTACTATTATTACACGTCCTGCACTCTGGATTGATCTAGAACAGATCCTGCTCCTTCTCTGTATGACGATTTTCCAAGTATTTGAAGAGAGCTGTCATATTTCCCTTCAGTCTCCCCCACCCCACCAAGGCTAAACATGACCAGTTCTCTCATTCTTTTCTCACAGGGCTTGGTTTCCATTCCCCTGATCATCCCCACACACTCCTCTTGAACTTGTTTCAGTTTGTCAACGTCCTTCTTAAAATGGTGGCCAGAACTGGACACAGTTCTCCAGATGACGCCAAACCACTGTCAAATAGAGGGGGACTAATATGTCACAGGATGAAGACTATACTTCTGTTAATAAATACTACTGGCTTCGTTTAAAGTCACATTGTACTGTTGGTTCATATTCAGTTTGTGACTTACAATGATTCGTTCCTTCTTGCTTGTAGTGTTACTTATCCAAGTATCCCCATCTTGTAAATGTGCACTTTGGCTCCCCCCCCCCCAACATGGAAAACTTTGCATTCATGCTGGTTACACTTCATTCTGCTGTTTTCTGTCTAGTGCACAAACCTATCAAGATCTTTTTGAATTTTGTTTCTGTCATCCAAGGTATTAGCTATTCCACCAAATTTTGTGTCACCTGCAGATTTGATAAGCATCCCCTGCACTCTTTCATCCAAGTCATTAATAAAAATAATGAAGTGCCTTGTAAGTAAAAATGGACACATTTTACAGCTCAATAATATTTTAAGTCTGTTTCATTGTACATTGCTTTGTGAGACCTTGTGGGTAGAAAATCAACAAATAAAATAAAATAGGGAACTGAGTGGTGCAATTATACTGCTAGGGAGGCAGAACAATAGAAATATTGCATGCAAACGGCAGTGGTCTTGTTTTTGATTTCCCCAACCTGAGGCCTTCTAGTTGTTGTGGATTGTGCCTCCTCTCTCATAGACTATTAGTCTTGCAAGCTGGTGGGAAGACTAGTTCAAAACATCCAGGGTTGCCAGGTTAGCAGAACTTTGTTCTGTAAAATTAGAGGGCTGGAATCTGAGACCAGAAGTTGTGCCCTTTTGATATTAAATATGTGGAGCAAGCAAGGACTCAGAGGGTGACCGGTACTGCTTCTAGACATGTTCAATATATAAATAGATACCACATAGAATCCAGGTAAGCAAGTCTAGAAACACGATGAAACCCAGCTATCTAGGTAATAGTGCAATCTTGGGCCAGGGGCAAAAAAACACTATGTTTTTGTGGTCAGGCAAGTGTCAAATGCACCCAGCAGCTGTACTGTTCCATCTGGGTCTTCTATCCTGTGCAGTTTTACTTACAGTATTTGTGACATTTGGGGAGTTATTCCAGGTCACCTGTATTTCTGTATGTCACCAACCTA
>JAHTLZ010000129.1:55161402-55179362 GCA_023846285.1 Phrynocephalus versicolor
GACAATAGTATCCATAGCCTTAAAGCGAACAATGGCCTAAGGTGCTGAAACCTATAAAGTATGGTGGTGAAAGCTTTTTGATTTGTCTGGGTACTTTGGAAAGCACACCCTGATAAGTAGCAGATAGACTATGCCTGAGGCTGCCACCTCTGTTGAGGGAGGGGGTTTCTATGCTCACTTGAATGGTTTCCCTTACTCCTCTCTCAAACCACCTATCTTCTTTGTCTAATATGTGTACATTACAGACTGATGAAGCTGTTTGGATGAGCAGCGAAATGTTTCTATCTCTCAAAAAGAAGTCCAGTAGCCATGACTCAACTTCCAGACAACCTATGGACAGTGTTCTTCCTGGCCCTAGCCTATGATTGCAAGGGTCTGTGCAACAAGGCAGCTCATTAGTTGCAGTGTTAGTGATCCACTCTGTACATTACTTCAAGTGCTGCTAGAGGCCCATATACATGGATCTACTTGCTCTCTCCTCAGTTCCCTTCCATTGGTCCTCTGTGTGTGAGTGTGAGAGAGAGAAATGGGAGATGGGTGTGTGAGTGGTTCCCCAGGTTTTAAAACTACCTTGCACACAAAATTTGAAGCTTTCTTCTCCCCGAGAACTGCTCCAACCCGAAATTTGTCCTTTTGCATGGCAATCTAGTCAAGTATAGCAATTCCTCTGTGACTTCAACTGGTACCTAGGGACCAGGGAACCGTAAGTAGCAAGACAACATCATGGGGAAGGCAACTTCTTGTCACCACTAGGCAATCAGGGCTGCTACAGAACAATGCCTTGTCTTTTTTGAATGTTCAAAAGAAGCTATTATGGCATGTGACTGCTAGATATGGTGTCTGCCATACAAATGCACAACACTATTGAAATGTTAAAGACAGCTTGTCTACTATAGATATTGGGCTTGCGGTTTCACACTGTATGGAGCCTGGAATGTTCACCAAAGGCTGCTGCAAAAGCTGACTCACCCAAAGGCTGTCCAGACTCCATTTTAGAAGGAAATTCCTTCCACACACGATGGAGAAGCATTCTTTCCCCCCTGTCAAGGCCAAGTGCTGGTGCTTCATGTTCTCTTCCATGGCCCTGGCTAGCACTCTCTGTCCACAGGAATGTGCCGGGGGGGGGGGAATGATCCTTCCCCGCAGAGCTGTAGGATGGCCCAGCAGCTTTTTTTCAGTAGAAAAGCCCAGATTTTTAGGTGGGGTGGAGGGATTTGGGGAGAAATCTGCCTGGGTAGGCCTCCCCATAATGCAGTTCACAAGACCTGCTGCACACTCCTTGCCACTTGCAACCTTTGGAAGAGTTACCCTTTTGGGAAGAACAGGGAGTTTCCTCTTATTTGTGCCTTATTTTTCATTAGGCGGTCAAACAGGTCCAAGTTAAAACAATACAGGAGTACGAGCAAAACAGTCAAAATGCAATCATTCGAAGGCAGGAAAATGTCTGAAAAAGAATACAATTCATTTTAGATCAGCCATTCTCAACAGGGGCCATGTTGTTTAGACCACAGCAAGCTAATCCTGCTGCAAGCTGTTGGATTTCACAAGACCCAATGAAGAAACCCAACACAGAGAGATCCAGGCAAATATTACCAGTTTATTAGGCCTAATAAAGATGGTAAGGTGAACGGATCACTCAAGGCAGAAGTGAGGCGTTCAGCAACCCAAAACAGGAAACACACAATCTTTATTTCCTCCTTTCCCCCACCCACAGAGTGGCGCCTCCTCTGGGTTGGGCTAGGGGTGGTGTTCTGGGGACAGCCAATGGGGGTCAACTCAGGAGTCTCTTGGGGGAGGTCCTGGGCGTTCCTGATACTCTGGAACAGGACCCTTGCATGGGTGTGATTAGGCCAAAACTAATCCTTTAATGGGTAACTAGAGGGTTAACAATGAGGGGGAAAGAGTCAGCATTGTCCAAAAGCCTGGGTGATCACAAAACAATTAACAAGTCGATGGGGAAATGGAACAATCACAATGGGGAGCTGAGAAGTCACAATGGGGGATGGGAAAGTCTTTGGCTGCCAGAGGGATCCTGGGTGAATGTGGAAGCATGACAATGGAATGCCTTGGGCTGTGATTTAATCTCTTGGTACATCTGCAGGTGAGATGTGCTTGGGTCATCTTGAAGGAATGGAGGCTGCTAGAAGGTTCTTCCTCTTTGCCATGCGGTCACCACCTTGCCCAAAGATGGCTCAGGTCCAAGAACAGGAGAGTGTAGGCACACAGTTTAAGCACGCCCAGGGTTACTGGGGTGGGAGGAGAAAGAAGGATAGAAGAGAAGAGAAGAGAAGGAGAGAGAGAGAGCAGGGGGGTGAAGGAGGGGGGCACCCTTTGGGTCAGGAGTCTGTGCCAGGCAGGGGCAGTGGAACCAGGTCTCAGATGGTAAGGAGGTCGCTGTTTCCTGAGAATAATTGTTTTAGAATCATTCCCTGGCAAGCCATGAGCATGATGAAATCACCAGGAAAGGGCAGGCAGGAGGGGTGGAAAGGAAAAGAGAGAGGGGGGTGAGGTTGGCTGGGGCCAGAGACCTGGGCCAGTGTAGGCAAATGGATATGATGGAAGTAAGCTTCCTAGAGGGAAAGGTGGGGGCTGGCTATGGCTAGAAGCCAGGGTTCATATAGATAGAGGGGCAATGGAGGTAGCTTTGAGAGTAAAAGGATGTCTCCGGGGGTTGATCTGTGGCCGTCACTCCATGAGCCATGACCACAGTAGGGATGAACTGCCAATTCAGGGGGATTCGACCTGAATTGTGTGTTTGGCTCTTTTGAATGTCTTGGAAATGAATTATTTTATCCTGGCCCAACAAGGAATGTTTTGGGAGAGGTCTCAGGGGACCCCAAAAGCATCCCTGAGAATTTCATTATGCCCAATTATGACTCAACAATGTGGCCTCCTTTGGGGGGGGGGGTAGGCAGACACAAATGCAGGGGGCCACAGACTGGTAACAGTTCTTCCCACACCCCTTTATAAGATTCCTTATGCAACCTATACAATCCTGATTTGGCCTATATTCTGTGTGTGGCTGTAGCTCAAAAAAGGTTGACAGCAACAATGGTTGGTTAGATAATGACTTATGAAATCTTGCAAAAAGAAAAAGAAAAAAGAACCGAGGCACAGACTTTTATCATTGACCGGTTCTTACCAGACGACACATACTTCAGATGCCATGTGAATGGCCTTTTGGGGCATTTCCTCATAAGAGGGCAAAGAACCTTTCGCAAGGCTCTTTAGACTCAGTGACCCTCAGGGTCCTTTTAAGCTCTACAAGTCTATGATTCTCAGGGCTCGTTCGCAGCAGTATCCCCCCCCCCCCCAATATTGGAGAGTTCCTCTGCATTGTTCTCTTGCTACAGAGGTGAACAGGTTGGTGTTTACACACAGGGAAGGTATTTGTTGCTGGATGTACCAGGATGTACTGGTTCCTCCAGCTACTGCCTGGCCACATATTGTACATCCAAACTGCTCCCTGAATAGTCACTCTTGAAACAGCTGTTGTCCCTTTTGCCTACCTTCTCTGCCCTCTGCCATCTATTCCATTCCTTCTTCTCATCCTAACATGCTCTACCAGCCCACCACTCTGGACTCAGTGCTTTTTAATTTCTTGTTTGCTTGTTTGCACTTTTGTGCTAACATTAAAGTGGCAACCTTCACAAAAGAAAAAAGCAGGCCATAGGAAAAGCTGTCACCTTATTTGCCCTTCCTGCTTCCTTCATTATCTCTTCCCTTTCCCTCCTTGTTTTCCATGTCCATCATTCTCAAGCCTTTGTGGTTTTGCTCAACTCTTTATCTTTAATTTCCATGTTTGTGTTATGGTGGAAAAGTGATGACGCAATCATACACAAAAGGCACATGAGTAACATCAGTGCAGTATTGGGGGGCCACATGGCAGATCACAAGCTGGAGCAAATTGGAATAAAGAAGATAAAAAATACAGTGTCCCGGTGACAATGTAAAAATCTGTAAAACAACTCCTTTCCTTTCCTTTCCTTCCTTCCTTCCTTCCTTCTTCACCTTTATTTATTTATTTTTTTATTTTAGAGTATTTTTACCCCTTGGAAAAGACCCAACGTGGCTCACTGTAATTTATTTTTATTTATTTAAGAGTATTTTACCCCGCCTTTCTCCTTGGAAAAGGACCCAAGGCGGCTTACATTAATGAGGGATAATATACAGTCCAGTACAATTAAGACTTTACTCTTAATACGACATTCAGCCTTGCATCTTGTGTGGACACTAGGATGCAGCATAGGCATCATGGGTGCACTGGAAGTTGAACAAATGTGCAGTGTGTGTGTGGGGTGGGGGGCTTTTGTCCATTGCTCTTTCCTGTGGAGACTGCCTTCAAAAACACATGGCCCAAAGATTCAATCACTTCTCCACAGCAGCACAGCTAATAATCATATAGCATACGCTAATATTTATTTATTTATTTATTTATTTATTTATTTATTTATTTATTTATTTGTTGGATTTTTACCCCGCCCATCTTCCGAAATGGAACTCTGGGCGGCTTACAAAAGCTAAACAAGTCAGCGAACAATACAATGTGAGGGCAAACAGACTGGACAACAATACAATAGTAAGCGACAACAACAAAATAAAACAGCATTCTAAAACATCTTGGGCATCACGGCATCTTCAACATAACAGTCACAAGCTCAGCGGCAATAGTAGTTGGCGAGCATATAGATGGTGAGGAAAAAGAAAAAGAGAAAAAAGGATTAAATTGAACCGCCAAAAGCCTCACTAAACAGCAGAGTTTTTAATGCTCGGCGGAAGGCTAACAGGGACTCTGCTGAGCGCACTTCACTTGGTAAGCTGTTCCAAAGGGAGGGGGCAGCCACCAAGAAGGCCCGGTTACGAGTGATGGACTTTCGGGCCTCTCTAGGGGTGGCGACCCAGAGCGAGTGCGCTCGCGATTGCCGGACTGGATGGGCCGAAGTTGATCTCTGGATGATACGCTCTAACAGGTAGTCTGGGCCCAGGCCATGGAGGGTTTTATAAACTAAAACCAGGACCTTGAATCTGATCCGGGATGCAACGGGCAACCAGTGCAGGCGAGCCAGGACCGGGGTGATATGGTCATGACGACGCACACCTGCCACCAGTCTGGCTGCCGCATTTTGTACCCACTGCAAATGCCAGAGGAGAGTCAAGGGCAACCCCATGTAGAGAGCATTGCAGTAGTCCAACCGCGAGATCACCATCGCTTGCTCCACTGTTCTCAGGGAGTCGCCATCTAGATATGGGCGGATCTGGGCAATTTGACGAAGATGGTAAAAGGCGGATCTGGACACGGCAGCCACCTGGGCTTCCAGGGTGAGCGCCGGGTCCAGAACCACGCCCAGGTTCCAAGCCCTATCCGCCCGCTGGAGGGAAACCCCATCCAAACTGGGGGGAGGGCCTCCATATCCAGATGGGGAACTCCCGAAGAACATCACCTCAGTCTTCTCGGGGTTGAGTCTGAGCCTGTTAGCCCTGGTCCATGTCAGGACCGCGTCCAGGCACTGGTCGAGAGTCCGGACAGCTTCCACTGCAGAGGTGGAAAAGGAGAGATAGAGCTGCGTATCATCAGCGTACTGGTGACAGCAGACTCCAAATCTCCTAATGACCCCAGCCAGCGGCCTTACATAGATGTTGAACAGCATGGGGGAGAGAGACGAGCCCTGCGGAACCCCACAAGAGAGTATCCACGGGGCCGACAACTCTCCACCATGTTGCACATACTGGGGACTGCCCTCCAGAAAGGACTGGAGCCAACTGCGAGCAGTGCCTCCGATTCCCATCCCGGAGAGCCGATCCAGCAGAATACCGTGGTCGACGGTATCGAATGCCGCTGACAAATCCAGGAGAACCAACAGGGTAGAGGAACCCCTGTCGGCCGCCCGGATTAGGTCATCTTGCAGCGCGACCAGAGCTGTCTTGGTCCCCCCGGCCAGGCCTGAACCCGGACTGGCATGGGTCAAGGCATTGGTGTTCCTCCAGAAAAGATTGAATCCGGACCACGGCCACTCTCTCGATTACCTTGCCCATAAAAGGGACATTGGCTATCAGACGGTAGTTTGCCAATTGGTCCGATGCCATGCCGGGTTATTCAAGAATGAGCTTAAACACCGTCTCCTTCAAATGGGAGGGGAAAAACCCTTCGCTGAAGGAGGCTGTGGCGATGACGGACGTCCATTCCGGCATAGTCCCTCCGGCTGCTTTTATCAACCAAGAGGGGCAAGGATCAAAGGGAGTGGATGCGGGCCAGCAGTGGACAATTGCCCTGGAGGCCTCCAAAGGAGAGACAGGCCCAAGCTCATCCAAGCAAGGAGAGTGAGGGGGTGCAGCGACAGGGGATGGCGGGGAAGGGCTAGTGCTACCGGAGTCAAAGCCGGCACGGATGGCCTCTATTTTGGATCGAAAGAAGACTGCGAAGTTCTCACTACTGAACTCAGTAGGAGGAGGCCTGACCAGACTAGGATTGGTGAGGTCCCGAACCACCTGGAAGAGCTCCGCCTGGCGGTTCGAGGCCTCACCAATTCTCAGGGAGTAGTAAGATGTTTTAGCCTCCCTGATCGCTCGCAAGTAGCGCCTAGTCTGGATAATTACTGCAGTCTTATTAGATACCGTCCGGCACTGTCTCCAGTTGCTCTCCAGCCTTCTCCGTTCCTGCTTCATCGCTCTCACCTCCATCGTGAACCACGGTGAAGATCGAGCTCTGCTGCGGAGAAGGCGCTTGGGGGCGATCTGGTCGACCGTGCGGGCAGCTGTTTCAAACCATAGGTCGGCCGCGGCATCGACCAGAGCGTCAGCCAGGCCACCAGGAAGCTCCCTGAAGGCGTCACGGAACCGAGCTGGGTCCAGAAGCCTCCGGGGGCGGGCCATCACAGGAGGCCCGAGGTCCCCGCGAGGGGGGCCCGCGACCATCAGGGAAAAAGACAGCAGGTGATGGTCTGACCATGACACACGTAGGGAGACAATGCCCCCTACCTCCAGAGAGGAGTTCCCCGACATGGAGGAATAGCCTCTTTTGGTTCTGCAGAGAAGAGACATTTCATTCTAGCTCTGGCAGAAGCATGACAACATTTCACAATCATAAGGTTATCAAAATATCTAGAATGCTTAGGAAACTCTGAGTTTTAAGCCTAAATGCATTTGGGTTTTTCAAGTGTCTGATAAAGAATATTGACGGCCCATGCCTTTGGTGTGTTGTTCTAAGGTCGTTTATACAGTGTGATAGCCCTGTATGTGTTAATGGCAGAGTTCTCACTGACTGGTAAGCAGGATCAGGGTCTTGTAAGGAAGGTCCTTCATTTCGTTTACCATTTATTCCAAGCCACAGTCACCTCCTGTAAACCCTCTAATTATTCTGGATATTACAGGTTGGCTCTATCAATTAGCTTCTGAACCATTCTAAAGGTTAAGAGATGTATACAGGAGGCATACATGAGAAACCCAGAAACCACCTCCAACCCACAATGTAATTCTGTTTTTCCAGCTAACAATAAGCTCCTACGTACCTTTTCTCAAAACATTTCTGTCTACTTTAAAAGCTGCTGAAATAGCTGACAGGATCTCATAGCTGCATGGTCCAGTCTCTTCTCTTCATCTTTAAAAATTACCCTAGCACTGTCGCATCTGGCATCACTATATTATTGATTAAATTTATATGCTGAAAGTACTGCCTGCCAGATGCAAGGATAATGTATGATTAAAAATACTGAAACTTCTTGTAAAGCTAAATAACAGTGGATAAAGAAACATACCTTAGGATAGAATCAGAAGTGAAGTGTGATATAGACATTACACAACTGTAGAAGCCTGATAGAACAGAATGATCTGTACTGACTCTCTAAAGCAAAACCAAGAGGGCACCAAAGCCATGTCCCTCTCTCTCTCAAAAAAGCCATGGCTCCCTCAAAAAACTCTTCTTCTATCAAGATTAACCCACGAAAAAGATTCTGTCTCCAGTAACTCCCAACCTAACTCTAGTAACTGTCTAAGGCTGATACTTCACGTCCATCTCATTGCTGTTCGCGGTCTCACTTGGGACTGGTACAAAGTAATCTAACCGCACGTCCATTGCGGGATGAGGGGAGTTTGTCCTGACCACAAAGGCATGGAATTTCACATCTCATCACGGAACGAGGACGTGCAGTAACAGTCATGCCGGTATCATCCATCATGCCCGTGCGTACATGGGAACAGGGACAAAACCGGAAGAAGACCACGTGACCGTGACCAACATCAACACGCAACGAACTTCCTCCAGGGACGAGAATGGACGTGAAGTAACCATCTAAGAGGTGGAAGGTATAAGGTGGGTCTCCAATGATGACTGTAAATCAGGCATGTCCAAAGTCTGGCCCTGGGGCCAAATGTGGCCCATTTTAAAGTTTTGAGTGGCCCACAACCTCTTCTCCCTGCCGGCTGAGCCTGTCACTTATCCCCACCAGACGGCCCTCCCCATGCTGGCTGGAGACATCGGCTTGCAGTTTTATGGTTTACCTACCCTCCCAGCCTCCATCCATGCCCCCAGCCACCTGCCTTGCCTTCCCACCCCTGGCTCCATTGCTGCAGTGTCATCCCCACCTCATTGCAAGGGTGGGCAGCATATGCGACCAGTGGTGCATCTTGGGCGTGTGCAGGCTGACTCCCGGGCCATGCAACAGCCGTTGGGCCCTTGGGTGCCTCAAAACCAGAGCATTTGTGGCTGTTGCAGTTGTGTGTTGGCCCACACCCTTTCTCCCCCCTTCAGGCTGAATGGTCAGCCCTTACACATTTTCACCTCGACAAATCTGGCTCTCCTTGCAAAAAGTTTGTACAACCCTGCTGTAAATTATGGGCAGGTCCATAAGGATTCCTCCTACTAGGTGTCAGTATGAAAATAAAGGCACCCTTGAAATATATGGTACAGTATGTGATATCACTCCTCCTACCCATTTCACTTGAAGCAGAAAAAACAGTAGGGTTTCTTTTCTAATTACTGGATAGTGTTAGTTCCATCTCTCTCTCCCCACCACCCTACTCTGTTGCATGCATTGCTTCAGAGTATGCATCAGGGCAGCAAGGACGAAAGCAAGCCAAGTGTACCAAGAGGAAAGCAACACAAGCCCATCATGGTTTCCGTGCATAAGGGGGGGGGCAATACTTCCCAGTGGATGGAACACACTCATTCTTCCCTGCCCTTCGTTCGCCCAGATATGTAGGAAACGCCTGCCGATGGCCCTGTTATTGCAGCCCTAAGCATTTGAACCTGAACTTTAGCTTCGGACAAATTGACAAGGCACACTCCAGAGAAAGTAGGCGCTGAATTTTACTGTATTAGTATGAAAATAGAAAGCCCCCACACCACCACGAATGCACTTTAATTGCTCCATCATATTGATGCATCCACATTTTCTTGTCTGGGTTACTGAGACAAGTATAGTGGCTTGATTTCCCCACATTCTGAGTTTGTGGAGTTTGCCCTGTGAATATTGTTGGGGGTTGGGAGGCGGCGGCAAGGGCTAAAAATAATAATAATAATAAATCAGAGAGGTTAAAAATGCCACTCTTTCACTTACAGTGAAGGCAACTCTTGGCAGATGGCTCTCTGCTTATCCTTGTGTACTATTATCCATGTATCCACGTCAGCCTGTTGTTACCCAGGAACAGCCAACCTGTGGAGGAAAACCAGGGCCAGAAGGAGTGGCTAGAAGATGAGAAGAGACAACATCCTCCTTGGAGGGGCCAGGCAGCACCAAGGCTTGTCTTTTCCTTTCCACTGAAGATCAGGAGAAAGAAAAAGCAAATTACACTTTTCAGCAGCCGAGTAAACTCCAGGCTGGTGACTGCCTAGCTAGGAGGTGCCTCGTCTGTCAGCTAGAGGCCAGCCCTTTGTCAGGAAACCCCCTCATTAAAGCAGTCTGAGTTGTTAGTTTACCCATGAGGGGCCAGTGAGTCTGCTTTCCACCTCTGGGATGAGCAAGGCCGAGAGGCTCCGGAAGGGAACAGGGGAAGTGCAGCGGTGGTTTTGGCATTGTTGTCTGTGTGCCGAGCTGTGCGGGGAAGGCTTGGTAGGGGTTAAAAAGGTGAAGGCCACAAGCCCCAGAGTGAGGAACAGAAAGAGAGAGACAGTGGTATGTGTGAGAAGAGAACATCCTGTACCCTTCAGCATTAAAAAAGCATCTCTCCCAGGGTGGAGGAGGGGAGGACAGGAAGGCAGGCAGGAGCTGTCTTTGGGGAGTAACTGCACAGAAGGAACAGGAGTGATCTCATCTTGGTGTGTTGAGACGGAGACCACTGGGGGAGGGGGCTCCCTTGTGCTTGGAAAACAGAAGACAGGGCTATGGTACTCTGTGTCTGTCCCAGAGCTCAGGAAAATTCCCTTTGGGGAATACAGTTTCCTGAAGATGAACAGCAAGCTTATCCATGCTGTTCTGCTGCCGATCACCATGGATGGGTGTGAAAGCTGAACAGTAAAGAAACCTGACCAGAGGGTGGGGGTGGGGATAATTTGTTGGAGAAGTGGTGCTGGAGAGGAACTTTGCAGATTCTCCGGGCTGCCAGGAAAATGAACTAGTGGGCCCTGGATCAAATCAAGGCTCAAGTCCTGCTTCAGGCAAATCATGAGGAGGCAAGAGTCTCTGGAAAAGACAATGACGGTTACTTCAGGTCCATTCTCATCCCGGGAGGAAGTTCACTGCGTGTTGATGTCGGTTGCGGTCACATGGTCTTCTTGCGGTTCTGTCCCTGTTCCCATGTACGTACGGGCATGATAGATGATACCGGCATGACTGTTTCCGCACGTCCTCATTCCGTGATGAGATGTGAAATTCCATGCCTTTGTTCTCCTTTTTTTTCCGGCCTGACCTTCCATTTTTTGATGTTTCGATTCTCTGAAGCCTTGCCTTCAATGTGTTACGGAGCTAAGTTTGAGGAATTTGTCTTTTAATCTCTCTGCACTGCATTGCTGACTCCCTAGGGAATGTACTGGCGAATGGCACTCCGCACTCCTGCCACTAGATGGAGAATGGCACGGTGTGTGATGAGCCTTACCACATGGGCACTTGTCTCAGAAGGAAAAGCGTGACAAGCAGATTCCCGAGGCCAGGGAGGGGAATCTCTCCCGCTTAAATCGCAGTTCAGGGGGGTGGTCGGGATGAACTCCCCTCATCCCGCAATGGACGTGCGGTTAGGTTACTTCATACCGGTCCCAAGCGGGACCGTGAACAGCAATGAGATGGACCTGAAGTATCAGCCAATAATGCCGGGAAAGGTGGAAGGCAGCATGAAAAGAGGAAGCCACAGGCTTAAGCTTCCAAAAGCTGAGCAAGGCCATTCAGGACAGGGCATTTTGAAGATTTCTCATTCATAGGGTCACTGTTAGCCAGAGCTGACTTGATGACACATAACAACAACAACCCTTGCTGACACATTTCTCTCGTGAGCGTGAAACACATTTTCACAGTAATGCTACCTCCAGCTGTCAGGGGGTGGCATATCCTTTTACAGCCAGAAGTGTAGAGCCTATGAAACCTAATGGGGACATGTGGCCTTTATGTGGAAGTGGACAGGAAGCAGTTTTCTATATGCATGGATCAAGCCAAGTATGTATGAACACAGAGAGAAACAATGATACCTCCCTCCCTCAAGGAAATAGATGTATTGGTTTGCTGCAGGGAAAGCAGCAGTCTTGTTACACCTTTACAACAACAAAAAAGCTTTATTTGGCATTAGAGTTCATTGGAATGGTCCACTTTTTCAGATGCATGAAATACAATATTCAAGTCATTGTTTTAACACCTTAAAGGGTAACTGTTATGTTTAAATGACATTACTGTTGCCAGCTTCTTTATGTTATCCAGCCCTCTGAAAGTTTGCAGCCAATGTGCATAACCATGACTAGTGTGCATATAAGCCTGTGGCTTGAACATTATGTTCCATACACCTGAAAAAATAGATTTAGTACATAAAAGTTTGTGCTGCAAAAAATTGCTCATCTTAAAGGTGCCACAAGAAAACATTTTCTTGCTTCTAAAGAGGCAATGCAAATGTTAACAAAAATCCAGCCTGAGATTGCATCAGGTTTCAGACTGGGATGTTCTTGAACCCTGCATTGCCCGCCAGCTGTTGTTAGGGGTGCCTTTGCCCAAGTTTGGCTGTTGCATCAATTGCATCCTTTCCTAGGAAGACAGGTTTGGTCGCAGGTATCCACATCCGACTTACCTCCCAAGAAAACACTAAAGTAATGTGCTCTACATAGGATGGCATTTGGAAAGGGTTTAGAATCTTCAGTTAATGCGAAATGAAGAGGGCAAATTGTTGTGCTTTAAAGATCACAGATCACATCAGTCTTGAAGCAACTTCATTGGCTTCTGGTTTGCTTCCAGCCTTATTTCAAGGTATAGGTTTTGATCTACAAAAGTCTCAACCACTTGGGGTAAACAATGTCTGAAGGCCCCCTCCCCCACTATGGGTTTGTCCAGAACTTGAGGTCCTCAAAGGGTTCTACTGCATGTCCCACCACCCTGTAGGTCTAGGTTACTGAGAACCTGAGACAAGGCTTTATCTCTAGCAGCACCTTGACTATGGGACTGTCTACCAAAGAAAGTCAGATGGACTCTTTCTCTACTGTGTTTTTGATGGGCAATCAAAACTGTACAGTTCTAGAAGGTTTTTGGTCTCTAAGAGTGACTGCAGAATGACTGGGAGAATTTGTATATCTCTTTTGAAGAATGTTGTTAATCATTTTAATCTATAAACTGAGCTTGGGGAGCTCTGATGGGCAGAAAAGTGATAAATGCTTTGAGCAAGCAAGCAAACAAACAAATGTTGGAGGGTAAATGCTGTAACACCACTTGGGGGGGGCGCTTAACAAGATGGTACAGGAAATTCAGTAGTGTTACTGAGAACAACTAGAAAGTTGAAGACTCCTATAGTGGCATGATAGCAGCTACAGAAAAATGAAGAGCACAGGTGCATTTGGGTGTCTAAAAGTATCTGCAAGCCGAATTTTATGGGCTGAAGTAAATTTTACTTTTTTTATGTTTGGGGTCAGGAAAAGTTTCACTGCATAGGCCATATGGTTGTGTTTGCACTCTCTGAATTCCTGGCTTCAACTCAATTCCCTGCAAAGCACATTATACCAGGAATAGGAACATGCATATATGTGCAACAGTTCACAAGGACCACATCAAAGGTCACAATTCTCTGTCCTTGAAAGTGGGCCAAGTGGAATCCATCAATATTATATCATTGCATTTCATACCATTTTGAGAATGACTTCTGATGTAAATTGATTTTCACTTCAATAAGTCACCTTTTTGTCTTCTTAATTTAAGACTTTTAAAATATTCAACAAAGAAAAAATGCTGCTGAATGACTCAAAGGCAGTTGAGCAATATAAAGTTTTTATAAATATACTGCATATTCTTAAACTGTGGTTCAATGTTAGGAAAATGTATTTTTGGACTGTAAAGCCAAGGACTTATACTGCAAAATAGGAATGTTTCCAAGCTCTGACTAGCCTACATGTAGAGGGTTCTTGCTCCCACTTTTAGAGAAAGATATTCCATCAAGGATGCCAAACGAGCAACTTCCATTTCTTATCCAGGGATGCTGCTAGTTTGGCAATAGAATTGGAAGTCAATGAGTGATGCAACTGGGGCCAAGCTTTAGGCTCAAAGCCCAGGTCCCCACAGACCAAAGCTCCTTGTCCCAAACAACCAATGAAAGAGCAGCAGATGGCAAAGAAGGCCATGGCAAAGAAGACCAGGCTGATACTCATCACCAAAGTATCCATCCTTTCTTTTCTTCCTCCTGCTTTCTTGTTTTTCAAACATTTTAGAAATTGTGGTGGAGCAATGACCAGTCATGCACATGGTTACAAAAACTACTTTCATCATTGTTATTTTTGAAACACATACAGTAGTTCTCTTCTGCTCCTGACTTACTATGATCTATAAGCAAAAAAATAAAAAAAATGTGTCTCCCAATCTTTTGTTTGCCTTCTTTCTTCCTATACCACATTTCATAGGAGGCAGTCTCACTATCATCACAGGATCTATTTCTTGGGGTCTTTTAAATCTGAGTTTTGATCGTCAAATGTTTTTGCTTGCATGGAACAGACAAGAGGATTTGCGGCCACTGAAAGGAACTGCTTCCCCAAGACATACCATGCAGTTCTAACCTCTGTGCAGCTTCCGTGTAGTTTCTTACCCTTTCTTGAACATTGTCTGTTAACAGGCCATTGGTTGGTGTGATCCAAACAAGGCTCGTGGAAGAGGCAAACTCCTTGAAATTTTGGGATGGAAATTCCCGCCCCATCCCAACCCATGAGCCAATCAGGTGTAAGGCAAATGACTGTTTTTATTTAAAGGAGGAGAAAAGGGCAGGTTTTGCATGTACAAGATGGTCTCACAGGTAGAAACTAGCCTTTGTAACAGCCTATTTGTGCATTGCAGACTTACTGTATCACTGGGGGAATATTGTAGGGATCAAACGAATTCTGAATGTGTTAAGGTCTCACCCTGTTTCAGTGAATGAAAAAGATAAATTTTATATTTTAAAACATTTTAGAAATTGCTGTAGTGCAGGCCTGCCCAACAGGTAGACCGCGGGCTAGTGATAGCCCACAAAGGGTTCAAAAGTAGCCTGTCGGCCATCAATAAAAAAAGTGAGGGGATAAGTTCTCCACCCCTCCCTCCCTCACCCCAAGGACCACCACTGCCCGAGCAAAGTTCTGAGTCTGCCAGCCCACTGTCTCAGCCGAGCGGGGCAGTTCAAGGGCCATGGCGCATTGAAATATGTTCGCTCCAGAACAGATTAATTGGTTTTCAACCCATTCCTATGGGAAACCGCTGCTCTACTTACAAAAGTTTTTACTTATGAGCTTGTACTCAGAATGGATAAAATTCGTAAGTAGAGGTTTTAGTATAGTAGCCCTCAGGCACTTTGGGACGGAAAAAGTAGACCTTGGCCTGTTCAAAGTTGAACAGCCCTGCTGTAGTGTATGTTGAAAACTTTCATAGAAGTACTGTATGTTTAAGAGTCAAAGGCCCTTTTATATGAATGAGTAATGTACTCCTCTTACAAGTAGAATGTGGAATGGAGTCTCATCTGATCAATTAACCTAATGTGTATGGACAGATACAAGAGGTGACATTTCTTCCTGTATGTGTGCCTTCATCAGTTCAGGGAATAAAAGGTAATGAAAAACAGCCTTAAAATGGGTTCACTAGTAAAGAGACATTTAATGCAGTTCTTCCAGAATGGATGTTACATGGGTCCATCTTGGCAAACCAGACATAATTCTAGCAAATGAATTCTGTACTAGTGAGAATTCCAAAATAGTTTCCCGTTGCAGGCCTATGTATAATGCATTGCAGCCATCACTATAGCCTGTTATCCTCATTTAATAAAAGCATTGGCTGATGAACCAGAAGAAGCTGGCAAAAGGTGCTTTGATCCATTAAGGACACACAGGCCCCAAGTGAATATGTGAGATCCAAGAGCACCTCAATCTGCACAGCAGCTCATTCGGAGGGAGGGCAACCATCCACCATAACAGGTTATGTAGCTGATTCCCAGTACATCTAAAGGCAGTGCCTTCATCATTTCAGGATTCAGCTTCAATTTACTGGCCCGTATCTAACCCATAAATGAGTCCCTTTAGTCACTGATTAAGCCTCACCTATATCTAATAGCAAAGAGAAGTATCACGCAGAATCCCCAGATGACCTCATCCAGTGTATGAGGGTTAAGATGGATTTCACACAGTTCAGATGTTGTGGAGTCAAACAGAAATCTCTCATTGCTACCCTTTGATATAGATCCTGAAGCTATGAGCAGGTATGGTCCCCAGACTCAGCCTTCAGAGTTGATTTAACAAAAATTCTAGTAGCTGCTGGTGTCAGAAACTGGTGACAAATGTCACGAAGGGCTCAAGCAAGGCTGAATTCAAAAGTACTATATAACCTAAATGCCAAACTAAAATAGATCTAGATGAAAGGTCAGAAGACTTCTGATTTGCTGAATCTGCTTTGTTTTCTGCTCAAACCCAGATATCAACCAGATGGGAACGAATAATGTAGAAACACTGGCTCACATGAGTGGTAATAACACTACAAGTTATGGAGCAGAGTGCCTCTGAGCACAAGCTCTGCTCAAACATTTGCAATTAGTATCAGAACCATGTACAAAAGTCCTTTTATAATAACATCTGCTTTTCTACCAAGCTTTCTCTGTCAACAGCTGGAATGGGGAATGGAGAAGCTGTTGAACTCTTACTTTTTATTAGACTATAGTACTCTCTGCTAGAAGCAAGATGGACTACATTGCTATAGTACTTTGGGCATATCATGAAAAGAAATCTCACTGGAAAATACAATAGGGGGTGGGGGAGAGACTGAAGGTGGCAGGAAAAGTAGAAGAGCAAATAGCAGATGGATTGACACAGTCAAGACGGTCCTGACCTTGAGTTTGCAAAAACTCAGCAGAGCCATTCATTATCGGACCTTTGGGAATTACTGTAAGCCAGAAGAGACCTGAAGGCCCACAACATCAACAGTAGAGTCAGAAAGGGCCTATACGGCTGTCGAGTCCAAAGCCATGCTCAGTGCTGGGAATGAAATCAAAGCAGGTTTTGAAGATGGTAGTTTAATTTTCTCTTGCATGTCTTCAGCACTGGAACGCTCACCACCAACTGAGATTATTGGTTCAGTTGTCACACTAGTCTAATAGTTAAGAGTTCCCCCCACCCCGATATTTAGGCTAAATCTGACTTCCTGTGTAGCCCATTGTTGCATAATATCCTGCATTCTGAGATGATCAAGAAAAGGTCCTGCCTCGCCTCTGTATGGCTTCCTTTCATTCAGTCGTTACACACTTGGGAGATTTGGAAACCCTTGCTGATCTTCTGAAAATTATACACAGAACTTGGATCCTACCTACCATCTGCCCACATGTGATCTAAATAACCAGTTTTCATCCAGTGGTGGTTGTCAGCATAGAACACAGAACACCTCCTTCATTCCGAGGTGTCCCCTACCCATCTCAAGGGTTTTGCTGCCCTCTTCTGGGGCTTGACAAATGGACAGGGAATGGGACAAGACAGGGTGTTTTCTGCTATTTGCTTTGAAAGTCTACCCTGACTGCTTTCACAGCCGGCAGATTCAAGATTCTTTTAGGTGGCAGTCTTAAGCACACCTGTTGAGGAGCACGGACTAATAATCGGACTGCGTGGGGTTGCCTTCTGAGTAGAGATGGGCACGACTAGGGAAAATGACGTTTTCGAGTTGTCGTGTGTCGGAGGCGGCCCGTGTTGGCTCGTTTCCGTTTTTCGCGAAACTTCGCAAAAAATAGTCGTTTCGTTTTTCGTTTTTTCGTCTGTCGTTAAACTGGTTTAGGGGGGGTAGCGGGCTCCTGGAGGCACCTCTGTGGGGTGGCTGCCTCCGCTGGCCCGCTATAAAGGGAAGCAGGCTCCTGGAGACCCCTCATGGCATGGGGGTCTCCTCTCCTCACCTGCTGCTGCAAAAGGGCATGCATAGCCATATGGATATGCATACCAGTTGCAGACTAGTGAGACCAGTGCACTGGTGCATGACCGTCCGTCCAGGAAAACCCTGAGTCAAGACTGGGTCACTTGCACCCGCTGTGTCTCACAAAGAAGGGAATCGTACTTGCGTGTAGTGCAATGCAAGTAGATCTGGCTTAGGGGACAGCAGCTTAGTGCAAGGGCTAGGGTTAGGCTAGTTACTGGTGAGGTTAGGGTGGGGTAGTGGGGTGCACCTCTGGGTGCCTCTCTGACCCACTAAGAGGACAGTGTAGTGTGGTGTATGGGTAAGGAATCAAGGATTAGGGTTAGGGTTAGGGGGCTAGGGCAGGGTTTAGTGGGCTTTTTGGCACATCCCAGAAGTCTCAGTGGCCAAGTGGCCATGATGGCTTCAAAAATTTGCATGGTCACTCCCACATGGCTACTTGGCCAGCCCATC
>JAHTLZ010000129.1:55179862-55206739 GCA_023846285.1 Phrynocephalus versicolor
GATGGGCTGGCCAAGTAGCCATGTGGGAGTGACCATGCAAATTTTTGGAGCCATCATGGCCACTTGGCCACTGAGACTTCTGGGATGTGCCAAAAAGCCCACTAAACCCTGCCCTAGCCCCCTAACCCTAATCCCTGATTCCTTACCCATACGCCACAGTACACTGTCCTCTTAGTGGGTCAGAGAGGCACCCAGAGGTGCACCCCACTACCCCACCCTAACTTCACCAGTAACTAGCCTAACCCTAGCCCTTGCGCTAAGCTGCTGTCCCCTAAGCCAGATCTACTTGCATTGCACTACACGCAAGTACGATTCCCTTCTTTGTGAGACACAGCGGGTGCGAGTGACCCAGTCTTGACTCAGGGTTCTCCTGGACGGACGGTCATGCACCAGTGCACTGGTCTCACTAGTCTGCAACTGGTATGCATATCCATATGGCTGTGCATGCCCTTTTGCAGCAGCAGGTGAGGAGAGGAGACCCCCATGCCATGAGGGGTCTCCAGGAGCCTGCTTTCCCTTCCTAGCGGGTGACGATAGGAGGCACCCACGGGTGCCTCCAGGAGCCTGCTTCCCTTTATAGCGGGCCAGCCGAGGTACCCACCCCACAGAGGTGCCTCCAGGAGCCCGCTACCCCCCTAAACCAGTTTAACGACAGACGAAAAAACAAAAAACGAAACGACTATTTTTTGCGAAGTTTTGCGAAAAACGGAAACGAGCCGACACGGGCCGCCTCCGACACACGACAACTCGAAAACGTCATTTTCCCTAGTCGTGCCCATCTCTAACCTCTATTAAAGCAGCTCCACTCACTGCCAATCAGCTATCGGGCACAATTCAAGGTGCTGACCTTGACCTACAAAGCACTGTACGGCCTGGGTCCTAGCTACCTCAAAGATCGAATTTCACAGTATGAACCGACTTGGGTGTTAAGGTCATCAGGAGAGGCCCTTTCTCTCCATCCCCCCACTCTCACAGGTATGTCTCATGGGAACCCATGAAAGGGCCTTTTCGGCTGCTGCACCCAGACTTTGGAACTCACTCCCACTAGAGGCCAGGACTGCCTCATCTCTGTTGTCTTTCCAGAAACAGGAAAAGATCTTTCTCTTCAGGCAAGCTTTCCCTGAATGATGGACTATCTATTATGTGTATTTTATATGAGTCTATAGCAATGATGGCGAACCTATGGCACGGGTGCCAAAGGTGGCACTCAGAGCCCTTTCTGTGGGCACCCGCCATCGCCCTTCACAGCCACCTGTATTCAGGTTAAATTGTTGTACTGGCACTTTGCAAAAAAAAGTGGGTTTTGAATCGCAGTTTGGGCACTCGGTCTCTAAAAGGTTCGCCATCACTGATCTATAGGATCACATAGACTTTGTGTTTATAACTACTTATAACCTTATGGGTTTACATTGACACTGTGTTTTCAATGTTAGTTTCCATCACTCGTAACATTACATAGAACTTTACTCCCTTTAACTGCCCACGTTCTCTTGTAGCTTTAATGTAATGTTGTCTATTAATGATGTAAGAAGATGTCGCTCAATTCCCTGTTCTCAGTACTTGAACATGTCTTAATTGTACTGGACTGTATATTATCTCTCATTCTGTAAGCCACCTTGGGTCCTTTTACCAAGGAGAAAGGTGGAGTGAAAATACTCTAAAATAAATAAAATAAATAAATATTGCAAATAAAATAAAGAAGCCAAAGGGGCGGGAGTCAAACTGGAAGGATGGCAAGGGAAAAATATAGTTAAAGGTTTTCTCCCCAGCTGCACCTCACTTTTGCTGCTAAACCTGTGAAATTTGGGATTTCTTCTTGCACTTCTTATGTAGTCTGCCCTTACAGTTCATCGGGGAGAGTGGGAGGTACTCTTGCAGCAGGAGCTGCCAGAGTTCAAGCTTGTAGGAGAGAGATGGCCTTTTCCTAGATATCTCATCTTTACCAGTCAGAGCCTGCAAAAGGCATATGCTCTCTGGAGCGAAATTTGAATCCAAGAGTTTATTTATCAGTATCAAACAGCATTCCAGGCCAAGGTATCCATTACTTATAGCCATCAATGGAACTGAAACCGCTTTAGTTGCCCAGAAACATTGTTTGGCAGACCTTTTTGCCTGAGCAATTGTACCATCAGAGACATGCAGAGCCCTCAAAACTCAATAATAAAATAGCAAGCTAATTAGCAAGATTTGGGATGTGAGGGAAAACTGGTGTGGCTATCATATGCTTCCTCCAGTTAAAGATTCCCCCTTTCTAATGATGGTGTAATTGTGTTTACAATTGGCGCTTAGTTCCTGGTACCTAAAGCATAGTGGCTGGACTCCTTCAGCATTTAATAGCCCAAAATATCCCATTTTCCCCCAAGAACTGGAAGAATGTTCCTTCCTTCTGCCATTTGGTGTGCCCTGGAATATGTCCTGGGGACAAAAAATTGGCCGCCAGGTCATGGCAAAGTTGCTTGGTCCTGCTTTTAGAGAATTCTAGGAAATTACTAAACTGAGGTTGCCATTCTCTGGGCACATAATAAGATATGATTTGCAGTAAGGAGCAATAGTGCAGGGAAAGGCTGAAGGTGGGAGGAAAAGAGAAAGAGAGCCTCTGGGATGAATTAATTCCATAAATGAACACAGGGGCTTGAATTTACAAGAGCTAAGCTGTTGAGGACAGGGTATTTTGGGGGGAGGGGGTTTCACTCATTCATAGGGCAACCACAAGTTGGAGGCAACTTGATGTCACATAAAAAGCAAAAGAGTTATGTTTGTATATCATGCAATCGTGCTTAAAGCACTCTCTGAGTGGTTTAAAATTTGATTATGTAGGCTACACATTGCCCCTCCCCCATGAGCTGGGTACTCATTTTATCTACCTTGGAAGGATAGAAGGCTGAGTGAACCTTGAGCTGGCTGCCTGTGACTAAACCCTAGGTCATGAGCCCAGTTATAGCTCCAGTGTGGCCATTTAATCACTGTGCCACGAGCCTCTTCATCATCAACAACAGAAAATGCTTTCTGGGCAAATGAAGAGTAAAACTCATAGTTCTTCCAAGGGGCCTAGATGCCCTGGTCCCAAAGGGTATTCTGTCACCTCAAACGATGGCAGGACAGCTGTTAAAGGGTAACAAAAAGGCTCTTTTGTTTTCCTGTGCAGGAATACGTTCCCAAAATTATTGAACTGGTGACCACCCACTGGGACATGAACCTGCAAGTGGCAGGGCTGAAGCTGCTGAATGCATTACATATACCAGACAACACCCACCCACTGCTGAGGAGGTTGCTACCAAACTTCATGGAAATTCTGCTCATGGCAAACACTTTGGCCAAGGTACAAAATGACCTGGACGATTCCTCTCCTTTCCCTATTTTATCTGACACTTGGTGAATGTGGGGCTTTGAGAAGAGCTGAAAGTCAGCTTCTGCTATGATTCCTACAAATATTCCCTGAGATAAAATGATTTGATGTTTTTCCTTTAAAAACATTGTTATTTATTGCAAGTGGAACATGTAACAAAATGGTGCAGCAAAGATAGCAGTGGTTCAGGATTCCTCCACCCTAGTTCCTCATATGATTTCTTTTGGAGTCAATTCTTCCTTGCTCCCAAAACTTGGGGCTTGTTTCTGTTGCAGGACCGGACTCGGTAACAGTGGACCTCCCACTGTTTTTGAACTTTAACTCTGGCCAGGAGAGCCCACACTGAGGAATTAGGGGAGATGGGATAAAAACATATCTATCAAATTAGAGTTTCTCATCCATGCTGTAAAGGGGGCTTAACGCAACTTTTCCCAGCCTGGTGTCCTTCGGGTGTTTAGTACAATCACTCCCATCATCCCCATCCAGCATGGCTGCCGGACCTCCCTTTGCTGTCAGTTTCTGAGAACAGATTTTTCTCTATTTGTTCAGGTGCAGGTTCTCAAGTTTCTTAGCACACTAGCACAGGAGGAAGACATGCTGTATGACATCATGAACTGTCGGGTAAGTCTAATTAGAGAGCCCATGCAAGGAAATTGTCGGTTGAGTTAGGGGACAAAGAATTGCAGAAAGGTTGTTTGGACACGTGCTACAGAGGCTAACTCAAATATAAGTACAGTACAGTATGAGCTGCTTAAACGTCATCCAAACTCTGTAACTGAAGAGTAAATTCTGGCTCTGCTGAAACTAATTATTGACAAAACATCTCATCAACTGCACTTAACCAACGTACACCATTTCTGCTCCACTTGTGTTTTTATGTTCCTCTTGAAAACTTTAATTCTCTTGTCTATTAGCTAGTGATATTGTCATTGGAGGAGGACTCCTGTGGTGGGGTTTGCAAGATCTTATGCGTTGTGAAGGTTTTCCATACTGTCCTGATATTTGAACCCTCGCGCTTCTCACGTGCTTTGAACCAGGGGTAACTGGTTGTATAGTTGGGTACTGGACTGTTGAGAGAAGAGGTTGGGCGTTCAGTCCCCTATTGTGGGTCCCAGGAGAAGAGCCAGCCCGTGTAGCTTTGGGTAGCTGCACAGTCTGAGTGCATCCTGAGAAGAAGGAAATGGTGAAGCCCTTCTGAATACTTTCTCCCTAGAAAACCCTGGAAAGGGCTGACATATATCAGAACTACAGATGGGCATGAGTTGAACCCCAAACCAGAGAAGCCAGTGAACCAGGCTGGTTTGTGGTGTGGTTTATGACCCAGTTCAGGAATCCTGTTTTGCTGAAGCCAAACACAATGCTGAACTTTTTTTCTGCTTATTGCTTCATTCTGTTCAAATGGGATGCCTGCCTGCCTCCTTTGGACTCCCTCTATCACCTCTCTACCAGCTCCCAGTGATCCCACCACCACCGACTCCTCTGGAGCGGCCATTGCCTCAGCCACTGACACCGTCTCTTGCTTCCCTCCCACCAACTGCTGCCTCTGGGCATGTACCCATCTATAAGATGGGAGGCAGGCGCATACTCAGAAGTTACAGCCAGCTCCTAGCAGGGAAGCCTGGCCCATAGCCTCTGGGGGTGGCAGCGGTGGTGGTGGTAGTGGTAGTGGTGGTGGTAGGAGCATGTAGGGAGGCAATGGTGGTGGTGTTAAGGGGAAGGGTGACAGATGAGGCAGAGGTGCAGATGGAGACAGCAGGAGTAGGTACCCCCTCCCTGCTCCAAGTACAAACTAGAACATTGAAAAACGAACCACAAACCATCACAAACTACTCGTTTTCCAGTTCATGCCCATCTCTAGTCAGTCTTCTGTGCGAAGAGTATATTTTTGTCTAAAATAGTTAGACTAAAAACTGAGGATCATCTTGTACATGGAAGTAAGCCAAGGAGAGAAGCATACCATTGCAAACCTGTAATTTGGGGTTGGAAAAGTGGTGGTCCTCTTATAAATGGGGGTGTTTTCCCCCAGATGGGGAAATATGGTAATTTCCTACTCTTTGGCTTCAGAGCCCACCCCCAAACTACCTCATCTCCATTCCCCACGCCAAAATAAATATGATGTGCTTAACCAAAAAATTTAATTTTGGGCTATTTGGGGGTCTGGTGGCTGATTGTCTTGAATTTGAGTCTCAGTCTTACGCTATGATGCAATATGGCCATAGATTAAGACCATGTGTATGTGTATGTGTGTGTGTGTGTAGGTTGATGGATCTGAGAGCTGCCCTTCAAAAGAAAAAAAAAAGGCATTCTCTTCAGCTGTGAATGTGATGCTGGGCAATGGTGTTGCAGAACTGGGGCTTTCCCTCTCCAATTTATTTATTTATTATTATTTATTTGTTATAGTTTTATACCGCCCATCTTCCGAAATGGAACTCCTTGCAGTTCTCGCAGGACCTGCTGTGAAGGGGGTTTTTCCTAGCAGCAATGCTGTGGATTACAATGAGACATTTCTGTTCTAAGGCAAAAGGGTGGCTATGATGTTTCTTAGTGTATAATTAAAAGTTTTAAACAAAGCAATCTGGCAAAATCTGTAATGCATAGTTGTGCCCTGCTGTGTTTTTTTTCCCTCCCGTTGGAGGTGGCAAAATAAACTCCTGGACAAACCTTGGCTTGTTAATTTTAAGATGTTTTGGGATGCATTGTGACCTCTCTCCAAGTTTTCTTTTCTCTTGCCAAGTCCAACATGCTGCCCTTTGTCCAATCACTGTGCCAGTCAGCTGGTCCAAATAAACTGAGTATTATTTCTGGACCCTTTTGGGGGGATGAGACCTTGGAGCTGTCAATGTTATTGCAGGTAAATTGTCCACCTGTACCACAACAGTGAACAAAACAAAACCCTTTACCCTCTCATTTGGAGGTGGAGAGATTTAAATCTTTGGAAAGCTGTAAGCATGCAATGTCTCCAATCTGCCTGGGAGCATGCAACAGAAGTAGTCTCCTGGGGCTCCCAATCAGACTTGGCCTGTGATGACACAGAATCAATTTTCAAGGGGCTTAACATGAGGAATCCATGAGTCTGTATAATAAATATGAGCCTTACTCAGGTTACTTGTCGTGCTGTTAATCTGCCTCAGTGGCATGACTGTGGCCATATAAAAGTAAGAGACCTGTAACTTTATTTCTGATTCATGATGCTCAAAACTCTACTTTAGGAGCATGAGAGGATAAAAGACCAAAATGTTTTCATGGACAACACACATAAAGTAGCACACAATTGTTAGTTCCCCTCCGATGCCTGTTTTCCTGCTCAACTTTTCTGAGTCCCCCACCCCTTATGTAAGCCCCCATGTGGTCATCACAAGCTTTTGACCATCACCTAGATAAACATTTTCAGCATATGGGACACCCAGAACATTTGGTAGATTCCGTCACTCCACCTGATTGCTTGTTCAGCATTTTCATAATCCAGATTACACCTAATTTTTAACAGGTAATATCCCCCCCCCCAGGAAACAAAAAAGAAGGGCTCCACCTCTGTCATCTTTTCCTTGCTGTTTCCCTGCAATGTATTTGTCCACCCCATGCTCCCTCCTCCACAGTTTAAGGTCTTAGAGATCAATCAGTACAGTCCTTCATGGACCTACTGAGTTTCATGAACCGATGAGTAGTGGTGTGCAAAGCACAGATTGGGGACCGATCTTGTACAGTACCCTTAACATCAGAGATTGATATTAAGCCAAGGAAAGGTAGGGGTTTGCATGTTGGATGAAGGTCGAGCTCCGCTCAGCTACAAAGCTCCGCAATCTTGGGCTAGTTGTAAGATCTCCTTTGGACCTACCTCACAGATTTGTTAGTGAGGATAAAAAAATGGGAAGTGAGCTAATGATGCCACCTTGAGTTCCTTAAAGGAAAGTTGAGCCATCTGAATGTTTAAAACGTTGGCACAAAGAAAGACTGCTACAGCTCAGAAATACCTATCCCTGGAATCACCCACATGGGGATCATGGGGTCTGAAAGGAAGAAGAGACCTTTCACTAAAGCCATTTGTGATCTCTCTCTCTCTCTCTCTCTCCTCAAAAGGCACCCCCCGAGTTCCTGAACCTCTTCCAGCCATCCCTGCCTGGCAACCTGCTTTGTGAGATGCTAGTCTTTGTGGAGTGCCTGAGTGTGGGTCGCCTGTCCCCCCAGTACCAGTCTGTGCAGTGGCGGTACAGCGACAACTCTCTTCATGAAACCATCTTTGGGGACAACTCCCGGCTGCCCGACCGTTTGCTCGCTCTCATCGTCCATCCAGAGGCGGACGTGCAGGCTCAGGCCTGCAAGGTCATCCCCAGCCTCCGGCTCAACAGGGAAGAGAGCAAGGTGGCCGGTGGACCCCCTTTCGGTGCCAACATCAGTGCCCATCCTCTGGAGTCCACGAGAATTAGCCAGGTCACTGACCCCTCCCTTAGCAATCACCCTCTTGTCTTCAGCAGCACCCACCCCTCTGATGCCACAGGCACCGGCATAACCTTTCGCGCCAGCCACGATGACAATTTCTACCCCCTCCAAGGCACTGATGAGACTGGAAGCACCGTCTATCCCCTTCAGAGCACTGACCACAGCTTCCACCCTCTGGGAAACCTCGGTGACAACAGCAGTGTCCGGGTCCTTGAGGACTCTCTTGGCAGCTTCCGTCCTCCTCAGGCGGTTCCCTTAAGTGATAGTGACAACAGCACTTAAGGAATCAGTTTAAAGAGGAGAAAGAGACTAATAAAAAGGAGTTGGGGGGAAAAAAGACAACACTGCTTCTCTGTCTCGGAGCTTGTCAATGCAGTTTTGTAGTTCCTGGTGATTCTGGGGTTGCCTCTGGGATGTTCTAATATTTTTGTTGCTGATTCAAATACATCATCCTAGTATTTGCATCCACGCATGGGGGAGGTATTTTTTTGCTGGTCATGGTAGGATGCACGGAGTCATCCAGGTACCAACCGTTCTCGCACATCCAGAATTGCTCCTTGACATCTCCATCCAAGCTCTCTAGTCACCCTTTTCTTGATCTTCTCCGCCTTTCCACTTCTACTCTCCTCCACTTGTTTTACCCAGCTATACATTCTCAAACCTTCATGTTTTTACCCATCAATCTATTTTCCTGTGAGAGTTTGACAGTGGTTTCTCGAAGGAATGAACATCTGAAACCTCAAGAAAACTAAACAGGAATTACACCAAGGCATGGAGGGCTGGAAACTGACCAGCAGGCATATCCTCCTAAGGAAAATGGCAGTAAGAAAATACCTTTGGGCTCATCTAGATGGAGGAATTTGGAGCAGTCTGCTTCATGCTTAAAAGGTTCTTATCTTCAATGTGATCATTTTTAGCTCTCACTTGAGCAATACTTCCATTCACACTGGAGATGTTCATTTCCCTGCAGGAAGGGGCTACCCAAGCCTTTGGATCACTGGTTGACCAGCAAGTCAATTTACCTGGTTTACTCAGAGAAAGGAGGCAGTGGTAGGTGGTACTGATGCAGGAGGAAAGCATTGGAGTGACGGTTGGGGAGACAGATGGGAGGTAACCCCATTTTCCCCCTGCCTTTTTCCTCAGCCAGGGCTCTGCTGGTGTTGTGTTGCTTTGGCCAAATATTCTTCCTCACCTGTTGTCACAGCCATCATTCAGTGGTCTCTAGCGGCTTTCCTTTCGTTGTTGTTGTTGCTCTTAGGTAAAGTAAGTGGCACATTGGAAGACCCATGTATTGACCTAGTAGGGTATTAGAACCGTGCTGCATCATATAATTATTTTTGAAACTATTTAAAAATATTAATATGGCATAAATCGTTAAAACTATTAATATTAAAGATCATTAATAAAAAAGAGAAGATGAAAGTAGAGGAGGGGTTTCTCCATTGTATCTTTCCGTGTCACAACCCACCTATTACATCACAGGGTTGTCATTTCTGATAATGCCACCCACACTGCTCCATTTGGGCGCAAGCTAGCCATCTGCACAGGATACACAATGGGATAATTACGAGTGTGCTGAATCATGCAGCAGCCCCCCCCCCCAACACACATGTGAAGCAGGTAGCCCTGTGCCAGAAAGGTGCACCACAGCTCTTTAAGGAGAACGAGGGATTGGTCTAAGTAGAAGCACTGGGATCCAAATATAGATCTAGATAGGCCCTTTGCTATCTAGCCCATCCACAGAACATTCCGACCCACACCTTTCTGGCCTGTGTAAGGGCTTCTACTTTCTGCCCTCTGTCAATGCTTTCTATGTTTCTGGTGAGGGTAAGATCACTCTGGTTTAGATCAGTGCCAGTGTGTGTCGTTGCTGGAACAGATCCAAAGCAAGACTTCTTTTTTCCACTTGGTCAGTACATTATCATGAAATGGCCTAATCAGTGAGTCATTTCGGGATACTGGCAAATTAATCACTGCTTTCCATGTGAACAGTAAGGCTTGATTAGATCGTTCTAATCAAGCTTGGCCATTTCCACGTGGCGCTCCCAGCTGCTTATGCAACCAATACCCTGACTTTTTGTTTTCCAAGACCTGTCCCACGGTCTATCTGAAATTGCTTTTCACTCTTCTTGCCTCTATATCTGCCATCTTCTAGGCAACACAACCTGACCTACTATGTGATAATGAAGTGAATACAGAGAGAGGAAAGAATATGGAGCACTATGAGACATCATCCAAAGTTCACAAACACTTTAGTGAGAATATAAATAGAGATTAAGCAAGGGTATCCCTTGCTTACACATGTATCCTGTCACAGGAAGATAAATTTATTTATTTATAATATATCTATCCCACCTTTCTCCTCACATGACACGAGGAAATAACCAGAATCATAGGCCTTCAGTTTCAGTTAGAAACTGAATAGGAACAGCTATGATAGTTGTAGGCTAACATATGCGGAAGGTATCAAATTCTGGAAGGCTAGTACTGGAAAGGGCACTAAACTGTAAAATGCTTTTCCATTTTAAAAAATGTGATCTGTCATGGAAAGAAAGATTTGAAAGTAAATCCTTTAGTACTTTGCTGATGGATAAAACTCTTCTGTGAACACTGTAAGGGTGTGGAATACACCTGTGAGTGGGAGATATGCTTAGGCATATTTGCAGTTTCAGCAAAAAGCATGGGTGGGAATAAAAGGAGATGGTGGTGCCTGGGTTTATTTGAAAAACTGTACTGGAATGATTTTGCTATTTGAGTGATGAACAGCTCCATAACTGATGGAAGGAGTCAAGGAGAGAGTGCACATCTTTAATTTTTTTCTTTATGGGCTTTTCTTTCCGCTGGATCCCGGCAAATGCCATAATCAGTGTTGGTGATAATCCCCCCAACTGTCCAACTGGCATCACAAGTTAAGCCACCTTCACAGGGACACCGGTAGTAAACTCCATAAAGGTGCTATAAGACATAAAGAAGACACAGATCAGAATACAAAGTTTTAAGAGCTACATGGGTCACTTCTCATCTCTTCATTCTATTTTGCTCAAGCCCAAGAACCATCCTGTACCTATCACACCCATGGAGCAGTGGTCCCCAGATGTTCTTGGACAAAAACTCTCAGAAACCTTCACCACTGCAGGATTTCTGCAGTCCAAGAACATCTGAGGACCCAAGGTTGGGAAACACCGATATAGAACTTGGGCGGGTTCCTTGTTTTTACCAAAAAAACATGTACTTGGGAGATTATGGAATTTGCAGTCCCCAAATAGCTTTTTAATGAGTGGTTCTACACATCATATTTTGAAAGATGCAGTTGTTCACTTCACTAATCAAATTATGGGTCCGTCTGTCTCGTTCCATTTATTCCAAATTGTCAACGGGTCGTCAGGATCTCAAGAAGGTTATCTTTCTCAGGTCTGATCTCTAAAATCCTTCACTTGGAGATATCAGTCAACATAGACAGTCTGCATATTCTCTAACACTAAAATATGGGCCAGCTTTCAAATGAATCTCTTAATCGTGGCACAGTGGTTAAATGCCTGTACTGCAGGTAAGCTGTGCTCACAAACTGGGGTTCAATCCCAGGTAGCAGGTTCAAGGTTCACTCAAGCCTTCCATCCTTCCGAGGTCTGTAAAACGAGTACCCAGCTTCCTGGGGGTGTGGGGGCAATGTGTAGTCTGCATACTGTAATTAATCTGTAAACTGCCCAGAGACTACCTGAAGTGGTATGGGGTGGTATATAAGCAGAACACTTTGCTTTTGCTTTTACTATTGGAGTAACTCTTATCAGTTTTCTTGTTCCCTACCCTTTCCTGCACAACCCTATACAGTACATGTCTATCTGAAGCAAGTCATAGTTTCAATTGTGCTTACATTCAGGAAAGTGGATACAAAACCTGGGCCTTAAACTCATTTATTCTGCTACTACCAGTTCTGCTCCTAGTTTAATTTTCCCTTCCCACCAGCCTGATCATATTACAGTATTTCTCCCCAAAGTGCCTTTGGGGGGGGGGGGCTCTTCTTTCTGCTTAAACAGTTTCCAGGCTAGCTATCAGATTCACAGTATGGGTTTACAATGAATCTGATGGCCAGCAGAACAGCCACAAGACGAGTCGTGAGCAAATGGTAAGAAATGCCATCTACCTTCCGGGAACACTCCTGGTTCTCAGCTGCCTTGTCCATGCAACGAGCCAGACCTAACAAACTGTTTTTGTGACAGCATCCGCTTTTACACTGGGCGCTTTGCAAACATAGCTCCCCGTTGTCCTGGAAGGAAAGCACAGTTTGGTTAAAAGAAGCAAGCTGCAGGGCAGATGTCCATATCCTCTGCTTCCCTCACGGTCGGGCTGGTGCACATGATTCTGGTTTTATATCAGACGGTGCCATGAATAATGTCCAGCATTCAGATTAAATGATCGCTCTTGCAAACATCTCACATGGATGTCCTGATATCCCCTGTTGGGATTATGATTCAATAACTCCCGGATCAGTCCATATTTGAAGGACTGGGTAATGTATCCTGATAATTCAGTTGAGTTAAATTATTATCATCTGATTTTTTTTTTAAAAAAAAGAGTAAATGAAAACTGAGTTTGAAAATGACTTCCTATTTTACGCGTCTAATGAACCTGCCCAAGTGGGCCTCACGACCCTCATGAGTGAACTGTTTCTTACACACATGAAAATGTGTACCCCAGCTCTTCTGGATGTAAGCAATTTTTCCTTATGCCATTATAGGCTGTTCTTTTCTTTGTGGGAAGCCACCACTATGGAATCTGCCCATATAGAGCTCATGGATGAAGCGTTGAAGCAGAAATTGGAACACTGTCTTTCGTGAGAGGAATACTCCAGTATTTTGTGCCTCACAGCAAACTGAAGGATGTCTAATAAGAAAGTTGCATGGGGTGAAGAAAATATGTGAGACAAATTCATCTAAAAGTACACCCCCTCCTTGCCTTCACTGATTGGGAGTACTGTACAACATTACTTTTAGGTATAATATTCACCAAACGTTAGTTCTCCACCAAACTATGAACCTCACAATCAAGATTTAATTCTCTACTTCACCAAATGGATTGTTTTATTAGAAGCTGTTGTGATGTCTGCAGAGATTCTATTACCAAATCTTAGCAGCAGGATTTCTTTCTTTCTTTCTCTGCCAGCAAAGACTGCAACCAGACTCAGACTAGATATTAGCCAACCCATTTTCTCTTCCACAATGGAATCTCTTCAGAGATATGTGTCTCAGTGACCAGATTTACAGATTCTGCCCATTTACCCTCCAATGACCTATCACACAAAGAATACTTAATGCAAGATACAAAGGTGAAGGAAAAAAACATGTGCTGTGACTACTACATTTTACGCCACATGGAGGAACAGTTCCACCAACAAAAATGTATTATATGATAAACGTATTGGCCAGAATCCTATTTGGAGAAACAGCAATGAGAGGAGCTCATGATTCGTCCGTATAACTACTTCTTCTTTCTTCTTTTTCTTAGCATTTGTCCCACAACTTGCTGCTAATTATTTCAAATGTTCCTGATCTTGGGAGGAAAGGTTGAGGTTATTTGGGTGCTACTATTGTTAAACATTTAGAAGACAAATATCTTTTTAAAAAAACAACAACTTCCATTTGCTTCTTAACAAAAGTGGCGGAGGTACCTCTGAAATAACTTCTGAGTTGGATAATAGCCAAAGGGGAGTTTGAAGAATTATCTGTCCGATCTGTATGCTTCAACAGAACCCTTCGCTGGTTAGGAAACCAGGGACAGTGAGATGGTTTCTCTCTCATTGGAGTTGTCTCTGGAAAAGCAAAAAGCAAAGTACACCATGCACAGTACAGTATTGTATTATCCCGTTGTCTCTTACCAGATTGAAGATAAGTCCTCTTGGACTAGCAGAAGACTCTGCCAAAACAAAGGCGAGCAGTAGCGCGATCGAAACCTTCTCCATTGGTTACTCGCAGCCAACAAGTTGATCTGGTGCTATTGGGATGAGAACTGAACACAACCAGGATATTGCAAACTTATAAAGCATGCCACCAAAGCCATGTGATCCCTTCCTCCCAATCATATATGAATGCACATCCATTGTGATGGAAAAATACTATTGGAGAAAGCAAACAAAACCATAAAGCCATGGAGTGGAGGGGGAATTGTATATATAAACTTGAGATAGACTGTAAGACTATGCACTTCTACTCGAAAACAACTTCCACTGGACTCAGTGGGATAGATGGCCGAGTAATGCTGCATTGGCTGCATAGTTGCTGTCCCAGGACCTAGCTTGCTATTCTACTCACAATTCTTATATCGTTGCAAAGCTGCTGAGAACAAGGTAGTGTAGTGAGCAGAAAGAAGCCACTATTCAAAACTGCTTGTTCTAGCAGGCAGGAAAAACAGAATTAGTTATTTCTGTGAGATAGTCCCAATAGATCTGTTAGTTCTACATTTTCCCAGGAAGCATGGTAGTTTGGTAGCTTTTTAAGGTATGTTTCTTTTGAAAAGCTCATACCACATGAGCCGAAATTATCAAAGTGTGATTAAATCTAAAAGATGTCCAAATCCTTTCAGGGATATTTGTAAATGGGAGAGTATGCTATGCAGCTTCATCAGGTGCAGGGAGCTCTGAGTTAGTATGCTTCCTCCCCAAGAGAAAAACTGAATTGGGATGCAGGCGAGAAACAGCAGGTGGTTCAAGCAGCCTGCTTTCACTGATCATTTCATGATGCCTCCCTCCAGAATCCAAGCAGCATTGTCAGCAGAATGAAAAATAGGTAGAGCTCAGTTGCAAATGTGAAAAGCTTATTCTCAGTCATCCCGGTGAGTTTATCTGGAAGTTGAGTCATGGCTACTGGACTTCTTTTTCTTGAGAGACAGAAACGTTTTGCTGCTCATCCAAACATCTTCATCAGTCTGAATACAGCTAGTGCAAGTCCTCCATCTTATAGTCAGCTTCCCATCTTATAGTCAAAGCTTGTTCTTTCCCATAGCTGTCATTCGGACATAGTAAACCATTTGGAGCTATTGCAGGCTGCTAGAACTTTCTCCCGACACAAGTACAGCTCATAGCCTAGTGGGTTCCACGGTGGGCAAGGTCAGGAGAGGAGGATTAACAAGCTCACTTCTTGAATGCTTTTAAAGAGAATAGTAATATTTGACCTAGAAACTCCAAAGTAGCTTCTCATAAGTGATGGACTGCAATTTGCTTTATTTATTTATTTATTTATTATTGCACTTAATAACCACACCGACTTTCCCAAAGGGAACTCTGGGCGGTGAACAAATGTATGAATAAGAAAATACAGAGGTACAAAACCAATAAAATAATAAAACCAACTCAATATGAATACAAACAACCATAGATGTGTCTGGCAGGCAAGAGGGCAGGCAAGAAACTGGGCACACAAACATACAATTAGCAATCACCAAAATGGTCTTTAAAAAGCCATGCTTTTAAGGCTTTCCTGAAAGCTGGCAAAGACTCCTCTAGCCGAATCTCTCTTGGTAGTTTGTTCCAAACTGTTGGGCTGGTCACCGAAAAAGTTCCCCTACAGGTAGAAACCCTGCAGGCCTCCCTGGGGATGGCCATCCGGAGTGAGAGGACTAGAGATGCTCTGGTACGAAGAGACGAAGCTGACCTTTGGGAGATAAGCTCCACCAGCTCCACCATAATGGGGGTAGTAGTTCAGCCCCTGGCCTGTGGAAGGCTATGTAGTATATTTTGAAGGAGCTTGTGACATTGGCGATCTCATATGTTGTGTGTCCTTTTTTAAAGACTGTAGATCAATATAGGAAGTGTTCTGCCATTCAGAAATTCTTCTGATAGGATTCTCTGCTACTCTGAAATCCAATGAATGCAATTCTCAGGTTCCATGTTTAATATTCCACATATCCCCAAGTATTCACAGGCCATCTTAGAAACTAGATGTCTAGGAGGGAATGTGCATATTGCTAAACATTTGGCTCCCAAGGCTTGACAAGAAGGGTAGCACTTTTCTGCCTTCCTTGACTAGGGCTCCTTTGAACAGGGGAAACTTCAATAACATTTACTGTTCCCTTTCATTAAGTGTTAGTATTCCAGCATGGTATACGATAATGGGCCATAGAACCCTGGAGTGCTGATTCAACTTGTTAACTTGGATATTGAAATATGATATTAGCTACATAGAATCCCGTAACTGAAGGTTTACAGTATTTACTTTGTTTTTGCTCATTGTTTGAAAATGGGACTGCAGAAAAGTGGCCACAGACTGCCTGAAATTTAGGATGCCACGTGATTCTTTCCATCTACTAGGATTTATATGCATGGTTAGTTCTTATAGCTCCTTTATTTCTCTGAACTTCAACACTGAACCAATCCTCAGCTGCTCACGCGTGCCTCTTATTTAGCAAGCTGGGTTCCTGAGTGTTTGCCTTGTATGCAAGATATTTTTCTGCCCTTGGAGCAAGTCAAGAGAAGAAGAGAGAATGCAGAAAGGAGAGTGCCTGGGCTTGATCCAGCTGGATTACTCCCTTTCCAATGGCCATCATCCAAAAGCTTCCTGCGGGAAGCTTCCAAGATAGAAAAAGAGGGTGACAAAAGAAACACATCTGTAGTATCTGGACTCTCCTTCTGTTTCACAGGGTCATCTACCAACAGCTATTCTCTGGGGATATCCCAATTATGTATAGCAATATTGTAAGTAAACACTGTATTTCTACTGTGATTTCACTAATGTGAGTTCATCAAGGGGGGGGGGTTCATGGACAAAGAGGAGAAGAGGTTTCATCCCACACTTTCAAGAAAGGGTGCTCTAGACATGGCTTCCCTGTAGTTTTTGTATCACAAACACTTTGTGAACAATTGTAATAAATAATTGTAATAATTGTAATAAACAATTGTAATAATAAATAATTAGGCAGTGAAAATGTGTGTGCTGTTTTTATATCCCAGTTTAATTTGTGCTTTTGCTTTCAACTTTTCATTGATTTCATCTGTTATGACAATTGGTCAGACATAAGTAATGCAAAACAAAAGGGAAAAGAAATAACAGCACCTGCCCCCAAGTTATGGAATGCCCTCCCAAGTGAGAGCCGCCTGGCGCCAACATTGATGACATTTCGGCGCCAGGTAAAAACCTTCCTGTTCCAGAAGTTTTTTAATTGATACAACATAGACTGTGGGTCCTTTGATGGCAATTTTAGTGTGATGATTTTAGTATAAGGTTTTGTTGCTGTTTTAATTATTTATTGATATTTGATGTTTTAACTGTTTTAATTCCTTATTGTAAGCCGCCCAGAGACCTTTGGGTAGTGGGCGGCATATAAGCGGTAAAAATAAATAAATAATATCAACACAAAGGAATCTTCCATACAGAGACAAATTTCAATGTTCATTGTAATTATTCAGTGCTCCTGCCATGGCTTATACTACTGTTTATCAGTTGGTTTATTGTTATACATAGTACTGCACAGAATTTTGGAACCTTGACTTGAAGAATTTACCAACTTACACTCATAAGCAGACCAGAGTTTTGAACTGTGTTTTGTTTGAGGAGAGGTGGTGAAATGATAGCTCTTTGCCAGTCTTTCTTGCCCCCAGATGTTAATTGCAAATAGCTTCAAGTGACTATAACAGATGAATTGGTTGTGATCCCTTGGTTACAAAGTTCGGGTACTTTAACTGAGCTAAGGAGATTCAGACTTTTCTTGTGTACTGTCTTGTTCTTTTTATAACTAGAGTCAAGCAAAGGATGTATGGCAGGCTTTGCAGATAATTGAGCAGTTTGGTCCATATTTTTTATTTCAGCAAGATTGGTAATGACTGAACACTACCTTAAAGTGTCTAAAGTTTTAAATGAACTATCAAGTCCAGTATGTTGTGTGAAGCCAAGACAAAATCTTGGATCAATTTCCTGTCCATAATGTGAGCTCTTCACAGAAACCACTTCAGGCTGTTCTACTGAGGATCATCATCATCATCATCACCATCATCATCATCATCAAGAAGAAGAAGAAGAAGAAGAAGAAGAAGAAGAAGAAGAAGAAGAAGAACAACAACAACAACAACAACAACAACAACAACAACAAGCTGCCCTGTTTGCAAACTGAACTAATCAATAGCCTTTCCAATTGTGCATTAAGTTTTTAGACTGACTAAAACCAAAATTTTGTTTGATATACTGGAGGAACAGCATTCCCATGTGAATACAGAACTTCATAAGAACAACCAATTCTAGTGTTAAACTTTCCTGCCAAAGATAAGTCATCAAAGATAAGTTGGCAACATACTTTTCCAGCCTGAGGTAGTCTTCACATGGTACCTTGAGGGGGAAAGGTAAATGCTGATAATCAAAAGATTATGATGTTTAACTTGCACAATACAAGCTAAAGCTTTCCGATCCCGTGGGTGTTGCTTTGTGCCTGTTTCCTGAACTTTCTTGGAGATCATTGTAGCATACCCACTTTTGGTCTACGTCCTTTCATCCTTCCTTCCTCATGCTGGAAGTTCTCATGTGGAGAATCCCTCAGAGAGCACGGGCTCCCACATCCAAGTCTCTTACAAAAGAACAATAACCTACAGAATTAAATAAATAGTGTTGGAGAGAACACTCTGGCCTTTTGGAAGGCCCTTCAGCAACATTCCATGAAAGTATTTTAATTTTGCCTTGAGGCACCACCTATCAATCTAAAGAGTTAGAAATTGGTTCACCTTCTCAAGGGGTGTGGTAATGTTTCTAAATCAAGCCTTTAGCTGTCATATAGGAGATACAACTGATCCATATTTGATGCTGTGGTGGGAACCAAAGGGGTTTCTTGTAATGTTAAGGAGATAGACCTTCCCTAAATGTGACGAACTACTGAGGATCAATCAATGTTTTTTTAAAAATATTGATCAGGATGTAAATGTGTCTGTGCCACTACAGAGCTACCTATTCATTCAGTATCATTCAAAGGGTGGGTTTCAGTTATAGTGCTTCCAGTAGAATCAGATGCTACTGGCATACCTATCACTTTAGGCAATGCTTGTCACTCTGAAGAAGAGGATTTCACAAGATTAGTCACAGTCTGGTTTAGAGCATTTGCCTGAGCAGGATTCTGAATCAGCCTTAGTATTTTTTGTTTGTGCTCTAAACTGTTCTCTATCTCAAGGCTGGCATTGATCCTGCAAGCCATAAAGACAATGGAAGCCCACACTTTCTTGTTCATTGTGCACTAAGCACTGTTTTCTCTGTTTTAGAGCAAAGTCACTACAAAACTAGACATGAAATAGAAACAGGTGAGATAAAACATATATGGAGCCTGGAGACCCAATCAAAGTTCTTCACCAGTTGTGAAATCTAACATTTATGTCTACTGTTTGCCAACAATGTCAAAATGGCGTTTCAAGTCTCAGCCACAAAGCTGACATTCTGGAGAGCATTTCTGAAGCCCTCCGGATGATGCAGTTGCATATGGGACCAAAAACAAAACAAAGCAAAACAGAAAGAAAGAAAGAGGGCATCTTCAGAGGGCAAGGAGCTCAGGGAACTCGGAGTACTGCAGAGCAGAGAGAACTCCTCGTTCCCTGAGCTTCTTGCCCTTTGAAGATGCAGGCCACAGAGTCTGGTGAAACATCAGAAAGAAAAACCTCCAGAACATGGCCAAACATCCCAAAAAACTCACGACAACTATCAGATCCTGGCCGTGAAAGCTTTCGAGAATACATCAAAGCCTTACTTTGCTTTGTTTTATGAGTGTAGTGGGAAATCCCACACCTGTTCAGCAACTTCATTTTCAAATCCATCTTTTTTCAATCCAGTAGTAATGCTCCAAGCAGATTAACAGAGGGAAATGTCAGCTGTGATGAACCTACCAAAGATTAATATAGTTTATCTTGTCTGGAAATAATGACATCCTCTTTTCCTACCAAATAAGATTTTATAGAAAATTAAGTTGACTTTCCTAGTGAAAAGCATCTAAAGAAACAACCATCATCTGAACATGGATATGCAATATCTGCTGCTTGGGATATTCTTTCTTGAGGGTAGATCCAATTCATCTTCCAGTGTCAACAGATGACATATTTGATGTGCGTCCTTGCTGGACAGGGTTTCTTTACACAGGTTTTCTTTTCAAGCAGTCCTTGGTTATCACAGAAAATGTGTTTGAAATAAAAAGGAAGGCATAATGAAACATGCAATGTGCATAAAAAGTGATGCCATGTGTTGTTTGTACAGGAACAAAAAAGGAGAACAGTTGTTCTCCAAATTCCTCTCTATGTTTCAGGAAATCTCAATCAGACAGTCAACCACAACATTCTGGTCTATGGAGTGATCTCTCACTTGAAGATAAAATGCTTTCTTATTGGATGAGGAAGAAACATGAGAAAAAGGAAAACTGCTAGACCCCCCCTCATGAAGAGGAAGATAGTGGAACAGTCTCACTCTTGCTCTCTGAAGCCCAGAAGATAGTGCATCAACTCAACTGGAGAGATCAATAGTTCAAAGGCACAGGCTAAGGAAATTAAGAGGAGTTTAGTGTATGAAAATACAAGTGAATCTGGAGAAACAAAATAGGTGTGGGTTAGGCACAAAATATAGGACATAATATTGATATCAACCATTAGGCACAGATCTGAAAAGTTATATGGAATAAACAAATATTGAAAAGATATGAGACAAGAGGGCAGGTCTTATAATATGTGGTGGGCATGTAAGGAAGGGAGAATAAATGGGAGTGGTACCAAAAAAGACCAAAAAATGAGATTCAACTCTTATACACCACTGAAGGACTTGGTGATTGATCCCTGTGCTCTCATTTGCTCGAATAGGTGCTTGGGCTAAAGCCAGATGTGCAATCCACTACATATGCATATTCATTTCTTCATAAGGAATGTCTTCCAGGGACTGAGCCCCTAAGTCCCAAATTAACATTGTATGCTTCAGATAGCAAGCTGCTTTCCCACTTCCTCCAATTGAAGAATCTAACCAGATTCATCAAAAAGAATAGCTAGAAGATGTAATACTGGGAAACTCCCTTCTTATGTCAAAAACAGCATCTGGCATCTCTCCCTCATTTTTGGTAGATGTGATTCATTAAGTTGACATATATTTGATGTTTTGGAGAGGGTATCCATGTTAGCCTGTTCGAGAATTCCAGGCAAAATCAAAGAAAAACAAAACAAAACAAAAGACACAAAACATGTGACACCTTAAAGACTAACTTTCATATTTTAATGTAATGTTTCGTGGACTACACATCCATTTCTTCAGACATATAGCAGCAGAATGAGATGTGCAATACAATATGTGATGGGATATATATTTCATACCAAATATTCATTGGCTGTGGTATCTGTATTTGCATGTCAGCCCGGTTGTAAGTTCCTATAGGCAGTGGGTAGGGGAGGGGGAAGAGGAGGAGGGGGTTGTAAAGATGATGGGGAGGAGGATTTGCCTAGTGTCCCATGTTGGTCGTTGATAGGTGTTGTTTTATGGCTCTGTGGTAAATTCTTCAAGACACAGAAACCAGACCTCAGATCAGAGCAGGATGGGGGGAGGGTTGGAAGAGAGGAGGTAGAGGATGAGATTTTTTTTTTACCTTAGAGTCCTGGTGGGAGATAAACTTCCCTGAAGTGGCAATATAGTAGTATTACATTTGATAATGACTCAAGAAACCCTGACTTATATTTAATCAATTCTTGTGTCTGACCATCATGCACATGAATTTTATATCAACTGTTTCTGTTTGTATTCTTGATTTGTAACGATTCTGTTCCAAAACTGTGACCTTCAAATCCTTCAAGGAGTGTCCAGGTAAACTGAAATGGTTTGAAACAGGTTTCTAGGTATCATGGTTCCTTATGTCAAACTTGTGTCCATTGATGCGTTTTGTTGTTGTTGTTGTTTTTAGAGATTGTCCTGTTTCTCCCATGTAGAGTGCAGATGGGCATTGTTGGCAAAAGATGGCATAGATCACATTGCTTGAGGAGCAGGTGAATTGTATATTGCTAATACAGTAATTAATTAAACAAAGGAGAATGGACAAACAGAAGAACCATTTGTCCTTTGAGCCAGCTGTTATGTTTGCATCTACATTTTGTTGATCTTCAGAAAGATGAAAAATATAGACGAGCATGAAGTGCAGCCAAGTACTTCATGCTGAATCCCTAGCATGGCAACCACAGGTGCCTCACTTAACTTCCCTCCTCTTCCATTCACTTTCATCATTATGCTGCCAGGGTCATCCTTTACCAGCAGTATGCCAGTCCAGGAAGAAGCTTGGACTTGCCTTCCCTGGCTCCTCAGGCAGCCGGCCAGTCCAAGAAGGAGGAGGGATGGGAGAATCCCCACACACTAGTGATGACTGGCTGGCTAGGGAGGCAGGGAAGGGCAGCCCAAGTTCCTTCCTGGACTGGCACACTGCCAGTGAAGAAGAACCCCAGTAGTGCAGTGACAAAGGGGAGTGGGCCTCTCAGCCATGGGGAGAGGGAAAGGTTAAGTGTGGCATCACACTTCATGCCCATCTCTATTGAATATTACCTACCAACTTTACCATCAAGGGTCTGAGTTCTTTTGACTTTTAATCAGACAGTACTCTTGATTTCTTGTTTTGGTATATCATTAACCAGGGTATTGTTGACATACATTATCCACCCTCTAATTGCAAATAGTGCTAATAGAACCTTTTCTCCATCAGACGTTGAGACCACAGTTCCTGCAGTCTCTGCTACCAAAGCCTTATCTTAGGATTTTGATAAAAGAACCCCCTGGCTGCCAACAATGCTTAATTCATTAAAATATTAGATTTTGCCAATGTAACATTTTAACTCCCAAGAAACCAATTCCTTGGATGTTCAAACAAACAGAAATTACCAAATTTCCCATCAAGAATGCAAGTCCTTTTGATTTTTAATCAAGTAACAATACTCTTGATGTTGTTAAGAGTGACCTTGCAATCATGGATAACTACTTTGCCTTTCACAACAACATCTATCTCCAGATTAATGAAGTTGCCATGGGTACTCATATGGTACCATAGTGTGCAAGTATATTTACTGTATATATAGACTGATAACTGAAATTGTTCACTGCCTGATAATCCACTGTGTCCATTACCTGTATCCCCATCTGGTCATGGGGCCATGTATAAATATGAGAGTCATATAGTCTCACTTTAATTTCTCACAAAGTGGACTTGATCCGTGAACACTCATGTTAAATGATAGCACCACAATGATAGATATTTATTTTTTGTTTTCTTTCTTTCTTCATTCATTCATTCATTTTCTCTTTCTTTCTTTCTTTCTTTCTTTCTTTCTTTCTTTCTTTCTTTCTTTCTTTCTTTCTTTCTTTCTTTCTTTCTTTCTTTCTTTCTTTCTTTCAGTGGTGGATGCTGGTTAAATGGGTAAGCCTTTGCATGAAATGGTTCTCAAATACTTCGTCACACATCCAACTTCTTTCACTTATACATTGGGTTGGATAGAGATATGTGTGTAACTGGACTGGCTCAAGTGGCCTTCTTGGGCCCTTCTGTATAAATGCTGAATGGAGATTATTATTTTCTACCCAAAGACCCCAACTTAGTTGGAAGCAACCTTTTCTAAGCAACCTCTTTCTGATCATAGATGACAAATTCTGTCTACCACCCTTTACTCTTTGTGGCATTTCAATGCTCTGAAATGGGTTTTGATATAAGTCTGGGTTGTGTTCATGAATAGTTTTAGATGATATTTATTTATTTATTTATTTATTTATTTATTTATTTATTTATTTATTTATTTATTTAGGCTTATATACCACCCGTCTTCCAGGTGGAACTCTGGGTGGTTTACAACAAAAATCAAGCAATAGACAAAGGTTAAAACAAATTACCATAATTAATAAACAGCAACAAAAAAGCAATAATAAAAAGCAAATGGTGGATAAATGGGAAAAATAAATTAAATTAAGTTAAATTAAAATTAAATTAAATTAAATTAAATTAACTGTCACCAAACGCCTCCCGAAAAAGCTGAGTCTTCAATGTTTGAATGGATGAAACATAAGTCAGGGTTTCTTGAGTCATTATCAAATGATACCCATTGTGGGTGACAGGACAGAAAGTTGGAGGAACCAAGTATAAAAGTTGGAAGAACCAAGTATAAAAGAGAGAATGCCATCGGGGATGACAACACAGAGAAACTATTTTCATTGGGTTGTTGTTATACTGGTTTTAAATGGTTTTTATTGGGCTTGTTTTGTTTATTACTGTAAACCACCCAAGGTCATGCCTTGGCACTAATGGGCAGTGGTGTACAAATCTAGGAAATAAATGAATGAATACATTCATTTCAGAACAATTCAGCTTTCCAGGAGTTTCTGTAATGGATCTCAAAATTGCTAGAAAATGAAAACTACAAAGGAAGAGCTGAGAGGATAACAGTAGAAATTAGCTATATAAAGAAATTTTAGTGAAACACTTGAGGTCTAAGTAGAGATAAATGCATCACACATATTAATAACACAGACATCTGTAATATTTTAAAGCTATAAAATAATTTTCTACCTTGTCATACTCTGACTTCTGTTCCAGAAACAACTCTAGGCTTCCTGTGTCATCCAAGCCCACTTGGCATAGAGTTTATCAACCTGGTAAAGCTTGCTAATTAAAGTAATTAACAGCTCAATAGAACCACTGCTGTGTTTATTAGTCACTGTCACTTTGTCATTATTGCCTATATCCTCATCTGGTCATGGGATAGGCATAGTTAATTATAGAGGACATGAATTCACACTCCTTGTTGTTCAGATAAGTGATTTTAAGCTACAAAAGCTCACATCGAAACAAACTGGTTGGTCTTTTAAAGGCTACAATATGTTGCCTCTTCCTCTCTTTTTCTTTTTCCTCTTTAATTTTGCCCATATGCTGACACAGACTGGTCAGGTCTTTGGGAATAAATGCAGAAACGGGTATGCATTCACATGAATACAGGCGAATTCACAAGAAGATGAGAGACCTCGACCCCCCTACCTCTAGCAAAGAAAAGAGCAGGAGAGGGGTATTGGGGCATTTCCTGAGTTTGAGGTGGGACGTGACCCACCCCCTGTAATGGACCACCTTCCAAACAAGCCAAAAGGGTCTTGAATCGCCCGGCAAGACGTTTAAGAAGACGGGCGAGTCCCAAAACGCCTTGCTCATCCAAGCCCGAAAGCGTCTTGGTTTTTGACGTCAGAGTATCAGAGACCTTCCAACCAGGTGGGCCGCCCCCGCTTTGCTCAAGGCGGCTTCCAGCCAATGGGCCCCTCCTGCCTCGCTCTTCCTTCACCCGGCGCTTCCACGGGCGCCAGTTCGGCGGCTGTCCGTGGTGCTGAAGCCGCGGCCGGAAGAGAAGCCGCGGGAGGGTCGTCGTCGTCTTCCTTGACACCTGTGGAAGCAGAGCGAGCAGATTGGGGGGTGGGGGGGGGCGTTGTTGTTGCCTGCAGTTCCGACAGCGTCTGCTCCGGAGGGAGGAGGAGCCACTTCACTAAGCCTCCTTCAGGCTCGGTCGTCTTCTTGGCGAGCCGATCTGGAGGGGAACGAGCCGGGTCCTGAAGCAGAATCCGAATCTCCCAGAGCCCCCCCCCAATTAGATTTTTGATCTACCGTCCGGGATCGGGCAGCGAAGCCAGCCTGCCGCCCGGAGGACACGGGACGCCACCTGCTGCTTTTCCCTCCCGACGCACTTGCTGGGGTAAGAGAGCCGTCCTCGTCTCCCGCTCGGGATCCTGAACTCCTCGGACTTGCGCCCACTTCCGTCCCTATCTCACAGCTTCTTTGCTAGCAGAGGCAACCGCACCACAGCGTCGCCATGGCGAAGATGCTGCCCGCCCAGGAGGCGGCCAAAATCTACCACACCAACTACGTGAGGAATGCCCGGGCCATGGGAGTCCTCTGGGCACTCTTCACCCTCTGCTTTGCTGTCATCATGGTGGTGACGTTCATCCAGCCCTATTGGATTGGGGACAGCATTGACACGCCTCAGGCTGGCTACTTTGGCCTTTACTCCTATTGCATTGGCAACGCCCTCACTGGAGAACTCATCTGCAAGGGCAGCCCTCTGGACTTTGGCACCATCCCTTCAAGTGCCTTCAAAACCGCCATGTTTTTTGTGGGCATCTCTACCTTCCTCATTATTGGCTGCATCCTCTGCTTCAGCCTCTTCTTCTTCTGCAATGCAGCCACTGTCTACAAGGTGTGTGCTTGGATGCAGCTGGCAGCATGTAAGTTGGGCTTAGGGTTTTGAGTGTGACACTTGTCTGTTTGTCACATCCGTGTGGTGTCATCTTCCCACCCAAGAATATTGTCCATGGGGTCAACATACAGTACCCCATTCTCCTTATTTCTGTGTGTTTCTCAAACTTCAAATATAAAAGCCCACTGGTTGCTTGGGTTTAAATGTAATTGGCCATCAAACAAGCCATGTTTTGTATTATTCAGTTTTCTGTTGAGACCCCCAATAAGTAGTTTTAAAAGCAAGAATGCAGCAACAGTGCTGCAATATGAACAGCTTTCTCTTAGCAAAGAAATACATGCCCAGCTTTCTTACAGAGCCTGTTGCATGTACTACGAACAAGCAAGCTGTGGTTTTTGCTGTGCATGCCCCGCACAACTGCAGCAAACAATTATTCCCTTTGCACTCGACGTATGTGACAAACGAGTTTGCATATGCATTTTGATACTATTTATGATTTAGGCTGACACCAGTAGTATATGAAGTCCATGGCATATTTTTGTCTTGTGGTCTGCCCTGGACTAAAGTAGGTAGTGTGTGTAGGGAATAGAGTAATGGGCTAGGTTTGAATCCCAATCTGGCCATGAACACTCACTTGGGGGGTAGGACCAGTAACACTCCTTAAGCTATTTACTTGAGAGCTGTATTAGGGTTACTATTAGTCAGTTCTGACATGAGACCATATAACTCAGAGTAAGTAAGAGCTCAGGCTGGTACTTTATGCTTGAAAATTGAGCAGTAATTTCTGGATTAAGCATTGCTTTATACATTCAGAAGTAATTCATCAAAGCAAACAGAAACATAGATTTGAAGACTGGTTTGGGTTCAGTTGGATTTTTGGCCAAAAGTACCTAGTTATCAGAGACAGGACAGAAAA
>JAHTLZ010000129.1:55206749-55307502 GCA_023846285.1 Phrynocephalus versicolor
ATGGCAAGATCATAGGTGGCTTGTAGCAAATGCACACACACACACACACACACACACACACACACACACACACACACTTTTAAGCTATTCCAGCTGCCAAACATAGAGATTATTTTATATTATTTTGATGCAAGTAAAATATAAGATAAATTGTAAAAGGATGAACAAAGAAGAGCTCTCCTAAGTGACCATTGATTCACTCTATGACCCTTGGTTAGTCCAACATCATCTTTCCCATAGCAGACAAGAACTGGTTTTGAGAAGCTCACAAACAGGGCATGGAGGCAACCATAGGGCAAAACATAGGACAAAACATGTGGCACCTTAAAGACTTTCATGTTTTAATGCAACATTTCGTGGACACGTCCACTTCTTCAGACGTATAGCAGCAGAACATGTCCGCTATATGTCTGAAGAAGTGGACATGTCCACGAAATGTTGCATTAAAATATGAAAGTTAGTCTTTAAGATGCCACATGTTTTGTGTCTTTTGTTTTGTTTTGATTTTCTTTGATTTTTGCCTGCAAATCTGTTATGTATGTGACTTTAGAGAGTGGCTGTCTAAATAAGCCCTATTGATAAAGTCCATTTCTAGAATGAGAAGCAGGAAGGATTCTGTGCCTTTGTCATAAATAACCCAAGTGTCCTGGGAGGTCTAATTCCACTGGGAGAAGATGCTGAAATCCAATAGAGACATTTAAAACCTTTTGAAATATTCATGTCACTGAGAAAGGTGACATCATCTTGTTATACTATCTGCACGATTCTGCTCTGACAGATGGAAGTACCAAAGACAAGAGGCAGCATAAACTAAGACTAGCAGTGGCATTGCAGAAAGGTCAATGCTGGCATTTTAAATAGGCAAGTAGAAAAATAGCAGTAATTCTAGCCGGCCCCAAAGTATCAACAGCTTAAGAGTAAGAAGCTTGAAAAGGCTTTGAAACAACTCACACAGGGCAAGGAATAGAAAAGCATGCGGAAAATCAGGATGGCCAGTATGGGTAAGGCTTCGGGTGCTGCAGTACTTCATGAAATACAGGAGCATCATACGGATTCTGAGCACAGAATTCAGCACTCAGGGAACTTCAGGATTCATTCACACAAATTCACAGTCATCGGAATAAGCTAAGACCCCTTTCCCTAACAAATACTACAGGTCTGACTAGTTACATGTCAAAGTGAATATATCAGCATGCCTTACTGTGTCATGGAGCATAATCATCTTGAGGTACTAGCCAGTTAAGACCAATGTATAAACTCTAAAATGACCAGATTGCACCTTTGGAAGTTCTAAGTTCTTATAAGCTGATAAAAGCTTGGGGACACCCCTCCACCATCCCCTAAATTGAGATATCTCTTCTCACTCTGTCATTTTAGTGAGTCATGCAGTACCTAGGTATTTTTGGGGCCCTCTCTTGCAGCTTCCCCTTAAAACCTAGCCACCTCTCCTTAATTCCACTAGGTTATGTTTAACCCAAAGGACAGCTACCCCAAAACCTGTCCTAAGTGATTACTTCCTGCCCCAACTAGGCTGGACTTTCAATACCAATCTGAGATTACTGCTATTTAATGGTTAAATTGAAATGTTTGCCTTCTTGTTATTCCTGTCTTCTTCTTCTTCTTCTTACTCACATATTGGTACTGCTTTCTCTGAGCAGATATTGGTTCTTCATTCTCTGTTCTCTTCGGCTGCTGAATATCTTTAAGATGTTGTTTTCAAATCATGAGAGTTTTTCAAAGAAGCAAACCAAAGGAATGTACTGTACTGGGGAGAAACAGTTCTAAGGAAGTAAGCAAAGGGTAGTCACAACCTGAAATGGAGAAAAAATATATAATTTATATAACTTTCTATCATACTCTCACACAGTTCCTTATCATTTATCACCCTGTCTTAACTTTAGAGTTAGCTGTTTCTACAAACTCTGCACAACACATTGCTTTCATAAGCTTTTTTTTCATTATCACACAAACTTGTTATCACTGTATGTTATCATTAGATATATAGGGAATGTCCAGAATGGTGAAATCACTACACCCCTTCTTTTTTGCTTTAATTTTTAGACATCAAACAAGTTGTTCTAAAAACCCACCTTTGCACAGCAGCCGTCCTGTCTTTCAAATGTTGTATCACAGTGTTGTCATGGTGAATTAGAAAGGTCTGCCTAAAATTCCCCATGATTATAAGAATAGCACTACAGGTACTTTCTTTGTCTTCCTGTGGTAATACTTGTCAGCTTCCAACTAGGGACCTTGCAGAGTTCTCCTGTTTCCATAAAAAAAGAGGTGAGGAGAGCCTACATATATAAAAGAGTTTCTTCTTAACATGCTCTTCTTTCTTTCCACTGCAAGTTTCATTTATAATAACAATTATGTGCTACCAAATTATTTTGACTTGTAATGAGCATTGCTGGGGTTTACTAGTCCCTTTTTCTGGGTGTGCTCCAGGACCATACAGCATGCCCAGTGTACACAGGTTGGCTGTTCTCTAGGGAGAGAGAGAGTGGCAAATCAAACTCCCAACCACTGGCTCCACAGCTGGCCACTTCATCTCACCGAGTTATGCAGGGAAATATTTCTCACTTTCAATTTTCAAAGAGATTGTTAGAACACATCCTTACAGTGTTGTCGAGGAAAGAGTGAGACTAGATTATGCTGCCTCTTCCCGTGCTTCTCTTTAGCCAATTTACCTAAGAAAACAAAAGGCTTATTTCATTAAGTTAAAAGGCTTGATCATGGCTGAGAGATGGCCACCTTTCCCTTACCTGTAAGTCAAGGCAAGACAAAGGTGCCTGATGTTACCTACCATGCAATATACTGACAAAACAGGAGGGGTGAGACTCAGAATAACATGCATCCTATAATCAAATTGGTCACGGCCAGTCGTGCCAATTTGTTGTAATTATTAATAGCTGTTTTGCTTCTCCCAACCGCTTTTTTCACAAATCTTCAGAGCAATTCCTGGCAAGATCGGGAGTCTTTGTTCATCTCTATTCAACCTGTTATAAGTGATCATGTGAACAACATTGCTAGCCAGGGCCACCCAAAGATATTGAACTGCCTGAGCTAAAGGACAAGATGGCATTCTCAGCCCAGGTGCAGAAGCTAAGTTGACTGCCACCCGACTCTTACCTGAATACTGATGATGGGCTAATACCTTCCATTACAGCTTAGATTGGGAAGAAGAGCAGGATGACTTGTGTGGAATTAACCATTCTACTCTCCCACAAAACAGCAGGGAAATTCAGGAGAACAGCCAGGATACTGCCTCCCAGCATGTGCTGCCTGAAGAGACAGCAACATGCAGTTGAACTAATAGTTACTATATGAAAGAGAAAGCAACCTCTTTGATCTTGCTACGGTACCACCACCCAATTCATGCTTAATACTGCTCAACCTTATACAGTGGACCCTTGTATAACAAACAGCTTGTATAACATAAAATTTGTACAGCATAAAAATTCCGGAGATAGGGGAAATTTGCTTAACATAATCGCCTATGGGGAAAATCCGTACAACATAAAAATGGGATTACTCCATTTTCAATGCATTCCTATGGGAATTTGTATAAAGGAAAATTTGCTTAACATAATTTCATTTGGAACGAATTAATTCCTTTATACAAGGTACCACTGTACTTTGTTTCTATAAAGGCATTACATGGCCATTTTTAAACCTTTCACCATCCTTTGTCCTGAAGGCTAAGTAGGCCATTGTGGGCTTGGGGAAAGTTCGCTTTATCCTGTGGTCTTTTCCTTCTGCGTGTCTTTCTTTGGTAAGGTTGACAGGCACCTGTTGCTGTAGCTGGGTTTTCCTTTCTGGGCCTGGAATATGTCAATGGGGAATGCCTATTACCAAAATCACTGCCTCCTGACAAAGGCAAAAATGGAGTGGCACAGGCATATTTGTCAGAGTCTCAGGTGAATATGGAGTAAGGAGTTGCTAATCAGCCCAGAATGGTACAACAGATCCTTTGTATCCCAGTTACTTGAATTGGGGCAACAAGAGATTGAAAGTAATCCAATAGACCTACTGACACTAAAAAAGAGTGTAATAGCTGAACCCTTCAAGAAGGGTCCGCTATCATATATAGGTCCACTTGCAGCCATTCTGCCAGCTATTCTGACTTAGCCCCTAGCAGGAGCTTCTACTTACTGAAGATCTGTATCAAGGGGTTTGCTGAAGATCTCACAATGAGCGTCTCTGAATAAAGAACATATTCACATTCTAATAGTTAGGAGAGAAGGCCAAACCATACTTTATGGATGTGATGGTGGGGTGACCTCCTGGCCTTAATACTTCAAACTCAGCCACTCCCAACAAGAACATTATGATTTAAGACAAGTGATAAATATGAGCAAGGCAACAAGGAAACTCTTGGGAAGTTAATTAAACATGCAGTGCGATGACTTGTTTTACTTTGTTCCACTTTCAAAAGACCATCCTGAGGAGAGTGGTACCAAGGAGGTACCACTGTCACATTATGATAGTAAGTTGGCTAGGCTATAGGACTTTCTGGTGACAGACTGGCATTGCCAGAAAGGAAGGCAGAAAGAGATGCACACAACAGGTATCTCTGCTGTCTCTGGATGCACACCAATGGGTATTAAAGTACAACCACTATATCTGCGTACAGCCACTTTCGGATATAAGCCAGAGTGTCACAGAAAGCCATCTTCACAATGGAGACTTTAACTATTCCTTCTTAGAAGGTTGATATGCCATTAATGATTTGGATGAATTCCATTCAGGACTAGGTTGCCTCTGCATATTGCTAGGTAAATATATAGATTTCTAGATTGGCAGCAACCCAGAGCTTGAGAAGTTATTTTTGAAATATAATTAGTAGCAGCTAGAGGTCCAGAGTCTCCAAATTAGCGAGTTGTACCTCTAGTTGCAATTTTAAAAAGGAAATGTTTGTCTTAAAAGTTGTAAAACAATAAGTTACATTAAAATTGCTTTTAAAAATCCTACAGTTGCTTGAAGAACTGACCACTCAGTTCAAAATATAGGATTAATTCAAGTGCTTTGAGGGATTCTATACATTTTAATCTTTGCACACAGAAAGGGTAGGTGAACTGATTCCCTGAACAATCTCCACTGAAATGGCAACACAGAGCAAAAACCCATCTTATGCACATCAGCTTGGAAGTGAAGAAGACTGCCATCTACTCACATAGAAAAGGTTGGATTACTCAGAGGTAAATGTGGACATTCTGAGACCATCCAAAATCACCACTTTGGAAGCAGTAACAGCAGTGACAGTGGTGGTTTCAAATATCCACAAACCCCTACAAAATTGCTCCTTGACAAGGACTTCTTCCTGGCTTAGTTCCAGGAGATAGTGATGGTTATGAACCGTGTGCCTATTTTTAACCTTCCTGTCAAAGGTGGTGTGATGGGAATACACCACTCCATTGTCATTCCCTGATCCCCTAATTGTCCACTGGATCTCCCCTGCCCCCTCAGCACTTCAAACCTGCCGACACAACGTGATCCCTCAAACTGACACCTTCCCCAAATGAAACTAGATGCCATGCGACACAAGCATTTAGTCTGAAATTCTAAATGCAATTTATCTTTTGTTTTCCCTCTGCTCTCCCTCCCACCACATAGGTGCAGGCTTGTCAATAGGCTGCCTGCTTTACCCTGATGGTTGGGACTCCCCTGAGGTGAAACGCATGTGTGGTGAGAAGACAGACAAATACACACTGGGGGTGTGCACAGTGCGCTGGGCATATATCCTCTGCATCATTGGCATCCTCGATGCCCTCATCCTCTCTTTCCTGGCCTTTGTGCTTGGCAACCGGCAAGATAACCTCCTGCCCTCTGACTTCCAAGTGGAAAACAAAGGTAAGATCACTCCCCCGCCCCTGCCCCCGCGGGCAGACAAATGTTCCACCCGTAATCCTAGATCGGAAGAGAACCAGTGTGGTGTGCTAGTTAAAAGAGGGCTGTAGTGGGAGTTTGGAGGTATATTTTCTAGCCCCTAGTGAGCTAGAAAAATCACAGGGTCACCGTGAGCCAGTCATTCTCTCTTGGCCCAACCTTCCTCCCAGGACTGAAGCATGTTGAACATGAGAAGAGCCATGGCACCACCTTGAGCTCGCTTGCAGTAAGGCAAGATTTAGATACAACCAACATCACATACAACGAATTAGTAGCAAGCATTAAGAGCAGTCCAACGTAAAGATGACTGAAGAATTGTTTAACAAGCATTGAGTCCAGGGAAATTGTCACATTAAAGTCAATAGCATTGTTCAGAAACCTCATGCCCTGGTCCCCCAATTAATTGAAACTTGTTGTTAAACAGGATTGGTACTTTCTATGAAACCTTGAATTCTGAGTCTGTTAACAATTACCTTTGGAATCCACTCTCCTTCTACTATTAAACTTAAGTGACTAGAATGCAAGGTTGCCAGGTGATTTGTCCAGACACAACCATATCCAACACTGCTTCATAATTGCATCCTGTGCTCTTAGACCAAGCCCTGGTAGATGGTTATGCTAGTATTTGAGAGGGGACAATTACTGCTGGATCATTAATTGAATGTTCTCTTGTCTTGCAGAGGAAGGAAATGCATGAGCGGGAAAACTGAGACCATCTCAAGCATTAACTATTTCTGACTTTCACTGAATTTGGAAGACAGTGAGACTTTCAGCTTTAAGGCAACTCAAGGAGGCAGCCTGACACTCTTGGCTGCCAGATACAACAATGCCACTGGTCCTTTAAGATAATCCATGAACATTTGGGTGTTTTGACAAAAAGAAAAGAAACCACAAAAAGGGAGGTTGTGAAATTGACTTCCTGCTTTCATGAGGAAGCTACTTCAGTCTTACCCTAGGACTGTCATCAGCACCTAGCTGTTCAGCTCTCACTACCTTATTGATCACAATGGCAATATAGTCCTGGCTATTTTTTAAGCCTAAGAAAATGCCCTGCCCCCATGTAGTATTTCAGGGCCCAGCAAGAAATTAAACAGAGAAACTAGACCCACCTACTTGTTTTGGAAATACCGGGACTTGACATTACCAGGGAAGAACCCACCACAGTGTGCTTCGTCAGAACAAACTCAAACATGGAGCCATCACCTCCTGAAAACTCTTAGCTTTGCACAAAATGACACTGAACACAATTCTCTGAAGAAATCCACAAGTAATTTATACAAGAATCAACAACTCCTAAACTTGTTTTTGAAATGTTGCACAATAGACTGTTCCACAATCTGAAGGTGGAACAGAATTCTGCCCTCAGTAGATCTCTTCCCTTTTTAAAGAGGTCTTTCCATATACTTGCTAGAATGTTTCACAAACAAGCCTCCTGATGAAAAGAACTCATACGTGACATTATGTCAAATTGAAAGAGACCATACTGGTTAGATGGCAATCAGTTTTAGGAATATCCCAGCCAATGGCTGACAACCTCCTTTGAACAAGGGCTCTTTCCTGTATTATAAATCATTTGTGAAATTTCCTTTCAGGTTAATGTACCATGAATCATAGAAGGATTGTGGCTGTAGTGAAGATTCCCAGAAATTGCTTGCCGATTTCTGGGTTCCTAAATTTGTCGTCTTTTTTTCTTACGCTCAATGCCATCTACTGAGGCTTCCCAGAGATTAAGGTAATATATTACTAAGATTATTCAGCTATATTCCCCCCACTTCCACGTGTAATTATACTTGTGCTGTGTGTATGTAACTTGGGTTTCTGTGTTTTATAGTGTGTTCAGGCAAGGTTGGATGAATACAGATAGCATAATAAAAGCACCTCTGATTATTTAATAATCTGTTTATTGTGCTGCATTTACAAAGGGAAAAAAGACAATGCACAAAATAGAAAGAATAAAAATGTATTTTTTTTCTTCAGATTTTAGGCCAACAAAACAAATACAAATTGTTCAGTAAGCACTTCATGGCAATTCAGAAACTGAGTGAACCTGATGTGAGCCACAAAATAGTTTGTCTGATCTGCCTATCAATTCTATTGCCCCAAACTTCTCTTTTAGTGCAAAAGAGATGATAGCAGCTGTCTTCTATGGAGGGGGAACTTATACTAGAAACAAGAAATGCTGCCCCCCCCCCCACCTATGGGTATTTTGCACCCTTTTGCTAGATAGGAAGTTGAAGCAAACTAGGTTGCATGACACCAGAAATTCGATTCTCCTTGCCAGCAAGTCTTCACAGTATTTAAGAGAAAGTAGCATACATTCTAACTGAATATTTTTCTAAACAGATAGAGAAGTGCTATTGGGAGGTAGGGAGGATACTCCAGATAACAGAAGTAGCATTACAAAAGGGGAGTGCACAGAGAACCATGCAATCTTCCGAAGGGTCAGGCAGCACAGACTGTTAAACATCAGTCAGCTATCATATGACAGCTTGGCCATGTCAGAAAGCAAAAGGGATACAATGCTTTTGTGTTCAATTTTTAAAAAGTAAAACAAAAATAAAACCAAGTGTGTTTTGTTTAAAGGTTGGAGATGTGTGAATGTTACTATAAAGTGGGCTCTCCTACTCAGAGAAAACAACGGAGAAGGGTGTCTCATTGCTGGCAACTTGTGCACAGTACTATCCAACAGTGCCTGCAGCTCTGAGTTTTCCAGCCACTTCCAGCCCTGTAAAAGTCTCTAATCTCGAGGGCCTGTTTGGTCTATGTTCCAGGAAAGGTGTTGGAAGCCATAAATTTGCCAGACCTAAGATAGCAAAATGCAGGGGATCTCTAACGAAAGTGAAGCCTAGAAGACACCCTTTTAAAAAGAATAGAAAAGAAAAGAATGCTACCCTCTTTTTCTAATAAAATAAGGAAGTCTTCAATAGTCTCTCACAACTGGCTCATGCTTCCTCGGAGTTGAAAAGCTGGTGTTGTTTCTGCTGAGCAACCATGCTTGTAATGTCATTGGAAAACAGAACTTGAGGTTTTTACCCCTAGTAGGAAAAAAAAATTAAAGGATGCATCCCTAGAATATTTTTCGTACTTCAATGCTTAAGAAAAGAATAAATAATTCTATTCAGAAAGGCCATTTCTGGAGTTTGGAACTTTGGATGAGTTAACACCTTTATATATTCATTAGCATTTGGAAATACAGTGGATCAAAACCTGGGCAAACAGCAGGGTTAGAAAGATAGCCACTATTACCACCTTTTTTATCACTTGAAAGAATGAGGATATATTCTATTTTTTTCCTGAAAAGTATCAACTTTCTAGTTTTGCAGAAAGATAGCGTAATAGTACTGATGGCAATAAGGCTAACCCTCAGAGCAAGTGGCCGGCCACTTGCTTAATAATCCTCCGGCTTTTGTAAACTGGAGAATCCCTTGGGGACATCAAACAACCACTGGACTAGAAAAACACACCAGGTAGGCCACTTTTTGCCTAAGGCAAGAGCACGGGCAGTCTGGCTACCCTCTGGAGTTGGGAAAAATGCATAGATCCATGCTGTACACCAGGGGTGGGGGTGGGGGTGGGGACATCTGGTCCTTCAGAGGTTGTTAAGACTGGAACTCTAATCAGCCCTGGCTGGCACAGCAAATGGTAATGGATCATGGGAGTTGCAATCCAGCATCTTGAGGATTCTCTCTTCCTCACGCCAGTTGTTGACAACGATCCCTTTACCATTTCCCACTGCTTTTATCTCCATTGTGAAATTGATTCAAGTTCACTCACTCCAGATCTGGAAAACAATTGGTTTCACTGGACTCAGAAACTCACCTGAACAATGGGGGAACAAAAATGCTCCTAATATATATATTTGTGTGTGTGTGTATATATATATATATATATACAGATTGTTTCAAAATATTCAATGGCTAAAACTAGAGAAAAGTATGCCTGAAAAATAATAAGTCAAAGAAAGTCACCCAAGCTGCAGAGGAGACACCTAAGGAATGAGGCTGAGTAGAGTTCAGTGCTCCCTATGGAGCTACCACCTTGGTGCCATCTGCCATTTCTCCTTTTACTGTCAGCAACTGGATGTGCACTAGGAAAACGACTCCCGGAGTCAGCGAGCTAAGGAGGGATTCACAGCTCTTCACATCCCCCTTGGGATGACTGCAATATAGTTAAAGGAGTGTGTCCCAATGAAGATTTTTTTCCCCACACTTTCAGGGCAAGGTACTTGAGCAAGGAAGAGAGCTGGGGGCAATTTCACATCCCCGAGAAAACTCTTTGGCAAACTCCAATCACAGCAAAACATACTGGATGCCCATTGGCTGACAACAGTCTCTACTGAGTCGAGTACACAAACTCACGTGAACAGTTAGATTTATCTAAAATCTCGAAATCTCTCAGAGAGAAGCTTCGCTCTGAAAATCGACAAGGAAAAAAATGACATGGAAGAAGGGGGAAGGGGGCAGTTGGGACATCTGGGTAGGTATATATATTATGCTGTAAACCCAATGATAGGAGGTGTGGGTGTCACACTTGGAACATCTAAGAATTCAGCCAGGGATGCCTGAGACACTGCGCTGCTGTGGCTCTCTTCTCGGGGTTCAGCTCCAGCATCGGTAACAAGAAGTCTGTGAATGCAGCTGCCTCATCTTGGGACCACTCGTATTTCTCCACCAATACCTCAAAAAGGCCCCATGGCTTCAATTTGGTGATGTGCTTTAAATCACCTGAGAAGAACAACAGAAAGATTAACAGGATGCCATTAACATGAACAGACAGCAGGCACAGAGAAGAAACACTGCTTCCAATGTGGCACATACTTTGATGCCAGATTCCAACAGAAGCCTGAAAAGTCTGACATTCTAGTTTTTCTCGCTGTTGGCCCAAAATGTGAGAGACCAAATAAAGTGGGGGCGTTTCCTTCCAGCCATGCTGGCTACTTGGTCATGGACTTGCACAACACTGGCTCTTCAGCTTGTATACGGAGATGACCACCGCCCCTAGAGTTGGACACAACTAGCACACATGTGCGGGGGAACCTTTACCTTTTACTAGGAAGCCTTTTTGCTCTCTAGATGTTTTTGACTTCTAATCCCATTCTCCCAGGCTAGCATGGCTGGTCATAAGGAATTATGAGAACTCCAGTTTGAAACAAGTGCATAATCAGAGATCCTCCATGAGTGGTTAAATGTTCTTCCTAGAATGGAACATTCTGCCTAGCATATTATCTTAAACAGCTTCCTTATTTGGTCTGACCACTGAACAGGATGCAACTCGCTGAAATAGTGTAACATATCTCTAGTTAGCAATGGAACGGACAGATTTCTTGGACTAAAAAATCCATAATTCTCTATTCATAGACTTCTACCTGGTACACCTTATAAATGCTAAAAAGTGGCTCACTTGGAAGAAAGGCCTGGCTGTGAGACTTAGCTAGGACTAGCTCTACTCAAGCTTCCTGCTCCTGCTCCAGTGCTAGCTTGGACTTTCCTTTCTGAACAGGAAACTAGGTCTTGCTAACAGGAGGCTAGGCATCAAAGCCTTCCAGCTGAAGCCTTTCTCTCATGTGAGCCACATTTAGGAGTGTCAGGAAAAATTCCCAGAAGGCAGAATTATGGGATTTGTAGTTCACATAATCTGAAAATTCCATCCCAACAGCCAGAGCTTTTAATATCTTTATAATGAAACTTCTAATACAGGGCTGTCCAACTTTGAACAACCCACGGGTTCCTTTTGCCCACCGTGCGTCCTCACAGGCTCCTTTCCCAAGTCCCCGCAACTGCTCCGCCCACCCCCACCTGCCCACTAAGATCCACGACACTGGCAGCGCTGGTGACAGCAGAGAAGGGAGCACCAGCTCCCCCCAAGCTCCACAGAGAGAGCATGCCCACTCTCCCCAACCCCCAAGCTCTGCAGCACTGGCGGGGGTGGAAGAGGAGCATTCACTGGCCCCACCACCGCCCAGCTCCGCAGCGGCAACGTGCCCACTCACCCCACCCACCAACCCACCAAGCTCTGCGGTACTTGCAGCTGCGGCGGAGGTGCACCCGCTCACCCCACCACCACCCAAGCTCTGTGGCGGCGGTGTGCCTGCTTGCCCCACCCACGACCCAGCAAGCTCTGCGGTGCCAGTGGAGGAGGAGGAGCGCCCCAAGGTGAGAAGGCAGGCAGGGAGGGACCTGATGGGTGACTTCTTAGCACCCCGCTGGCTACGAGCCGCCCACAGTCAACATGTTGTGCAGGCCTGTTCTAGTAGAATCCATGATGCAACTTGAAATGGAAGGATTTAAATTGTTTCCTCTCTATATTATCCTAGGACCTGTTCTCTCTCCCCACTCCCCCGTTCATACTGTATTTTGCCCTTTTCAGGTCTCAAGTGAAAACTGTGATAACTAAAACATGCCTGACTGATGCAAAGAAATAAATATACAAATAATCGTGAAGTAAGGGGTAGTACACACCCCACTTGTTCAGTCAAGAAAATGGGTCTTTGACTCTTGAAGAAAAATTATATTAACCAGTATATTCTAGTCATGCCCAGACTAAAATTCTTACCTTTTCAATCAAATACATTAGGAAAATGTCATTTTTCCTTACCCTTTTTGGTGAAAAACTCCTTGGAGTATTTTCCAGCCACAATGAGTTTGCGAGGTATTTTCCCTAGAAGTTCTATAATCAATGCAATGTGGTCTGTGCTCCCCCAGAGAAAACAAAAAATAAAAAGCATTGGTATTATTGCAGAATCCACCTCCCTCTGAACTTCAGCTGTTTTTGGAATCCACCTCCTTCTGAACTTCAGTACTGTTTTGGAATCTGTCTTGTTACAAAAGTGGAGCTTCAAAAACAAATGTAGCGACTTCACCCTGCTGAGCTCCCAGCTCTGGCCTTGCACAGTCTGCTGATTTATAAAGCTCGGCTTTCCATGATTTGGGCCTACAGAATATTAAGGCAGTCTGTTTCTTATCGAAGAGCATCACTATAGATTAGTGTTGGCGAACCTATGGCACAGGTGCCAAAGGTGGCACTCGGAGCTCTTTCTGCGGGAACCCAACATCGCCCCTTCACAGCCACCTGTATTCAGGTTAAATTGCTGTATTGGCACTTTGCGAAAAATTAGTGGGTTTTGAATCACAGTTTGGGCACTCAGTCTCTAAAAGGTTCACCATCACTGCTACAAATGGTCTCAATGGGACTAAGGGCTATTTTTCAGATCTGCAAACAGTCCAAGCCTATGCTCTCAAGGTGTAACGGGAAGCAGTGTGGCCGAAGAGAGTAACTTGTCTGTTAAACAAACATCATGTTTTTGTATTGTGCAAAGGTTAAGGCATAGCATTTCAGGTTAATACAAGTGTGAAAACCAATAAAGAGGTTCTTATTTCTGGAACTGATTTGGCAATTTCTGATTGAGAGGATCTGAAATCAATTCATTCAGTTTAATTAAAAAGAGGATAATGAGATTTATCTCAGTTTTCCTTTACTGTATTACCTCTATTTGGCCCATGTGTGCAAAATTACCCTTTAATGAGATTCCCACAAATAGACTCCCATCCTGGCTTCGCTCCCCCCCCCCTCTCCTTGCCTTGTCTTCACGACAAACCTCCTGGCTCCTCCAAATGGCTTCTTTCTTCCTCCACTCTCGCCTTTTGCCTCACTGCTGCCACAGCTGTGAGCCTCCTTAAGATGTCTACCCATCCCACTTTCTCTTCCCCCTCCTTGCCTTGACCGAAAAACTAATGAAAAATCCAAAACAAAATGACTCAAAAGAGTCACCCCCTTTCATCAAAATCTAAAGTAGTATCCCAACACAGATAACTAAGGAGGCCCCTCCCAAAGAGAAAATATACTGAAATGGAACTGAATTTTCCTACCTTGCTAAAGGTTACCGCAATGGGGTTTTGTTAACTGAAATAAATGAGTGCAACTTATTATTTTTAAATTATTGTTTTAAATTGAAAAGCCCCTCTGAACCTTCTAGTGCAGGCATGTCCAAACGTCGGCCCTCCTGATGTTTTGGACCACAACTCCCAGAATTCTAAGCTTAGATTGCCAATGACAAAGGATTGTGGGAGTTGCTGTCCAAAACATCTGGAGGGCCGAAGTTTGGGCATGCCTGTTCTAGTGGCTAAAAAACCTTTTTTGGTAATTGAAGGGGAATGGGAGGCAGCAATCCAACAGTCCCCTCAAAATACGGCTAAGTTGCACTCATGCCCTCAGAAAAGAACAAGGGGGCTTTCTGGCAAATTTCACTGTGTGTGTGGGGGGGGGGGGCGGGGCCATGGCGAGTTTCCTTGCTGAGCTGACGAGTGACTGGCTGTACAGGGAGGTGGGGAAGAGCCAAACAGACTACTGCCACAACTGGTGCAGTGCAGATGATGACAGCTATGTGTGCCACATGGCTGGTCCAGTTCCGGGGGAGGATACTGAGCCCTATCAACATTCTCAGAGAAACGATTACGAATGGCTCAACTCTAATACTGGTCCCACAGACTGGGGCATATGTGTGTCCTACTGGAGGTAGAAAGGCAGGAGGTTTTGGTTCGGACCCAAAGCAATTACATCTGTCTGTTTCCTACCCTACAAAGTAAATCAAGCATGCATAAAATACGGCCATGTAGTTAACTTTACTTAAGATCGCCAAAATCTCTGGGGTTAAGCATATTACTTAATATATGTAAAATGTTATTTTTACTTTGTTGTTTTAACTTTACTTGTATACCACCTGGAGTTGTTCTCTGAATTAAGCGTGGTGGTATATAAATCCATAAATAAATAAATAAATAAATAAATAAATAAATAAATAAATAAATAAATAAATAAGTGGACCTTCGTATAACAAATGGTTTGTATAACATAAAATCTGTACAACATAAAAAATTATGGAGATAAGGGAAATTGCTTAACAGAATCGTCTATGGGGCGAATCTGTAAAATGGTCGTGAATAGTAATGACTGTTTTCAATGCATTCCTATAGGAAATTTGTATAAAGGAAAATTTGCTTAACAGAATTTTATTTGGGACAAATTAATTCCTTTATACAAGGTACCGCTCTATTCTGTTCTGCATTGGAATGTAACCTGGGTTCCTCATAAAGACTAGGAGCATCTAAATAGGGACAGGTGGGACACCTACATAGTTTAATCATCTGGCTGAAGAGACAGAAATATGGAGTTCAATTCCCCACTGTGCCTCTTCAATAGCCTCTGTGGCCTTGCGAAAGCTGCACAGTCCCAGGTTGTGAAGAAGCTTCATGGCGCAGTGGTTAAATGCCTGTACTGCAGGTAAAACTGTGCTCATGACCTGGGGTTCAATCCTAGGTAGCAGGTTCATGGTCAACTCAGCCTTCCATCCTTCCGAGGTTGGTAAAATGAGTACCCAGCTTGCTGGGGGGGGGGGGAGTGTAGCCTGCATACTGCAATTAAAAACTGTAAACCGCCCAGAGACTACTTGAAGTGGTATGGGAGTTATATAAGGAGAATACTTTGCTTTTTTTGCCCGAGAAGCAGGAAATGGCACATCACATTCTCTACCTAGTAAACCCTGAAAAAAGGCTATTAAAAGTCAACATTTACTTGATGGCACACAATTATTATAAATAGGAATGGGGGAGATCCCTCCTGCCTGTTCCACATTACTTTAACATATTTTAACCACTAATTTTCTTCTTGTTCAATATTAATTTGCAATTAACAAAACTCAAAACACATATGTAAACATATATTTTGATACTGTACATTTAACCTGCCATTTAACCTGTGTTGCAGTGTCCTGTGCATAATCAAATCCTGCTCTACATATTAATTAGAGAGGTACAATTGAGGGTAATTTCATAGAGGCATTCAGAATGACATAGAGGGAAAACTGAATGCTACATGCTTTCCATGCTTTTAAGTCTGATGTTGCTCACTTCCCATACCTAATCTGCTTCGGTGCACCCTAAACATATTTGGGGAAACTCAGGGGATGGGGGGGGTAAATAAATGGTAACAAATCCAGCTGCTTGTTTTCTTCTCAAGCAATGCCATCTCTACTAATTCAGCTGATCATGGTCATAGCTCTTACCTTCATCCCGTGAGTAGTCTTCACCAGAGTGAGGTTCAAACAGGTAATCACCTGTAGCCAGCTCAAAAGCCTGAATAAGAAGATGACAGAGATGTTTCAACCTTTTTATGTGGGAGAAGTTGTCAAGTTGTTAATCCAAATTACACATTTGCGGTCAGCAAAAAGTAAAAACAACCTGGAGTATTATTGCAGAGCATGACTGAAAAACTTTGGTATGAGCTTTCATGGGTTGCAGTCCACTTCATCAGATGAATGCTGTTACAGCCTCACCTAGCTGACAACGGACGAGGCTACACAAGACATCTGATGAATAGGACGGCAGTCCACATCGACATTGGTCTTTCACAGTAGGTGAAGGAAGGGTGTTTGCTGCTTTTATTCCACTTTATGGTGCTGAAAGATCATTCACTACTTGAAAGTTATATCAATTAAAACTGATTTAAACAATGTCCATAAACAACAACTTACTTAGAAAATAACAGAAGAGAGTATACATTATTTATTTTTTGTATTTCAGGCCTGTCACTTATTTTAATCAGTAAGTCTAAAACAAGTGAGACATATCAGTGTATGATTATTACAGTAGCACCCCTGTATCCACTGATTCACCATCCACAGATTGAGTTATCTGCAGATGGCGAGTGGTGGTGAAAGGGGCAGGGATGCTGGTAGCGTACTGGCCTGGGTGGAACAGTGGTGGTGGATGTGGAGACTGCGCTGCCCAGGGGCACCCACCTGGGACATCAGTGGTGGTGGTGGTGGTGGTGGTGGTGGTGGTGGTGGAGGCTATGTGGCCCACAAGTGCCCACCCGCATCATCGGCGGCAGAGGCTGCAAGTACCCATCCATGGTGGCGGCAGACGGTGCATGGCCCATGGTCAGCAGAGGTGGCGCAGACAGCAACAACCGGCTCACAGCAGTGGCAGCAACAGCAGAGGCTGCACAGCCCACAAGCACTTGCCCGTGGCACCAGTGGAGGCTGCACAGTCCAAGAGTGCCCACTTGCAACACCATGGGAGGGTTTGCCGGGGTGCCTCTGCTGCCCACATGCTGGTGGTGGGTGGGGAGGCAGACCTGCTCTGCCAGGCAGAGGGGCGCCTGAGGACTGCCACATCTGGCAGCTGGCCCACCTGCAGCTGGCCCACCTTCTCCAGGTGCAGCTCATCAGCCACCGGCAGGGTGCCTACCCTGCCCCCCCCAGTGAGCACAATGAGGAGGAGGCAGAGGCAGCCAGGATGGCGTGAAGGAAGGCTGGGCCACACAGTGCCACTGCTTTCACCCCTGGCACCCCACCACCCCTGTAACTGCTGTTGCCACCGTCACCCTCGGATTAGAGCATTTGTTCTTATTTGTGGATTTGATTATCTGTGGGGCGGACCGGAACCATATCATGCAGATACGGAAGTCCTACTGTACTACTATAATGTCACCAACTTTTATTTCTATTGAATGAAAGATTTACTTTAAGATTTAAGACAATGCATACCACCCAAACAAAATTGGAAAGAAAAGATAAAATGCTTAAAACAGATCGAGTACAGTGGGCCCTTGTATTACAAACAGCTTGTATAACATAAAATCTGTACAACATAAAAAATTCCGGAGATAGGGGAAATTTGCTTAACATAATCGCCTATGGGGAGACTCCGTACAACATAAAAATGGGATTACTCTGTTTTCAACGCATTCCTATGGGAATTTGTATAAAGGAAAATTTGCTTAACATAATTTCATTTGGAAAAAATTAATTCCTTTATACAAGGTACCACTGTACTTTATTACAGTCCAGTAGTAAGTAGGATATCTGAGATTGGTGCACAACTCCAAGATAAATGTGACAGAAAAGATTTAAGCAACACGACTGAACTCACCATGCAGGCAGTACTCCAAATATCAGCAGGGGTGCTGTACCCTGCTCCAATCAGCACTTCCAAAGATCGGTATTGCCTTGTCTGAATGTCCTCAGTGAAGTGTTTATGCTGCAGAAGAAAGGCATACTATACTTATATTTGAGATCAAATGGAAAAGGCACAACGAATAGGAAGGAACTAGGATCCTTTCTTCCTTAGTCTTTACTTACTGGCCTCAGAGTTTTAATGTCTGACATATGGAGTGTATTTGCATAATATGTAGCCTATTAGTGGAAAAGTGATGCTTCCCTGAACTAAGCCCTGTGGTTATGATATTGCAACAGATTAAGTCCTATTTTATCTATTTATAGAAATGGCATTTTCACTGCAAGTGCTTAGTCTTCCTGAAGGGAAGGTGCAGGAAAACATTCTGCAAATCCATTCATCATCTGACTGCTGCTATTTCAGTAATGTGATAAATCACTATCAGGCTGGAGATCTGAAATTAGTTTGCATGCTGTTACTATATACAGTAGTATCTTGGTTTATGAGCATAATCTGTTCCGGAAGCATGCCCATAAACGAAAATACTCATGCATCAAAACAAAATTCCCCATAGGAAATAACTGAAACTTACTCATTCTGTTCTGGGGTCCAAGTTTCCATCATTTCCTGTGGGGAAATTTGCTTTGGCCAGGAGCTGCAGCACCCTCCAGAGCTTGTCCTGGGCCGAGTGCCACCCAGGGAGTGCTGCGGAGGCCGTGGATGGGTGACGCTGGGCCCAGGGCAAGCTCTGGAGGCCATGGACAGGTGATGGTGAGCTCCGGAGGCCATGGATGGGGCAGTGCCGGGCCTGGGACGAGCTCCGGAGGCCCAGTGCAGGCCCATCATCTGGCCTGGAAGTGACTTCCGGTCAGCAATGGGCCTGACCAGAGGCCCATTTCGGGAATCACTGGGCCTGCAGAGAGCCCCAGAGGCCACTTCCGGTCCACCAGAAGTCACTCTTGGTTTTCCAGAAGTCACTTCTGGTCCATGTAGAGGCCTGGGAAGCCCGCTGCATGGCCCAGAGGCAGTGCCAGGCTTGGGGTGAGATCCAGAGGTCCCGCACAGGCTCACCACATGGCCTGGAAGGAGTTCCTGAGGCCCGTTCCAGGCAGCACAAGGCCTGCACTGAGGTGAGCCTTGCTCATAAACCGGAGAAAAGCTCACAAACTGAGGCAAAATTTTACTAAAAATGTTGCTCAGTTTGCAAAATGCTCATCATCCAAGGTATTTGTAAACCAAGGTACCATTGTAATGGCCGAAATCATGTGGATATACTGTATGTTACACTACATAGCACTGATGACACAGAAGTTCTGATTTTTAGTAATTAAGACAACCCTTGCACCCACTGCACAGCTCCTGTGCCTTAGAGGGAAGTGATTATACAGGAGCTTTGGGACTTTCAGAGGAGAAACTGGAAATATTTAATTTCCAAACAACTGCTGCTGCTGCTGCTAACATTATCAGCCTCATGTGGTGTTAACTTGTGCAACAGTGCTTATACTGTCATTGTCAGCTGGTAAACAAATCAGCATTTATCTTGGACACAAGGTTTTTAGTGCAACTAATAAAAAGACACTCTTCCACTATCATGTCTTTCATTCCTTAAACAGCTTAACAGCGAGAGAGAGAAAGAGAGAGAGAGAAAAAGAGGTTGGAAAACACAAGACTGGCACCTGTACAGTAAAGTCTATGACAGAGATAGGGTAATTATGCATTGTCTCACATTAAGCACCCATAGTTAAATGAGGCAGAAGATAAACAAGCATATCACTTAATAACCACATTACTTGAATAGATCTAAATATGACCAATCTATTGCTAAAATTGTCATAGGTACTATTTCAGGACAGACATCTTTTCTCTAACATAACAAGGGATGGCTCTACTGTGACAGCAGCCATCGCCCTAATTATTATGTCCCGATATATTAACAGGGATTAACAACTTTTTCAGACTGCAATTTGAATTATTTATCAAAATGTTTTAAATCTAACCAAGCAAATATACATTTGAAGCGTAACCTGAGACTCTGTCATTCACAAATGCTGCCCGACTGTGGTAGTTTCCAAAGTATGTGGTTGCTAGAATGTGATGTGTGTGTGTGTGGGGGGGGGGGGGGGGGGGGGGTGGGTGGGGGGGTTGTTCCAATTTCTGTTGTTGGATTCAGTTTTGGAGTCACTTTGCTAAGTTCCCCTGAAGCCTAGAGTGAGCAAAAAGACAAGAGCCTCCTCTTTCCCAGGCAATGCTTAACAGAAATGAAAAGACATGGCCGCCGGTAAGCTGGCATCTGCTGAACTCCACGAATAATCCATGTTTACATATAAGAAATATGGAGACTGTATTCATTAAGAGCCAACTGCGGGGCTTAGCAAGCTTTCTCTTCAAGCATGGAAATGATTTTAAACTTACCACCCAGCATGCATTTCCCAGATCAGCAATCTTCACTTTGAGCTTATCTGCATTTGCAGGATCAAGAGGATTAAGGAGGAAGTTCCCAGCAGCCGACTTCCCTAAGAGACAGCATGGACAACAGCTGTTAACTTTCCACAACTGAGGCACCATCTGCCACAAAAACCCAGAATGACTTCTTACCAGGAAAATTCTGGTGACGAGTATTGAATCAATCTGATTCAAGAGTGATGATAAACCATGTTTATTGTGACAAGAATAAGCCTCACATTCATGTACTCCCATATCCCCTCTGGTACAGCCATGGGGAGGAATTCACAAGTTTGTGTTTCCTGTTGCTAGTTGTGTTGCCTAAACTCTAAGTATCAACGGTTTGAAACAAACAAAACAGTTTAATTCCATAGGTAATGAAGCTGGCTTATTTTACAGTAGCTATAATTAACCACATTTATTTCTACTGGGTGGCCTTAAAAGCTACTGTAAACCTCCTCTTCCCTTTACAGGAAATATTACAAACTCTTTCAAATAGAGATATAGTATGGCTGCAGAGATCATCTACATAAAACACACTTAACCCTCAGTTCTATATAGTATACATAAGAAATGTTGTTCCATATTCTATCGTTGTAGTGGGCAGGAAGCTGTACTGCAACATCCTACAGCAGCTTCCTATAACATAGAAATCAAAGTGTCCTTTTCCACCATAGAACCTGGCTAGTCTGCAAGGCCTCCCCACTTCTACAAAGTAAGTACAAAAGAGAATTTCTTGTACTGCTACTAGTTTCAGTCACACATTTCTGTTAAGCAGTGATGCTTCAATGATGGCAGTATATAGGGATATCAGGAGCATTACAAAACACCTTGAGGGGAATACCTGCAGCTATCTGTTGCCCATTTGTTTTGTTTTGGGTTTTTTTGGCATAAACTTACATAAGAATATAAGAAGAGCCATGCTGGATGTGGCCAAAGGCTCATCTAGTCCAGCTTCCTGGATCTCACAGTGGGCCCACCAAATGCGTCTAGGAGCATACGAGACTAGATATCTGTCTCCTGATACCACTCCCCTGCATCTGGCCCTTGACATACCCTGGTTTTAAGCCTGGAGATGACACATCTCCATCACGGTTTGTAACCTGTGGTGGACTTTTCCTCCAGGAATCTGTCCAATCCCCTCTTGAAGGCATCCAGGCCAAATGCCATCCATCACTGCATCCTGTGGCAGGGAGTTCCACAGACTAACATAACATTAGGCAAAAAAATTATTTTCTTTTGTGTGTTCTTACTCTCCCAACTCTCAACTTGAGTGGATGTCCCCTAGTTCTGGTATTTTGTGAGAGGAAGAAGAGCATCCTGCTATCCACTTTATTCATGCCCTGCATTATTTTGTACATCTCAATCATATCCCCCCTCATGCGTCTTTTTCCCCAAGCTAAAGAGCCCCCAATGCTGTAGCCTTTCCTCACAAGGAAGGTCCCCTAGCCCAGTAATTATTTTAGTCGTTCTCTTCCTGAAAACTGCATAAGTTATTTCTTAAAGAGAACCCATGTACAATACCTTTATTATTCTCAGATGCCCCATTGTTCTCATTCTCATCCTCTGAAGGTATTTCTGCCCTGATGCTCTCGTGCAAACTGCTGATCTGCTGTTCACTGAGATACTGCTCATCACTTGAAGTCCCCTGGCATACCATGGAATCCACAGCCTCAGTAATCAAGGGTGCATTTGAATCTGATCCACCTTCCTCTATCCTGTTCTCTGAGGTGCCATTACTTTGGCTGTAACCACAGCTCTCACCCTCTCCCTGCTTCAGAGAAGCACCACTGCAGTCGTTGGCATTATGAAGGTCTTCCTCAAGTCTCACTGACACTTCATTGATAGAGTCGGAGAAGGAAGCCACTTGCACCATGCCATTACAATTGATTTCTGTTATGCACTTTTCAACTCCTTCCATTAAGATGGTCTCTGATACAAGAGAAACGTCTTCTAGAGGAAAAAAGGAGAGGAGGATTAGCACATTTATTTATTTATTTATTTATTTATTTATTAGAGTATTTTTACCCTGCCTTTCTCCTTGGAAAAGGACCCAAGGCGGCTTAAAGTAATGATGGACAATATACAGTCCAGAACAATTAAGACATATTCAAGTACTAAGAACAGGGAACTGAAGGACATCTTACAGCATTAAAAGACAACATTTCATTAAAAGTACGAAAGAATGCGAGCAGTTAGAAAGTAAAACTTCCACGTACAAGTTGTGAGTGATGGAAACTAACATTGAAAACATAGTGTCAGTGCAATCACACAAGGATATAAGTAATTATAAACACCAAGTCTATGTATGTGATCATGTATGGTAGATTCATATAAAAGAAACATAATAGGTAGCCCATCGTTCATGGAAAACTTGCCTGAAGAGAATGGTCTTTGCCTGTTTCTGGAAAGCTCAGACCTGCACCACCTATTCTATATACTGTGATGTAGTAATCAAATATACATCAGAGTTCTGCAATAGCCAGTATTTTGAGTATCTTAGACTTATCAACAGTGGCCTATGTTTGAAAGGTCATTACACTGTAGGAAATGCTGACCTAGAGATTAGCATGTTCTCACAATAATGCTTAGCAAAACACAGTGTACTTAAATTTATGTTTCAGAAATATTTACTGATGTCTCTTATTGTGAAACTTCCTTAAGTGTGGACAGATGAACCAACTATACCCAATGCATATATACAAGGTATTTCTGGAGAGCAATACCAGTCTTTGTTGGTACGCCTTCATCTTGGGGGCTTTCTTTAAAAAGGAGTTCAAGTGCTCGCGAGACCTCTTGCGGCTCTTCAGGCTGCACTTTCAGAGGGCTTGCTTCCCTCTCCATCTCCTCAATTTCCTGTATTCGTTTCTCCAGCAGTTCTGCTTGTCGTTTCTGTTTCTTTTTCAACTTCTTTTTCTTGTTTTTGGACATTTTGTCAGCCTGCAGGATATATACATATATGTTAATCAGGCCTCCTGTGCCTCCTGTAATAAAAAATAATCTAGTTCATTTTGTTTTATAGAAGTTATAAAATTACGTTAAAGTAGCTATTCAAATAGGTCTCAACTGTGTTGCCATAATTCCCATATGACACTGACAATGTCATTAAATGTACAATATAGAGGACAAGATATGAAGGCACCATACGGTCTCACACTGTCCACAAGACTTTGTCTCAAGGCACCTTCCTGGTTGTTTCATGCCAGAAAGAGGGAAGGTCATAAAATTATCAGTATTTTTTTTCCATTTATCTGTGAAAAAAATGTCTATAGCAAACATGTTCAAGATATTTCAGAGATTAAAAACCAGCACCTTTTTAATGCTAAAAGCTATGTATGATCAAGTTCTTGATTCAATGATGGTCCCATCATGAACAACTCTGCTACGAACTGGGAAACTAAAGATTGTGGCTTCCTTGATTAAGTCAATACATCTTATTAGGCCTTCCTCTTTTCCCATTCCACTTTTCCTAGCATTACTGTCATTTACAGTGAGCCTCGTTTTCTTATAATACGTCTGAAGAATGGCAGCTTCAGTTTAGTCCTTTTACGCTGGAGTTGATTTGACTGGAAAATATTCATTTTATTAAATGAATTAATAAAATGGATATTTTTCTGAGAAAATCAACACAATAAAAATGGCTACGGGACTTCTTTTTTGAGAGGTAGAAACGTTTCGCTGTTCATCCAAGCAGCTTTCACCGATGAAGCTGTTTGGATGAACAGTGAAACGTTTCTCTCTCTCAAAAAAGAAGTCCAGTAGCCATGACTCAACTTCCAGATAAACTCACCTGGATGACTGAGAATCTTCACAGACAATAAAAATGAATTAACTTTCATTAATTTAATTTCTCAGCTGCCCCTGAAAATTTGCTCCCATACTGATATTGTATTTATTTTTATTAAGGGAAAGAAAAAAATTAATAAAACAAGGCCAAAGGTACATCTAGTCCAGTATTCAGCCTCCACAGCAGCAAGCCAGATACTACAGGATTCAAAATTATGTCTGTGCTTGGGGACAATCCTGACCACTTCCCATCTTACTACGGCACAAAACATACTATCAATTAACTGAAGGGGAAGAAAATAACAACAGGACAAAATTGAAGCCCTGTGATGATTAAAGACAGTAAATTTAAATATCCTCAATAATACCTAATATTATTTAGTTGCCTAATAAGCATATTTCTATAGTATGCAGCATAAAATGGGTGGTATAAAAATCCAATAAATAAATAAAATAATAAGTAAATATCTAAACAAAGTGCTCTTTAGTTGTACAGATAAAAGTTACTATACTTACTGGTTTGGGCTGTGGTGCAGTACTCACTGTGAATTAAGAGAGAAACTTGGTTAGCATGAAGATGGTCTAATTTCCTATAATGTTACACAACAGGATACTATTCACCAACTTCTGTAATCAACACACTACTACCTTTACAACAAGAATAGAAAAAGTATCTCAGCAAGCCATGAACAATAGCTTTTGCTTTGTAAGAAAGTGAAATCTGCTTAAATCACTTATGGAAAATTAAAAATCTGAGTTGAATGGCTGGAATCTTACTGGTGTTCACCTATGACTGAGTAATGTTCTGTGGCTAACTTCAGTCAATTGATGAGATACAATAGTGTAGACTTGTGCAATTGGCTGAGAAACCAGGTAAGGGGTGCTCCGGTACCACAATAATGAGTCAGAATTAACTATAGCAGATTGTGCAAATCTTATGTGAACACCAATAGGATTCTGGCCAGTGTTATGCCTGTAAACAAAAATAACTCATTGTCAAATGTACAAATGGCAGTTTCAAATCAAGGGGAACATAGCTGCATGGATGTAAGGTGACATGGCATTATTAAGACTGACAGAGATTAATTTTAAAAATCAAACATATTCAGTGTTGATTGTTCATGATACTAATTATCATTTCTGAAGAATACCAATTTACAGGAGTAACCAATTATGAGAAGCTTCAACCACACCTCATTTGTTAGCATGAATGTAGGGTTCTCTGCTGTTTTCTAGTAGATTATGTCCAAAATTGTCATAGCTTTTTATTTTTACAGTAATATTGAGATCTTTTTAAGAGAGCATCATAAAAGGAACATAGTCCTCCCAGTGGTATTTCATTTCAAGCTCAATTAATTTCTGATTAATTTTGAACTTGTAAGCCACAAAGTGGCCAATTGCAGCCCACAATGTTTTTTCTCTGCCCTAGAAGATTACCACACCGAACTAGTGAACCATTGAACTGGTGAAAGTGATATATTTCTTTCCTTGAAATGAAGTGGTATATAAAGAAAGAACTCTTTTTCTAGACATTAGGTACAGACCAAGCATATATTCAGATAGTATTTTCTTCCAACAGCTGAAATTCTTGTGCAATTGTTTGACCATCAACAACTTGATGCGTTATGTCCTGAAGAAAGCCAGATGTGAAGCCATTACCAAAACTGAACAAGACAATTTATGATTCTCAGTTACAAGGGGGGGAATGGAAAAGAGAAAGCAGGACACAGCAAGCATGGATCAGTCAACTGCCATCCACTTCTTTTCAGCATTCCAAGATTATTGATCAATAGTGCTCCTGAAACTGGTATAGTTGTCCCCCGCCATTTTGTGTTTCATATACTTCGGTCCCGGTGTATTGCAGGACCATGGTATATGAAACAAAGGGCTCCTGGAGCAAGCTACATGGGCCCATTTGAGGCCTCCTGCACTTACCCCAGACCTGGCACTGCCCCGAATGGGCCTCTGACTTCCGGATCACCCCAAACCACTTCTGGTGCCTCCGATAGGCTTCCCGGGCCTGTTGGAGGCCCCAGAAGTGGTTTCTGGTGAACTGAAGTTACTTCCAGATTGCCCAAAACCACTTCTGGGGCCTCCAACAGGGCCAGGAAGCCCGTTGGAGGCCCGTTCAGGGCAGCGCCAGGCCTCAGGTAAGTGTAGGAGGCCCCAGATAAGCCTCCCAGTCCCGACCTGTCCCAGCATCCATATATCATGGATTTTCAATTGTTGCGGGTTGGGTCGGGTCCCTAACTACTGCGAAAGGCAGGGGGTTACTGTACTCTTCTCTTTCCTCTTGCTATTTGCAAACACATCAGCCAAGAATCAATTAGGTAAATATCCAAGAAGTGACATCAATTATATAACCTATGGAGATACAGAGCAAGTCCTAAAACCTTGACTGAACTGGCATAATCCTTGGAAAAAGTGGATTCATATGGAAATTGTGAAGTAGGAGAAGAGTGCTAACTGAAGCATGGTGGAGCTCAACACAGGTACCCAATGATGATAATATGCCAGTCACATAAATTTATTTTGTCTTGACCCTACATAATATTCGTTTCACAAGCAGGTAGTTGAAATACAAGTGCTAAAATCATTTAATGGGGTATTTCCATAAATGCATATTAAAATGGTTAAACAAATATGAAAGATTGATACATCGGAAGATACACGTCCCTGCAAAGACCTCTTAAAACGGAATTCCTCAAAACTCTTAGATGCAAATGCACAGAAGCTTGATCAGGTTGTTTTTCATCATTTCCTTAAACACAAATCATATATAACAACAATCTTAGGATTGTACAGCTGGAAGAGACCCTATGGATCGTTGGGGTCCAGCCCCTGTCAAGGAGGCACAGTGGGGAACTGAATTCCTAGACTCTGGCTCTTACAGTCAAAGGCATAAATCACCAAACTATGCAGCAGTTAGTAGTTGCAGAACATAAGCAAAGTCATAACATTCACTCCATTCTCAGCAAGTAAATATAGGGTCACACCATGACTTTGGGTGTGTGTGTGCAGGCTAGCATGTTGCAACTTGTGAATTTTTTATTAATTACTTCAATTACATTTACATGTCATCTCCTCTCCAAAGGCCTCCATTTCATCCTCACAAGCAGCTACCAATGATGTGAGACTAACTGGCCTAACCTCACCTCTTGAGTCTCATGGCTGAATAAGGATTTCAATCTCGGTCGCCTGTGTGTTACCCCAACACTCTTAACTATCATGATATATTGAATATGCTATTATTTAATTTTGCACATGAACTGAAAAAAATCCATAAGAGAGATCCTAACATTTTATGCCCTAATGAATCACTTCAGAATGGTTAATTAGGGCATAACATGTCCTAAAAAAATAAATGCAGAAGACTACCTGCAGAGCCAGAAGGAGGGGGTGCTCCAGATCTTTGCCACTCTGTAGCTTCTGCAGCAAGTCTGCGGACGTACTGGTCATTAACACACAGCAGAATGTTTTCTGGTTTAATATCTGTATGAATAATGCGACACTTAGCATGCAAATAATCCAGTCCTTGCAAAACCTGCAAAAGGAAACAAAGGAATTTGGGATTAGGGGATTCACATTATCATCATATGAAAGCATGCTGAAAAGTACCATAAGTTTTTAGTTATGTGTATGTGATAGAGGAGGGTTGTCTACTCTAGATGCCCTAAGCACATCCGATCTCGCCTGATTTCGTAAGCTAACCAGGGTCAGCCCTGGTTAGTACTTGGATGAGAGACCACCAAGGAATACCAGGTGCTGTAGGCGCCTAGAGTAGGAACTGGCAAACCACTCCAGTATTGCTGCCAAGAAAACTCCATGGACATGGAGTCACAAAGAGTCACGACTGTAATGACACAACACATGTGAAAGAGGAGGGTTCACGTCATCCCAGTCTTGCTGAAAACAGTGTTAGTAAGGAAACATTAGAAAACATTTCTTCTTATTTTCTTCTTGTCACCTCTGTTTAAACAATGATTCCCCATCTACTAAAAAACTTTTCTTCCATCACAATGCTCCTATTCTTCCCAGATTTACTAGCTACTTCTGAATTATACGCTGCAAGTAAGACCAGCAACGAAATATACTGTACATTGTATCTCCATTGTGCATTTGCAGGCTAACAGAAGAACCTTATCTCCCCATAAGAACCTTTTCCACTTTTAAAACAATCAAAGGAGGCCACTGCCATCTTGGACCCATTGCCAGCACATGTAGGTTTGATGGGGACATGAGAGATGGCCTTCTCTGTGACTGCCTCCAGGATATGGAATGTTCTTCCTCAGGAGGTCAGATTGGCGCTCATCCCTTTTATTGTTTTGCCAACAGCCGAAGAGCCACCTTTTGGGGCAAACTTTTAACAATAACTTAATCCCTGAATGCTGTTTTTAGCTGCATTTTAAAAGTTGCAAATAATTCAGGGTATTTATTTTAGTTTAATTGTTTCTGATGTATAATTTATTATGTTTTTAATTGTTATTTTTACCCTGTGAGCCACCATGAATCTCCTTAGCAGAAGAAAGGTGGCCTATAATTAAGATAGATAAATAAAATATGTCATTTCAGGAAAAGACGTCTCTAAATGTAATTGAAATCATGGACACAACGGTCATAAGAAGAAGCCTTCTGAGCCAAATGAAAAAGTCCTTACAAGGCAGTAAGCCCAGGTCAGGTCCTGTTGGCAGTATTTCACTAACTCCATTTACTTTTCATCTGCTAATGACTCGTGTAGAATAAACACATCAAATGGAAAGGCAGCAAGGTTTGGTTTTGGTCTCAGTGTCCTGTGTCGGCATATATGGAGGCCAGTAAAGCAATGCTCCATGTTGCTCCAGCCAGGTGTTGCCATTCCGGGTCCCCCCACCTCTTTCCAAGAGCCAAACTGCAAGACAGAGGACTAGAGATGGGCTTTTTGTTTCGGAAGTGGTCAGCTTCCAAATGGAAACACGGGAGCCCAGGTGGCGTTCAGAACCAAGGGAACATAATCAACCAATTCCTTACCTTGTTTTGGGTTTGCACGGGGCTAAACTCCAATGAGGAAGAAGTCTCCAACATCATCTTTCCTTCTCCCTGGCATTGGCCAATTAGACAGGGAGGCGAGATGATGCATTTCCCTGCACATATCTCCTGACTGGCCAGCACCAGGGAAAAGGAATGATTATGTCGGAGGCTTCTTCCTCGTTGGGAGTTTTGGCCTGTGCGAGCCCAGCACTAGGTAAGGGATTGGCTGAATTTGTTCCTCCAGTTTCAAATGCCATCTGGGATCCCGCATTTCATTTTGGAAGCTGACCACTTCTGAAACGAAAAGCCCGTCTCTACTGAGGACTGAAAATGTGACCCACAGTGACTACCCACACTTCCTGTCACAGAGTATGCATAAAAGGTGGAGGGTGGCAAGAAAGGACAAGTGAACAGCAAGATGGCTTGCCCAGCTGGCAATGCAGCTAACTGATGAAATACCATTTTTATACCTAGCCATTTATTCATTAACTTAAGCAGCACCTTGTGCTGCAATGTGTATCCTGCAAACTGTTATTTAAAAAAAAAAACCCAAAACTGTAAACCGCTCAGAGACTACTAGAAGTGGTATGGGGCGGTATGTAAGCAGAACACTTTGCTTTGCTTTGTCCATCAGCTATGGCAACTTCTGAAATTTTCCTTCTCAGAGTGATAAAAAGCAGTAAGCCTATGTCTCCTTCCTTCTTGGGCTAAGTTAAAATGAAATTTAAAAAGGACCTCAGCCCTGAATACAAGCCTGGATCAAAACAAATGAAACCACTCATCAATCAGTGACACACTCATGAAGTCCTCTTCTATCAGTTCTTTTATTTGTTTGTTTCACTTTCTTTGGAGGCAAAAGTACTTTAGCACACCTTCGCACCTATCAACGGTCCCATTTGCTTCCAAAAAAAAGTAAATAAAATGTTCTGGAATGCTGCTATTAGATAAATGGTTTAGCAATTAAAATGCAAGAATAAAATTATTGAACCCACAGATGCAAGGAATTGCTTCTTTTAAAAAATGCTAAATGGTAATTTATCTATCCTCTTAGGCTCTTATAGCAAGAGGGGCAGGTTTTCCATACATACCAACGTCACACTACAGTTTAAATCTGCTCAGTTAACCAAATGCAGCATCTAGAAATTACAATACCTAGATACCAAGCTGAACGCACATTCAAGAACAATCTGTTTTTACCAGCTACCTTATAAGTAACAGCAAGCAGTTCTTACATTTGTCTTGAACATGTTAAATAGATTAAAAACATACCTGGTGGATGATTCGTTTTACACAGACTAGAGGAAGGCCTTGATAATTTGACTTGATGATCCATTTAAGAAGATGGTGCCCTAAAACTTCAAATACCATACAAATATCTGTACACTGAGTCAAGGCTGAATGTCCTGGATTGTTAGGAATTTGAACCATTCCTGAAAACACAGCCATTCCAAAAAAAAAAAAAAATGTCCACAGTATACCCCACCATTTTCTTTAAGATGTTATACTTGTAGCTTCTAGTTCAGTGATGGCGAACATTTTAGAGACCGAGTGCCCAAACTGTGATTCAAAACCCACTAATTTTTCGCAAAGTGCCAATACAGCAATTTAACTTGAATACAGGTGGCTGTGAAGGGGTGATGTCGGCTGCCCACAGAAAAGTCTCTGAGTGCCACCTTTGGCATCCATGCCATAGGTTCACCCACACTGTTCTAGTTCATCTGAAACGTTACTTATCCCTCTTTGTGACACTTCAGTAACAAGTGTGGAACTGTTTGTGAAAATTCTCATCCAGGAGAGGCTATCCGGGAGTTGAGTCATGGCAACTTGACTTTTCTCTGAGATGAAAATGTTTCACTAGTCATCCAAGCAGCTTCATCAGTCTGAGGAAAGTTGATGCAAGGCCTCCAATTTATAGTTCACCTTGGTTTCACACCACCCTTGTTAGGGTGATAATGGCCTGAATAGGCTTATTAGACATACAGTGGCCTGGTGTGTGTGAAAGTCCCATCCATGCAAATCTTCTCAACATCCATTAAGTATGAGTCATTAGCCATGGCCATCATGGTGCATCGTGATTTGCCTGTGGACTGATGAACTATAGGTGAACTGTAGATTGAAGGCCTTGAATCAACTTTTCTCAGACTGATGAAGCCTACTTGGATGAGTTGTGAAACATTTCGCTCTCACAAGAAAATAAGTCCAGTTGCCAAGACTCAACTTTTGGATATGCGTGGAACTACAGTGATGCCTTGAATTATGAATGTCTTGAATTGCGAAATAAATAAATAAGGAAATCTGGAGCTATCAAAATCACCTGGCTATCAGGTGATTTTGATAGCTCCACAGCCCAGCAGATTTCCCTTCCTAATTCAAATTTTTTCGTGTCCAGAAAGCAGCTGGGCAGCAGGGGCCCATGCCTTCAGATCCCCGCTGCCCACCTGATAATCCTGACAGCCCTGACCACTGGTTCACAAGTCTTTTAAAAGCAGGTTCTTGCTGCTCCCTGGCCGCTGGGGTCAAAGCACCAAGAATCTGTTTTTAAAAGATCTGTGCATGCCATGCAAAGAGCAAGCTCTTTGCACGCACACAGCCTGCTCTTTGCAAGGCACGCAGGGCTTTTAAAAGCAGATTTTTGTTGGTCCCCGGCCACTGGGGTTGGAGCAGCAAGAATCTGCTTTTAAAGGACCCCCACACACCATGCAAAAAGCACCCTGGCTGCAGAGCTGTCAAAATCACCTGGCTGTGGGCCAGCGGAGAGCCATGTGATTTTGACAGCTCCACTGCCAGTTGAGGGTTTTCCCCCCAAACCCAGCAAAGGGGTGAAGCATTGAAAGTCTATTGTAATCTGTCCCTTTGGAATGGATTAATCAGTTTTCAATGCATTCTTATGGAAAACTGCATTTTTAATTGTGCAAATTTTGAATTGCAAAAAATCTGTTGGAAGAGATTAATTTCATAATTCAAGACATCACTGTATTCCAAATACTAGTAACTCTACACTATTTTGTCAGTAAGTTCCACCAATACAGAAATACAGCATAATCTTAATGAGCCTACTTCAGATTAGATTCAAACAAAAGCCCCATAACTTTTTAAAGCTCTTCTCTCTACTTCCACCATAAAAAGAACAGAAATAAAGTTTCATTATTTTTAGTCTGTTTTGGGTTTTTGCAGATAAAGATCACAGTGAAATGGACATTCTAACAAAAAACAAAAATAGCTTTTAAGTAGCATTCATGGACCAGATATGCTTGCTACATTGTTGGCAACAATTCTGATCTTATGACTTAAAAATAGGGAAAAAAGTCCCAAAGGAAGCAATAATACTTTTGTTATATATTTGAAAATATTAGAGCCCAATATAATTTATTTCCCATTGGCATTATTACAACAATTATATATGCTTTTATAAATTTAAATTCCTTCCCTTGTGAACTGTTATTTTAGCAAAAGGATACGGGAACCATTCACTCCTGAAATTTTGAAGTCATCTAACAGCTGAACTACCCTCTCTCTGTTTGGATCATTTGGGTCAGTGTTACGGACCTGTATTGTATTAAAATACAAATGAGAAAAATACTTTTACAATTTCTCTCCTTGAACATATGACAGATTCCCTGAGATGTCATACATACAGTTCTTTGTAAGAAACTACAAGTTAACATTTCTGACTATTTTTCACTCTCTGTATTCACGGTGATTTTATTCTGCACTTCAGCTGAAAAGCAGAACAAAATCTCCTTTGATTCATTGCTAATTCAACTATGAAGTAATATATGTTGTCTTACCACCTATACCACCTTGTGAATCTGTGTTACCCTTACAGTTTGTCCTCAAAAATCTTCAGAAAACATAATGTTGCCAAAGAATGGAAGGTTGCCAGGTAAAATTCAACAAGATAAGGCCCTAGAAACTAATGATATGAGGATAGCAAGACCAAACTTGAAATTCATTATGCATTCAATGATGAAAGCAACTATGTTTGCATGTATTTAAACATATTGTAAAATATTAATTAAGGAACAAAAATACAAAATGTCTCATCTATCTTTTAATATATATTTCCCTCTAAATACAATGCTGCACTGGCAGTTGGTTGCCATGCAATAGAACTATGGTCAGTGTTTTTAATTATTTTCTGTAATTCAAACGTATTTTAATTTTCTATTAGTTTTTAACAACTTTGTACAGTGTCTTTAGTCCCAGTTCTGGAGGAAAGGTGGCATATATACACCATGTACCCATCTCTGCCTCTTATGCCTGAATGCCGCCTGAGTTTTTAAGTCCTCTAGAGAAAGCTTTAAGAAATCAAAGCAAGTTGCATTTGGGAGAGGGATTGCTCCCTCCTTATTCTGCCAAAGAAATCACAGTCAAGTCTCAGCCAGTGCTTACCTGTTACTGAACAAAAGACACAATATAGTGATGGCCTGTTTCCTGGTGTTTTTAAAAATCTGAAATTACAGCATAATCACTGCCTATATATACTCACAGATTTCAGAAGTTTGATTTCATCCAGTGCCGTTTCTGTGTAATGTTCAGCACTCTTTACAACTTTCATTGCCACAAACCTCTTCCCTCTAAATGGACATAATGTTAAGTACTAAATTTTTTTTCAATACCAGACAATAACAATACTGTAATATCTGAAAGCTTAGCATCATTTCCCATAGAAAGAAAAAGGAAAGCAAGTTCTGAATCAGTTATGAATGTGCAATTGTTTCTGGAGTCTAGAAAAAGTGAATGAAAGGACTGGCATGCACAAATGTATATGAATCTATTTCAATGTATAGTTTGAATATTGTCATTGAACTTGCAAAATGTATGAATACGATGAATTTGGAAGCAGGTATGAGACTGATAAATTCTGAGTTGTTACTCTAGAGTAGATTTATAAAAAAATCAGATGAACTTCCATGTAGAAAGAGGAAGACTTACTGGATGTCCCAAGATAACCACACAGTAGAAAAGTGTCCCCATCCCAGCTTCCGGATGACATGGTATCGTCCATTGAATAGATCCCCTATTTTTACAAGATGGTAGCCCCCTAGGAAATGGAAGCAGCATTGTCAGATGAAGAAATTATAGTAAGGATTAAAAACATACAGGACTGTTTCACCTTCTTATCAAATTGTAATCATAAGAAGAACAGTTATAGAGTACAAAGCTGTAGGTAGAATCATGCAATCTCTTCATTGGAGATAAAGTCTCTTTCAACAACTTATGGCACATGATTAAGTGCACAATACCCAGTAGACAGAGCTGCCTTTTTATCTGAAATCAGATAGATAACAGCTATACAGACTGCCATTTGTCTCCTCTCCTGCATCTGTAAGGGGACTGCCCCTTTCCTGATCTCCTCAATAAATCATTGATCTTTCTAATAAAAATGCCACGAAGATTTTTTTTTAAAAAGACCATCCTCCCAAATGGCACTTAAGACACTTCTCAACTGTCGGAGGGTTGTAAGGGGGGCGGGGTGGCCATTGTGTACAGGGATACTATTCAAATCAGCAGGGCCTCAACGTTGGTGATTCCAGGGTTAGAATGTATCCATCTGTTGGTTGGGAAGCGGGACAGATTCGGCATTGTGCTCGGTTACCGTGCTCCCCGCAACCCAGCACAATCCCTACCAGAGCTCACCGAGTTCATCGCCGCAGCACGTTTGAGACCCCCCCCCCGCCTTCTGGTAGTGGGGGACCTCAATGTGCATGCTGGCGGTGGCCTGTCTGGTGCAGCTCTGGAGTTCATGCAGTCCATGACCTCCATGAACCTGTCCCAGCATGTTCTATGCCCAACCCACAGATCTGGACATACCCTGGATCTGGTATTTACCTCGTCTGAGGATTCTTGTCTGAGGGTGTGGGACATTGTGCCCACCCCCGTGTCATGGTCAGACCATCACCTGCTGTCTTTCTCTGTATCAATCGCTGCCCCACCCCGTGGGGACCTTCGGCCATCTGTATGGGCCCGGCCCCGAAGACTCCTGGACCCTGCTCGGTTCCGGGAATTCCTTGGGGAGCCTCCTGGCGGACTGGCTGATGATCTGGTAGACACCATGGTGGATCAATGGTTTGATGAAACATCCTGGGCAGTCGACCAGATCGCCCCTAGGCGCCTCATCCGCTGCAGAGCTCGTCCCTCACCGTGGTTCACGGCGGAGTTACGAGCGATGAAGCAAGAACGGAAGAGGCTGGAGCGCAGCTGGAAGAAGAATCGGACGGCGACTAAGAAGGCTGCAGTTATTGTCCAGTCCAGGCGCTACGTGCAGGCGACCAGGGAGGCTAAAAGATCTTATCACTCCCTGAGAATTAGTGAGGCTTCGAACCATCAAGCAGAATTGTTCTGTGTGGTTTGCGACCTCACTAATCCTGGGCTGGCAAGGCCTCCTCCTACTGATTTCAGTAGTGAGAATTTTGCAGCCTTTTTTCGATCATCCGGTTTTGACTTTTGTTGCTCTAGCCCACTCTCGGCATCCCCTGGCGCTGCACCCCCTCGGTCTCCTCGTATGGTTGAGTTTGGGCCTGTTTCCTCACTTGAGGCCTCCAGGGCTATCGCCCTTGCTGGCCCGCGTCCACATCCTTCGACCCTTGCCCATCATGGCTTACGAAAGCAGTTGGTGGGAGCATGCCCGAATGGGCTTCTGTCATCGCCACAGCCTCCTTCAGGGAAGGTATTTTTCCCTCTCGCCTGAAGGAGACTGTGGTAAAGCCCATTCTGAAAAAAACGGGCTTAGCATCGGGAGATTTGACCAACTATCGCCCGATTGCTAATGTTCCCTTTATGGGCAAGGTAATCGAGAGGGTGGCCGCGGTCCAGCTTCAATCATTTTTGGAGGGAGAACACATCCTTGACCCATTCCAGTCCGGGTTCAGGATGGGTCAGGGGACTGAGACAGTCTTGGTCGCTCTGCAAGATGACCTCCTCCGGGGGGCCGACAGGGGGTGCTCTTTGTCAGCGGCCTTTGATACCGTCGACGACGGTATCCTGCTGGTCCGGCTTTCTGATGTTGGGATCGGGGGCACTGTTTACAGTTGGCTCCAGTCCTTCCTCGGGGCCGTCCCCAGCAGGTTCAGCATGGGGGTGAGCTGTCTGCCCCTTGGATACTCCCTTGTGGGGTCCCACAGGGGTCGTCTCTCTCTCCTAAGCTGTTCAACATCTATATTAGGCCGCTGGCTGAGGTCATTAGGAGACATGGAGTCTGCTATCATCAGTATGCTGATGACACGCAGCTCTATGTCTCCTTTTCCACCACTGCAGATGAGGCTGTCCAGACCCTCGATCAGTGCCTGGGTGCGGTCATGGAATGGACCAGGGCTAACAGGCTCAAACTCAACCCCGACAAGAGCGAGGTTATGTTCTTTGGGGCTTCCCCATCTAGCTATGGAGGCCCTTTTCCCACCTTGGAGGGCGTTTCCTTCCGGCCTTCGGACTCCGTCTGGAATCTGGGTGTAGTCCTGGACCCGGTGCTCACCATGGAGGCCCAGGTGACTGCTGTTTCCAGGGCTGCCTTTTTTCATCTCCATCAAATTGCCCAGATTCGTCCATATCTAGATGGGGATTCCCTCAGAACTGTGGTGCAAGCGCTGGTGATCTCGAGACTGGACTATTGTAACGCGCTCTACATGGGGTTGCCCTTGACTCTCCTTCAGCAACTGCAGAGGGTTCAAAATGCGGCGGCCAGACTGGTGGTGGGTGTGCGTCGGTTCGACCACATCACCTCAGTTTTGGCCCGCCTGCATTGGTTGCCCGTTGCGGCCCGAATCAGATTCAAGGTCCTGGTTTTGATTTACAAACCCCTCCATGGCCTAGGACCTGACTACCTGACAGAGTGGATCGACCAGCGGTCAACATCGGCCCGTCCGACTAGGTTGTCGCGGGCGCAAATGCTGCGTGTGGCCACGCCCAGGGAGGCTCGGAGAACATCCACCCGTGTCCGAGCCTTTTCTGTGGCTGGCCCCACCATGTGGAATCATCTTCCAACAGAAGTGCGCCTAGCAGAGTCCCTGCTAGCCTTCCGGAAAGCTTTGAAAATTCTCCTCTACCGGGAGGCATTTGGTTGACTTAAAGTCCCCCCCGCCCCGCCCCGCCATCTGCAACTCTGGTTTTTATAGTTCCGTTATTTGGTTAACTTTGTGTTTATTTTAACTGTTATTTTGTTATACCGTTTGTTGTAAACCGCCCTGAGTTCCTCCGGGAAGACGGGCGGTATATAAGCTTAATAAATAAATAAATACATACATACATACTTTATTTTAGTGATTAATAAAAATGTTACCACAATTTGTGATATTTTGTATAAGGGCCACATACTTTTTATTTTTATTTCACAAACATGTGATCTATGGATAAGTTTAAAGCAAACAAGAGAGGCAGCACACAAGGTTTCTCCCCAACTCCTTAGGGTCAAATTATTACTATAGGAAAAACAACATTGTATGCGAAAAACCTTTGATTTTCTGATGCAGTTGGGTTGCAAATCCCAAGTTTCAGCCAGTATGGCCGAAGGTCATGTGTATTTGGAGCCCAGCTATCTCCGGAAGACCAGAGATTTTCAGCCTTGGCACTAACTTCAAGCCCAGCCACAGCTGGCTGAAGCTCTCCTGCAAGAAGGTGAGGAGGACAGAAGAACATTGGATGCTATGCAGTTACTACTTCCACCACCTTATAAAGGGGACTTTGTAGGACTGGTTAAGTTAGGAAAAACAACCTTCTATTTTGCCTCCTTCCCCAGAGACTTGCATCCTTGATGCCATTCAAATCATCTAATTACTTCAATAAATACTAACACATTTACAAGTACAGTGGTACCTCGTACCTCGGATAACGAATTTAATGTGTTCTCCGAGGCAATTCGTTCTCTGAAAAAAATTGTTATCTGAAACACGGTTTACCATAGGAATGAATGGGCAACCAATTAATTCATTCCAGAGCCTAGGAAAATGACACAAACAACTGGTTTTTTGCTCAAAACTCTTTATAAAGGGCACTTTAAAGATACAGATATGATGCAGCCCAGGATAATTCTTTTTTACTGATGCATGTTCGAAATTCGTTATCCGAGGCAGCCCATAAAGAAAATTCATTATCCGAGGCGGCCCATAGGAAAATTAATTATCCGACGTAGCCCATAGAGAAAATTCATTATCTGAGGCAGACCTATACCTAGAAATTGTGATTTGTTATCCGAGACAGTCCATAGGGAAAATTCGTTATCCGAGGCAGCCCTATACCTGGAAATTGTGATTCGTTATCCGAAAAAAATCGTTATCAGGGGCATTTGTTATCCGAGATATTACTGTATCCTAAACAAGTCACCTTCTCATCATGTTAGAACTGTAGAATTGTAAGGGACCCTATGGATCACAGAGTCCAGCCCTTGGCACGGCAAGAGGACCACTCAGCGGGCTTTCTATTCAGACAATGAACAGAATGGAGGAATGCATTCCACAAAAGACCAACATGTCTTAATGACAATACAGTACATGAATCAACAATCACCATTCAACTATTTGCAACAAATCCCATAACTCACTCATGAGAATCTTCACCCCTGATTTTGTGCAAATAATAACCAAACAAATTTACCACAACAGCTGTATGTGCTGGTTAGAACAACTCTTGCCTAGATCATGACTTCAAATACAAAAGTGTTACTGGCTTATGTACACTGTAACTTTTAACCCTTCTCAGCAGGACTCTCTCCCTCACATGCAAGAGCCCCCATGCATGCCTTCCACTGCACTTGACACAAAACCGATCACTGCAGTTGTGTGGGGGAGAAGGAATCCTGCACAGAGGGGCCTAGAGGAGGTGGATACATGCACACTCATGCACATACCTTTGAAGGAACCTTACGGGAACATGCTTTTTAAGCAACTCTTTTTCTAGCATCCAGATCTGATGATGGCACCAATTTAACTCATGAAAGCAACATATCTGTTGGGGTAAATCAACTGCAAAATTCACCCACACCACAATAACACTGCATTATATATTCAGTACAGAAATGCAACAACTGAGCAAACATTTCAGCTGCACCAATACTAACCCACTGTATTTTCATATATTGGGCATGTAGGTGGTTAAAAATTAAACAAACAGTAATATGAAAAAATACAAAACAGCAGCAAATCCTCTCATCCTGAGGATGTTAAGTCAAGTTTAATATTTGATTCATTTAAATAAATAAATAAATAAATAAATAAATAAATAAATAAATAAATAAATAAATAAATAAATAAATAAATAAATAAAATCTGGCACATGGCCAACCTTTCTTATTCAGCATTAAGTCTTTTTAGCCATGATATAAACCTAATAAATGAGTTCTCATGCCTCTCTCTTTCTGTAGTAAATTAACTTATTGATCCATACAGAATATATATCAAGAAGGTTAAAGCCTTAATTGTTGGTCTCGAATCCAGATGCTGAAGATGTAAAATAACTTCTCACCTTTGCAATAATCATTGGGATCTTCCTGTTCATCATCATCTGATCCAAGGATTTCTTCTTCTTGCTCAGGGTGTTCATTCTCTGAAAGTGCAGTAGGGCCTCGATGCTGAGTTTCAGGCCTGGGAGATTTAAGACATTTATAAGGCAAGCAAACTACACATTAGGCTCTACATAGGGTGCCCCTCAAAGAATTAGGTGGTCCCCCCAGGAAGAAGACTGAGGGGAGTTATGATAGGGCTTTTCAAATACTTGAAAGGCTGTCACACAGAAGAGGGGCAGGATCTATTCATGATCATCCCGGAGTGCAGGGCACACAACAATGGGCTCAAACTTACAGGAAGCCAGATTTCGGTTGAACATCAGGAAAAACTTCCTGTTAGAGCTACACAGCAGTAGAACCAATTACCTCAAGAGGTGGTGACTGCTCCAACACTGGAGGCATTCAAAAGAAATTGGGACAATCACCTGATAGATACCTTATGATTTGTATTCCTGTATTCAGCAGGGGAATGGACTCAATGGCTTTCTAGGCCATTCCACCATCTATGAAACATTGCTGCAATGTTGCTGTATGAAAAATAATTACAGGAAGCAGAGATTAGAGAAGCTGATGCAGCATCTCGTCTCCAAAGGAGTGAGGACCTTCTTCAGTGTTTGCAAATTCCTGTTTGTGGGAATTCCTGGATAGTTCTGGGGACTGAGAGTCCAAAAACATGGAAGAGCTCAACCTTACAGTCAATGCTATTTTTATCCAGATTCACAGTGGTTGCATCTCTTTAGTAATCCCCTATCTTTGTTTTATACAGCCTCAGCCTGCACACAATTTAGAGATGTTTCACAGATTAATTTTTTTCTGCACCACCCAAAGACTTTCAAATTATGAATAAATAAAATTGTAAATACAAGACTTAAGAAGTACATTTGCTAGACACTCCAAATTGTATTGTACTTGGTCATTAAACTGCTGCAATTAGGACAAAATAGTTCATATGCCTTAAATGTTCTGGGCTCTATATTGTCCCTCATTATTGTAAGCCACCTTGGGTCCTTTTCCAAGAAAAGGGTGGGGTAAAAATATTCAAAATAAAACTAAATAAAATAAAAATAAAACAATGGTCACTGCATTCAAATCTCTATATCAATAGAAAATCTGATTTCACAATGATTTTGTGTCAACAGTAGCTGTAGCTATTGTTTATAATATATCTTATGTTTAATATAATGGTTTGCAATATAACTTATTTTGAGGCAAATCCAGCCCACGAAGCTGACTATTGCCTTGACAATGCCAATCCAGAAATAAAAGAATCTGGTAGAAATTGAAAACTATAGGCACTTGTAGACAGCCACATGGGCAGATATATTTGTTGCTCTGACTGGCCAAAAGCCCTGAAATCTTGTGCATACCTGGAAATATAACTAACAAAGTAATGGTTGCTGGAGTTTAGACTAATACAGCTGCTGGAATCCTCTTGGTGCTAACCTCTGCTATGTAAACCAGATGACATCACTGTGACTGGGATATTTAATTTAAATTAACTAAAGGTACCCTATCTCCTCTTTTCATGTTCCAAGACTCCCAAGGGATACAACTTGTGCTCTGGGGAATCCTTTGGGAATCTCGGGATGGAAAAGGGGTTTAACAGCCCAAACCACTGCAAGATAACTGCTAGTGGCCCTGATCCTAGCAACAGTGATCTGGTGGCGATTTTTTTTTGGGGGGGGGGGTCCACATTCCTGACGATCCTAAAGGTTTCCATAAGGCAAAAGGGAATCTCAGGGAGCGCTTGAACCTGAAAGGGATAGAAACCTTACAATTTATTTAAATGAAGCATCTCCCCACCCCCCCCCCACCCAGCAACTAAGAGAAACAGGCTTGTTTCAGTCACTGTCTAGAATTATTGCAGATTTATCTTTAAAAAGCACACATATAATTATGAAAGCCTGACTTCTATTTTCTGCAGAATGATTCACAAAATAATCATATAGTGACCGTTACAGGATTTGCTAGAGGGACATTTAAACTGGGGAGAAATGGAACCCCAGCAGTGGTGTATTTGCACTTTTGGAACACAGTAAAACATTTTAAAATAAACATGCTTTCCACGCCCTCCTTTTCTGGCAGATATTTTTAAACCTATATCTTTATTTGTCAAACAACAAACAACCCACTAAATGCCATCATCTACACAAAAAGTCTTAATAGGAACTGAACATGATAAGGGAGAAGCATCAATTCAAATCTGTTAAGCAGCATAACTTAACATGATGTTTGACAGCTACAGGCAACGAAAAACACAAAAATGGCATTTAATGAATACTAAACCTTGTAAGGAGAGGAAACAACGTGATCTATGTAGAAGCCACACCCATCACTGTAAAGCTATTTTAGTAATTACATCATAAATACTGGAACACTGAGTTGTTAGGGCTTATCATTCAGCACATCAGTTAGACAATGGTTTAGGGAAGAAATGGACAAGGAGTTGGTTTACACTGAGTATCCATGATGTTCCAGCTAAACATGTTTTCTGAAATGCTACAAATGTTCTGCAACCGTCTCTTCCACACACACAGTTTTCTGGCAACAAGGAAGTAACCAGAAAGCATTTCACAATATCCCTTATCTTTAAGGGTGTCACATCAACTGACGGGTATGTTCAAGCCTCACAAGTCAGAATCTTTGGAATTACGTATTAAAGGTACCTGTACTGTACATTAAAAGATCTGTCAGCCAGCATAAGAGGCCACGTAACTCTGCAAAGATTTTATTGCACTGCAAAGGTAATTTTGTATTTCATGCCCAACACTCTCTCTACTATTACCTAGAAAGAATGAACATTTACTATTAAATCCTTGCAAATGCTTAACACAATCTTTTCAGCTGCTTCTGCCCCACACTCCTGGAATGCAACTGAAGTCATTATGGGTGAAGGATAGAAATATACTACATATCTACACTGCAAAAAAATTCTAGAATGTTCAGTTCAGCCTATCCTTAAACATAAGGATTTATTCAAGCCAAGTTCAATCAAAGGCAGAGAGAAGTGACAGCATTTTCTTATCTGAAACAATTCAGAACCTGGTTTGCAAGCAGTGACAACAGGCAGGTAAGAGAGATCCAGGTGCTGCATTTCAGGGAAAAATGACAGATCACTATCAGAACTGCAAAACTGCCAAAATGACTGAAATGCTAGCAGAAGCCTTGATAGGGTCATTTTGCACCCACCCATCAAGCATCACTTACTTTCACAGCTTAACTTCACTGGATTTGTTCACAAAGCAGCGTGCTTGATAAAAATTATATGCTAAATAAATGTGTGGGGTTACTGAATTACCAGCCACAGAAAGATTCATCTGCTTTCATGTCATTCATAAAGTCCTGACCGAAGGAACTCAAGCCCCTCCTTTTTTCTGACAAAACTGCATGGGGGGGGAGGAAATTTTACCTGCATGAAGCACGGACGCCCATTGATGAAGGTATCTCGGCAGACAGACTAATTGTTTTTGAAAGAGCCATCAAAAAGCAAATGGCACACTGGTGAAAATAGCAGGGAACATGAATGGCAAACAGGCTGCTGGCTGTTCCTGAACACAGCCAAGCTTTGTGCAGAAGCAAGAGAGAAAAGGAATTTGCCTTCACCACCTAGCTGCAGATGCACAGCACTGCATTGCAGGTAAATGGCTTGCAGCAGCAGCATTGGAAAGGGTTGATCACATCTGATTTGCTTCCTGCAAAATATAACCACATTCTGAGTGACCAAAGATTCCCTTTGCTCCTCTGATGTTTGTGAAAGGTGAACCTTTTTCTGGAAATAATCTGGCTGTTCAATTTTCCTTCCTCTGATGAACTACCAGCTTCCTGCTTAGCAACTTACATCTTTCAAGACGTTCAGCAAAACCTGCATCATAGCAACTGATTTTGGTTACAGAGAGCTAGGGCAAGAAAAACTTGCTGAACTGCCAAACCCAGCAGTGTTGGAAATACATCTATACGTGCCCATTTCTAGGTCTACTGAAAGCAATTCTACAGAAAACCAAGACCAAAGAAGTCAACTCATTTTCAGCCTTAGTAAGACAAAATTATTTGTCTCACAAGTGAACAAAAACGAGAAAAAATCTGGACAGTTGTAGAGACAGGTACAAATATAATTCCTGGCTAGACAAACTATTCCTGCCATATTTAAATCCTTTTGTTCCATGCCAGCATTTTGGTGCTCAACCATACACAAAACTAACAAACAATGAGCTACAAAAACCAAAGAGTAACATATTTGAGTAGGTAACGGGTCAGGTGGGGCTGAAAAGGTGGAGAAAAACACAGATGAAGCAGAAGCATCTAAGAGAGGTACTGCATTCACCTACCTTGTAACGTCTGGACAGAAATCACAAAGTAGCCAGCTTATGTCTCTGTGGTACTTGCTACTGAGGAGGAAGAGAAGGAAGCTCGTGCAAATAGTTGAACCTATCTGGCTGCAGATTAAATTGCCCATTTTCCACTCAGCGGCCTGCCATTTAAACTCTCAAAGATATCTGCTTACAAAGAAGAACTGCAGCCTATGGTGCAGGGAACCAGACTGAAGCCTTTTACTGCTCATGGGTCTACATGTCACTCAATCATGCAACAAATGGCTATACACAGGGTCTATACCTGGGTCTTGGGGGGGCATGGAATACATGCCAATAAAAAGCAAAACACTAAGCCTAACTAAATACAAACTGCCAATCCTCAGGTATTAGAACAATCTAAACAAGAGTCAACAAGTCAATACCCTTACTAAGAAGAATGTAGAGCAAAAACAAGAACCACACAAGAAACTGAGTGATTCTTTTACTTTTGCATATGCAAATAAACAAAATAAACTAATGAGTAATTAACTGATAACTGAAGAGGTGTTGGAATGCATCTTGTTTGTAGAATGAAGTGTGTGATCAGGCCCAGGACCCAGCACCGTGGCAATTAGCTGCAACAGGTAACACAAACCTTACATGAACACTAAGAGGACTCTGTCTTTTGATAATACAGTGGTACCCTGACTTAAGAGCAGCTCAACAAGAGCAGAAAACTGTTGGTGTTTAAACTGCCGCCTTACAAATTTTAGATATGGTATGCTTGACTTATTTTTTATTTTTAACTTATTTTTTCAATTTTTTAGATAGGTACCCCGACTTAAGAGTAGTTCGACAAGAGCAGGCATTCAGAACAGATTAAATTCTTAAGTTGAGGCACCACTGTAAATAACCTAACAATGGATACAGTAAACAAATGTTCCCTTTTTATATCCACAGCTATGTTACTAGTGAAATTGAAAGCTGAGGCATATAGTAGTTGGGCACATTCTTAGCATTATAGCAATGAGTCCATAAGTATCATCATACTGAGAGGAAGACATTCAAGGTGCTGGGAATTCAGCGATTCCCCACAATGCAACAATTTGTTTTATACATATAATAGTTAAACCCCTCCTGAAACAGCACTATCAGTTTTTGGTAATTATATCAAGCTCCAAGCACTCCAAGAATTTAAGGCTCTTTGCTGTTTTAATGTGCTTTTATCATAAATATGCTTTCCTATTAACTCCTTCCTTAATTCAAAATATATCTAAATACCTCCATCTCATCCAAACACATGCAATCATTTACTCTCTCATACACATACAAGAAACCTGTCTCATTTGTAGCAAATGCTGGGTAGGATTCCAAGCACTAAGGGAGTAGTTCCAGGGTGACCAACCTCAGCAGGGCCAAGGCCTACATTTCGTGTTTTCTGTCAACTCAAAGGATATAATCCCAAAGGGAAGAGCCAGAAGTAGAGGGGCTTGGCCAAACATAATCTGCACAACAAAAATTATACTCTGTGAAGATTCTCAGTCATCCTGGTGAGTTTATCTGGAAGTTGAGTCATGGCAACGGGACTTCTTTTCATGAGAGACTGAAACATTTCACTGCTCATCCAAACAGCTTCATCGGTCTAAGGAAAACTAGTTGTGACTCCTTCATTTTACAGTTCACTTTGACCTCATGTCAACCTTGTCTGAAATAGATTCATAAAATGGACAATGGCCTGAATAGAATTGTTAGGTGGACAATAGTCTCAATAGGCTCATGAGGTGGGCAATGGCCTAAGGCAGGGGTGTCCAAACTTTTTATAAGGAGGGCCAGATTTGGTGGCTGAGAATGTGTCAGGAGCCGGGTGCTCCCCGACCCTGCCACCCCACTGCAAGCCCCACCCACTGACCCATAAGCCCCACCCACTGACTCCTTGCAAACCCCACCCGCAGGAAGGAAGGCGGGGACCAAGGGAGGGAGGAAAGAAGGAAGGTGGGGACCAAAGGAAGCACAGGGAGCCGTGGCCACTGCAGGGGAATGTGTGGGTGAAGGAGGGGGAGGGATGGGCAGGCCAGCCAGCCGTGGGAGACTCAGAATGTCCTGACGGGCCGGATTTGGCCCACGGGCCGGACTTTGGGCAGGCCTGGCCTAAGGTGTGTGAAAATCCCACCTTTACAACCTTCCCAACCCCCTTAAAGTATGAGTCATTAGCTATGGCCTTCCTGGTGGAGTTGTGAAGTATTTTTGATTTGTCTGGATATTGTTGAAAGCACAGCCTGATAAGTAGCAGATACTGTGCCTGAGCACACACCCCACCTCTGTTGAGAGAGGAGTTTTCAATGCTCACATGAATGGCTTCTCTGACCCCTCTCTCAAACCACCTATCTTCTCTGCCTAATATACCGTATATACTCGAGTATAAGTCAACCCGAGTATAAGTCGAGGCCCCTAAACTGGGGAAACGTATTGACTGGGAGTGGTGTGTGATGTTTAAAATAACTTTTAGCCACTGATGCAAGTGCTTGGCTCAGTGACTAAAAGTCATTGTAAACATCATGTGCCGCTCCCCTGTGATGCAGAGGGGGGTCATGAGAAGCGGCATTCAATGTTTAAAATGATTTTTAGCCACAGATGACTTGCCTCAGTAGCTAAAAGTATTGACTCGAATATAAGGCAAGGGGCCCTTTTTTCAGTCCAAAATTAGGGTTGAAAAACTAGGCTTATATTCGAGTATATACAGTATGTAAATCCTCATCTTTGAATGAGTGCCCTTTGTCCTTCAAGTGAAGGTATATTGCTGATTCTGGTCCTGAGCTGTTGCCCCTCCTATGTTGGGTCATCCTCCTTTTTAATGGCTGTTTAGTTTCTCCAGTGTAGAAGTCTGCACACTCCTCATTTCACTGGACCGCATATACTGTACTATATCGCTCCTTTTGTGTTTTGGTGCTGGGCCCTTTAGGTGGACAAGTCTCTGCCTTAGTGTGTTTGTGAGTTTGAAGTAAACAGCGATGTAGTGTTTGCCAAATATCCCTTTAAAGCTTTTCAGACACATTGTGTGACCAGGGTGACATGAGGTCAAAGTGAACTATAAAATGGAGGACTCAAAATTAGCTTTCCTCGGACTGACAAAGCTGTTTGGATGAGCAGCGAAATGTTTCAATCTCTCAAGAAAAGAAGTCCATGACTCAACTTCCAAACAATAATGATGCTATTCTTATTACTGTTTTACTGGAAAAGTCCTATCATGCCCTTTTAGTGGAGATAACTGTAATAGAAATTTGGGCTGGGAGTGCTCAAAATGTGACAAAATTATCATTATTTCCCCTTATAAGAGATCGTTTGAACAAGAAAATCACAGATGCAATGTTGTATATAGTCTGCAGGCTGCATGTTACTGCTCCCTGACAGTGGAACTCCCTTCCACAGGAGGCCATGCTGGCTCCATCTTTGCTGTCCTTTGACTACCTGGCAGAGCGGATCGCCCAGCGGCCAACATCAGCCCGACCGACTAGGTTGTCGCTGGCGCACACGCTGCGGGTGGCCATGCCCAGGGAGGCTCGGAAGACGTCCACCAGAACCCGAGCCTTCTCTGTGGCTGGCCCAACCCTGTGGAACCACCTCCCCAGCGAAGTGTGCCTTGCAGAGTCCCTGCCGGCCTTTCGGAAGGGATTAAAAACCTTGCTTTTCCAAGAGGCATTTGGTAACTAAATTTTATCCCCCCCCCCCGCCACCATCTGCCATTTGTTTTGGTTTTACTGTCTGTTTAAATGTTTTTAATTGCTATATTTTAATTGTTTCGGCTTTGTTTATATTTCCCTGTTGTAACCGCCCGGAGTTCCTTCGGGAAGACGGGCGGTTTACAAGCCTAATAAATAGATAGATAGATAGATAGATAGATAGATAGATAGATAGATAGATAGATAGATAGATAGATAGATAGATAGATAGATAGATAGATAGATAGATAGATAAGCAGGTGAAGAACTTTGTCTTCAAGCAAGTTTTCCCTTGATAACAAAGTGGGGTTCTTAAACGGATTGTTGTGTCCCTGGCTTTGAATGTGGGGTGTTTTTTTGTGTTGCTTCTGTTTACCATCTTTTGGTGTGATATATGTTCAATCCATCCTAGTATTTTTAGCACTAAATTTTGTCTTTTAATAATGTAACCCACTTTTGGTCCTTCTTAAAGAGAAAGGTGGAGCAAAAAAATGGTGATAATGATGTTACCATCTCTAGAGTAGTTCACTCAATGAAGTGGGTTAACGAGCTGATTTTTTTAAATGGCAATGTTCATACTATGGTCCCAGAGTAACCTTTCTCACATGAAAAATTTTATACTTGTGATACAGCACAGAGTTCAGGCATGAAGATGCTCTGTTCAAAGTGAATTTTATTTTATTTATTCTACTCTTCATTATACATCCGTGCATGTAGTCCCTCTAGCAGAATTACAGTTTTGAACAGTTTATGTACTAATGTGGACACAAAGGGTTTTAATACATATCTTTATATTTATATCTTTTAATACATATATTTTGCGAAGTACACATGTTCTGTATTTTCCGTACTTGCAAGTGTGGCTGAGACAACAGAATCTATACCCTATATTGAAAAATCAGATGAGTATTTGCTCCTTGGTAAAAATCTTGCTTCTCTCTCAAACACAGAAGTAAAGTGCAAATTTGATTTCATTCAAGAAAATATTCTCGCTAGACATTAGCTTTAGAACTATAGCACTGTATCACTTCTATTAATAAGAAATATGAGGTTATTTGTTTTATTTTGAAAGCTTGGCTCTTGTCCTAGAGTGAGAATAAATATCAAAATATTTTGCTCTTTACTTCTGCATCCTCAAGATAAATGTCATTACACTCTGTGTAAGATCAATACAATGGGTGTACATATTTAAATTCCCACCCTACCCACAGACTACACTTCCATCCAGCTATAATTAACTTTGCTACATAGAAAACCCCTACATGGAATACAAGAGCAATTAATATTCAGGCATTCCATTAAATATTATGTGCACTATGAATGAAGATGGTGTTTTCCAAGATGTATTTAAGTAATCATGAATGCAGAAATTTAAGGCTTAAATATTCTCTTGCTTCTCTGGATCTAGAAAGCAAGACAGGTGATGCAGCAAAACTAAACACTACATTTGAATATTTTTGGCCCTACATTTGAATATTTTCTCCAAATTATTTGGTAAAATAATGACTTGGAAGAACACTGGCTGAAATCTTGTTGATTATGCAGCATGTTGTACCTAGAGATCCAATGAATCAGTGGAAATATCGTGAGTCCTCTATAAGTTCCTGATTCAATGTGCCTATTCTAGTTTCAGCTTACTATGTCACACAATGGGATTTCAGCCACCACTCTTAGACCATCACCAAGTTTGGTTACATTCCACATTAAATGGGTAAGAACCAGACATAGTCATATTTAGGTATATAGTAGACACCAACAAATATGGAGCCATGTTCAGCTGGTACAAACCCAGTTTTCAAGTGATTTACAATTAACAGGAAGCTGCAGCCAAATATGAGTGCTACATGTTTGCTGTGCTGGGAAACATGTAGCACACACATATTGAAATACTGTTACACACTTTTAACTAAATGGATGCTGATGCACAGAGAAAAAAACAGCTATGTATCAGCATCAGCACTGTCTGGGAACAAACACTGGGGCCAGAAGGCAGCAAGTGTGGGTTGCAGTGATAATAAGTTGTGATTCCATCTCATATACTGCTATTAATCATGTTCATTTTTATCTTCTGCTTGAGTGTTTTTCCAAGTGTAAGCTATTAAAAAGAAATCTGGTACTCATTGTCATCAAATACCACACATGTTTTTGCAGCTTACCAATAACTTATGTAGCTGGTTATGAATAAGATTTACCTCTAGGACAGTGATGGTGAACCTTTTAGAGATCAAGTGCCCAAACTGCGATTCAAAGCCCACTAATACTTTGCAAAGTGCCAGTACAGCAATTTAACCTAAATACAGGTGGCTGTGAAGGGGCAATGTCGGGTGCCCACAGAAAAGGCTCCGAGTGACACCTTTGGCATCGGTGCCATAGATTCACCAAAACTACTCTAGGATAACATTTTACAAAAACTGCTTCTTTCCATCTTTCAAAAGAGAGATGACTAACATCTGTGTGTGGGCAGTTGAGCCAAAAAAAATATTTCTATGAGCTTTTGTACATTTATATGCAAGTATGTGTTATTTTTTCAAATACAATATTTCTGATGCACCTCAATAGTATACATAACAAGCCTTTCTATTAGGGATGTGTCCTGGCTTCAAAGAAGTGTACTAATGAGGCAAGGTGGAGTTATTTTTTATGTTACTTCAGCAACTGGGGAGCAGTTCAAGAAGCCTTCATTTCTGCTTGTGATGGTTAGGGGACACCTCCAAGACATGGATATTTGGTCTATTATTTGGAAGATTAAAGAACTTAGTTGAAAAAAAATGTATTTGGCACCAGCAGCTGAAGCAATGGAAAATGGTAAAGAAAGAGATTAACAGTTGAAGCCCCAGTGAAAGCCAAAAACCTCTCCTGCAAACCCCAATAGCCAATACCTGGTCCTAGGACAACTCACGAGGGATCTTATCGGATTCTGCGTATTCTCCAACATCAGAATGAGCTGTCTTTCCACTTCTAGACACAGCAAGGGGATGGTGGTATATAGCCTACTGCAACTAGTTATATTCTACCAATTTTTTGTCTTTACTTTTAGATAGCTACACCATGTCTTCTTGACACTTAAGACTGTGAATGTGTGTGAATGTGTGATGGATGACTGACTTTCTTGTGCAGGATATGATTAGATGGGTCAAAGTAGTGCTAAGGAACAAGCCTGCCCACTTAACCTGCTATTTTCTATTTCCCTTCCTTTTTTAATGACTACTGATGACTGATAGATATTGGATTTATGGAATTAGGGAGCTAGGTAAAGAGTACCAATAACTGGCTCATGGAAGCTAAATGGGTAGCTGGTAGGAGCTCTGCCTACAAACTGAAGGTGCACCACTTTTCTAAAATTAATGATGCTGCATGGTACAATTTTCCAGGCTATTTCCCACACATTTGTCTATTTCTTCTAAGTGAGAAATCACAATTGCTGAAATCAGAGTACAAATCATTTCAGGCTACCTACCAATCAGCTTGGGGCAGGTCAGTCCTAATTCTCAAAGCAAATATTTGGATAGAAATTCAGTATGACAGTTTTTACACACACCTTTTTCCCTTAAATAATTGACAGTTCTGTATACTGTTCATGAATAAATTGGTTGCTGAAAATCATTCCATAAAGCGAGACATTATTTGAAACAAAATGTTAGGAATAGTTTGTTTGCTATAAACTGGGAACAAATCCAATGAATTCTGGAACTTCCTTCATGGTTCTCAATACTGCCGATGAATCAGCCACCCTAGATATGAATACATTTATTGTGGGTGAGTTAGTAATCAATATTGTGTTCCTGGAATTTCAGCAAGAAGAAAAAGAGCATCTCTTACTGCTCTCTTTCTCAGTGCAAGATAAAATAATGGGACTTTGCTGGAGCATTAGCATTCAATAGGGAAGTACTTGAATCGCACATGTTCCAAAATCTGTTCTACTGAAAGTAATATATCAAACTGTGAAAGTAAAACATTGTAGTTATTTGGCTGCAGAGCCAGAGTTTGGATGTTTGAGTCCTCATTAAGAGAGGCTGGATTTAATCCATAGGGTCCCTTTCAGCTCGACAGTTCAAAGATAATGCTACACTATGCCACACTTGACCACCAACTCCTCTAAGATTCCCCTGAAAAATTGATTGAAGTTGGTGTGCACCAGCTTCTAATATATAAAGAAAAGAATTTGAGAAGTTTAAATACCAATATATTATAACACTACACTACACTACGTTTTTGCTTCCACAGATTATGAATGTATCAGGGTCCAATGTGTGTTATATCTGAAATCCAGTAATAATTCCCATGGACTCAATGGAATGTACATGGGTGCTGACTCACAAAATCCCTGCCAATTTAATGAGCCTACTCTAGCTGTGACTTACTTCTGGATTTCAGCCTGTAACCTGGATTTTAAGAATCACAATGCTGAAATTAATATGACTTAAATATATAGAGGACTGGACAATCAATTTTACCTATAGCTGCAAAGGTGCATGTGCCAGAGATATGAGAATCTTGTTCCCCCTATAGCTGCAAAATAATTATTTTGGTTTCAGTAGTAAATTCTTTTGAGGGCTGCACTCTCAATGGAAGAATGTTCTGTAGTTTTGACAAGTTGTGTGCTTAAAAATCATTACACATAATGAACTGTCAATTGCTGAAAATATTATGAATTGTTAATTAACAGCAATTGAGTTTACCAAGTGATTGTGACATTGCCTGGATACCTACCTATTCAAACAGTACCTAAAATAAGTAAATGTTAATCTGCAATTTTTTTAGTAAATCTGTAGCCTGTCTAGATGCAAGTTCTTGAATACTATACTACCACACTTGGGTGGTAACCATATTAACAGCTTATTAGGGAGGAAGAGGTATCTATAAAATATTTAAACTGCCTGCTGCTTTTCAGATGTTCTTCTATAGTCTGGTAAATCATATTCTATAGCCCAGCCATCACTTGTTCACTAAGCTTATCTATAAAATTAGATGTTCAAAGGCCAAAGTATAATTTAAAACATTTCTTGTACTTCTCAATGTTTTAGGGTTATAATTTCCTTACTAGCTCATCATGATCCAAATAATCATGCAAATACGTACCTGCAGACCCAAAGTTCCCCAAAAGATACCAGCCAAATACACATGTACCATTCTCTGCTATTATATAGAAATGAATAGCTTAAACATTTTATATTTCCTATAATATGTTCAAAGGGTGTGTAAGCCTTTACAAAACCTGCCTGCTCTTCTATATCTGTGTGACAGCCTTTCAACACAAAGTCCAGTTTGTGGATATATGAGCAATACCCACAAACTCTTTAAAGCACCAGTTTCATTTCACAGAATAAAAAGATACTAAACTACATTTAGCTGTATTCACAGTGTTTACAAGATGCAATAGGATACCTGTCATTTGCAGAAGAGCAGTTAACAGTCTGCTTATAACACTGTAGCTGCCCTCAGAATTGGGGACCAGCAGAGATTTCTAACCCTATCCCTTTTCTCATACAACAAATCTGTAAAAAGTGCTTCTTCCCATGGCTTCTGATAACTACTGTTATTTGCCTATCAGACCGCCTCATCCTAGACAGAAAGGAGGGAGAGAGTCGCACTTACTTTCTCTGGGCCTTCTCCTTCTTGGCTTTGGTCCTTTTTTTCCGGGCTTGCAAGGCGAGCACTGGGAAGGGGCAGGAGGAGAAGGGAAGAGAGAGAGAAGAGCCAAGAAAGAGGGCGCATTGTTAGCATCATCATCACCAGGCTTAGGCGACGCTCGCCTCCCCACCCCCCACCCCCGACTTCCCATCCTCGCAAAGCGAGGGGGGTCATGCTCGGGGAAGAAGAGCCGCGTGCCTGAGCCAGAGTCTCTCCCTCCCAAGACGGGGAACCCAGAGCGCAAAGGGGGGGGGGGTCCAAGACGGTCCTGCCAGGCTCTTCGTGGCGGGGTGGGACTTGGGGGGGAGGGGCGTGAGCCATCATCAGCCTCACCATGTTCGGGGTTCCGGGAAAAAAACCGTGCAACTCTACTCGCCAGCAAACCCTCTAGAAACAGGGCGCCCCAAATAAAGCAGAAACCCACTCGCGGGCACTGAAAGAACACGGGAGCAGAAAGAAACCCCCCTCCCTTTCCACCGCCCCCCCCAATAAAGCCAGGGCTGAGCCTCAACCTGAAAACGAAGGGAGCGGAAAAATAGGCGGGGAGGGGAGACCGTTTTGTGAAGAGAAGGCCAGAAACAGCGGGGGGGGGCGCGGAGGGGAGGAAGAGAGAGAGAAGGAGAGATGGATGAAAGGAGCCCGGCGCGCTCACCTTTCCGCTCCATGGCGGCCAGAGACGGCTGCCCCCCCGGCCCTCCGCGCGTGCGTTCTAAGGACCCGCCCTGCGCCTGCGTCGGCCTCGGTCGAGCCGGTCGGCGCGTGCGTACGGCCGGGATCTTCGCGCGCCGCTGCGCGCGCCACCAAATCTCTTCCGCGGGAGGGCTGTCGCTTCCTCCCGAACTGGGGCTGCTGAACGAAGCCACGCCCTCCGGCTCTTCCGAGCGCCTGAGGCGCCGCCCCCTGCTCTGCATGAGAGGCAGGAGGCGCGTGTCGGGCGCCTCTCTCGCCTCCCCTTGCCCCATGGGCGGAGCGCATGCGCCTCTTGCTTCAGCCCCGGCCCTTTCCTTCCCTCCTTCCACCCACTCCTGGCTTCTCCGGATTTTGCAAGGTCGGGCAAGACGGGGCCTCGCAAAGCGCGACGTCCTGTCGCTGAGTTGGATTGTGACGTACTAGCCACCCGTCCTGAGTGTAAGCGAGTCTCCAGCCTTCATCATAAAGCCAGTGTGGGAAAACTCGGCGTGAACGCAACTTAGCAGGATGCAAGCGAGCGGGCAAGCCGCTCATTCCGTGGATTTTTCTTTTGTTCTCCTTGCGCCGCTAGATGACGCGCTGGCGAGCGGCAGATGAAAAGGGTCATGGAAGCCTTTGAAACTGGGAAATTGAGACTATAGAGAGCAAACAAGGCGGTGACGAGTGGCCATGGTATCTTGTGACACAGCTTCTGTAGTTTTTGTAGATTTCGGTTTGTTTCAAAAGAGGATATTGCTGCACCTTTCAAGTACGGTGTTGAACGTGTGAGCCTCCATATATTGTTACAGCGGAAATCCAGCAACCTTACTCAGTATAGGTAGTAGTGAGGGATGATTGGGGTTTGCAGTTCAACATATCTGCAGCCTGATCGTGTTTTCCAGCCCTGAACGAAATCACTTATCTATCCACCAGTTCTAAACAGTGAGGTTCCCATGAGAGTTTTTGAGCATTTCAGGTATATAGATTAAGGGATTATATGTTGAACGTGATACAACTAAGTCAAGAGACTTTTTTTTCCCTTAAAATATTTTTGCCCCGCTACCCCCCCAAAAGGACCCAAGGGGATTTGATTTTGGGTGCTGCACATTGTTACTTTGTGTGTATTTTAGCATGGTTCAAGGTGTTTTAGAATTTTAATATTGGCCTCACAGCTCCAGAGGTTTCTGGATGACATAACTACCTGGATCCATTTCAGTCTGGCTTCAGTCCTTACTATGGGTCTGAGACAGCGCTAGTTGCATTGGTAGATGATTTATGCAGCTAAACTGCTGACAGGTGGGATACAGAGATCCCATTACACCTCTATTAAAGCTGCTCCACTGGCTGCCAGTCAGCTATCGGCACAATTCAAGGTGCTGACCTTGACCTACAAAACACTGTACGCCCTGGGTCCTAGCTACCTCAAAGATTGAATGTCTCAATATGAACTGACTCAGGTGTTAAGGTCATCAGGAGAGGCCCTTCTCTCCATCCCACCACCCTCAAAGGTACGTCTTGTGGGAACCCATGAAACGGCCTTCCAAGCTGCTGCGCCCGGACTCTGGAACTCCCTCCCACTAGAGGCCAGAACTGCCACATCTCTGTTGTCTTTCCAGAAACAAGCAAAGACTTTTCTCTCCAGGCAAGCTTTCCCTGAATGATGGATTATCTATTATGTGTCTTTTACATGAATCTGTAGGATCACATAGACTTTGTGTTTATAACTACAGTACTTATAATCTTATGTGATTACATTGACACTATGTTTTCAATGTTAGTTTCCATCACTCATAACTTTACATGGAACTTTACTCTTTTTAACTGATTATGTTCTCTTGTAACTTTACATGGAACTTTACTCTCCTTTTAACTGCTTGTGTTCTCTTATAGCTTTAATGTAATGTTGTCTATTAAAGCTCTAAGATGTCCCTCAATTCCTTATTCTCAATACTAGAACATGTGTTAATTGTACTGGAGTGTATCTCATTACTGTAAGCTGCCTTGGGTACTTTTCCAAGGAGAAAGGCGGGGTAAAAAGGCTCTAAAATAATAAATAAAAATGTGTTAATACTGTAATATGGTTATTTCATTGTGTTTGTTTTATTTTATGTATGTCTTTATAATTTGGGTCCCTTTATTGGGAGAAATTCAGGCTATAACAACATAAAATAAAATTGGAACCTATGCACTGTGATTCTATTGGAATACCTATACTTGAATTGGGCAGAAATGAATATTGGATGTGACTGCTTTTAACTACTCACCAGCAGAAGGATAAGGACAAGGTAAACCTCTAGCCTAAATCTGGATTTGTTCAACTGTGTGACGCCAGTCTTTCTCTAAAAGGTGAAAGTGTGGCTGCACCCTTGAAACTGCATGCTGCTGGTGAAAATAACTACTTTAATCATTTCTTCAGTTTTTATCCCTCTCCCTTTAGTGCCAAGGCACAACCCTGGGTAGCTAGAAAATATAAGGCACCCCTACTGATTGGCAGAAAAATACAGGGCAAAAATAGCTCATTGATAGTAAGCGTTGATAAGGAAAATCCACCAATTCCCTGATTGCATTGGGAAAGACTCGATTCAGTGTCAGCACCCAAGTCCTATGGCACCCTAAAGCCTCTCCAGTATTGTTTGGCATGTCTCCCTGGCTGCAGGCAGAGAGGAGGATAAAGGAAGTATCTCTACTTAGGCTGTCATTTCTTAAAGCGCAATACAGTACAGTCATACAAGACGAAAGCTCCGTGGGATCCAGGTTTGAACTCGAGCTGTCAGTCAGGCCCTCTCGACTTCTCGTCGTCCTTCTCGCGAGATCTTGCTTCAGCCTGCGCTCGCGAGATTTTCAATTTTTTTGGGACGCTTGTCATAGGGGAGCCCGCGCTCTGTCTGTTCCATATTGGGGCATTTCCCTCCAGCTTTTGCCCGGTCCTTCCGGTCTCGCGAGAGCTGGGCGTTCGATTGGTCTGGGATCGAGGAAGAGGTCGGGCCGAAGTCAGACGGCGGCGGGTCCTCGTCGTCGCGGCTGGGCCCGCTGCGTTGCCCTCCGTCCCAGTTTCAGTGAAGGAGCGTCCCCCTCTCTCACACACACGCACGCACGCACGCACGCACGCACGCACTCCTGCCTCGCGTGCCACCTGCCGGGCCCCATCCCCGCGAGGGCCGGTGCAGCCGTTGGGGCGGGCAGCGGCCAACCCCTCCTCCCAAAAAAGGGTGGGGGAGACCCTCCCCTTCGCGTCCCTCCCTTGACCGGGTCCACCGTTGCGCGCCTGCGGGTCGCCCTCCGCCCGGGAGCCCCCCCCCCCACGCTCCCCTTTTCCGGTGGGTGGAGGTGGGGAGCACCCACGGGTTCTTCTGTTCGAGGGTCTTTCCTCTCCTGTCCCCCCCTTCTTCCTCCTCCTCCTCCTCCTTCCCCGGCCGCGCTTCGGGGTGGGGCGGGCTTCGGGGTCGAGATGACCCAGGAGCGGCCCAAGTTTTATCGGCAGGAGTTGAACAAGACGGTCTGGGAGGTCCCGGAGCGTTACCAGAACCTGTCTCCGGTCGGCTCGGGAGCTTATGGCTCCGTCTGGTAAGTGGGCGCCGCTCCAGGGTCGGCGGGCGGGCGGGGGGACGACGACAGGGAGCTTGCTTTTTGGGGGGCGGGCAGCGTGGGGTGGGGAGCTCGGTGTTCTCTGCCCACCATTGCATGCAAACTATTCGACCCGCTCCACCCACACCCCCCGCAGTTTCGAAAGTGTCTCGGGGCCGCTCGGCCTCCCTCCAGGTCTGCCACCCCGAATGCGTGTTTTGCTCCATGGGTTTGGAAACCCCAAAAGCCGACCGGAGAACGCGGTTGGATTCTGGCGTTTTCCCATTCTTCAGGACCCGAGGAGTGCCTGTTATGTCCTGCCATTGGAAAGGAGAGCCTCCAGGTAGCGGGTCTGGAAAGGAGCTTGACCTCTCTCTCCCCTCCTCTTCTTAATACTATGGAGCCTTAGAAATGTAGGTTAGTGCTAGATTCCTGCATACAGGTGCTTTGTGCGCTTGCACAGCGTTTTTGCTGTAGTATCCTCACTTATCTCCCGCAGAGCAGACTTCCTATTTGATAGGCAGCAATCTTGTGTCTTACTTTCTGGTATCTAGATGGCAGGAATTGCTTGATTACTGTTGCAGATAAGATTAAGCTGAGGTTCCTACAATGATCAGGAATCTAGATATCTCTAAGGAAAACATATTTTTAGTACTATTCTGGACTTGCTGGAGTGGAGCATGATAGAATTTTTGTTAAAATTGAAGAAGGCTGACCTGTAGTGAGCCCCAAAGTTATTGAAAAATACACAAAACTCTTACAGAAATATTTTCCTCTTTTATGCCTTTCAAAGTAGAATTCTTTCTGTTGAATATTATGCCTGAGGTGGCAGATGGAAAGAAAAAAACATGTAGTGCTACATATAATAACTGCAGCAAGGAGTTGAGTGTCATCTGGGGGAAAGATGACAGTCTCTTCTGGTGCAAGAGATTGGAAGAAGGCGGGTTCCCCAAAGAAAGACGATTTGCTTGAGATGTTGGAGGTGGCAGAAATGGCCATTTTATCTGAGGTTTTAAAAGAACTCTCTGTCCAATAAGCAAAATAAATTTGGGAACCTGTATATAGATGGATGCAGAATACGTTTGAAAGTCCACTTTGAAACAGTGCAACTGAACAATATGTAATGTATCTGGAGAAAGAGCATTGAACTCTATGTAATAGGGCAGAATATGCAACATTGTAAAGTGATTGTAACATATTAATAAGAGCAAGGATGTATTAATGTGCCACTACTCTCTTAGGACCCTATTCCTTTCCACATTTACCATTTCCTGTTCCTTATTACAGAATTAAAAAGCAAAACAAAAATTGAGGAAGATTGTGTACAGATGACTATAGGGTTACTCTCACTCCTTTTGTTGACTAGCCAGTCTCTTTCCCCTAGATGACTGGCAACAAACTCAATTGTTAGTATAGTAACTAAAGCCTGGAACAAAACAAAAATCCAATAATGTTTTGCAATGAAAATTAACAGCAGACTGACTCTTGAGAGGCTGAGTAAATAGCTTGTGACACGGGGTAGCAGAGAGTAGCAGAGAAAGACCTTGTAGTGCATTTCCTAGTGTACCTACATAGGTACAATATTACTCATAAATATTTAATGTTAATGCACAGGAATTGATTCATTTTCATTGCTTCTCGGAGAAGCAAGAGAAGTTTCAAGCGTTCAGCTCCCAGTAATATATAGTGTGATGACTACAGACTCCTGAGTGTAAAATGTTAGTCTTATTTTGTTCATGTCCTATGTTAATTGTGATGTTAGATAGAAAGTAAATAAAGCAGCGGTTATATAATGAACCATATGAGGTATCTGACAACATTTCAGCCTGAAGAATACCCTGGTATTAATCAGAAGGCATGGTATGACTTCATATCACAGCACTGCTGTTATGCATTGGGTGGAGTCAGATATTCTTATCATCATAATGTTAGGACCTTTCTAGATGCTGTAGCTTCCCTGCAAAAGTGCAGTCATCAGTGAAACAGATGACATCACTTTGGCAAGTTTTTTCCATTATGTAGGAAATCAAACATTAAAAGCAGTACTTGGGGTTGCTGGAAATGGGATCCTCAAGTACACCACACATTGGGTTTGGGACAAAGATTCCCAAATAAGTTTCAGAATAGTTCACTTCAGATTAAATAGAAAACATTTCAGCTTGAATAGCAGTGTAATATTGTACTATACAATGTACATTGGTGACACTCCATAAAATTTGTCTAATCATTTGAATTAGGTTTCTCCAATAAATTGTTCCATTAATTCAAACACAAATATCGCTATAAGTTACTAGTGGGTGTGAACATTTACATAGCCATTGCAGGTTCAGTGCTTCATAAGCAACAAGATATGTTCAGTGTATTTTTCTAGGTTTATCCTAGCCTTTCATGGTTGGAAGCCCACAAATAAGTTCTGCAGGAGTTACTCTTGCAGTTAGGTGTAGAAAACAAAGGTTCAGATTTTGTGCTTTCATACATTCTTGGATGAACACTTGTCCAACTTTTAAAAGTTTGTGCATTAAACCAATTTGCTATTTTAAGAGTGTTATTTCTAGCTGTTCATATATGGCAGCATTTAATGTTTACTGTCATGTAAGAAAAGTGACATGGTAAACTTACAGGGTATAGTAATGACAACTCTCTGATTTAGCATTTATATCATATAACGTTGGCTTCTTAATACTGTATGGTTTCAGAGAAAAATCCTTAACAGTGCAGCACTGTACATGTGTACTGCAAAATAGTCCAGTAAGCTTAATGGAATTTGCTCTTAGGTAAATTTGTGGAAAATTGCAAGCTCAGGCAGCCATGTTCCATCTATAGTGTCTTTGCAAACTTTTATGGCTATGTCTCCTGTCAATCCTTCAGAACTTGGACATCTTCCTGATCTGGTGGCTTTTTGTCCTTCTTTTGCTAGATATTATTGCTACTACATAGAGTCATTTTCATGATAGGTTTTTACAGGATAATTGATTGTAACTCTTCAGTCCTCCAGTTTAGCACCAAGGATAATCAAGTTTTGTGTTCTGTGAATAAATTCAAACAGCACCCCCATAATATACAGAGAAAATTCAGAAGCGAAGAGACTCCCCTTTTCCTAATCATAGATCGATCTCCGCTATCTGTCTATAAAGTGATGAAATTTAGGATTGACAGGCAGCAGGTCCTAAATCCTTGGATTATACGTAATGTTACAGGATTGTTAGAGCAAATGCAGGAGTTCTTAAAGAGGTCTTGAATCAGTCCTGATTTAGTTGCATACCAAAAAAGGACCAAGATTAAAAACTATTCTAATACTATTCCAGAAACACGATGTGTGGATTGGGGGGGTTGTTATTGACATTATTCAGTAGTTGCTTTGAAACTAAAATATGGTGTTCCAATCTAGTTTTTCTGAGATAACTTTGGGTTTTCTATTATAAAACATGAAGTGCTACAAAAATATCCTAAGACTGTTGTATCAGAGAGCATGACTGGTTTTAGTACATGAACATATACATTGGGCAATGACAGCTGAAATATACAATGTCCAAGTCTCTGGCAGGCTGCAATTTAGGTGATACCAAGGTATCTCATATAGCAAAAACTATATTACTATAGTATTACTATATAGCAAATTACAATATAGCAAAATGTTGTTGTTGTGTCCTTACACTTGTGATTGACTCTTCGTGACCCCATGTCCATTACTATATACAGTGGTCCCCCACCCGTTTGTGTTCATATACTGTGGTCCCACTATATCGCGACTGCAGTATATGAAAAAAAACCCTGGGGTAAGGTGGTAAGGGTTAGTGTAGGGGTGTCCAAATGTTGGCCCTCCAGATGTTTTGGACCACAACCCCCAGAATTCCAAACCTCTATTGCTAATGCCAAAGGACTATGCGAGTTGTGGTCCAAAACACCTGGAGGCCCAAAATTTGGACACCCCTCAGTTTGGGTTTACCGGACGCCCTTTTGGGGCCTCTTGAAGGCCCGGGTAGGCACTTGCAAGCCCATTCGGGGCAGCGTCAGGCTGTGGGTAAGTGCAAGGGCTCCCAGCTAGGCCCCCCAGACCCAACCTGACGTGCATCTGCATATCGTGTATTTTCAATTATCGTGGGACAGGTCAGGTCCCTAACCCCTGCGATAGGCGGGGGGGGGGTCATTGTAGCAAATATCACCCAGAGTTCCCATTGGGAAAGGGTGTAGTCAATAAGTAATAATAAATAAATCTTCTGTGACACTTCTGGCCTTCTTTCAGAAAGGAATTTTCATGAAGCTTGCTCACATGCTTTGACCAGAATACAGAATGTACACACTTCTGAAATGATGCAATACATGAATGTTGAGGTTGAAATACCAAGGAAGTTGCAGGAAATATTGCTATACTGTATCTCTCTTTTGTTAGCCACTACATTATTGGGGGGAAATGCTTTTTTTCTTATGCAAATCCAGCTCTACTTTCAAGACTTCATAAAATTTAAAATTGATCAAATGGTCTGTTTTAATTTAAATTCTAAGCACCTGTCTGATCTTCTTTACTTTTTTCCACCTCCCTGACCTCAGTATTAAATGCACAACTTCATTTTTTCTTTTGCATTCTTCAGAATCATTTTTTTCCCAAACAGTTCAAGGTGCCTGTAAATCATTTTCAGAGAGAAATCATACATTAGTGTGATACACATACTACTCCAGTCATATATTTATACTTATCTTTATAAAATATGTTGTTTTATAGCTCTGCCTTTGATACTAAAACTGGTTTGCGTGTGGCTGTGAAGAAATTGTCCAGACCGTTTCAGTCCATTATACATGCCAAAAGGACTTACCGTGAACTACGTTTACTTAAACATATGAAGCATGAAAATGTAAGTTTAAGAAACAAACTCTAATGCTTTCTATAGTTTGATCTGTGCAGACATGATGTCAGGTTAAAAGTAGGTGGTAGCTGTACTACAGAGAAGAGGGTTTCAGGAAGGGAAACAAACTATTCTGAAGTTTATTTGCTTTAATCATAGTTAAAGGCTGGTTAAAACATGTGTCTAGATCAGCTCGACAGGTTTTTTAAATATGCTGATGCTAGCTGACTAAACTGTTAGGGGAGTTTTAGAGCTAATATGATGTAGGCTTGTTAAGAATTTTATTTTCAAGTATTGTTTTGGGAGATGTTATGTTTGTGATCTGACTGGCTAGGGCAAACTCAGCCCTTGGGGAAAGAATGGCATGTGGTAGTCCTTAACTGTAGGAACTGTTGCAAAATGTTTCATAGTACCAGAGTGTTTCTGGTATATCACAATAGTGATGTTGCAAAAGCACATCTTCCTCTTATGCTGCTATAAAAAGTTTTTTGTGTGCTAGTAACTCAACCCCATTGCTTTAAGAAAAACATGCAGAAATGCTGGGTATGTGCATGCACACACTGACCAGTGTGCATAATCTATATATTTTCCATTTCATGAATTAGCCCTGATAAATTATATTCTTACAGAGTAAATGTGAAAGTATAAATCTTAACAGAATTTTAAAGTAAAATTTTAGTGAAACTATATGTTCTGTTGCTGTCCGGTAAACATACCTTGTCATCTTTCAAAAAAGACTAGTAAGTACAGGCCAGAGCTTTGCAAATAACACTATGTATCCAGAATATCACTTCTTTTCGTTGTAACACCTGAAACTTCTTTAGCGGGCTATTATTGAGTCTTGTCAAAGGCAGGCTTTGTCCCTCTGAGTAGTAGCAGGTGTTGGTAGCTTGCAGATATGTGTAATAGTACTGAACTTACTGAAGTCTAGCCATTGCTAGCTCTACAATGAGGAAAAACTGTTGTATGATTTATTTGACAACATCTTTGAATTTAGGATCATCAGGAAAATATGGGTTTTATCTGTTACTTTGTATTCCACTGCAGTCTCTGAGTCATTGGGCAGGACAGAGCCCTGATGCTGATACATAAAATATAGAACTCTACCTTGAGGGATTTGTCTGACACTCTTTCAGTTAATGTTTCCTATACATGTTAAATGAAAAACAGTTTTGTTTACACTTGCTTTTGCTGTAAGGAATAACTACTTTTTGTGCAGCTTCCCCTGAGTTCCTTATCTGGCTTTTGTGAAACTGCTTTAATCAACTATATTACAGTTCTGGGTTATTTTTTATTTCTATTCCTTTATTGTTTGAATTCTTGCTTCTTTGCTGCTTTAATGATAGTATTTAATGATGCTGCAAGAAATAGAGATGTCATGGTGAAAACCTTTTACAGTATATCACTAGTATCTACAAAGATTAAAATTACAGTGATGACACATTTGATTCTATGATCCTGTCTTTGGGTTTAAGTTCTCTTTATGATAATAGCAGTTCTTCAAATAAATGTTGAAAAAGAGTGCATTCTTATAGAAAGCCAGTCTTGCAACAGTTTTATAGTACAGTTAGCAGCGAATGTAGTTTATTCTCAGTCAGTTTGATGTTAGTTGCTCTTATATTGCTTAATTTGAGGTTTTTAACATGGTGAGGTCCTCAAATAAGTGTTGGTAGAAGGCAAATAAACAGATAGTAGTAGAGGGGAAGTAAACATGCCTGTATGGCAAGAAATGGGTTAGGGCTTAGGCAGTATGCACGAAGGACAGGAAACCAGTCAACACAGAAGGTCTGTCTGATCTTGTGATCACAATCAAAAGCCCCCTTTAGATGTTTAGCCCTCTGTGAGGTTTGCTGTTTACCTCCAAGGAAGACTTAGCTTATTTGTGACATTTAGTGAGATGACAGGTGAGAAATACTTTAATGAAATGTATAAATTTATTTTCAAAACAATTAGATTGAGATTGTAAACTGGAGCTGGGAAAATGTGTCCCTGGGGACCCATGCACTCCCAAAGCTATTTTTCCTTTCCCAGTTTCTTCTTAACTTGGAAGAACAAAATTTTATATTTTATATTGGTCAAGTTCCTCCTGCAACCATTAGTAACTCAAAAGTGCTCAGTTTTCAGTACTGAAAGTGGACTTCTGGATACTTTTTGTGTTTCATTTTCCATCTTTACGTCCCTCAGGAGTGGTGAATGGCAAGGACTATGGAAGTCATAGACCAAAAGTTTTGAAAGATCAAATGTTTCCATATCCTTGATGTAATGCTTGGGATACTTCCATAAGATAGATTTGTAAAAACTACTACAGCCGAGCTTCACTTATTTTCCATATCTTGGATAAAAATGGCTGCTGTCCTGGAACTCACAGAAACAATATACAGTGGTACCTCTAGATATGATTCTCTCTAGAAATGAAAAAAATTGTGATATAAAAGGAAGTCTATCCAGAAGTCAATCTGGAAAAAAAATGACTTCCATATGAAAAAAAAAACTTACAAAAAACTCGAGATACGGAAATTCTTTATGGGAAAACTCGAGGTACGAAATTTTTTGGAAGACTTCAATTCCAGCTGGCACGATCTCTACTATTGAGCTTGAAATGGCCAGAGTGCTATTTGAAATATATATTTCTTCATATATGTCTCCCCTCATCCTCTTCAGGTTATTGGTCTTTTAGATGTGTTCACACCTGCAAAGTCACTAGAAGAATTCAATGATGTGTAAGTAGCACTTATTAGAAACTGCATTGGAAATGTTCTACCTGTTTGACATAATGTAAAAGTCAGTGAGAGTATTGAATACAAGTTCACAAACTCAAGTAAATCCCTTCTGAATCCAGAGAGTTAATGTTCCACTTGTGGGAGAACTAAAGCTTTCCGCTTTCAGCTGCCATTAGCCAGTATATATGGAATAGCATATAAAAGTTTAGTCTATTCACTATCTTTTGTTGCAGACATATGCAAGTGTTGTGGTATATAGTCCCTCATTACTCAACATGGAATAGGGGCTAATGAGTGCTTCACAAACTGCATTTTCTTTGCATAGGAGCAAAGGGAAAATAATATACCAATTGTACTCTGTCATGTGCATTTGCATGGTCATGTAGATAGCTGCCTTGTCATGTGATGAAAAAAATATTTGATAACTGGTTTCCATCTGCCACATCTGTGTCAAACACTTTTCACAATAATTTTCTGTGATGCAAGTATTTCAATAGCATGTAAGGTGGGATATGTGTATGCTAATATTGCTGCATACATTCTGTAAGTATGTAAAACTCTGAAATCCTAGGTGGAAAATAAAAGCATGCAGCATATATACTGCCCATAATGCTTAAAGTACTCTCTGGGCGGTTTACAAGTAGTGATGTAGGCTACACATTGCCCATCCCCAGCAAGCTGGATACTCATTTTACCGACCTCAGAAGGCTGGAAGGCTGAGGGAACCTGGAGCCTGCTACCTGGAATTGAACCCCAGGTTGTGTGCAGTTTTGTCTGTCATTTTAACCTCTGCACTACAAAGCTGTCCCTCTGTATGCTTTGATAGCAGAAGCATGCCAAGTTTTGTCTACTAGTCTTTGTCCTTCATGTGCAGCAGATGGTTGGATAAAGTTTGGATTTCCAGTTTCAAACAATAGAGGTTTTAAGACAACAGTGTGCTGTCTAAAATCCATGTTGTAGATTACTTTTCTTTTATTCTGTGCTGCAAGGGTGATAAGTACAATTACAGCAATGTAGACCACCTAACTCGGTATTCCATTACTTCTGTAGATTTAGAGCCTTTATTGAGACAGCTACATTTATTTTCTTTACCAAAAAGGAGCATTCATACATGGAAAGAGAGGTGGCTTCAGGCTAGGTCTCACTAAGTGCTTTATATGGCTGGAAATGCCTTTTGATGTGTTGTGGGGTGCTAAGTGGGAATGAAATGCTAAAGTTAGCATGGTATGGCTTAAACTCCTTAAATGTTTCCTCAGTCACTTGTAATGGTTTAGGCCTGTTTTTGTCAGTCATTGCTGTGTGCTAAAGCAGACCCATAGGTAGTTGAACCTGTTAAAATGAGACTAGTGGATTATTAAGTGGCAAATGTCTTAAATAGCTGTATGTAAAACCTGTTAGACTTGTACGTAATAGTTCCAAAGTACATGTTGAGACAGGCTTCCTGTCTTAATAAGATCATGTAACACTTAATAGTGTTCCACACATCATGTACCCTGAACACACCTTTTCATTGTGTTGTGGATCAGTAAGGAAACTTACTCTGAGTTGAGTACCAGAGACCATGCAACTCTAGGAGTTACTTCCTTGCCTAATAACTTGTACAATCTATAAACCCACGTCTTATAAGAAACAGCGCTAGCTTTTGTTACTTAGCTAGTATTTGATTTGGAGATTTTCTGGGGCTTGCCAATCTATTTCTGTAAAATTTATTAGTTAAATGTTTTCATTATGTAGTAAGAAACAAGTAAAATATATTATCTAAATGGTTTAGCAGCTGATTTTTGGGATAAATCTATGATAAGGTACAGCAAAACTACTATTATTAGTCTGAGTCTTTTGGCAATACAGGTACATGTATTTTCAGATATCACCTTACATAGAACATCAAAACATTGCATTTAAATTAAATTAGTATAATGTTAAGAAGGGCTTTTAAGTAACATGGCTCCTAAACATTAAGATATGCAAAATTATGTTTATGATTTCAAAATTCATTCCCAAACTGTACTTCTTGTGAAGATGTATATGTGTTGGATTCAGACTACTTTAATTTTCTTGATATACACACATGTTCATCATAACTTGAAAGTCATGTTCATTTCAACAGAAACTAAGTTCAGTTAATAAGAGTGGCCATACAGCTAGTTACAGTGAGGCAGCTACCTAGGCAGCAGATTATGACTCTCATGAATGTGCAACAAATTGCCAATTATTTAATTGTTTTATTTTTATCACTAGAAAATTCTGTATTACTGTGCTTGAGGGATTTTTCTGCTTCTTCATCCAAAATAACCTGGCATAAGTACTATGCACCTTAACTTGGGTGGGTAACAATGACATTTGTCTTGGGCAACAAAATGTCTTAGATCATTTTTATTATTAATGTATACTGTAATTTACAGACATTACTGGGACTAATTCCTAGTGGACTTAATAAGGTTTACGTTTCTGTAGACATGTATAGTATTTACCATTTGTCTGGCTCCAACTCAACATAATGTTCATTGGTTATTGATAGTTGAAATGGTTCTAATCATATTTCATTAGCTAAACCGTAAAATACAGTGAAATCTTGACTATCCTGCAAAATGTTGTTTTCTAGGTACCTTGTAACCCATCTCATGGGGGCAGATCTGAACAATATTGTCAAATGTCAGAAGCTCACAGATGACCATGTACAGTTTCTTATTTATCAGATTCTTCGTGGTTTAAAGGTATTTAAATTGGTCTTATTACAGTATCTTATTTTAATCTAAGCAGAAAATCCCTGCATCCTCTCCTTTTGAAAGAGTTTCATTGGAATGGCTTGTATTTAGACGATGAATGTAATAGTTAATCTGTCACTATCACTCAGTTTCTCACTTTGATAAAAAAAATTAGGTATGGTCTGTCCTTCTGTCTTGGATTCTGAATATCTAGTTAGTTAACACTGAAATACATATGTGTTGGTGATTTTAGCACTGAAATACATATGTGTTGTGCATGCTGTTGTTTAACTATATGAATTTTTTCAAGTGATTTTGTAATGGCACATGTTTTTGCAATGCAAAATGCACACATTTTGCAATACTTTTTCAAACATATCAAGTTCTTTTTTAAGTGTACCAACACTGAAAGGCATTCGTGTGTGTCTGTTGTTCTGAATTAGCCTGACATCCATTACAGTGTACATAAGGCTAATCATCATTTTTAAGAGCTGAAAGAAAGATGAAGCTAAGTTGTGTGCTTACTCCTGAAGCATCTTAAATTGAGATAATCTAATCTGCCACCCACCTTTGGATTCAAAGGAACTAAATGTTATCTCACAATTATTTTTTGTTCATTTTTCATTTTTATTAATAGCAAAAAAACCTCTTTACATAGTATACGTCAATATGGACTAAACAAATCTTCACCTAACAATGGTGCAGGATAAGAGACTGTGATACTGACACCTTGTAAGAACATAAGAGGAGCCCTGCTGGATCAGGCCAAAGGCCCATCTAGTCCAGCTTCCTATATCTCACAGGAAGGCCCATTTGCGGCAGCGCCAAGCCTGGGGTAAACAGGCCAAAGGCCCATCTTACCGCAGGGGACTTTTTTCATATACTTCGGTCCCACAATATAGTGGGACCACAGTATATGAACTGCGAAAGGGCTGTATCATTTCTTAGATTTCTGGGCGCTATGTTACTGCAGATTTTGATTAGTGTGGCCAGGGAAGTAAAACTATAATTATACTTCCTAGGTGCATGAAGCTGGACCAGATATATAGGGAGGAGCATGTTAAAAACTGTCTCTTTTCATGTAGCTTTATTTCTTCTATTCATTTTAGTTGGATCTGATTATCTGTTTGCTTGCAAATAGACATACAGAAAATAAATTTTAAACCTCTTGTTTTCCCTTAAGCACCATTACAAATCCACCAAGTGGAAGATAAATAGTAGAATGCTTTTATTTATTGTGTTTATTAAAATGTGTATATGCAACCTTTCTTCTAAGGTATCTGAGGTATCTGACAGTATTAAAAGAAAATTAAAAGCTGAATAATAAATTATTACAAAATAAAAAAGCATTAAATGGATATCATAAATCATAGTGCCCTAACCTTAATCTTTAAAATATGTTTTACCTTGCAGTACATCCATTCTGCGGACATAATACACAGAGTGAGTATTCTTTTTGCAATATTTAAATATACAGTGAAGGCACCATGTCTAAAAGACATTTCATTGTATCGGGGGGGGGCAACGATCCCTCTTATTTTCTGCCCCACTGCCCAGGAGCCCCGTTCTGCATGTGGAGTGTGTGCAGAGCTTAATTTTAATCTGGAGCTCTGGGCAAGAGAGTGCACACACATAAAGAATGTTGGTTGGACCCAAAAGTAGTTGAAGAAGATCACAGTGAGAAGTTACTTACTGGTAGTGGAGAACTTGCTAAAATTGATTCTTCATAAGTCTTATTTACTTTGGCATAGTATTCACTCTGTGGTTTTTACATGTCTGAGTTTAACATTAAGTTGCAGAATAGTAATTTGACTTCAATTATTAAAATAATGTAATGTAATACAAGCTTTTTATATATAATTTTTATTGCTTTCACATAAGGGTGATATAGGCAGCTGAAAAAAATCAGAAAAGTTACAGTGGGATTGTGTTTAGTAACCAGATATTGGTTTTCACAGTTGTAAGATACATGATGCTTTGTCAATGCTACATTTCAAGACTTGGTACTTTTTTGTTGTCTTTGTAACGCTGAAATTGGTATTTCTTTTTCTTCTAGGATTTAAAACCTAGTAACTTAGCTGTGAATGAGGACTGTGAGTTAAAGGTAAATATGAGATTTATTTATTATTTATTTATTTTTATATTTATATACCGCGAGATCAGCAAACCAGCAAGGGTTATATAGGTAACAGTGTTTGTTTCTCTTTATGCTAGGCAGGACCTTAAACATCTTGTCAGTGGAATGCAGGCAGTCAACTAAGTTAGTATATTTCATGGCTCTGGTCAAATATTCTTTGACTATATGGGTCTTGGTTTATTGTTGGCACAACAGACATTCAATAAAAGTTTCAAATTAGTTCATTCTCAATTGAGGAAAAATGATACTCCAGAACTGTGATAGTTACTCTTAGTCCTGGTGCAGTCATAGAAATGCAGAGCTGGAAAGAATCCCAAGGCTCTTTAAGCCCAGGTCTCTGCAGAAGCAGGAAGTCTACTGTTAAATGAACTCTGATAGGTGGCTGTCCAACCTTCCTTTGAAAACCTGCAGAGAAGTTTATTCCACCAGCTCTCAAGGCAGTCTGTTCCATTGCAGAGCAGCTGTTACAGTCATAAAGTTTGTCCTAAGTTTTGGTTGAAACTGCTTATAAGTTAGATCCAATACTTTGAGTCAGAGAAGACAAACTTGGTGTATCTTACCTTCATATGCTTGAAGATGATTATCTCATCAGCTCTCAATTTTCTGTTCTGTAAATCATTAATTAATTTTTTCTTAATGCTTGTCTGGAAGTTGAGTCATGGCAACTGGACTTCTTTTCTTGAGAGATTGGCTAATGACTCATACTCTATGGGTGTTGGGCCATTGTCCACCTAATGAGCCTATTGAGACTATTGTTCACCTAACAAGTCTGTTCAGGCCATTGTTCATCTTATGAGCCTATTTCAGACCAGGGTGACATGAGGTCAAACTGAACTATAAAATGGAGGACTCACAACTAGCTTTCCTCAGACTGACAAAGCTGTTTGGATGAGCAGCAAAATCTTTCAGTTTCTCAAGAAAAGAAGTCCAGTTGCCATGACTCAACATCCAGATAAACTCACCAGGATCACTGAGAATCTTCACAGACATATTTCTTAATGCTTGGTTTCCAGACATTATCGCATCCTGTTCATCCTCCTCGTTTTAGCATTCAGGTTTCTCAATATCCTTCTTAAACTTAGGTACAGTACCCAGAACTAGACACTATTCCAGGTGAGATCTGCCCAAAGCACACTAGAAGACTACAATTACCTTTTTTCATCAGAACACTGTACTTCTGATGGCACAACATTTTTTTTGGGGGGGGGCTGCATTACACCATTAACTGACATTTAGCTTCTGGTCTACTAAGGGTGCAAGTATACATGGGGAAAATGTGATGTGATCTGTGAATTCATACCCAGGAAGGGTTTGTCTGGATGAATTCACTTACCAAACAGGAGTCCCAGGATAAGTGAAGGAAATTGCTGTACCACAAACGGGCACTGGTTCCCAATTTCCATCTAGCTCTTGCATTTTTGTCTCCTATGTCATGCACCACACCACTGCTGGCACCAAGGCTTTAAAAAAAGATTGTGAAACATGGAGGTTTGGTTGAAGGTTACAGATTCAATTTGGTAAAACCTAGATTTTGCCAAATCCCATTTCTGGAAGTGGTCCACAGTCCTTCTGCTCGGTCTTAGATCTTCACTGGTAAAAAGTCTCTGGATTTGATTTCTGTTTTCTAAAGAAATAATTGTGCAAGTCTGCGACTGTTGCTTGTTCTCTAGATCCTAGATTTTGGATTGGCACGACACACAGATGATGAGATGACGGGGTATGTAGCAACCAGGTGGTACAGAGCTCCTGAGATTATGCTGAACTGGATGCATTACAATCAAACAGGTACTGTATCTCATTAGCTCCGAGTCCTAGACCCTTAGAAATTGTCAAATAGCACTACATGTTAGAATTGTCTTCTGCAGTAGAATTATTTAACCTTGCCCCAACTCAGACATTCCGTTCTGAAAACATATTTTGGAGGTAGCTATATATTTTAAATTAGTCAACTATGTGTACTGAATACAGTGCCCTGTTTTTTTCAAAGTACAGTATACATGTATTGAACATTTTAAAACTGAACTACTCACTGCAATTGGTTCTAACCAATACAGGAATATTGTAACAGTATGCTGGCTTTAGAAAGTCATTTGGCTTCTGACTTCTATTTTTTCCCCTCAGTTGATATTTGGTCAGTTGGATGCATTATGGCTGAACTGCTGACTGGAAGAACATTGTTCCCTGGTACAGACCGTATCCTTTAAGAGCGTCTACAAGTAATCTGGAATATTCAACTAGCTCTGCAACCTTGGATTTGATTTATGCAACCAGAGCAGAACTATTTTCTCAGTCATTCTTAACAACTACTGGGTATTCTTTTAAATAATACTCTTCACAGGTAATTAGAATGCATTATTGTGTCCTCAGAACTGAGTTTAATGTTGATTATAATGCTTAAAGACTGTCTGTGCTTTGGTTTCCTTCTCTTGAAGGTATAAATGATAAATAGTTTGAATTCTCTGGTTTATTAGCATTCCACTTATACAATTCTGATATTTCTTGGCTTTTCCTGCAGGTAGAAGTACCTAAACAAATGATGGACCTACAGTCCACACTTCATTTAGCACAGGATACAGACTGCCAGTACTTGCTTATTGATTTGTCAGGGGAGATACAAAGCAGACTGATTCACAGGTCTGGAGGCAGAGGTCCTGTCATACGTTTAGCCATTTCAACTTGCAGCAGAAATGATGAGGCAGTGTGCAGAACCTGAATGTGTAAACCCACCCGATGTGTAAACAAGTAATGAATAATCTATATTTGTTTCTGGTGCACCTCCTAAAAGTGACTTTCCTTCAGATCTACAAGCATCTGTACAGATGTTTTATCTCACTCACTCCCATGGGCATAGTCTCGTGAAAGCTGCTTCTTAGGACTACTGAAGTATTTTTCTATGATACCAGAATTTCTCCATGTGGTTTTCATCTAGGGCATGATTTAGAGAGCCATTAAATGTTAAATCTGAAAATTCTACCAAAATATGAAAACAGATTGCAAGCATTATGCCAACAAGTGAGTTCTTCATGGGGTTAATCAGAGTCTGTACTGTTACACTGGATTTAAACAAATACTTTCTGTAGGAGTGGAACATTTAATGTTTTTATTGATTCAGAACTTGAGTTGTCCAACTAAAGCATTTATTTGTTTATTTCACCATTCATTCTTCTTTTACGTGTCTTGTGATAATGCTTTTACTCTGTTTATAAAAAGTGCAAAAAGAGTAGAAACTTTACCATACTGCTGTGTTTCTTGCCTTTCAAACACTTTTCCAGGGCAGCTAAAGTAAATGTTTAAAAACAAAAAGTTCTTGATATATGGCCTCCATTTTTTTTTTTTGCTTTATCTTCCAGAACCTTTGCCTTCAAATCTTTCCTGTTAACTGTATCTCCTTTTTCAGAATCCTTGCAGTCACCTTCTCATTTTCTTTCTGAGCTATATTGAGAAACACTTACCTTACAATGAAGAACAATGTAGGAACATTACAAGTGTGAAGTGGATTTCTCTCACATTTACTGTGCAATCTGCACCAGCTGGGGTATCGACTTCTCTTTTGTATGATTGTGACTAAAGCTTTGCTTTCTATCTGTATTCTGGGCTGTGTTGGGTGATTATACAAGGCAGACATGGGAAATGATTCTGTCAGTCATCTTTAGGCTTCTTATGGGAATCATGGAAACACATGGTGAAAAAATAATATGCTGAATAATCATGAGAACGATACAGAGGTACACATATCATATGGATGCCTACCCCAAATATCTGTAATTTACATAATAGCTTGTATTACTGCTCTTGAAACAAGGAATTGCTTTTCAGTGGTTTCTACTTGTCTCTCTGTGCGAATCAGAAGAGGGATCTATAAGGAAAGTAAACTGCTGAAGAAGTTGTTGGTTTATACTAAATTTAAAATACACGTGAAACTCGAAAAATTAGAATATTGTGCAAATGTTCATTTATTTCAGTAAGTCAACTCAAAAGGTGAAACTAATATATGAGATAGACTCATTACATGGTAGGCGAGATATGTCAAGACTTACTTTGGTATAATTGTGATGATTATGGTGTACAGCTTATGAAAACTCCAAATTCACACTCTCAGAAAATTAGAATAATGTGAAAAGGTTCTCTATTCACAGTAGTGCATCAGGAGCCACCACACACAGACGGATCCTGGACATGGGCTTCAAATGTCGTATTCCTCTTGTCAAGCTGCTCCTGAACAACAAATAGCAAAAGGAGTGTCGAACCTGGGCTACAGGGAAAAAAACTGGTCTGTTGCTTAGTGGTCCAAAGTCCTCTGTTCTGATGAGAGCAGCTTTTGCATTTCATTTGGGAACCAAGGACCCAGACTCTAGAGGAAGAATGCAGAGGCATACAATACATGATGCTTGAAGTCCAGTCTGAAGTTTCCACCGTCTACGTTGATTTGGGGAGCCATGTCATCTACTGGTGTTGGTCCACTGTGCTTCATTAAGTCCAGGGTCAACGCAGCCGTCTGCCAGAAGATTTTGGAGCACTTCATGCTTCTTTCCAGAGACGAACTATATGAGGATGCTGAGTACATATGCGTGCTTAGACTTTTCAGAGGTCCAATATTGGTCTATTTCCAATCCTTGTGTTATCGATGTCATGTAATATTCTAATTTTCTGAAGTTGTCAATTTGGGATTATCATAAGATCTATGCCATAATTATCACAATTATACCAAAGTAAGGCTTGACATATTTCGCTTAGCATGTAATGAGTCTATCTCATACAGTGTATTAGTTTCACTTTTGAGTTGACTTACTGAAATAAATGAACATTTGCACAATATTCTAATTTTTTGAGTTTCACCTGTACGTAAATTTCCATAGTTGGATTATGTTTTTAAAAATTGGAAGATATTTTGGGTGAAAGACTCAAATTTGAATGTTTCAGCCCAACTTTGTTTTGGTTGTAGAGTACTAAGACATCTATTATTGCGTGTAGTTCTTTAGTTTTTTTATTCCAGGTCCCAAATTAGTATCAATTATTTTAAAATTATTGCATGGAAAGAGGCATTGCACATTGACAAGAGGATGAGCTAAAAATTAGCTCTTAGTTTAAAATGTGCTTTGTAACCTAAACTTCACAGAGAACTGGGGAAACCGGTGGAACTATTCTGTGGAATTAATGTCATAAATGCAGTCTAACATAATATGGTTTCTGAAAGGAAATCGATTCAGAATCCTGTGCTTTCTCAGTATTCTTTGCCTTAAATACCTATTCTGATTGCACACCTGTATTTCGCTTTATCTGCTTTGGGTTTTTGTTTTTGAGAATTCAGTGATGGTGATGGAGGCAGGCTTGGCATTTTCCTGCATGTCATTGCTGAGACTTCCTAATCCTTCAAAGTGACTATCTTTCAAGATCTGCATGCTTTGCTTTGCATTTGCATTCTTTTGCATTCTGTTCTTTAACAGCCTTTTCCATCTGTGCTTATTCATAGATGAAACGGTCAGAATTCTCTTAGTATCAAGCAACCTAATATCCATGGAGCGTATTTGTAGCCTGTATATATTTACATAGGTAGTTCCCGGTGTTAGTCAGCTCCTGTTTCCTACTTTGCCCCTTAGAAAATAGTTTATAAAGCTAGTGAACTACAGTATTTGTAAATCTAGACAGCAAACAAATTTACCAAAGAAATACAAGTTCTAATAGCAGCTATATTTTTGCTTCATTCATATGTAGTCTATCTTCTAAAAAGGATCAGTTAGAAAATGTTTTTTTTTAACTAGTCTTAGCCAAAGCAAGTTGGAAAGCAGTTGTTCTGTGCAAGTGCCCTGTACATATTATGGTGTGTGGCAATGTTATTTGGTAACATGTTATTTCTGAGGTGATTTCCCATATAGTCACTCGCTTAAGAAAAAGGATTCAGAGTAAATACAACAGGACCTCCATATTTGCAGAATCGGTATCCATGGTTTATCCATGGTGTGAAAAAATGAAAAATATTAAAAGAAAAAAATGAGAAAAATATTTTCGCAATATTTTAAGCAGAACTATCTATTAGCGGGAGCAAGAGACCATGCTTTATTGGCCCTTTCCTTGTGGGAACCCATGAAAGCGCCTTCTCAGCTGCTGCGCCCAGACTCTGGAACTCCCTCCCAGTGGAAGCCAGAGCTGCCCCACCTCTGTTGTATTTCCAGAAACAGGCAAAGAGCGTTCTCTTCAGGAAAGCTTTCCCTGAATGATGGACTACCTAATGTACCTTTTTATGAATCTACCATACCTGGCTACACAGACTTATTGTTTATAATCACTTATAACTTTGTGTTTATATCTCTCCCTGTGTGATTGCATTGTTATCGATTGTTAGCTTTTTAACGTTGCCTTATAATGCTGTAAGATGCCCCTCAGTCCCCTGTTTCTCAGATTGATTGTGTCTTAATTGTAATGGACTGTATAGTCCAGGCATGTCCAAACTTCGGCCCTCCAGATGTTTTGGACCGTAACTCCCACAGTCCTTTGCCATTGGCATTCTAAGCTTAGAATTCTGGGAGTTGTGGTCCAAAACATCAGGAGGGCTGAAGTTTGGACATGCCTGGTATAGTCTCTCCTTACTGTAAGCCACCTTGGGCCCTTTACCAAGGTGGAAGGTGGGGTAAAAATATGCTAAATAAATAAATAAATAAATAAATAAATAAATAAATAAATAAATAAATATTGTTGAAGAATGTGTAGTATGTTCTATGGCTCCTTCTAGTGGCCAGTTCTGGAAATACATGGTGAAAATGTACTTTTTTAAAAAAAAAATTTTTTTGTTGCCGTGCCATGTATAGCACTCACTTATCTGCAGTTTTCAGCATCTGCAGAGGAGGAGCTGGGATCTAATCCTGCACAGACATGGTGGTCCTACTGTATTCTGTTAAGTACTTAGCTTGCAAAAACATAAGTGCTGGCCGCATACATGAGCAGTAACAGAAAGCTTATACTTGTAGAGGTGCTGCATGATTCAGGCTTTAATTATTAGGTAACAATAATTCATACTGTCAGTAACACTTACATATGCCAGTCTTTTCTCTTAGTAGTGGTCTTCAGTCTTAACGCTACTTATGGCTGAAATTATAAATCTAACCTAGAACTATCACACATCACAGAAGATACTTACGGTGCTCATTGTATTCTCATGGCAAAATATGTTATTTTCCAGAATTAGAGGATAATTTGAGGTGATAAAATGTGGAGAGCTGGTTGGTTGTAGTTTAAATAGGATATATGCCACAGAGGTAAGTAGAGGGGTGGGTGGAACGACTGCTTTAGAACCCCAAATGAATGTTATATCCTCTAAAAAGTTGACTATATTTCCATGTCAAAGATGTTTGTTTGTTTGTTTTGTTTGTTTATATTTCTATACCTCCCCCTTAGTGCAAACTATACTACCCAGACATGTTCAAGATGGCTTGCTTCTCCAGATATTCCAATAGGAGGGAATACCAGTCAGTGAAGTTCTGGCTATACAACACCCCGCTGTTCACATGAGCTCTTATCTCCAGAGGTCAGTTCTAGAGATGGCTGTTTTGTTTTGGATGGGGACTGGTTCCACTATATGGAACAAAAATCAACCACTGTCTTACCTTACTGTAGTTCACACTGGGCAAAATTCCAACCAGGAAGCAGCCTCTGATGCGTCATCATTCCCTCTCCCTGGCACTGGCCAATCAGGAGCTGTGCAAGGACGTGCATCATCCTGCCTCCCTGTCTGATTGGCCAGCACCAGGGAGAGGGGAAAATGATGCATCGGAGACTGCTTCCTGGTTGGAATTTTGCCCAGCACGAACTACAGAATGGTAAGACAGTGGTTGATTTTGTTCTGGAGGGTGGGACTGGGTTCCGAGCGCCAGCTGTGCTGGCATGTTTTGTTTTGGAACCAGTCCCCTTGCGAAATGAAACGCCCATCTCTTGTCAGTTACCTACAATAATGTGTATATTTGCTCGCATTTCATGAACAAATTTGGATGTAGGATCCTCATTGGCGGGTGTATGCAAGTTGCTTGCTTTATACATGAGAGGTGTGCTAGTTTTGCTCATAATTCTTTGGTTAATCCTCCCCCCTTTAATTTTATTGGGCTGCTGCTATGATTTTTTTCATTTTATTTCTCCCAGCATTTTCCTTTATGCTCCATCGTTAGATATTGATCAGTTGAAGCTCATTTTGAGACTCGTTGGAACCCCAGGGCCTGAGCTTTTGAAGAAAATCTCTTCAGAGTCTGTGAGTTTAAAACTTGATTGTATTGCCTGCCCTTTGTGTTTTACTTCACCCACCCACCTCCTGCTTTGATGCCTCAAAGACCGCTTCTCTTTCCTGGGTAGTTTCTTTTTTCTTTTTCTTCAGCTTGTTTCCCATGGCACCTCTTGAAGTCTACCCTCTCTACCTTTGTTCTATTCTGCATATAACTGATTTCTCCCATCTTGCCCGTTTTTCTGCCTGTAGACTATGCTTAGCTTAAATATTCAGCAGACGTTATTACATGCTATACACAGTTATGTATATGTGCTTCTAACAGTATTCCATGTGTTCATGCTCAAAAGAATGCTGAAAGAGCCTTCTTGGGAAGCTTCTTCTGTCCAGCATGTTCTTTTTGGACCTGGCAATCTAAACAGTGCTCTAACAGGAAGATAATGTGTTTATGAAGTAATGGATGCACTTAAATCGATTCACAATCGCATAAACGATCTCCCAAAAGGCATCCGGATCCAGACCCACGAGGTCAACCCAGGCGCACTCACTGCGGGTTGCCACACGAGACCGCGCCTTCTCGGTGGTGGGGCCTTCACTCTGGAACCACCTCCCCAGTGAGCTGTGCCTGCTTCAGTCCCTGCCCGCCTTCAAGAAGGCCTTGAAGAACCTCTTTTTTAGAGAGGCCTTCGGCGACCTTGTGAATTAGTCTTTTTTTCCCTTTTTTTTTCCTTTTCCTTGGGCTTGCCGCCATCTTGTCCTCCGCTGCCTTATTGCTTGTAGTTTTAGCTGTTGTTTTACGTATTTTATTGCTGTTAGCCGCCCAGAGTTCCCGCAGGGAAGATGGGCGGGATACAAGCTTATAAATAAATAAATAAATAAATGTTTTTATCTATAAATATTTGTAAATTACAGATCACGCTGAAGATTTCCACAACCGTACAACTTAAAATTAATTTGTACACAAAATTAAAGTGCAGCAGGGAAAGACTGCAAAAGAAAAGGCTAGGTTTTCGGCTTCCATCTAAAAATAAATGTCGAAGCATGGTGCATATCAGAGGAAAGAATATTCCATTTAGCAAGTCTCACCCTACTAAATGCCCTCTGAATAACTGTACAATGTATGTAGGAGCATCTGGTACGGTGAGGGCTTTGTGGTACTGTTTTGTGGATTTGCTTTGCTGACTGCAAGGACTAAATAGATAGGTAGGGGATAAAAGAATTCCTCAGTTAACTAGGTCATTGCCAATTTATTACTAAGCCAACATTTTGGTTTTTAGTTTAGAACATAAACTTTGTCAGCTGTAAAGAAGGCTAAATCATTTTAAAGCGATCAACCCTTAAAAACAGCAGCATAGCTAGTATTTTATGTACAGAATGGCTGGGCATTCAGAGAGCAGTAGCTAGTTGACATGCCTTATGCTTCCCCAGAGCTGCCTAGATGCCCTAAGCACATCCGATCTCGCTTGATTTTAGAAGCTAAGCAGGGTCGGCCCTGGTTAGTACTTGGATGGGCGACCACCAGGGAATACCAGGTGCTGTAGGCGCCTGGAGTAGGAACTGGCAAGCCACTCCAGTACTCCTGCCAAGAAAACTCCATGGACATGGAGTCACGAAGAGTCGGTCACGACTGTAACAACACAACACACACACACACACATGCTTCTCCATGGATAGGTTTTAGCCCTGCTAATTTGTTCTGTAATCCATAATCATCAACACAGCGGGGGAAGAGCTGATCATGGCTGGTTCTGTCATTGTTTTCCTCATGTGGTCAGCAACAAGTTGGAAGAACAGAGGTCCTTGCTTATGTGTAGGCTCTGCATGTGAGCAAGAATCAGGTATGTATGGGATTCTGGATTACAGAGCAAAGGAATACGACTTTTTATATAAATCATTTTATAGGTTATTCCTTTACAGTAAAAAGTCTGAGTTTGATTAGACTGTTTATAGATTAACATTATGAGGAGTGCTTTTCTTCATTTGAGGTCCAAACAAACACACAGCTCCTTTCCAAATAGGTGCTTTGTGATATAGCTATAGAGCAGCGAGAGAGACTGCTTTTGTCATTGAGGTGTCAGTGCCAGAAGTGAAGCCCACACAATGACTCCATGTGCCCCATTGCTTAAAACCTGTTCATTTCTGATGTTAGAACTGGCTGCAGGCCGGGGCAGGTGGGCAGGCAGGGTGTTCTCTCTTATTCTGTTCTCCTGTTTTTATATTAATAGAAATATTCTATAGTTACTTAATACCCGAACTGACAAACCTACCAGACAAACACACATGGTTTTGGTTCTTGGGATTTTTATTAAATTAGGCTAGTGGAATTTTAAAATTGTGAGAGATCCAGGTGAGAGAGAGAACATCAGAATAAAATGAAGTGTGGCTTCCTGCTATGTTGGACTTTGTTGGATATCCTGGAGATCAAACATGGTAGTCATAGGATTTGTTGCTTTGGGGAGAACCAAATAAGCATCAACTGGTTATGGTTACACTGAAGAGATGTAGCAGAACCTACTAATTGAGAAGGAGATATTTATGCATGAAAAGGAGCATGTATTTGCAGTTCAGGATTATCTGCTGTAGAGGAAAAACTTAAAGACTAGCATATCCTTGTTTGTTCCCTGTCTTGTGGTCCACTTGTCAAGCAAAAGGGTTTTCTAATGCTATCTAATCATAGCTGGTTAATCTGCTGCATTAAGTACAAAAACATGAGTTGAATTTTCCTCTTTCACTTGCCTACTTGGCCTGTTTTTTGGCCATCAACAGAATGAAAAGTGCAAAATTATAGCATACATTAAGATGCCATAATCAGTGTCTTGGCCAGTATCTGTTTATGCCCTTCTGCTGACAAACTTTAATTGCACAAATGGTTGAACAGTAATGGATCACATGTAAGAAGATATATAGTGAACATAGTGCTCAAATGGAACCTACCTCTGTATTAAAAGGCATTTTGTGAAATCTCTACTTCCAGAATGGAGATTGCACAAAGCAGCTTAGATGAAGTGTAATGCTCTTCTTCCATACAGCCAGGATATTGGCCCTGGAGGCTAAACAAAAATTCTTCTTTGTCTTCTGTTGGATAGTAGTTTGGAATTCTTCTGATAAGAATGTGGAAAATGGATCAGATGTGGTCTTGAAAGAATGCTTGATTAAGTAGTGGAAAGTATGGAGACTTATAATGCAGTGCAAAGTTCATTTCTGGAATGCAAGGAAAGATTTGACATAACAGCGTAGAAGAGTAAGGTATTTCAGTTAGGTCTGAGTTTAGAATTCTTTGCCTTTAGTGTGTGTTGCGTCTCTTTCAGAGCTGGGGGCGGGGGGAATGAGATCTTCTATTTACATACATGCTGTATCTCACTGTTTTGGAGTAGATGAGCCATGGTTCTCTTGTCTAGTTTTGAACCATACATAGACTGCATAGCAGATGTATTTGTTTAAAAGAAGTATTTACTGAACGTTTCACAGAGCTGTGATGTTCTTTTTCATTTTTTAAAAAATAACATAATGGGGAGGGTTTTTTTAAAAGAAACTGATTCTGATTTATTTTTGCTGCTAGGAAGGGTATCTGGGAGTTGAGTCATGACAACTGGACTTCTTTTCTTAAGAGATAGAAACATTTTGCTCCTCATCCAAGCAGCTTCGTCAGTTTGAGGGAAGTTAGTGGCAAGTCCTCCAACTTATAGCTCACCTTGATTTCACACATACCTGGTGTGAATAGGCTCATTAGGTGGACAGTGGCCTGGGGTGCGTGACAGGCTATGTTTCCTTAACACTGAAACCTACTTTTGGTGGCACTTAATGCTGAAGCTAATGAGATTTGGGTCTGGCTAGTGCTTGTAGGAGAGACCCCTTGGGAATGTCCCATGAATACCACCTAGGGTCTCATGATGGAAAAAAAGCAGATGTGTATTTATTGAAGTAAGTAAAATAAGTACACTCCTATTTCCTCTTAAGCATTCAGTTGGTTCAGCCTATGTGTGTTAAAAGCTACCATATTGGTTAAAATCTCTCTTTCTGTTCCTCTCCTGTACTACAAAATTAGGTGCAATAGAAAGTGTGCAAATAGGGCTAAAGTTGTTTGCAAGTCCCTTGTGCCTATATGTCAAATCCATTCCTTTGTGTTTTGCTAACAAACTAACATTTTTTCAAGTACAACACCAACAGCTGTCTAATATTGCACTTCACTCTTACGTTCATAGATACTGCAGGAGATTGTAGCAGATGTTGCAGCCTTAGTATGTAGCAGTTTTTTGGAGAAAATAAGTGAAAGCTGAACTCAGTAACTCCAAATAGGATAAAATATCATCTCTACCTGTTTTAATATTAATGAAGAATTCTTGTCAAATTCTCTCACTCTCCTTGGAGAGACAGGTTATTCAGCGGTCCCTTTTAGAAATACATACTGGCCTACAGCATGACAATGAGGCAATGCTTTTTCTCATCGTGGTTGCCAATTTTGTGCAAAACAAAGCAGCAAAGAATGAGTGCCTTTTGCTTAATCAGATACAGCACAGAGAGCAAGTACAAAAGGATATGGTCACAAAGAAATAAACATTCCATCTAGTGCTTCTAAATAACAAACAGCAGTAATCTTAATTTCATGTTTCATGCCATTGTGTAAAAATATTAATCTTGCAAATGTGCAACTCCTGTCCAAGAGAAAAAAAAGATGCCTCCAAGACAGGGTAGAATTTACATCCTTACATAGCGATCATAAGTTGGCTGGTCGCCTAGTTTAACGGGACTTTTGATTCAAGTCTGAAAAGAGTCAGGGCCCAGTTTAAAGCTTCCTGTTGGTTGTGCTTGTGAACTAGCATCTGGCTTTACTGAAAGGCCTTTTATTAAACTGTAGTTTCTAATTTTTAGATGTCATTTCTAGACCACTACTCTGTGTTTCAAGTTGATATAACACAGAGTGTGGCTTCTGCCTTTTTTTTTAACAGAACTAGACTTGTATGCAATTGTCTTCATTGTATGTTCACAGTGATGTTGAAATATTAACAAAGCCCTTGACTAGGCACCTAAGATATTAACCAGCTTCAGCAGATCATGCGTCTGACGGGGACACCCCCTGCTTATCTTATTAACAGGATGCCCAGCCATGAGGTGAGATCTGACAGGGTGTGCATAGTAGTCTGCAGCTCAACTTTGTACATTTGTTTATTTACAGGGTTGTAGCGTGTCTTTCGGATCACAACTCTTCCAAGATAGCTCACAAAACTAAAACTGAATATATTCGTTTTACCACTCAGATCTAAAACCAAGTTTAAAATCCCAAGCAAGCCACACTTTTAGCATGAAAGCCTGAAAGATTTTTCTCCTCAAAGTTGTTGAAAGGCCAGTACAGATAGAGCCATGTATGCCTCCTTAGAGAAATAAAGTGTTCATGAACAGTTACAGAAGTCCCTCTCTGAGCCCAACACTCTAGTGGTCTTTGTGAGGCCAGTCTTAAGATTTTAGCAGGCTCGTTTGAGCATTCCGATAGCCTGATTTTCACACTTAGTATTTCAGTTGTTGAAACCAGCAGCACATGCTGAGTAGAGATGGGCACGAAACACCAAAATGGCGTTTTGTTTCATTTTTATTTCGTTTTTATTGTTTGTTTCAATTAAAACAAAAATCTTTTTTAAAAAAATCATTTCATTTTTTCATTTGTTTCGCTTTTCATTTTTTGAAATCCCACCGACCGGGTCGACACTTTTATTTTATTTTATTTTTTATTTCTTGTATCTTGCACTAACCAGCTAGCCCACGGGCTGGGTCAGCGCATGTTGTTGTTTTTTTTTAATCCCCCACCTGATCACGCCCGATCGGGTGGGGGAAAGGGTGGGCTTTTAAAACTTCCCCACCACCACCAAAGCCCTATGCTCCAGCTGATTGGCAGTGGCTTCAGTGGGGGGGAAGTTTGTGGTTTCCCCGCGCCGATGGGGTGCATGGGGGGGGGCGACTGCTGGCTCTTCCCCATAGGAATGCATTGCTTCAATGCATCCCTATGGAAAAACGAAAAATGAAGCAAATGAAGTGGAAAGTTCTGTTTCATTTCGTTTTGTTTTTCTTTGATGGGACCATCCGTTATTCACTTCGTTCTGTAATGAAATGAATACCGAATGACAAAACAAATCGAAAATTTGTTTCATGCCTATCTCTAATCCTGAGCATGGAGACACATAAGAAATCTGTAAAACTGGCACTGCAAGGAATGGGACAGTGTGCTTTGAACACATGGTCCCTACAGGCATTCTAGCAATTACAGAGCAGTCAACATTTCTGATCCAAATGTAGTGTACTCTGGATGTAACCAGAACACACATATAGTAATTGAGAAAAGATCTTATTCTCACTGTTAGAGCTGCAACTTCTGAACTAGCCTAAGCTAGTAAAATGTACTCATAAAGGAAAGTACATGCATGTGTACACTCTAGAGTTATTATCGTTTGAAACCACTTAAATGCCAGTGGATTCCTGGCATGGTGAGTGACTTAGAAACATCTGGTAGAAAATTTTAGTATATTCTTGTGAGCTCTGTAACAGAGAGAATTCAAAGTGCTTCAGGAAAGTACGGGATTCCATGAGAAGAAACCATAGCAATTAAAGTGAGATCAAGCTGCTATAACTGCACAGTATAAACACATGTGGCCATGTTTTGCTGTGTTGTGTTTAACTGCTTTTTGCAGAAGGTTTTAAAAAGAATGGACTCTGGATGGGTATGATTTTTTTCTGAGCATGTTGCATTGACAGGGTCACCGCAAGGCTGGTATTGAACTTCACAAAATGATGTGGGTGCCTTTGTTCTTTGACAAGAACTTGCCCTTATTTGTACAACACCTCTCTGCATAATGGTCTGTACTCTTCCAGCCTTATGGAACTCATAAGGCCGAAATTCTTGTTCTTGTCATAAAAGGTATCCCCATCAGATCAGTGTGTGGCTGAAAAGAAGCCAGCTTTGGAGCAAGAAAAAAGCACACACACACAAGAGCTAACAGCTGACTGAGCTTGACTACTTTTTTTTCCCAGGCAAGGAACTACATACAGTCCCTGTCTTACATGCCGAAGATGAATTTTGAAAATGTTTTTATTGGTGCCAATCCACTGGGTAAGTAACAGTTCTGCTGCAGTGAGGGGTATGTGCTCATTAAAATGGCAAATTGCTTCTGGAATGGTACTAATGTGTAAAGTACTGTTCTTTATACAGAAAATGATATTTAAGTAATCTTCTCTGAACTGCTCAAAAGCTTATAACTACAAAATGTTTGTGTCTCAGACATTATTTGAGGAAAGGAGTTCTAGATTGAATTTCCCTCTAAACTAAGAAATGAAATTCTGATAGTAACTAATTTTGTTAAAATCAAATTAGTTTTTATTGCCATCAGGTTATTTACATTAAATCATGTGCATGTTCACTTTTTGCTTTGCTTTTATCTTTTTATGCATCATCATTGAGAAAGTGTAATATCCTTCGCGCTGCTTGGACTGAATTCTCATTTGAGGGAGGTGAAATTTTTCAGAACGTTTGTATATTAATCCCTCTGATGTTTTCTTTTACTCCTTGGGATTCCTGAAGCCGTGGACTTACTAGAGAAGATGCTGGTGCTAGACACGGACAAACGAATCACTGCTGCTGAAGCTTTAGCCCATGCCTATTTTGCTCAGTATCATGACCCAGATGATGAGCCAGTTGCAGATCCTTATGATCAGTCTTTTGAAAGCAGAGAACTAGATATTGAGGAATGGAAAAGTAAGTTTTCTCTGGAGACTATTTGGCGAGCCTAACCTTGGAAGGTGCCAGTCAACCATATTGTCATTACAACTCATGTTGTTGGGGGGGGGATAGTGATGGTGGTTAAACAGCTCCATAGTACTGTTTCTTCTGGATACTGGATACAATATGGAAGGAAATTGCATAGTTCCTATAGCGAACCTGGATTTTAGAAACCCTTGCCACTCATTATTACTGTGATGTGACCTGGTTCCTTTTCCGCAGCCACCATTCCCCAAAACAATTATGTTTTAGCTAATAAACAGAGACTGACACCTGATTTAATGTTTCAAAATCATAGAATCATAGAATTATAGAGTTGGAAGAGACCTCATGGGCCATCGAGTCCAACCCCCTGCCAAGCAGGGACCCCTTCACAATATTTCCGACAGATGGCCATCCAGCCTCTGCTTAAATACCGTCAAAGAAGGAGACTCTACCACCCTCCGTGGCAGCATATTCCACTGCCGAATAGCTCTAACTGTCATGAAGTTCTTCCGAATGTTCAAATGGAATCTCTTTTCCTGTAGTTAATAACACTGTAGTTTATTTAAGTTACAAAATAAAAGAATCAGCACAGCATACTGTTCACTTGAGGCTTTTACTTTTCTCTAACTTTAAACCAAAACAGTTACAGTTTCATTTTCTTATTCAGTTGTTCCCTAACCTAACCCTATCCAAGCCCCATCTGTCATTTCAATACACACTGGTTTATATACTCTTTAGCCCCACCTACAGACTATTTGATTGGTTCGACTTGGTTATATGCAATGAGTGGCACTTCTGTTATGCATGTTGGGAGAGATTCGTAACCAACTTCCCTGTTTCCATGTGTGTGTATTTGTTGGCATTATTTTCCAAGATCTATACATTACCTTTTTTAAAAATGTGGGAAAGGTGGAAAAGTGTCTTATCTTGTTGAAAGAAATTGCCTCACTTGGTGTCATCATTTAATTAATCCAATCCAGCTATGTAATGCCACAGTGAAGATTAGAGCATCCATTGTTCTAACTTCAAACTAGTGAATGCTTTCAATCTTCTTTGCACTGCCTCCCCCTAACAGTGAGGTGCAATTCATGATGGATGAACGCTTTCATAAAATGTTCCTCTTAATTTCTGCTTAGGCCTATGTGAGGTCGATCCAAACACTTACTTAATTACAATGGATTTAATAATTTTAGCTCTAATTTCAGCCCACGTAGATGACTAGGTAGCTCAGTTACTTAGGTATTTGGCTGCAGAGCCAGAGAATTACTCAGTTCCCCACCGTGCTTCTGGGGAGAAGAACCACCATGTGGGCAAACTGCATAGTCTTTGGGCACCATCAGCAGAAGTTAAATGACTTCTGAAAAAATTTCTACCTGAAAAGGGCTGCCATAAGTCAGAATTGGCTCGATGCCACACAGTGATTAGTATTAACACCAGCCCTCTACAGGCCTGTGACTGCATCAGCCTAAAGCAATGGTGGTGAACCTTCGGCACTCCAGATGTTTTGGACCACAACTCCCACAGTCCTTTGCCATTGGCAATCTAGGCTTGAAATTCTGGGAGTTGTGGTCCAGAACATCTGTAGTGCCGAAGGTTCGCCACCACTGGCCTAAAGCATAAATCTGGAAATGCACCTGATAAAGAATGCAAAGAGTGGGGAAGAAAATGTTACCTATGATTTCCATTAACTATTTTGGCTTTTGGCTTTCTCCATCAGGCCTGACCTATGATGAAGTAATTAGCTTTGTGCCACCGCCACTAGACCAAGAGGAGATGGAGTCCTGAGAGTCTGTTTCTCTTTGTCTCATATCACTGTGAGGAGAAGGCCGCTTTCATGGGCATTCTCCACGTATCATTCAAGTGCCTCTTGCCGTGAAGATTCTCCGTGGTGGAGGGAATTTTATATGTGTTTTTGTGTGTGTTGATTGTGGGGTGGGGAGAAGGAGGATTGGTAGGAAAGTATTTATACAGCAACTGTATAAATAACGCTGCGTGTTCTCTTGTGTTTTTGTATACATTTTGGGACATGCCTCTGAAGATCTGTTTTGATTGCTTTTTAGCCTTTAAAGTTGGTAACCAGCTTTCACTGCTCTGGGTCAAGGCAGATATTATGCAGGGAGCTGAGATTTTCAATTTCTCAGGAGTTGTTATTGCCATGAAATGGCCCTCCATGAAAGGACTTTAAATAATGGAAGCTGAATTATTACTTGAACTGTGCCCTCTGTTTTCCACAATAAGAGACAAGAGGGGAAGGGATGTCTTTCCATTCCATGCCATGCAGCTGCTTTACGCCCAAAGCCTCTTCCCAGTATTCTGTACAGGAGGAAGGATAGTGCCATGAATGGTTGTCTGTCTCTTCGGAGTATTTTGCTTGAAACCGTGTAAAATATATATATATTATAAATAAATAAAGAGTTTGTGCCTTAAATGCTTGAGGGAAAATCAAAACGTGGGTTCCCAACAGTGGATCTCTGAGCTTGCTGCTTTCCAGGTATGAGCCATACGGTGCCCATATCTGACTACCTGGCTAATATAGCCAGGATGCAAATCTTCCAGGAATAGAATTGGAAATTGTTTCCCTTTTTTTTACTTGGCAAAACCTTGAGAAGTCATAGCAGTAGCTCTAGTGCTCTGCCTGTTTCATTTGTGCATCTTTCTTAAGATGGAGTGTGGGTGTTTGAATGTTGGAAGCATTGGGGCTTATTTGTGTTACAGTATCATTGAAGGCTTATTTCTGTTATCATAGGGAAGGCATTGGGGAGGTAAATCAGCCACAGCCATAAACATTGCAGCATCTATCTGTTTTTGTTTAAACTTGTTTTTGACATTCTGGGCACTTTTTAAGTGGAAAGGGGCTGATGAATGTGCACCTTTATGTGAGCTTCCTTTTGTTACTTTAAAAATGTGTCCATTTATTAGCTTGCATGGGCATAACACCAAATTCAGTTCCTTGTATTGATGTATGCTATAAATCAAGTAACACTGAAATTATCCTATTCAGGAACTGAGGTGTGTGGGGAGCTATCAGTTCAAGTATCGTGCGTTCATCAGGTATTCTGTGTAAATGAGATCATATTTTTACAGTATTTTCCCAAGTTGACACAATGCAGGTATCACGCATGGATTGTATGCCTGTTTCTAATTTGTCTGATGGATCTAGTTTTTTCTGTGTATTTATCCCTTTTTGTACAGAAAAGTTGTAAAAAAAAAAAAAAAGGAAGGCATGTGGATAGTACAGCCATCAGATCCTCCTATTCTAGCGATCGCCCTTCGGGTCAGATCTTCTCTAGAGACGCCAAGGATCAAGAGAACAGTGTTCCTTCATTCATATTGTTTGGTGACCTCTTTAAGACCAAACAAATCAAATCCCTCTGCTGGACCTGCAGTCTGGATGTTCAGATGGAAATGTAGATATATTCTGTAAAACATAACGGAAAGATTATTTTTATCTGTCATTTTATGTGTAGAAGCTACTGTGTGACTTTCATGCATAAATGCTTAAAAAATAAACAAACATGTAGGTATATTTGTGAGTGGAAATATCTCAAATCCGAGATTCTATGTGGGGGGCCCCTGTGGAGTGCACTCCTTATTATTGGTGTGGTGCTGTTCTACTGCCTGAACTCTGGACAGAAAAGTACACACTTTAAAGAGAAATTCTGCAGAGTTTATGTATCCAGAAACTTTATTCTAACTGGTTATGCCATAAGGGATATAACGCAATGCCACTGGTTTTAAAATAAACCTATTTTCCAGATTTAATGGACTGTTGGTTATAAATTAATGCCTCTTTCTTATGAAGTTGAAGCAGTATTGATGAGTAAACGTTATTCATAGCACTATATGTAGTAAACAAAAATCATGTTCATGGCTTGTCACTGTGTTTGTTGGGTGGTGACTTGGATTGCCTTTTAAAATATTGCCCTCGCTTCCTCTCTTACACACACACCAAGAGCACAACAAAATTACTGTTGAATAAAACCTCAGATTGAGCCTGTTCATAACTATAATCTGATCTGATCATAAAAACTACACATAACTAGCCACACTCCTGAGAAGTTGTTACTGAACCTCTAAAAACATAAACCCAGGGGCTTTCTAAGGATATTTCTGTACCAATCTGCATTATGCCAGCTGCTAAAATAAATTTCAAAAACAAACCACCAAGGATCTGGAATTCGTGTGGCATCTCTTGCTGTGTCCTCCAGTACTATTCTATTACTGTGGTAATTACTAATTATTGACATGCTATTAGAATACAACATTCCCTCTAACCTTCAGTTCTGCTGCATGGGAGTATCAGTTTGTGTGCTTGCAATACTGTATTAAAATTTAGGCTAGGAGAGAAGAGTCGAGAGATTTAAGATAACAGAGAAGGTAAGGAATCTGTAACAAGTGAAGGTGATTTTGGTTCAGATTTTTAAATATATTCCCACTTCTACTTCAAAGAAAGAATCATGACAGTAATGAGGAGTTGACTTCATAAATCCACACCAGAAAGATTAAAATATTTCGCTGTATAACTATATTGCAAGTTGAAGAGAGAGTATCCCAAAAATACAGACATGCCAGAGTGGTGGAAACTATTTCAAAGTACACCCTGTCTAGGATTGCATTTGAAGGTGAAAGAATGATACACAGAGAGGGGAAGAGAGAGAATTCTCCAAAGTGCATCTTTACTGTACATACTAAATAGGGTGCACTTTCACGCTGATGTCATTATGGAACAATATATGTAGGGCTTGCTGCTGATTCTTATCTAGTATTAATTGGACTGTCTAATTCAGGCTTAATGAAGGTCACTATCATGTGGGATCCCCCAACCTGTGGTGGTGATTTCAGAGATAAATTGTGGCTGTTATCAGATGTAAGCATGTTATCTTGGTTTACTTGATCACAGGGTTCCATGATCCATTGAAGTCCAGTAATAGGCATGAAAATGTGTATGTTTCGTCATATTTATTTATCTTACTTTAAAACGTGTAGAGAATTTGTGGCACTCCAGATGTTAGGCATCAGCTCCTGTCAGACCAGCCAGCGTAGCTAATAGTAAGCTAATATGGGAAACGTAGTCCAGCATCCCCTGGAGAACCACACATTTCTTCATCCCTGCTACAAAGCAAGGATTGCTAAAACCTCAAAAAGGCATATCTCCAAAGAAGCCCCTAATTAGCCATTAAGGGGTAGAATGAGATTTTTCTGCCTAAATATAGCACATAGCATAATGTATGTTCACTGTAAGTGTTTTCTAGTAAAGATCTTATTAAACATGACTTAGGGTTTGTTTACACTTATATTTGCCTTGCAATAAGCTCCGTTCTAAATGGAATTGATTTAGAAATCACGTAGTAATTACATGGTATTTGGGTCAGTGTGTGCATCCTCTTTGGAATATGTACAGTATTCCTTTTCTCATCTGTGTTGTATCTCGGTTGTGGCAGGGGAGGTTAGGGTTAGGGTTAGCAAACAAAAAGCAATCAAGCTCCTACACATATTCATTTTAGCATAAAGTGGGGCATCAACAAAGCCCTGGATGTTCCCATAAGCAGATGGATGAAAACAAAACCATGCAGGAGCATGACTAACATGTTCATATTAATTTTTCTTTGCTGAAACCTATTAGCTCCTGACACATGTTTTCATTGTGATCAAAAACTGGGTCCTCTCATAATGAGAGTGTGTGCTCTTTTATCGATCTAATTGCAAACCTGCAATCAGCATGTGAAGATGTGAACAATGACCTGTGGTGACTTGAGCCAATTACCCAACAATGGAAGATGCGCTGGGAGACAACAAAGCAATCAGCTAGTGAGCTGTGTCTCAACATACCGTGCCCCTCATTGAGCTGACAGAAGTGAAATCTTCTAGCCCATGTCCTGTGAGGAATTCTTTTAACAATAAACTTCTGTTGCAATCAGTCTTCAAGACAGTATATGGACTATACCCAAGTAGGTCTGAGGAATTGTGTCAGCATAAATCTGACACCAATGAGCTATGACTACAAATAGTTTGTCACATCCATCTGTCATTTGCTTAATGGACTGTACAATGCTTGTACTGATTAACCATCCACAAATGTTTATATTGTGTAATACACGATTAGCCTTAAATTGCTTACATTGTGTCACTGTATTTCTCCTTATGTCAGTTCTTTCAAAGGAATTCTTTCCTTATGTCAATTCTCATATATATAAGGTTGAATCCTTGACCATCTGCATGCAAAACACACATTCTTCCCCTAGTTTGATGGTTGGTTCATGCATTTTCAAGGATTCTGTTTCACACAACATTCTTGAAAGGCTACATACACAGGACATGGAAGGAGTAGCCCCATTATGATGCTGTCCAGCAAGCAAATAAACCTATTTTTACCAATGTAGTGAGTTGCATACAACTGTTTTATTCTGCTAAGGTAGCCTATTGTTTGTGAACCTGCATTTGTACAGTCCAATGTTTTGATTGGGCTTGCACAAGCCACTTCAAAAGCTGTTGAAGAAGTGGTTAACACTGGCTGTTGCACAAACCATTGTACAAGCCATTCCACAAGCACCTGTGCTAGTTCTACAGGAGGTTTCAGAAGCCCTTACAATAACTTGTACAAATGCCTGGACAACTTATCCCTGCATAAGAAGGTTCAATGTCCTTTTCATTGGTTCTACTAGCAGTTGAGCAGTGTAACACTGAAGACAATTATTACTAGGCAGATACCCTTTGGGGTTTGTGGGCTTTGGGGCTGGTTTACTTTGTACGGATTCAGCTGCCATTGCTTTTCTCAATTTAGTGGTGTATGTGATTGCCTATCCTAGTCCAAAAAGGAAAGTTGTGTGTCTGTTCTGTGGTAAAGTGTATGGTGCGATGTTTCTGCTAATTTTCACATTACTTTGTCACACAATTCTCAGTTCCTCTCACTCTCTCTCTCTCATCATATTTCAACTAACAGACCTCATTTCCACAAAATTCCAGTCACATTCACACAAATTACTACACTGTCCTTCAGCTGCCAATCACACTGGCATGCCTTTCATGCCAATAACGCATAATAATACCCCACAATAATACCCCTCAGTAGAGGGCCTGTTGGCTTCTATTCTCTATGCAATTTCTATTTCTAAAAGATAGCATTATATCAGATAAAATATTCTATCACTTCTGAAAAATAGGAAATAGGGAAGAAGGCAGTGTTGACATGCTGTAGTTGCCTTCCCACAGGAAACTGGATTGGGAAGTATGATGTGGGCTCTAGACAAGGGATCATTATATGGGTGGGATTTCAGCAGCAAAAACCATCCTGGTTTGGGTTTTAAAAACTTCAAAGCAAACTGGGTTTTCCTCCCATGCAGTTGTACCATCAGGTGGACACACATCAGCCTACTATTTTTTAAGGTATCTAGTATATACATCCCTGCAACTGTTCCTATTCAAATTCTGGGAGGCTTTAAAACTGATTCATAATCATGGCACAAAGTAGAGATGGGCATGAAATGAACTTTTAGTTTGCTTTGTTATTTGTTGTTCGTTTTGTTACATAACAAAACAAATAACGAACTCCAGAGTGGATTTAGAAAAACAAACCAAACAGGGGAAATTGGTTCGGTTCAGTTCGTTAATAGCGGAACCAGAGATGTCTCCTACCTGATGCTGGTCCTGGAGGTCCAGTCTTCCTGGCTGCAGGGAGGGGTGACCAGAAATAAAAGCCAACTGGCCCCTGCTACAGTTGTAGCACGGCCCATGTTGTCAGCAGTAAAAAAAAACCCGAAAGCGTTAAAAATAAAATAAAAATAAATTTAAAAAGGAGTGCCAACCCGGCCCCAGGGCTGGCTGGGTTGGTGCCCTATAATAAATAAAAATATTAAAAAAAAAAAACCAGAGCCAACCCAGCCCCAGGGGTCTCATGGTTGGCGCTTGAAAAAAAAAAGATCAGGCGCACCGGATCAGGCCCGTGGGCTGCAGAACCGGCAGTAAAAATAAAATAAATAAATAATGAATAATAATAATAATAAAGGAGTGCTGACCTGGCCCCAGGGGTGGCCAGGGTGGCACCCTAAAATAAAGAAAAAATATAAAAAATAAAACCAGTGCCGACCCGCCCCCAGGTGCTGTGTGGTGGGCACTTGGAAAAAAAGAATAATAATAAAAAAGAGCGCCAACCCGGCCCCAGGGGTGGCCGGGTAGGTGTCCTAAAATAAATTAAAAAATAAAAAATAAAAGAAATGCCAACCTGGCTCCAGGGGCCGAGCAGTCAGCACTTTGGGGGGGGGGGAAGCTCTGGCCCCCAGCCAGTGCCTCAAAAAGCCCCTGCCACAGGGGCCAGGATCGCCCTGCCGCTGCTGCCGCCACTGCCGCCGCTGCCAAATAAGAATGATGGAAGATGATGTTTGATGTGGATGAGGATGAGGATGCTGCCAGTCCAGTTTCTGCAGTTGTTGTCAACGTCTGTTTTTTATTTTATTTTTAATGTTTTTTTCTCGCCCGCGCTGTCAAATGGATTAAATCGCACAAAGCAGGAAAAAACAAACAACGAATCAACAAACCAATGAAATGTTTCAAAAAAACTCAAAAACGAAATGAACCGAACCAAAACAAATCGCCATTTTTTCAGTTCATGCACATCTCTAGCACAAACTGATCTTTGAAGAAAATCAGGAGCACTATACACAAACCTACTGCTAAATAAGCTCTCTGTGTTTCTGAAATGTTATGATTTACATTTGCAATAAGGTCTCTGCTGACTGTTGTCCCTTCAGGATTTGGGCAGTGCTTTTGTCCGGGCCAAAAATAGTAGTAATCTTGAGGCAGCTTTGCTTTTACCTGTGATGTGAGGCTTTTTAAATTTCTTAACTCACCACAGGTGTTTCAGACACTAGTTCCACACAACATTTTGATATACAGTATACACATCTATCTGCCAATGATACAACAAGGCACTTGTATAATAAACCTTGGACCAAATAAGGGTGATGAATCCTGAAGGAGTTAAAAATCATTACACAATAGCCTGGTCTCTCTCATTAGAGGAACATTTGTTTAAGCCATTGTACTTTTTCTTATAATCACTGAAAAATCTATCAAGTTGCTTTTAACATTAATTCCCATTCTTTGGTTGTTGAGTCTTTAGCTACACAATTTTATACTTTACAGCACCGTCATGAATATGATTCTCATCTTGCAGGTTTCCAGAAAATTGCAGAGATGTGGCTAAATATGGAATGCCTTGAGGATAATATATGTATTTTTTAAAAAATGACTAGGCACTTCTTGGCACTGCAGGGTTATTCAGAATGAGCCATGGATATCTTGTTGGCTAATCTCCCCACCTTTCATTGTGGCACGTTTCTTTCCTCACAGTATGGACCCCAAAAGATATCTGTGCTATCACAGAAGTCTACGAGATGTGTGCTTCAGATTTCCAAATATACTAGCTGTCCATTTAGGTAGGATTTCGTCTGTTGGCAATAACACTAGCTGCTATGTTATCACTGTAACATAGTCTAGAGATGCCTTTGAACCTCCAGAGGTTAACATTGCTGTGATAGACTGAGGGTAAATAATGGCTACAATCATGTTGTTTAGTGTAATAAATCACACTAGAGTAAGGCCATTGAATTGAAGGGGATTTGGTGAGTCCACTCCTTTGTAAGTTTCCTTGGTTCAAGTGAGTGTATTCCAAATTCATCCATAATACACTAAGCTACTGAATTTTGGCCAACAGTTCTCACACAGAACAACAGTTTGTTTCTTGTTCCAAAGTGGAAAAATACGTAGGTTTTGGAGATTGTTTATTTATGGGGTCACCGTAAATAGGAGCCAACTTGACAGCACATAACAACAAAAGAATAAAATTTTGGCCTTACAATGCCTGCTCCTTTAGTTTCACTTACAAATTTCCAAAAACAGTTTGTGATCTATATTGTGCTTTCTCTTATTATTGAAAACTTTTGGAGATCCGGGTCTTTGAAAGTCAGAGGAGTTTGATTACATTTTAGCAGCAGTTCTGCATCAGTCAGACAACAGCTGGTCCAGCTGTACACCTTTTATGCAGATAAAGGTGAGTTCCTTGAAAGTACCTGTAGGAGGAGTGTCTCGGTTTGCAACCTGATGCCTTCTTCCTGGCCTGATGTGTGTGGGTAGGGAGGGAGGTCCGATGGGTGTTCCCATTGTGCACACGGCAGCTGGAAAGGAAACTTACAGCCATTAACTTTCCAAAAAGGAAACGGAGGGGAAGGAAAAATCTTGGTTTAGCCCTGATTCTCTCTGAAGCTCCTGTGTCCTGGAGACTTCTATCTCCAGACACCCAGGAAATGAGCTTCCCCAGGAGAAAGGGCTTCTACAAGCAGGAAGTAAACAGGACAGTCTGGGAACTACCTAGGCAGTACACTTCCATTGTTTCTGTGGGATCTGGGGCATATGGATCTGTCTGGTGAGTAGCTTTCTGTTTCTCGATGTGCTTAGCAAATTGGGAAGGGTTGATGACTAGGGTACTGAAAGCCTGGATTTTTGGAAGGAATGGAGACAATTCTTCCACTTCTATTATGAGAACGATTTCTGTTTTGGAAGATGTGTTGTATTTCTTCCTAGTCTCAGTCTGTGATGTCATTCTGAATGTCAGGTGATCACCTGTAATGAGCTGGTCAGGTGTGAAAGCCTTCCCAGTTTTCTGCTGGCCGATTTCCTATATGTCCCTTCACATGAGATTTCAGCTGTTGCGTGCTTTGATATATAAAACAGTTGAAGGATGCCTTCAAACTGTGTGGTTTGTTTAACCAGATTTTTTTTTTGGGGGGGGGACAATTTTGGTATTGTTGGTAGTGTTAAGCTAGGTCTACCCTATGGTGGAGTGAGGAGCTTCTTGAGGCATAATTTGTGCACAATGAGGTGAATTGCTAGTGGCTATTGACTTGTACAGGAGGAGGAGGGGGATATCTACAACACTGCCTCAGTAAAAACTATTTGGCTAGCCCTTTGTTAATGAGAGACATGTAAATACACATAAATCTCTTGTATAGGATGAGCAATGCTGTTTCCAACAGGCCAATTTAGGAACTGTACATAAAAAAAAACTGGAAAACTAAGTATTTCAGGATATTTTTACGTGCACACCCATGACCTTCCAGCTAGGTAACCCAATATCTTGTAGCTAGTAAAAAAACTGAGCACTGGCAGCCTCTTTCCTACTTATGTAGTACCCTTGAAGATAAAGCCACGAAATTGTTACACAAAATGCCCCTAACATGCTTAGAAACTTTTTCCTGCACCTCTTTTCTAGCTGTACAGGGGATTTTTTCCTTCTTTTTTTCCTACTTCAAATGCTGGCGGAGCCGCTTGTCATTCACATATTAGTACGCTTAGTTTCCTGCATGGAAAGAATTCCATGCGCCTCATAGCTATCAAATGAATTGTTAAATCCAAGACTAATACATCATGCAGGTTGTGAGCCATGTTCGGTTGTGGTTCCCCTGAAAATGTCTCTTTCACGATAGTAAACTGATGCATATTACATGAAACTGATCCGAGACATTTATCAATGTACAGGAACTTATTTTACCCTGTTTGCCTGAATACCTTGAGTAATGTAACTTACTCCAGAAAGTTGCTGTTATGAAAAAGGAGCACAGGTTAGCCACCCAATGAATAATCAAAAGATACATTGTGCCTTTTCAAGTGAACATTCTTTTTATACTCCATAGTGCTTTAGTACATAGTCGTTTTGGACTTCATAGAAGACTTTGTAGAAATTGAAGACATTAACACTTGGCTTTTTATAATGACAAAATCATGGTCCTGGGTAATGGTCTGCAGCCTCTCTGGGATTTTCGAAGAGAGGTTTGTTGGCAAAATTAAAGAAGGTGGCGGGGTGGGGGCAAATAAGAAGGCAAAATATTTAAGGGCTAACAGATTTATTCTGTGTGAGCTTTTAAATATCAACATCTACCATACTTCATACTCCTGAATATTTTGTGCTCCTTCCCACCCATTTTTCTTCCCTTCTCCACTAGAGATGGGCACGAATAAAAAAAATGGCATTTCGTTTGTCGTTTGGAGGGTCTGTTTCGGTTCATTTCTCTTTTTTGCGAATTTTTGCAAAAAATTGTTTTCATTTTCGTTTGTTACCATTTCATTACCATTTATTTCAATTTTTTTGTGATTTTTTTTAGGATTTTAAGCAATTGACTCATGTTGCAGTAACGGAAACAAAACACACGACAAAATTTCCAGTGTTTCTGTTCGTTTTGTTTCATTTTAGAGACAAAATTTGTTTGTCATTTCGTTACGTAACAAACGAAAAAACGGAAATGAAAATGAAAAATTGTTCGTTTTGTGCCCATCTCTATTCTCCACCGTTTAATTTTACCAGCATACTGAGACAGGCTAACGGGGCTACTTCTCTGGAAATTGCTACAGAGGTGTTTGTTTCTTGTGTTCAACATTTAGATTTATATGATTTTGTCATTGGACAAGAAGGCTTTTCAGAGGGCACTGTGTTTACATCAGATGGTCAAGAGCCTACATAGAATTTTAGAGCAGCTCTGCTGTGGTCAGATCAATGACTGATTTATCACATCTTGTCACTGGAATACCTAAGGGATGCGTCTAACAAGGTTTTGTTTTGTTCAATACATATAGTAAAATATAAGTACATAATGTCTATTAAAGTGATTAACAAACTGAAGTATTTAAGCAAAGTATTTCTGCTTTTACTTGCTGCTGTGGCAACAATATCTTGTTTGTTAGATGGCAGTTGTAGAACCTAGAAGACAAACTGTTTGAAAACAGATAAATGGCATTATGTGTTGTCTTCTAGATTCAAGCACTGAGATATAGAGATGGGCACAAATAAAAAAAATGGCATTTCATTTGTCGTTTGTCATTTGGAGGGTCCGTTTCGGTTTGTTTCTGTTTTTCGTGAATTTTTGCAAAAAATTCATTTTTGTTTTTGTATGTTTTGTTACCATTTCGTTACCATTTATTTCATTTTTTGTGGGTTTTTTCTCTTTTTTTTAGGATTTTAAGCAATTCACTCATATTGCAGTAATGGAAACGAAATGCACGACAAAATTTTCGGTGTTTCTGTTCATTTCATTTCATTTTTGAGACAAAATTCATTTGTCGTTTCATTACGTAACAAAACAAAAAAATGAAAACTGAAACGAAAAATTGTTCATTTCGTGCCCATCTCTACTGAGATGTTAACCCTTGTGGCAAATTCTGCATCCTTGACGTGCATCCAGAAAAAGCATAACTGAGATCCTGTTAAGTTCTTATTATACATTTATATACAAATACATTATGACATACTATATTTCTCAGACTAGTCCCATTTTATAAGTTTGATGCCACTAGATACAAAAAGGGAAGAGTCTCCATCTCAACATTGCTTTAAAACTGCTATGTAAATATTATATGTATAAATCTACTCCTATTTTTATTATACATCTAACCTGTACATCTCATTGTTGCATATTGACCAATGATCAGATCTGAATAAGATCAATGCTAGTCTCAGCTGGTGCTCACCCACTAAAATGAGAGTAGTGTATGACTCGGTGAATTCAGTGGATCTAATATAATAGGCCTGCACAACAGACTACGGGCTACCGGTAGCCTGCAAAAGGTTCAAAAGTAGCTCACCAGCAACCAATAAAAAAGTGAGGGGACAAGTTCTCCACCCCTCCCTCCCCCATCCAAGGACCACCACTGCCCCAGCAAAGTTCTGCGTCTGCCAGCCCACTGTCTCAGCCGAGCGGGGCAGTTCAAGGGCCATGGTGTGGTCCCCCACTGGCCAGATGATCGAGATGGTGCAAGGGAAGTGTGTGCATGGTCAGCCTTCCCATAGGAATTAATTGAAAATCAATTAGCCTGTTCCAGAGGGAACAGATTTCAATGCATTCCTATGGGAAACAGCTGCTCTACTTACAATTTTATTTTTTTTTACTTATGAGCATGTGCTTGGAATGGATAAAATTCATAAGTACATGTATTAGTGTAGTAGCCCTCAGGCACTTTGGGCCAGAAAAAGTAGGCCTCAGCCTGTTCAAAGTTGGATAGTCCTGTAGTATAACATGTTGGATTTAGCTTTTTGCTTAAGACGGACACGTATCATAAAGGGTTTCCATTACTGACATATTCTTTTTCTCCCCATTTCTTGTTTGCACATATTCCATTTAATTTTTTGCTTTTTCACAAATGTCAGCATCCAAGTTTTAACAAGACATACCTATTTATTTGTCCATTTGGTGAATATAAATATGTTGGTTGGTATAAATGAATTCCAGAGTAACTCCTGATAGTTACAGTACTTTAGCAATAACCCTTTCAAACATGCAACCAATATCACAGAGTCCAATCAATTGTGTGTCATCATCTGAGTGCTTGGGGTGGGGGGCACTTGTAACACAGGGGAGCAGAATTCCAGTGTTGCCATTGTCAGAGGGGTTGCTAATTTTGTGCAACCTGTGCAGGAGTTGGTGATGGTGCAGGATGGTGCCCAAGCATTCTCTCACAATATAGTGCACTGCAGACTGGCAGGACAGAGGATCCAAGAAGAGTTTTTTGCAGTGGTGCCAAAACTTGGGACCAGCAGGTTGACCCTTTGGATATCACTGGTAGCAGCAGGTCCTTGTGAAACCGTTCCAAAAATAATAGTTCATGTTTCTGTGTTGGTGTGCATATGAGAAAGTGAGATTGCAACTGCACAAAGGGGAAGATATAAAAGGATCTGCAGTGAAGCCACATCCAGGTAGTAGTTGTGTTTCACCTGGTGAGTGCTCTTTGGCCAACCACACAGGAGTCAGCAGAGAGGGAAAGAGGAGTGAATTGGCAATCAGCCTTTTTTGCAACTTGCGAAAACTTAGATGGCTCTGCTGTGGCCATTCAGATTTGCAGGAGGCAAGGCTACCTTAGAGCTACTTTAACAAACTGCAAAAAGAAGAAGAAGAAGAAGAAGAAGAAGAAGAAGAAGAAGAAGAAGAA